>OY731403.1:1492029-2238044 GCA_963425845.1 Sphenostylis stenocarpa
ATTTAAGGAAGATGGGTGTTTAATAAAGAAGAATAATGTCTTTTGAAAACTAAATATTATGATTATTATTTTATTATAAATTTAAGGAAGACGAGTGCTTATTTTAAAATTAAAACAATGCAAGTATTATTTAACATAACATCAAGCTGAAGATAAGTGTACTCTTTTTTCTAAATCAAACCATTAATCTCAAATTATTCTCTCCTAAATAATCCTTAAAAAAATCCCAAATAATCCTTAAAAAAAACAAATTAAATAAGGAATCTGAAAAATATTAAGAAACCATACTAAATGGTATCCAAATATTAAAACCATTTAAATTAACACCAGACCTTATTAAACTATATTAACATAGGAAATAATTTAATAAATCTTCTATCCATTATTTAATTTTTTTATATCATTTCATTATTTTGAAAACTATTGGAAATGATAATAATATTTAAGAGATAACATTGATAGTTTACTCTACCAACTAACATGAGATTTTAAAATCTGAAAATCTCAATTTTTTTCTGTCACTTTTATGTATAAAGAGATTTATTTACTTACGAATAAGAAATGTAGTTTTTACTTTTAACTTTTATTAATCTTTATTTTAGGGAATGGATTTTCATATATATAAAGAAAAAAACTTTGTTGATTCCTATACATGCAATGTTACTCCAGAAAATTAATGCTGGTTGACAACCTAAATAATGCCCCTTCTCATTATTTAAGTTGACATTGCTTCATCAACATCCCAACATTATGATAACTCATACTTCTGTCCAAATCGGATCCAAAGTGAAGTTTAGTTCTACTCTTAAAAAGCATACCAAAGTTGTTAAGGTTGTAAGTTGTCAGATTGTGAAAGCTAGTATTAGTTGGAGATTCACAAATAAATTGAGTTCTTTACAAATCTAATCCAAAGTGAATTTCAAACAAATGTTTGTGTTCTGTTTATGAGATCCCAGAATAACACAAGATGCCTTTAACCACATGACATGTGTCAGAAGTCATATGAATAGGATAATAACAGGGTCTATAAATTGATTTTAATAAATATTTTTGTTTTTCTGTGTTAAACCTGATTGTACAACAGTATTCGAGTTGCAACGAATTTTACAATATTCAAATAGTTGACAAAAAAAAATTCTAAATTTCAAGCAATACTCAAATATATATATTCTTTAAATTAAAACATGAGTGGTATCACTTTACTCATATATCAATATATTTATATGCGCAATTGTAAAAGGTTAATATTATAATATTTTCTTACTGGCCACCCAAAAGCTAGTAGTAAATAATAAATAAATAAAGGGGAAAAAAAAAAGAAAAGAATAAAGTGTTGTATTCCTGACATGAGTGTCAAATTCACATGCAGCATGTGCTTCCTCCAGAGCATAAGATTATATTATGTGTAGAACTATGATTTATTTATATCTTAATTATTTATTTTATTTAATTATGACTTCCATCAAAGTTTAAGTGTCAAGAAACACCAATTATAGGTAGACCCTCATTTTCTAACCATTATACATCAACAAGCAAGTTCAGTTCACCTATATGTTCGACTATCTTATCTATCAAGATTGAATTGTACAATGATATTACCAAACATCCTTGATGTGATCATTACTTTCTAAGGAAAGTGTTGTCTCCATTATTATATGTGAATTCAAATAAATGTGATATAAATATAGTTCCTCCATCTACATATGACTTGATATAAATAGTTCATGATGAGATGTGTGGTTGTTGCATGCTTGCATCACTGACTTCAATGTGATCATTGAATCAGATAAGCGTAAGATTCTATGTGCCCAGCACAGAGTGGGAATAGGTTATATCGATCTGATGCATAAAAGTTGAGAAGGTTGGATATATCAAGAAAAATGGGGACAAGGTGTTTCATAATTTCACAACTAAAGAAACATAAAAATAAATGGGGCCCTTGAGATAGCCATGAAAGGAACAAAAGATCCTAGTAGCCTACAAATGATGTAGTTCCCTAAAATTGATTTGTTTTTATTCCTAATAGAATAATCTTAGTTTTCATCAAGGAATGTGGTGCCACTCATAAGTCAGAGAAACGAATATTAATAATTCCATCATTCAGGTTGCCATCATACGAGGAAAAAAAAAAAGACAGTAGATTCATGATGGCAAACTCAACATAAAGAGGTGGTACAAATTTGTCAAAAAGATAAAGAAAAAAAAAAGGGAAACTTTACACCTTTCATTACTGATATAAAAGCGTGGAGGACTCATGTTTATGTATGATCTATGAAGATCCCTTGAGGATGGGATGTTACTATCAACATAAAATAAATTTACCTATTGTAGTTGTTTTGTCGCAGCAATATGGCCAAAATTTCAGAGAAGTTAGGGCGTTTTGAAGGGGTGTTGTTCCAACATTTTGTCATGAGAGACTTGAGAGTTTGAGGACAGTCCTTGGGGATTTCAGGTCTTAGGCCACAAGCAGCAATGCCAACTGCTGCTTGCACTGGTGAATATGCAGAATATGCTGCCTCACCAGTTACCATCTCCCAAATTATCATTCCAAAACTATAAACGTTACTCATCCATGTCTCTGTCACACTCTCTGGGTCACCAGCAATTATCTGTTTTCAACAAAAAAGATGCACAAAAACTCTTATGTTAACTCACATTTATACAAAATAATATAGTAAAACCCACACACTATCACAATCAGACGAAGCCAAGGTCCATGAACTTTATTTGTTTCTGATTGAAGCCTTTCCTTTATAGTGTTAGGGGAAATAAAAATATAAGGGTAATTAAATTGGTCCTAGTGAGTCGTGAGCAATTAATTTTGTTATCTACTTTTGTGTCCTTTAAACTGTTCTCTTTTTTCTCATTAAAAGGACAGTATAAACAATAGTTTTCATTCATTATTTCCGTCTGAACACAAGGTTTGAAAGGCCCCAAGCAGCCTTATCAATTGTAGAAATATAAGTACAATTGGGGGACAGATCATGCTTTCGGTTTAAGGTGTGTGGGCACCATTATTTGAAATCAATTAAGGTATAATTGGCATTACACAGCGAAATGCTGATTTGTCTAATGATATACAGTGGTATTTAAACAATGGCATACACTATAAAGTGAAAGTACACAACAATTATTAAGACATGTTAGGCATGCTCAAACAATGATGCAAAGACAAGTGACATGAAATCTGATTTTAGATGTGTAGTTCTGCATTGCATTTTACATACAATGGATCTAAACAACATTCTCCAAGCAATAAAGCTAACAGGTTGTTACTTCAAATTGCTCTGCAGTTGAACATCAGGCAAGTTATAAACGAACTCAAATACATTGATTTAGAACTTTAGTTTGAACAAGCTTCAATGGTAACAAACAAAAGAACCAGAGAGAGTGTTAAAAAGAGAAAAAAAAAAATCATATAACAATTTGATCCAACCTCAAATATGTAAAAGATGATACTTACATATTTTAAGAAATGTTGTTTTTAGAAATTGCAAGCATAAAAAGCATTTTTCTTTGCCATGCTGGCTATAATTGAATCTTCCAAGTAAATCTGATTTCTATACACAGTGCTAGAGTGAGTTATTGAGAACAAATAATTACATGTTAAAGCATGATCTGGAACAGCAGCTTAAAAGCCTAAAACACATTTTCTAGATGTGATGCAGAATATAGGTCTTAAAATTTGGCCTTTAATTTGAATCTTATTTTGAAATAATACTTGTGGAGAGATTTAGGCAATATGCATGGAATTAGACAACATCATGTAGCCTAATGACCTGACATTTTTTCTTTCATAATTTCAGTAATTACATTGCAAACTTGAAAAGAGTTTGATTAGGGGCAAACCTCTGGTGCTAGCCACCGATAACCATCAGTTTCATAATCCGTGGCCTCTCTAACACTCTTGCAGGCAGTGACAATACCCATATCACCCAAGCAAGCATTCCCATGCTTATCCAACAGAATCCTCTGCGTATTAAGGTCTCTGTATGCCACACCGTGATCATTCATAAACTGCATCCCTTCAGCCACATCAACTGCAATTCTTAAAATATCCTTGATCGGAAGCTTCTTGTTCTTTATCATTAAGTCATGAACAGATCCACCTTCCACAAGTTTTGTCAATACACATAAACCATAGTTGTCATCTACACAAACACCACAAAACTGCATAATATTTCTATGACCACAAGTCATCAGTGCCAGTAGGTCTTTCCTGAGCTCAAACTCATAAGAGTTCCCTTTCTCACACCCTCTAAGCTTCTCAATGCCAATTTTTTTCCCCATGTACATGCCCTTATACGAATTGGGCCCAACCTGTTCTGCAAACTCAAGACTATCTGAATTCAACAGCCATTTTTCAATCTCATCCCCACCAGATTGAATAGTCTGCCACTCATCTACCACTACGAGAAAAGATGAACTAGGCAATGGCACCTGAAGCTGAATCTTTTGGCTCAAATTCTCAAACCCATTTCCACAGTATGCATCACCACTATCTTCCTCAATCTCTCCAAGTCCTCTCTCCTTGGTGTTCTCCTCTTGACATCCACAGAGCCCAAAGGGAAGCTTCACACCGGCTTTGGGCCTCTTCATGGAAATCTTGAGAGCGCTTTCAACACGGGTCCTGACCAACTTATCTTGCCCACCACTAAACAGCACAAGAAGAAGCACAATACCGAGGGTGAATCCTATCTTCTCATAGATCTGAATCTTCTTGCAGCAAATGGAGTAACCATCCAATGCACCCGACATGGCGGGCCATGAAATTGGAGAGTTGCAAGCAAATGTCAACTTGAACAAAGACCCCTGGAGTTGAATCTCACTATCACCTTCCTCTTGAATCAAAATCGCAGCCTGTTCGTCCTCCAGAGCTTGCTCCATCAGTTTCATGTGAAGAAACAAATCTTTCACATCAAACCCCGCCTGAGAATAACTGCCAAAAACAAAAATATAAATAAACAACACAAATTCTAGAATTTCAGAACAAAAAAGGAGAAGAGAAAAATTCATCACTTGAAGCAAGTGATCGTCAAACAAAACCAAAACAATGCCACTAAATCTTCACATTCACATTCATGAAAATTATTGTATGATTTGAGACCAATAATATCAACTTTCAATGATGGTCGAGTAGTATTATTAAATTTGTTTTCATAAATAGAATAACATGGTTTGGCGAGACGTAAGATTGACCATACAATAATTTTCTGCATTCACATTAAGAATAGAACACAGCTTCTAACATGGCAGAAGCAAAATCCATTTCTCAAAGTAAAAAGAAGAAAAAAAAAAAAAAACCGTAGAGAGGGTATAACTGAAGCCACCTTAAGCACAATGAAACTAACAACAATACTCCTATTCAAACGAAATCACCGCCCAAGTTGAAAACTTAAAAGGTTCCAACATTAAAAGAAACAAATCCCATTTCCCAAAAGCATAAAAAGAACAAAATTTACAAACACTCCCTACATGCATTTGAAGTTATTCTCCCACCAGAATAAAAGTTTCACCCCGGTAATCTAAGTTTATCTTTAATACAACTAAAACCTTTAATACGAAATAAAACTCCAATTCGGATTGAAGAATAGCACCAAAAGCACTAATCGAATGCATGTCCAAAAAAATAGTCACGGAACTAAGTGACCTTAAACACACCGAAAAAACAAGTGCAGCTGAATCTTCACTCTTCACATTGACATTCATTCACTAACCAATTAGTCCCAACCCATCGCACCCGAAGCAAACGCACAAGCTAATGTTGGGATCCGAACCTGAGAGGCAGGGAGTCATAGTGCCTGCGAATGTTGCAGACAAGCTTCTCAGGAAGATGGGTTCCGGGGTAGAGGTGGGTGAGATTGCGCACAACGGTTGTCCACACGAGGTTGCGAGGCGTATCGGGTTTGGAAGAATCATTCATGGCGTTAAGGGAGTTTCTGAGGGAGGAGAGAGCCTCGGAGACGTTGCGCGTGAGTTTGAGGAGCTTCTTGTGGACGAGGGATGAAGAGGAAGAAGAAGAAGAGTCTCGGGGTTGTGAGGAATGCGTGGCTAGGAATGCGTCGTCCTCGTCGCCGGTGGCGCGGCGCGACCAGCACTCCAAAGCTGCGGCCATCGAAGTTCAGAGAAAAAATGACGAGAAAAAAATATTCAGAAGGTTTACGCTTTGGAGTATGTGAGAGTGGCCATGCTATTGTTCTGACAGAGTGGGAAAGAAGGGGATACCTGTGCTTTTTTTTTTTTTTTTTCTATTACAAGTCCACGTCGAGAGCCAGTTTTCTATTCAGTATTTGAAATTCCATCACTTTAAAAAAAATAAAAATAAAAGAATTTAATTTTTTTTGGTGAGTAATTAAATATTCTGATTTAAATTTATTATATTATATATGTTAATTATATTTTTCACATTTTCCGTCAAATTACAACATATTTTAATATTAGTTTGACAGTTTAATGTTCGAAAATTTTTCACAACTTGAAAAGTGTCGATAAATAAGTGTTTCTTTTATCTAATTAATAATAAAATATACTTTAATTGGACTAAAAATATATATGATATTCTAAGGCATTTTAAATAAAATACATAAAATAAAAAATTAATTAAATCATCTAGTTTTAATTAATTATTTTTTTACTTTTACTAATTATCATTAAATCAATTAATAGTAACACACAAAATTATGTCAGGACAGGTAAAAAATAAAAAAAATAGATTTATTGAAATTGTAAAATGTGTTATATTTTTTTCAAAGTTCTACTTTTATAATAAAAAACAAAGTATATGTTATCATATTCTGTTGTTTATAATATAACTATGAGTGCATATATTAAATTAAATACATAATATAAATAACCAAAACATAAAATAAGAATAATATTACGAGAAGTTAAAAAGGAAGTGGTCACGTATGAAAGAAAAAGTTATAAATTAAAATAATAACAATAATTATTATTATTATATACAATAAAACAGTCAAATTAGATGAAAAAAGAAAAAGGGTTTTACATAATTGTTGTAGAGTCATCATGCTAAACTTTGTAAATATATACAAACATAAAAGTTTGTAGGTAATATTTATTGATCAAATTCATATATAATGGAAGAATTTCTCAAACTCACTAGAGTATAAATATAGATAAACAACCTTGTGTTTAAATATTGGTGTAATTATGTTGTGAAATTTAAAGATAAATGCTTAGAAGTTGTTGGATTTTTTGAGAAAAAGTATCGTGAATATCATTTTATTATTATGAATCTGTAATTAATTAATATACAATATATTATATTTTAATTCAAACTTTTAAGATAATATATTTATGAAAATTTCTCTTTATGTATTGTTTTTGTCACTTCTTATATAATGTAAAACGTTTACTTATACTTGAATTATAATATAAATATTATTATTGAATGAGATTATTAAGTTCCACTTATTTTAATGCTGATAAGTTGGTCGGTTCAATCAACTAATGTTTTTATGGAATGAATTTTTTTAAGTTTCGCCCCATTTTACATAGATTCAACCAATCATATTGACTTTATTAAAAAGATATATTTTTTAAACTAAAATAAAATAAAATATGAGTTTTAAAAAAAAAAATTACATGAAAAAAATTAATTTTTATTTTTAAATGTAATGATTCAATATAATCATTTAAAAAAAACACTAACCTAAAAACTTACTCATGTGAAATGAATGTGTAAAGTATATTAATTGGAAAAATAATATATAAATAAATTTTTAAATTTTAAATAATTCATATGTAATTTATAATAAAATATATTTTTATTTTATTTTAAAACGACTTTTGCTATAAATTTTTTATATAAATTATCTGGTAAAAATAGTGAATTTTAACTGTATAACTTTATTTAAATTATTGAAATTTAATGATTGAATAATCAAAATTATAAACAGTTAGTTTTTTTTTAAATCTCTTTTTAGAAAACAAAAACAATATATATATATATTTTTTTTTCAAAACCTATTGAATGATACGTATGTGTGTGAAGACGAAAGGTGATATCTTGGAGTATTTTCAAAGAAATAGGGCCTAATGCTATTTATAAACGAAATCACTTGAAGGAAAAGCTTTCGACTTGAGTCGAATAATGTGCATTAATAATAATGGTTCCTTTTGTAATGGACCTAAAATTTTCAACCACACAAACCACTAAATAATGTAACATCGCCATGGATATCTGCCTCACGTCACCATGAAAAAGACCAAAACAATTAACCTCACAAATTGTAAATTTTCCTCCTTTAAAAAAAAATCATTTTTAACTATTTTTATTAAGATTAATTAATAAAATTTGGTAATTTTTAGTTAGTAACCTTAACTTTGTCTTTAATTTTATAAATTAATAAGATATAACTTTATTTTTTAAAAACATTTTTATAAGTTTTAATTATTTTTTATTTTCACCCACTTTCAATACATTTATTGTTTTTTTTTTATATATATATAAACTTGCATCTGAATGTTTAAAGTAATATTTTTTACTCAAGACAAAATTATACTTCCAAAATAACATTAAACTGTTATTACTATCTTTTATTCCTTGGTTAAGGCTTTTATACACAAACCAAAAAAATGCAATATCATAAAATGGTTTTGAAATTGTTAACATACTTTTTTTTTCATTTATACTCTACAATGAATACACACTAATGTATAGATTAATTAAAAATTAGGTTAAAAGTAAAGTTATAATTGACAAAAAAATACAAAAAAATAATAACAAATTTTCTAAGAAAATATTTATTTGTTGAACTAAAAAAGTTGATACTTACAAAGTTATAGAGGTAGTAATATATTTCATCAATTATGGTTTATTGAACTAAAAAAACCCACTCATAATTAAGTGTATTTTTCTAAAAGAATTATTAATAAAATGAATATAGTTTATTTTATTTTAAATAATCTGAACTTCTAATTTAATTATTGTATATATATATATATATAAAAAAAGAATAATGTTTTTTGGTAAAGATTGTACTTTTAGTGAAATTTACTGAGTTTGGTCTAATGAAGAATGTTGAATAATTTTCATGAAATGATATGAGTTAAAACTTTTTTATGGTTTTATATGTTTTTTTCTTTATTTATTGGAATTTAATGTATTTATAGCAACTCATGCAGTCTACTAAACCAACTGAATAAAACATACTTTTCACAACATGATCACTCAAGAGAAAAACATATTCCTTGCATGCTGGTTTGAGTGAGCTTGGAGCTCAAGATGTTTTGATTTTACACGCGAGTCCAAATCAGTGTCTTGGCACAACCCTAATACGATAGTGTTATGTAAAGTTCTATAATCATATTCTTTTTTTGTTGGCATATTTAATTACAAAATTGATGTTGCTCTCACCCTGTGTTAGGACACACGTTTTGCCAGCAACAAATAACATTCTCATATGGAAAACATAAAGACTAGAATTATAACATGTCAGGATATCGATATGGCGCTGTAACAATTAACTATCCTGATAATCACATCTGAGTGTATAAAAATCATATCTAAAGCGTGAAATAAATAAATGTCATTAGTAATTTTTGTTCGGATGTATTCCAATCACTAGCTCTTAATATTTCGCCAAACTGTGTGTGTGTTTTTTTTTTAAATGGATCAAACACATTTTCTGAAACTTTTAAGAAATTAAGCAACTTGTTTTTTATAAAAGAAGAGAAAAGAAAAAAAAAAAAGTAGGCTTTATTTAAAAAAAAAAAAAAGAGTTAAGAAGCTTTAAAAAACTGATTTTCTGTTCTTTCTCCCTCTTAACACTCTCTCCCATCTCTTTTTTTTTTCTCCCTCACGAATCATTTGTTTTGAGCTAAAAGAAATGAAAATTCTTGGCTTCTACTTTACTTTTAAAACTTTTGTTTCAAATTCAATGTTAAAATAATTTTTAAGACGGAAAAAATAAATTCAAGGATAACCTCAATCCTATACAATTGATTTTTCAATAATTTATTCGCAGATGTTAAGCAAATCAAAGAAAGTACAAAATGTTGGAGCACCTTTGTCTAGATAGAATGGAGAGTCTGATTGAATAAATATTTTGGTGAAAGCCCTACTGATATGACATCAGTGTTACATACAACTATTCGTGTCATATTTAAAGTATTTTGAACTCTCCCCTTCACTCCCCTGCTTGAGGATTTTACAGAAGTCTATGTCCAGTCAAATGAATGTTTGCCAGTGGTGTGAGTGGGTGAATTCATTATGTGTGTAGCTGTTAGTGTGCACATTTTAGTGTACACACTTTAGCAAAGGAGAGAAGAATATGGGCTTTCGTTTTCCATTTTCGTCTCCCTTATTTTCATTTATTAATTTGTTGTTTATCTCTTTAAACTTGTGCAATGAGGAAATTAAGTAAAATTATTTAGGGAAACCCAAATTGAGAAAAAAAAATGCTATCATAAAAATAAAAGCCTGGTAATGCAGGGTTGACTTGATTCATGTTCTATCAATAATTAAGAGTGTGCTTGCATATCAGCTCCATCCAACTAAATCCACATTCAATACAGACCAATCAACAGCGATCAAACCGATTTCTAAACGCACCCTTCCAAGAGAACATATAAACTTTCCTTAAATGGTGAAATCTGCTGCCATCCTTAAACTATTTGCATCTCTCTGTCTGTCAAACACATTGGAGTTTGGACACAATCTTGATCACTCGTGACAATCCTCTTAAACTGTAAAATTGTCCACAGTTCTGATGTAATCACCAAATACTGTTGACAAAAAGCCTAAAGTAATTCCTAACTTTTCAATGTGCTCTTGAATTGATTGTTCCTTACTTTTCTTCTCCTCCTACGTTATGCAGCACAGTTAAGCCGTTTCAGTGAGTAAACCGGCTTCAGTTATCTTCAGTCCGAGTTTTTCAAGCATTTTGTAAATATCTGAAGAGCATTCATGCTCTCTGTCCCCAGCAATAAAGCGGTGAAGTTTACCCTGCACTTCAATCAAACTCCAACCAGCAACTTTGCCGGCAATTCTCTCACTCATTAACTCCCGAATTCTAACTACATCTTCCCACTTTCTCACTTTCGCATATATTCCAGCTAACTGCACGTAATGCCCATCATGGGTTGGATCCAACTCTATCAACTTATTCCCAATCTTCTCCCCCATCTCCACAAAGCCATGAAGCCTGCATGCATCAAGCAGCGTCGCCCACATAACAGGATCTGGCGCAATTGCCATTTCCTCAATCAACTCAACTGCCTCATCAACTAAACCGGCATGAGCAAGGAGATCAACCATGCACCCATAGTGCTCCATGTCAGGTTGAATGCCATAACCATCTACCATCAACTTAAAGTATTGCTTCCCTTCACCAACCAAACCAGACCTACTACAAGCATTAAGCACACCCACAAATGTCACATTCACAGGACGAAAACCTTCATCAATGAACCTATGAAATAGTGCGAGTGCCTCCTTGGCGCAATCATGCGAAGCCAGACCGCAGATCATGACATTCCATGTCCACTCATCCTTCTTCACCATCCCATCAAACAAGATTCTGGCCTTTTCAATGCAACCACACTTTGCATACATGTCAACCAAAGCAGTCCCTATATGAACAGTTATTGGGAATCTCATGGCCTCAACGGTGGAATGAATGAATCTCCCGTAACAAAGCAAACCCAACTGAGCAGAAACCGAAAGCAAGGTAACCAATATAGCTTCATTGGGCCTCACCCTCTTCTCCCTCATGTTTCTAAAACACTCCAACCCATCTTCAAAAAGCCCATTTTGAACATACCCCATTATCATAGTGCTCCAAGACACAACATCCCTTGTAGGCATTTCAGCAAACATCTTCTCCGCAAACCGAACATCCCCATTTCTCACTGCACCAGCCAACATGGAGTTCCACGTGACCACGTCGCTACAAAGGGGGTCTTCCTCAAACACCCTTTTTGAAGAATCAGCATCACAACACTCGAAATACAAGTGAATCAGCGCATTTCGGACAAATACGTGGCAGGCATAACCGAGCTTGATCACGTGTGAATGAATTTGAACACCCAATTGGTTGTGTACGCTGGTTTTTGAGTTCTTGGAGCAGGCATGGAGCAGGAAGGTGAAGGTGTACTCGTTGGGGCTGAGAAAACGGCGTCGCAATGCGGAGTAGAGAGAAAGAGAGAGAGGGGGCGAAGAGTTGGCTTTGGCGTGGCAGCGGATGAGGGAGTTGAAGGCGAAGACGGTGGGGAAGGGGATTGAGTTGAAGAGAGAGAGTGAGTATCGAAGAGGGAAGGGAACGCGTGAGGTGAGAGAAAGTAGAGGAAGAAGGTGAACGGTGATGCGGGCATGGCCCGACACGACGATATGTGCATGGGTTTGCTTGATTTGGTGGAGGGAAGGTTGTGGCGGGAGAGAACGAAATACTGAAGGTGGAGAATTTGAAAGAAAGGGTTTGGTTTTTGTCGTGAACAACATAAAGAAAATGGCTGTTGCAATGCAACACTCTAATATTATGTATACACCCTCTCCCTTTCTTCAAAGTTAGCTTTTTTTTTTTAAATAATTTGGCCAATTTCCCTTTGTTTTGTTATTTTTAAATTGGATAATTTAAAAAAAAAAATTATGAGTAAATCATGCCTTTTGATACGACTTGACTTGGAAGAAGTTAGTGTCCTACTTTAGTTTTTTCAAACAAAAGTTATACATATATCAACGACTTCTTTGTATAATTTTCTTTTTTCTCATATTTTAATGTATTAATTTTAGTAATTTTTTTTCTTTTATTGAAATTATTTTTGATGATTTAAATTTATTTTATTTTATTTTATTAATATCACTAATTGATGGACGACTTTAATTAATTTCTAATAAATAGGGTGAAAATATGAATCAATGATCCATCAACCTACCAAAAATGTTAAAAACAGACTTCAAACCTTATTTAACTTGTCGAGGAATGGATTAGGAAGCTGGTGGACCAAATTCAAAAAATATATTTAAATGATTTATTTTATTAAATTAATTTATAAATGATCAAGTTTAATTAAAGGATATAAAATGCTTTAATAATTTGTAGCTTAAATTTTAATTGAACATTGATTTTTGTTAGTATTAAAGAAATTAAATTTATAAGATACTGCAACCATACTAACAAACATATATTTTAACTGTTGAATAATAATAAAAAACTAAAAAAAAAACAAGAACTTTAAATTTATTTTTTTATATTGAAAAAACTAACCCTAGATGACAAGACTGAATCGATTTTTTGACATTTAGGTTTTGTTGCAGGTAGCATCAATTGGTATCAGAGCCAAGGTCACGAGTTCGATTCCTGGTGGGCAATTGTTGAGGGGGAGATTGTTGCAGGTTGCACAATTGTCCCGTGGCAGAGGCCGGGTGGGCCAAGTCACAATCCAAGAGTGGGATACCTTGTAGGACAATTCGCTGAGGGGGAGATTGTTGCAGGTAACATCAATTGTCCTGTGGCAGAGACCGGGTGGGCCGAGTCACAATCGAATCGTGGCGCTTGGGCTGTTACTCTAAAGTAAAAAGAGTTGCGCTCTGACTAATGGCTATAGCTTTTGGCCTAGTGGTAAGCGCTCGATCCTAACAGGTTTTACATGTATTTTTGAGGAAATAGTGATTTACTTCAATCAACACTAAACTAGCTGGATCATCAAGTCTTATTCAATTAATGTGAAAGGGTTTGGATCATATTTGAAACATGCATGTTCTTCACAAACGTCCTAAACACAATCAACTCTTATATACCCATCATTTTCACCATCCACATCCATTTTTTCATTTAAATCAAATAATTATTTGATAATATAATATTTTAATAAAAAAAGGTGATACTATAAAGATATAAATTGAAAACAATTTCTTTTTCTAAGTTTAAATATCACACCCAATTCCACTCTTCAAGCAACAAACTCCGCATGAATTTGTTTTGACATATCCAAAAACGACAAACGATAAAGGAATTTTTATGATCGACAATTAGCTTTAATTATATAATATAATTGTCTTTTAGATTTTATCTTTAGTGAAAATGAAACATGAAATATTTTCTAATACATAAAAAACATACTTAAGATCATGTGACACATACAGTTATGAAACTCAAACATGACATTAATAAATTAAAGAGCAGGTGGAAGTACAAATATGTTCCCGTTAAGAATGATCTGAGATTAAGGTTTTGTAAAAGGTTAATGCAATTAATTAAATAGAGTAAGTTATTTGTTTAAGAACATTGCAGACATGATATCCATGTAGGGCAAACTATTTTTTTTTTTTGTTTGGCTGGACCTAGAGGGAATGTGTGGGCTGTTGGAGCACAGAATGCAGGGAAGAGTAGTCTAATAAACTCTATAGGGAAGTATGCCAGAGGGAAGATAACACATCTGACTGAAGCACCTGTGTCCCAGGGACTACACTAAGCATTAAATTAAAGTTGTTTAATCTAAAGTGCTTTTGTTTTGCAATTTTTTGTTCACTCAGAAATCATGCATTAGATAAGTTTAAAATTAAATCAATTCAAAAATAAAATTAATAAAAAGAATAAAAAGTTGATCAATTTTTTTAATTAACACAATTTTAAAAATATTTTATTAAATTTGATTTTCAATTTGATAATTAAAAATTAACTCAATTTAAATCAAACTAAATTTATATAAATAAGTCAATTATTTTTTTATAATTTATATATTATTATATTTAAATTAGATATAAAAATACGTAAAAATAGATTAAAACTATACATATTATATATAATATATATTTTTATATTAATTAATTATTTTATTATAAATATTAATTTTATTTCATTTTTTAAAATAAAATCGAATCTTATCTAAATTGTATGATTAATTTAAAAGTCGCGGCACAAACATCCAAATAAAACAAGTAATTTTTACATTGAGATTTACAAATATACTTATCTAAAAAGAAATACAAATTATTCCCTGCAAAAAGAAGATAACATAAGCAAATAATTATATATATATATATATATATATATATATATATATATATATATATATTACTTTTAACTATCATGTTATAAGATTATTAATAACATTGATTTTGATTAGCCATTTAGACTCTTTATACTCTCGTTAAAATACACGTGATTAAATACAATTTTTAAATATAGAGGACCAAACTAAATCTAATTAAAAATAAATTACTATTTTTTATTATTATAGTATTAATATGAAATCTTCCCCATTAAATATATAATTTAAAGGTTAGGGTTAATAATAAAAAAATAATATATGCTGACACCTGAGCTTACATTTACTGCACCATGTTGTCACAAGAAAAACAAATGTCTAGATGCATCCAGTCACATGGCCTTCCACATGTTTTTTGGAAAAAAAAAAAATATAGATCACAGTTATTTTTTAATAAGAAAAAAAATGTGTTTCTACCATTTTTTTTTGTATTGTTGTTTATTATTCTACTATTTTTGCTTAAATTATTCACTATTTTAAAAACAATTATTATTATTTTTTTCTCTCATATTTAATTACAATAGAAAAAATATGATTAATTTTTGTCTTGTCTCCACCTTTCTGTTACCTTCTACTGGCTTTCATGCAATGAACTGCAAGATAAGTATTTTGCTTGGTTTTGCACTTGGGCCCGTAAGCCCTATTGTTAAAACAAATTAAATATGTTTTTGAGTCAAATAAATTTTCGATTTTAATTTTTAATTTTATAATCATTTTTATTTTATTGTAATTTTTCATATATTTTTTAAATATTATTTTAATTCAATTAGAAAAGCGGATTAATTAAAGAAAAGTTAATTCATCTATTAAGAAAAATATGTATTTTATGATACATTTTTTTTTTCAGAACATAAGAATATTGAACCTTAGTTTGGTAAAGAATAGGGAAAGGACATACTTCATTTTGGTTGTAAACAAACGAGAATAATATATGAAAGGACATACTTCATTTTTCTTATTGAATAAAAAAACACTTTCTATTAGTTTTATATTTATATTTTTATTCCGAAAAGAAGAATATATATATATATATATATATATATATATATATATATATATAATTCATCTCGTCTCTAAAATAAATATAGGAATACTTTTATAATTTTATTTTAAAACTAATTATTTTAAAAATGAAAAATTTCTTTAATTTTTTTTCATAAACGAACATTTGCACGTTATTATTATTATTATTATTATTATTATTATTATTTTTTTTTTTTTCATTTTCCTTCAAAAGATTAAATGGGAAGAGAGGAAAAAACGATGGGATCCACTTTTAATTTCTCATTTATGTCTATTTATTTTTATTCTTATTTTCTGTCACAATATACAAATTTTAAATTATTTATTTTATCTATTCTTATTTATTTCCATTCACCAAAAATTTAAATATTTATTTATTTTTACCTATTTTGTAAATTATTTCTTTAATATTTCAATCAAAACTATTTTTTTCCACTAGGGCTTAAAAGAAGTCGGGGTATCACTTAAAAGGATAGAACATTACCTTTTCCATTTGCAGTTTGTACACGTCACACAAAAAGCTATTTTTTTTTTTTAATTTTATTATTATTATTATTATTATTTTATTATTATTATTATTATTATTATTATTATTATTATTATTATTATTATTATTATTATTATTATTATTATTATTATTATTATTATCATTATCAAAATTGAATTTTTGTTGTGATTGATTCACGTTAGATCTTAGGAATGGTTGCAATACTTTGATCTCGTCGGAGAAACACCAAATCGAATTGTTCAATTTTGGTGACGATGATTAGCATTGCGTGAACCTTGTGCTATTTTTTGGATTCGATGGCGTCCTCCAGTTCCGGCAAGAAGATCCACCTTGATACTACTGACGATGAACTCACCGAACAAGAAGAAGAGGAAGAAGTAAGTGTATATTTCCTACGCACAAAATTACTGAATCGAAATTGTTTTTGGTTCTACAAATTGCATCGGATTTGAGATGTGCTGATTCGTTTCCGTGTCGATGAATTCACAGCTCGAACACTTTGATGATTTCACTCTCGCTTCTTCGTGGGAACGGTGTGTCTCTGCGTATCACTGATAATTAATGCACATTGTTGTAGAAGATGTGATTAGTTTAACTTAAACGTAATTTAAGTTTTATTTGGTGTTTTTGTAGGTTTATTTCTGAAATAGAGGCAGTTTTACGGGTTTGGATGTCTAATGGACCGAATAATTTATTGGTAAGCGTTGGAAATAACAGAATCTGGCATAATTGGAATGCTGCTGGTGTCAAATGAATCTTGCTATACAAGTGTACATGCTTGATTGTGATATGATATGGTTTCTTCAATTATGTTCTTGCTATGGTGTTTTAGGAATGATATGGTGTTGGTGGAGGATCTGTGTTGTTTTTGAAGTTACACTTCTCTCTATTGGAAAATGAAAATTTATGCCATTTTTTTGGATAGGAGGAATGAACATCTTTTATTTATTTTTGTCCCTAGGAAAAAGGTGCAGTGCTTTTGGAGGATTCCGGTAATTTTTATAAGGTGAAATCTGAAATGAAGTATGCCATGAAAAGTTACTGCATGGAGTTCTATTTCAAGACTGACCCAGATGGTAATTTTTTCTGGGGCTGGGGTTGAGTAGCAATGTTTTAGTATGTTGATGTTTAGGCACAGGATAGCGTTTTTTTAATCCTTTTTTTTTTTTTTTTTATCTAGTTGATACAGGAAAACATGCTGACTGGAACTTTGATTTGCACGATCTGCAGTTATGTTTTGGCGTAAAGGAATTTTTGGTATGTTTAATGCTGCGTCTTGCCTTTCACTGGAGTTTTAATGGTTTTACTAAAGATAAGGAAACCCTACTTTACGTAAATATCACTAGGTAATTGCCCCTCAGAGTGCAAGTGGTGTGGTTCTTGATGCTCCGGAGGCTAGCAAGCTCTTGAGTGCTGTTGCAATTGCTTTGTCTAATTGTTCTAGGTAATTGTTGTTCATTGCTCTTTAACACCGAGTGATGTGAAAATTTAATAACTTATGTGCACGGCATATTTATATCACATTTTTATGTCCGTTAATTATAAGTGATAACTAGTTGCAGCTTGTTTCACACTAATAATTGGGTTTGTGTGTTGTTGTCTCTCATTTTTTAGTAGAGAAGTTACTTTGTTGTGGGATTAGAATCTGATGGTTTAGCGTTTAAATAGAAATTATCCATTTTAGTTTAGATATCCAAAGTGGAGATGTTCTTTCTCATAACATTGGGTTCATAGTTTATGGCCAGCATTCGTTCCAGTTCATGATCCATCTCGGAAAGCTTATATTGGAATTCAGAGCATGGGTACTGTATTTACTAGAAGGTTCGAAGCAGATCGAATTGGTAGCCAGGTTCCAATAAAGCTCATGCATTTGGAGGGTTTGTACGAGTTATTTGTATCTAAGTTTGTGAGTTCCTCTCCCATGTTGTTCAAATTTAATATCTATTTGATTTTTGGGTTGTTGGAATACGTCCATGTTTAATTTGGTATTCCCTTTTTGCTTTATGCTTCTATACTTTGCTCTCCTTTTTGAAACTGAAGCAGATGTATTTGGTGCCCTGGTACAAGTGGTTTACCTTTTAGTCTAATATCTTCCCCTGAGGGGATGGATATTGTGAGTTGAAATAAGTGAATAATCATTTAGTAAAAAGGATAAGAAAATGGACACAACTTAGGTGAAGTAACATAGCAGTTTAGTAACCTGTGCATTAAAGGTTGATGTGGCTACTGAGATGAAACTCTGATTTTGATTGGATAATAACATAAAAAGTACCTATGGTATTGCACCTAAGCTTTGTTCCTATGCAATAGTTTTCTAAATCTATGTCTTTCTTACATTATTTTCATGAGAATTACCAATTTTTTGTGAGCTCTCTAAGAAAATTATATGTATGAATTATTTTTGTCCTTTATATATTCTGGCTTAGTTTACAAAATATGTTGGTTGAACACTTGGCATACACTAACCTCCTCCAGTAATTTATCTTATAGCCAGCATTTCTATGTAAATTTTTTCATTTCATGTCTGCATTGTTCTTCTAACTTTCACTTGTAATATTATTTTCCATTTGATACCGAAGGCCTACTCCACATTGGATTTGTCTGTTCATAATTTCAAAGTCCGATTTGCAATGAAGCTAACATTCAGAACACTTCCCTATGATGATGACAATATGAAAGTTGCTGAAATTAGCAAATCTGGAGAAAATCCTACTGGTGAAATGTCCAACGGGATGCAGTGGGATGATGATTGTTCTTGGAGTGAGTGGTATTCTGCAGAAGACCTTGTTAAAGGTAAATTCTAGGATGTAGGGACTTATAGGTAGAAATAGCTATGGGTTATTGCTTAGATGCTTTAATAAGAGGTATCTAGTGAATTTTGATACCTACAATTTCACAAAAAGGGGTTTTCTGTACAATGATTCTTCCATATGCAAAGAGTTACATGAGACTTTAGAGCCTAAATACCTGGGGTTATTCAAAGATATAATATATACTAAAAACATGCCTTAAACAGAGTCTGTATCGATTGAAAATATGTCTTAAATGAGCTTATAAATTGGGTAATTCTTACCTTACAAATGGATTTTTGTGGTATTGAATTAGGTCCTAAAACCAAAACTCTAACAGTATCTTTAATAATATATATACTATAAAAAAGGATTTTTTTTTTCTTCTACCTACTTCAAAACTATAATATATTATCTGCTTTTGTACCATTCTTATTATCATTGTACTATAGCTGCCACTATTACTATATTATAATAATTATGAAGAGAGATTAATTTATTCACACCCTTTATTTTCTTTTAATCTAATGGTGCTAAAGAGTAGCTCATTTTTTACCATTAGAGAAAAAGAAAATAAAAGGTGAGAATAGAGAGTGATTCATTTAGATTTACTTTTAAAATAACTTATCTCTCCTCAATAATAAGAATAATAGTTATTATTATTATTATTATAATAATATATACACAATAATATACTCATATTATAATATAGACTTTATACAGTTAATATGATATAATTTATTCATATATTTAATAGTATATTTTAAAATTATATGTGAAAGTAATATATGACATAAATATAATAATTAATATTATATTATTTACAGTTTATGGAATAAAAAAAATTCTTATAGATTTTTATTATTGTCTATATGCTACATTCAGCATATACGTACTATAAAACAGTATTTTTTCTTTCAATTTTTTGTTTAACATTTTCACCTTTTTTACATGTTCTTTTTCGCACATTTTCCTGCCTATTTAAATATTTTTTGTACATTCATTTCTATGGTTGTTTCCTATCACATTTTACATATTTTTCCCTGTCTCTTTTTCCACCCATTGAATAAAATTTCTGTCTAAGCCTTTTGTCTTTTCTGCTTATTTAAAATTTTTTTCTCGCATCTTCTTTTTCTTATTTGCGTGGTTTTTTCCATCTATTTTTCTTGCCTGTACTCATTTAAATATTTTTCCTCTCCATTTTTTGGCCCATTGAACAGTATTTCTGTAAATTGTTTTTTGTCCATTTGCATGGGTTTTCCATGTCTGTTTTTCCTGCATATTTGAATAGTTTTTCCTACTCTTTTTTCTGTGTATTTGCATTTGTCCCTTGGGGTAGTTTGTTTGGTTAGTAAGGATTTTTTTCTGCGCTTTTAGTCTAGATTTTCTCTTTTTGAATAATAAACCTCTCCAAGTTTCATTATTTTCATGAAGCTCTCTGATTGATGTCAATGCCAGTTCCATTTTAATTTACTCTTAGGCTGCATGCAGGTTTTGAACTGATTGCAATATGGTCAGACAAGATGATTGAAAATTCTATGGAAATGGCTGAACTGGAAAATGTTTCTCCTCATGAAGCTGAGAAGTGGTTGATCTCTCTAAGGTTGCTCCAAATTTTAAGTTTTTTACCTGTTTAACAGAAACCAAATTTCTCATGACCAGTTGCTGCTTATGTTATTAATTAATATCTGTTGCTAAAAAGTGTTTAATAAATAATATTCAGGTCCAATGTGGTTCGAATCATTGGTCCATTTTCAACTGGCCAGAATTTTCATTTTCTTCAGTATGTTTATGAGTCTAGGCAAGAAAAAAATTATGTAACTAGGCCAGATTCATACTTTAATTTTTTAACGAAATCAGGCCTAGGCTCTTAAGCTTGACCTATTTCCACTTGTATTGACAATATTTAGATAAATTTAATTTGTTATTTATTTTAGGTCAATTACTTGTAAAACTCATAGTCAAAGTTTGACTTATTTTTTTAAATAATTAATAAAATTCAATTTTGTGGTATTATCTTTTACATATAGACTTGAAGGTTGCAGTGAGAATACGATTGGATTCGCATCCGAGTTGCGTCTTCTGGTTGATGCTTTGCAAATGTCATTTGAGGCACAATTTATGGAAGATTTTGTTTCAGGTTTGAATTTGTTTTGGTGCATTTTATGGTATAGTTCCCCTATTTCGTGGGGCTTATGTTTCATAGTTAGTAGTGAATTATTTTCCCTTCTTCTGGCCTGTTGCAGTTGAAAATCCAGGTTCTGATAACATAAAATCTGCAATGGTTATACCTTCACCAACAGTTAGAGACCGTGTGCTGAAAGAATTGTTTATTGAGGGTATGTAGCTTTCTCCTTTATTTGCCTTCCATTTTGGGTAAATTCTCAAGTACCTACACTGTTGTTATTTTATTAATTGTTAAAATATGACCAGCCTACTTCTTATAAGGCTTGGTCAGAGTTTTCTTTTGGGATTAATTTAGGCACAATCTTTTCTAATATGGTATCAAAACCTATTTTGTCGTGATGTGTGATTCTACAAACTTCACGCTACTGCTGTCTAGTCTTGGGCATGAGGGAGGGATGTATTAAGATGTCTCACAATAGTTAGGAATAAGATTATAGTAATACTCCTTACCAGAATTGATCAAGTCTCCCCCCTCTTAAGCTAGTTATTGGAATTGAGTTTGGCTCGGTCCATTAGATTTTGCATCTAAATCCAATCTAGCCACTTGGGGACACTTTGAATGGAAAAATGGCCTCCTATGTAGTGTTAAATTTGATGTTGATACTCTAAATTGTTTTACTATAATCAGTGATGTAATGTCCGCAGGTGTACAATTCTCAAACTTTGCTGATAATGGACATAAGAATTCTCGAGCTATAAAAGGCGCACCTCTTGGATCCCTCTTTGCACAATTTTGTTTACATTCTCTTTGGTTTGGCAACTGCAATATACGTGGTATTTACCAAAAGTAATTATGATTTGTTTGTAGTATAACTCTGGAAAATTAGATTAACTGAAATATGATTTTTTTTATTATATCAATACAAAGAGATGAAATAAGATATATACAAGAGACCTAAGCTATTTTAGGAAATATAATAACTCTATTTTATGCTAGGATCCCTTGATTTATGAGATTGTTCCTAATTATTCAAATCTGTATGGATTACAAGGAAATATACAAATTTCCTGATTTATTCTTTCCCAAAATACTATTTGATTTCCCACACTCCCCCTCAAGCTGGTGAATAGATGTTTTCCATTCCCAGTTTGGATACAATCTTCTCAAAATTATGGCAGCCCAGTCCCTTGGTAAGAATGTCTGCAATTTGGTCTTGAGAGGACACATATGGAGTGCATATCAAGCCACTATCAAGCTTTTCTTTGATGAAGTGTCTGTCTACTTCAATATGCTTTGTTCTATCATGCTGCATTGGGTTGTGGGCTATACTGATTGCTGACTTATTATCATAATAGAGCTTCATAGGTTCTTCCCACTTTATCCTCAAGTCTTCTAAGATGATTTTAAGCCATAGCAACTCACATATACCTTGTGCCATGGCTCGGAATTCTGCTTTAGCACTGGACCGAGCCACTACACCTTGCTTTTTGCTTCTCCAAGTCACGAGATTTCCTCCAAGAAAGGTGCAATATCCTGTAGTTGACCTCCTATCCACAATTGACCCCGCATAATCGGCATCGAGTATAGGCTTCAAGCTTCACATTACCATTTCTTTTGAATAGAATCCCTCATCCCGGAGTTCCTTTAAGGTACCGTAAAATTCGTGGGCAACTTGTAAATGGGTCTCCTTTGGGCTATGCATAAATTGGCTAATTAAACTCACTCGCATAGGCAATATCCGGCCCGATATGCGACAAATATATAAGTCTACCCATTAATCTTTGGTACATATCTTTTTCAACGACGAACATCTTCTTTTGCATTTCCAAGCTTTAGGTTTGGTTCTAATGGGGTACTAGCAGGTTTGCAAGTCTGCCTTGCCGCTTCCTTGAGCAAATCGGTGATGTATTTCTGCAGAGATATAAATATCCCTTTCTCGGAGTGGGCAACTTCAATTCCCAAAAAATATTTTAGTTTTCCCAAGGTCTTGATCTCAAATTCCTTGCCTAAGCATTGACTCAATAATTGTTGCTCTTCTTTATTATCTCCAGTTAATATTATGTCATCCACATACACCAATAATATTGTTACTCCCCCTGACTTGGAATGTTTAAAAAACAAAGTATGGTCCTCTTGGTTTTGTTTGTAACCCAGACCTGTCATAATTTTAGTAAACCTGCCAAACCTGGCATGCACGGGGGGACTGTTTTAACCCATATAATGCCTTTTTCAACTTGCAAACAGTGTTGGCAGCAACATCTTTACCATATCCCGGAGGTATCTCCATATAAATTTCTTCTTCAAGGTCTCCATGTAGGAAAACATTCTTAACATCAAATTGTTCCAAGTTCCAACCATAATTGGCAAGCAGCAAGGGACAATATTACCCTAACTGTGTTCATTTTGGCAACCGGAGCAAAGATCTCCAAATAATCAACTCCATAGGTTTGGGTGAACCCTTTGGCAATTAGTCTTGCCTTATATCTCTCAATTGATCCATCAATCTTGTATTTCACTGTATAGACCCATTTACATCCAACTGACCTCTTTCCTATTGGTAAGGTGACTAACTCCCAGGTGTTGTACTTCTCCAATGCCTCCATCTCTACATCCATGACTTGCCTCCATTTTCTGTCAGACAATGCCTTAGATAGGGTATTAGGTAGAAGTGCAGTGTTTAGGTTTACTAGGAAGGTTTTATGAGTAGGAGAAAAATTTTTAAAGGACAGGTAATTTGAGAGAGGGTAGAGTGGCTGTTTGGTGCATTTTCTTATTCCTTTTCTAATGGCAATTGGGAGGTCAGGATCATTTTGGGTTTCAATTTCAACCTGCACAGCTGGAGAAAAAATTGTTACCTCTTTTTGTGGAGTCGAGTTGGATTCTTGAACATGGCTTGATCCTTGAATGACCTTAGTCTTCCTTGAGTATACCAGCTTCTTACCAAATTTTCCAGCTTCAACATCTTCTTGATCAGCTTCACAATTAATTTCACTTTCTTGACCAACTTCCTTTTCTTGACCAATTCCTTGACTTGTTTCATTTGTTACAACTTCAATTTGATCTCGTTTAGGTTCAAATATCAATTTTGGAAGAATGGGAAAACCAGAATTACTACTTTCAATATGATTTCGTTTAGGTTCAAATGTCAAGTTTGGAAGAATGGGAAAACCAGAATTACTACTTTCCTTATCTTCCCAGAAACTCTCCCCCTGAAGATAAGGTTGATGGAAATAACCCTCTTGTTCATTGAAGGTAACATCCCTAGACACAAAAAATTTTTTGGATGGGGGGTGGTAGCATTTATACCCTTTTTGAGTGGGTGAGTAACCAACAAAGACACACTTTAAGGCTCTAGGATCAAGTTTCCCCGTCTCGTACTATGAATATGGACATATGAGATGCACCCAAAAACTCTTGGTTTAAGATTATTTGTAGTAGACAAGTTTGGATAGAAAGACGACAAAGCTTCCATAGGGCTTTTTGATCCTAAGACTCTAGAGGGTAGTCTATTGATAAGGTATGTTGCTCGTAAGGACAGACTTCCCCCGAAATTTTTTGGGACACTTTTTTGGAACAACAATACCCGAGTCCGATTTAATAGATGTCCATTTTTCCTCTCTCGCGACCCCATTCTGTTGTGGTGTTTTGACACAAGAGGACTCATGAATTATACATTCTTTTTGACAAAAAGAATTAAGGACATGATTGAAGTAATCTTTGGCATTATCTGACCTAAGCCTCTTAATATTAACACCAAACTGATTTTTTATCATGGAGTGGAAGTTTAGGAAGACAAAACTGACTTCTGATTTTTGTTTAAGTAGGAAAACCCAAGTGACCCTTGTACAGTCATCTATAAAGGTGACAAGCCATCGAGTACCAGACACATTTGGAATATTAAAAGGTCCCCATACATCAGTATGAACAAGATAAAAAGGGAAATTGCTAATTCTATTACTTATTGGAAAAGATATACGCTTGTGCTTAGCAAGTTCACACACCTCACAATGAAGACTCTCAACATCTAACTTGGTAAACAGAGAGGGAAACATAATTTTGATCACTCCAAAAGAGGGATGTCCTAACCGACAATGATAAAGCATGATTTTTTCTCTGTTGGTCATCAAGGAATCAGAAATGAAGGAGTGAGAGATTATATTCTTGCTGGGCAGACTTGGATCTTCGAGATAATAAAGACCATTCCATTTTCTAGCATGTCCAATCATCCTCCCCCGAATCCTTGTCCTGAAATACACAATGATCGTTGAAAAAAACAACTTTACATGACAAATTCTTTATAAGTTTTTGTATAGACACTAGGTTCGTGGATAGCTTTGGGACATGGAGAACATCTTTTAAGGTTATTAAAGGATTGATTTGGATATTTCCTTGACCAGCTGCAGTTATAAGGGTTCCATCTGCTGTGACAATTTTCTTGTTGCTGGGACATGGGGAATATGTGGAGAAGTGTTTGGCTAATGGTGTCATGTGATCTGTGGCTCCGAGTCCAATATCCAATAATGATTAAAAGGCGTATCCGAGACATTTAATCCAAAAGAAGGTGGAAACTTACCCGAGTATGCCAAAGAACACATACCTGTAGGTTTTTCCAGCTTACTAAGAACGGTTTTCACCCTTTCTATCTCCTCTTCCCTTGACATTATAGCAAAAAGGTGCGATGCAACAGCAATGCAGGCTGCCGTCTTAGGGTTAAGAAAAATGCAGCAGCAATGCAGGCTGCCGTCTTAGGGTTAAGAAATATGCAGCAGCAATGCATGCTACCGTCTTAGGGTTTATCGCGCGCAGACAGAGCTTCCTAGATCGGAAGCTCTGATACCATCTGGAAAATTAGATTAACTGGAATATGATTTTTTTTATTATATCAAAACAAAGAGATGATATAAGATATATACAGGAGACCTAAGCTATTTTAGGAAATATAATAACTCTATTTTATGCTAGGATCCCTTAATTTATGGGATTGTTCCTAATTATTCAAATTTGTACGGATTACAAGGAAATATACAAATTTCCTGATTTATTCTTTCCTAAAATACTATTTGATTTCCCACAATAACCTAAACCTAATTAAGAGAGTAGGAACAAATTGTTCATCTATGAAAAATTTATTCTCTGAAATATCTCGTTTGTACTTATAATTGTATTTATCTTATTCATATGTATTACTCAATTTTGGTCTCTATCAGCTATTGCTGTGCTATGGATAGAGTTTGTTCGGGAGGTTAGGTGGTGTTGGGAAGAGTCGCAACTATTGCCGAGGATGCCAGCTAACGGATCAATTGACCTGTCCACTTGTTTGATCAACCAGAAACTTCAGATGGTACTTTATTTTTATCTTTGAAGGATCTTTACTGAAATCTATCATTGTGTGCTTGTTTGCTTTGCATATTTAATATGCAATTTTATGTTAAAAATTAATTATTATTTTTGTTTTCTATAAAACATTCTTGCCTCAGTGATTTTTTTAATTCTGAATGATTTTTCTCTTATTTTTGTTACTGCATTTTTTACAGAAAAATAGTTGTTGATAATAATGTCATATGTACTATCACAAAATAGAAACAAAAATGAAAAATAGAAGTAGAGATAAGAAAGCTGCCGCTATTATCACAAAAATGCCACTGCCACTGCAGCACAGTGAAAATACAACTTCAGGATCTCTCAAAGAGAGTGGCCTCTCAACTCCTACTCACAGGACATGAAAATAACTACTTCCTCTTCTACATGTCTGCCACTTTTTTCAAAACACCCATTTTCCAAGACTCAGACATGACATTGATAACTACCTCCAAATATAGATTACCCTTTTCCCCTCCTCCTCTCATACACCCTCAACCCCTTGGTCATAGTTGGTGTCATGTGATTCATGTTACTGACCTCAACTAGTGAGATAAAGCTTTTGTTGTTGATGAGTTGTACCCCTAGATCAGTTATTATAAGTAAAGCTAGGAATATTTCAGTGAGCTCGGATGTTTTGGTCATTATACGTTATAAAGTACATAGTGATAAAATTGATATTTACTGCTTTGTTATTTAGCTTGCAATATGCATTGAGAGGAAGTGTCAGCTGAATGAAGACTATCAAGACTGTATTGGAAGCTTGGATCAAATGGATTCCATGAGTGAGGTCACAAACCATTTTTTTCCCTCTTGTTTTTGGTCGTTAGGTCAATTGTTGTATTACCGTTCTGTATTCTCTTTATAGTGTATATTTTCACTGGGTGTTAATAGGTTTTCATGCAGGACGAAAGTGTAGTTGGGGATGAATCCTTAAGTATACAGACATCCAGTGATGACTTTTCTGGGAAAGTTGACAGGTGAACTTAGCAAGTGAGAGCCTGCTCGGTTGTTATTGTCTGAATCTATCTTCTGACTGCTATTTAACAACTCTCTCCTATAGCCATTTCTTCCATTTATATATCACCACTTACTACTGGTCCTTACTTTCAAATTTTCTATATGTGGATATCATATGTGTTTATTTATAGGTAACTAGGGTATATTGATTATAAAAGGGGATGCTTTGTTCCTTTTCTTGTTTCATTTTAGAAGTTGATTTCTTTCTCAAAATTTTAACAGGGGGGATAGAGAGAGGTTTAGTTTTTTATTTGTTGGCCATAAAACATTCTCTGATCTTTTCAAATGGTAAGAAGCAAGTGGCTACCTGTAACTAATTTAGATATTTGTGCATTCTCTATTTTGTTGCCATAGATAGTTGAAAAACTCAGCAACCTTGATGTGCCCCCGCCCTAAAAGGAAGGAGGATCTCTTTGGCTTCAAAACCCAATGATTTTGAACTATCTTCATTTTTTTCAGCAGCACTTTCTGTAATCTGTGCTGGTGTAGGACTCGATTTAGGTTGACTGAAGAATGACACAATTGAGCATTTTCCTTTTATACTAATTTAGTTAGTTCACACTTAATTTTGTCTCTCTAAAGTGATCTTCGGGTTTTGGAATTGTTCACTCCAAGACCAGTTTGGCCTTGACTGGGGGGATCATATAGTCTATCCTTAGTTCTGCTATCTATCTCTTTTATGGGCTCCACTTCAGTTGTGTGTGCGAGTGTGGCCAACTGCATGGTACTGAAAATACAACTTAACTACTGCTTTTTGTGTGACAAATATCTGCTATTAAGAATAATAATGGATTTGTACACTTGTACTAGTTTCTTCAATTCATAATTGGGTTATACAATATCCTTGGAAATGTTTCAAGCATTTATCTAGCACACATGGTGTCTAATTCTGTGTTAATGTTGTATTTTTTCAACTACTAATGATTAGTGTGGTTGTGGGAAAAAATATAATGTTAGCAGAAAGCCTGAAGACATGAACCTGTCAAATGATAAAGAAACTTCAGACTTGACCTGGAGAGGTTCTGCTGGTATTGTTGATTCTATGATGCTTCTCAAGTCACATCAATGTATGCATGCCCCATATACACAGGTTGTTCCTGCATCCAGATAACATTTGACATTGTCATTATGTAATATAACCAAATTTTGACGAATATAATGTCTTTAATGTTGTTTTCTATGCTACAGGAAGCACCACTTATGACAGAAGACATGCATGAGGAGAGGCTTAAGGCTGTTGAAGCCTTTGGTGATTCATTTGTAAGAACACATGCAATGCATATAACAATAACAATCATGGGCTATAAAAGCTTAGAGCCTTGGACCACATAGATCTCATGTACATTTCACATAGGGGTAACGAAACAAGATACATTGAACAATTAATTCAGGTCATATGTAGGGAATTTGAATGGTGCAGCAGTATAGGCTTAAAAGTATAGCCTCTTAGTTGTCAACATTATTGCTAAAAATATAGTATTACTTTTCTTGAAGAAGGCTGATATCTATCCCTCCCCTATCTTGATCCTGATATGTTAGGTCGATCATGGATTAAAATTGTCCCACATAGTGACATGAGAAGTAGATAAATTCATTGGATAGTTGAATCCTGTTACAGGTGGTTGACAAAGAAAAATGAAAATACCAAGATGTGGAATTGGTTATGCACAGAAATTGATGTCTGTATAAAGTGTTGAGGGAAATAAGTTGTTTGAAATTAAAATGAGTTACAGAAACAATATTGTGACATGTGATGACAACTTTTGGGCTTGCGATTTTGATAAGCACTTAAATACTTGGGAAAACATCCTCAAAAGCTAACTATTAAGATGGGAGAACTAAACTTAAATACTCCACCCAACGTTCAATATTATTCATTTTGGGGCTTAGACATCCCATATTACCTAAGTCCCAATCAGATTACTTTCAAGGCTTTTCTTATTCTTTCCAAAGACGACTCAAAGATGCACATGAAAAATAAATATCCCAACACCAAATATTCATCTCCTTCCTTGAACTTTTTGAAGCTTCATTATCATTTGATTAATTCATGCATATCTCTGCTTGCTAATCTAGAACTAAAAAAAAAGGGATGCGACAGGATTGATGTATTTTCCATACTTTCACTTCATATATTATTATATCATTACTTAGCAAGTCCTTTTTATTTTCAGAATTTCTCTGCTCAGCTGGAAAGGGATATCTTAACATCAGGTAATAATAGCATGTATTTTTTTTGGTAATGGATAGGTACGTATATGCTTTGTAACAATACTGCGTAGTCATTGATCATGTCTCAAGTTCCTTTTTGTTTTCTAAAAGAATATAGTTAAATCTGATTTCTGAAACGGATGCATGTGATGTAAAAAAATAATTTAAATGTATAATCACACATTTACTAGAAGATCATATGCATAATGCTTTCTAATTTGATGTAGCTGCATCATCACTACAATGGAATGATGTTTTCATCGATTTAATTTCAGTCATGAGTGTTATGTTCACCATACCATACTCTTAGAATTTAGGTTTGGATCTAGTTCAATCCCACAAAATTGGCTCGAATGCTGCGTAATGCTAGTTCAGTTTACTCTGAACCAAATGAAACTATGTGCGTGTGTATATGTATATATAACAAGTTTTTTTCTTTTTTTTCAATATAACAACATAAGATGTGACAAACAAACAATGGCTTTGTTTTTAGACATGTCAGCATTTAAGGCAGCAAATCCAGATGCTATCTTCGAAGATTTTATTCGGTGGCATTCACCTGGGGATTGGGAAGAGTATGATGACCCTGAGGCATCATCATTCGGTGCTCTTGACATTAAAAAGACAAAAGATAGTTGGCCTCCACAAGGGAAGCTTTCTAAGAGAATGTCTGAGCATGGAAATTTATGGAGAAAGCTTTGGAATAGTGCACCTGCTCTTCCTGCTTCTGAACAAAAGCCTCTTCTTGATCCAAATAGGGAAGGAGAAAAAGTAAGTATTTTTCTGGAAGTTTAAATTTGTTTTGCTTTTGCTATTGTTGTAGAGACTTTTCCAGGTAATTTATACTGGAATAACATTATTTTTGTTACTTGGTTTCTCATGTTGATGGGACAGCTGAGTCAATTAAACTTGGAAGCCTTTTCTTTTTTCTCTCATTCTAGTGGATCTATCCGGAGGATCTTAATGATAATTGGAAACTGTGTTCTAATAATCTTATATATTCTTTTCTTGATTTAGAAGTAATCATCTCCCCTTTTTTTTGTTTTTTTATGTGAATTTAAAATGTGTTGTGTTTCTAATGACAACTAAATATGATGATCCGCTAAAGGGTGATTGAAGCTTGAAATGTAAATGAATTTATTGTAGCGATCATCTCAATCCTAAAGTCCAGGTTGATGAGAGGAATACTTCAGTTTTGGATAAGAGTGCCATGTCGGAATCCTAGTTGATTTGTGGGTCATGCTCCAGTGTCATTTCTGTCAGTGGGATTGTGCAGCCATCTCTGTCCAAAGGACAATCTGAGGTCTAATGCTGCCTTGATGTTGGGAGCCCACTCGTGAAAGTCAAGCTGATAAGATAGTAGAGAATGACCTTCAAGTAAAACAAAACCTTTTTGTTTTACCAGTTGATGGGGATTCATGCTCTTGTATTAACAATTTGATGTACCTCTATGGACATTGGTAGAAATGAATGGGCATAAATGATTATTACACAGCTGTAAGGGTGCTGGTCTTCTGGTTAGCAACCAGAAAATTTTCATTAGAAACTAAATATCCATAAAGAAAAGTCCATTTGTCCAAATCATCTTAATCATTTTCTATCATCTTTTTCTCTCTCTTCCTCCATGACTTCTTCCGTTGTCCCACAATTAGCTATTGTGGATCCTACGTCATCTTATATCGCAGACAAATTTGTAATTTTTAATGAATTTTTCAAATGGTATGAGGCTCGTCATAACTCTAGTTCCACTCCTTCTGCTGTACTCACAAGTACATCTTTTGTTATCGTAACTCAATCTCCTTCAATTGGACCTTGGATTCTTGACAGGCGCCATAGATCATATTACTGGGAACAAATCTTTGTTTTCTTCTTTATCCTCTCTGAATAATTTACCTTTGATTACAATGACTAATGGGTCTAGGGTTTTGTCTCATGGTATTGGTACTATTAAACTTTTTCCATCTTTATCCATTGATAATGTTCTTTATATCCCTGGGTTTCCCTTTAACTTATTATCCATTAATCGTCTAACTTGTTCTCTTGATTGTGTTATTTCTTTTACCAAAAATTCTATTTGCTTATAGGACCAGAGTTCGAGATAGATGATTGGCATCAGATGTGAGTCTTATGGTCTTTATCATCTTCGCCCTTCTAGACATGTTAGTATAGTTATGGAGTCTCTATCTTTCCTCCATGCTCAGTTAGATCACCCCAGTTTTGCCAAATTGCAACAACTTGTTCCCAGTTTGTCCAATTTATCTAGTTTATTATGTGAGTCATGTCAATTAGGGAAACATAGTCATAGTTCATTTCCTCGTAGTGTTTCACAACGTGCTTCATCACCTTTTGCATTAATTCACTCTAACATTTGGAGACCCAATCATGTTAAGTCTAATTTAGGTCTTCAGTATTTTGTTACCTTTATTAATGATTATTCTAGAAATACTTGGTTGTTTTTAATAAAAAATCATTCTGAGTTATTTTTTATATTCCAATCCTTTTTTAATGAAATTAAAACTCAGTTTGGGATTTCTATTTGAATTTTGCACAGTGATAATGACTGTGAATACCTTTCTCATTCTTTTAAAAATTTTATGGCTTCTCATGGCATTTTTCATCAAATTTGATGTGTTTATACACCTCAACAAAGGGTGACTGAGTGCAAGAATAGACATCTTGTTAAAATAACTCGCACTTTTTTAATTCATAGTAAGGTTCTTAAACATTTTTGGGGTGATGTTCTTACTACATGTTATCTTATCAATCGCATACTATCTTCGGTTCTAAATAACAAAATTCTTCATTCTCTTTTATTTCCTCATGAACCTCTACATCCCTTACCTCTTAAAATTTTTTGGTCTACATGTTTTATTCATAATTTTAGTCCTGATTTTGATAAGTTATTTCCTAAACACAGATGCCTTTTTTTTAGGATTTACTCGATCACAAAAAGGATATAAGTGTTTTTCTCCTTCTCTTAACTGTTATTTTATTTTTAAAGATGTCACATTTAAGTGTTTTTCTCAAGGTTATCGGAATCGAGAGTCTACGTTGACTCGCGAGAGCTTCGTAGACTCGACTCAGTAAACTCGACTCGTAGACTCGTAAGAGTCTACTTCATATGAAAAATTCTATATAATAATATAAATTCAGAATTTCATCATCAAAATTAATGAAAATAAAAAACAATAGTTCAATAATTCTAAAATAACTTGGTTCAACACACATGATTGTTATATAAGTTCAAATTACACCAAATACATAAGTTAATACAAATCACCAAAACATAAATAACTTCAACTTTCTAGCTCCAATCCTCTAATTATATCATCTCCAACATCATCATCTTTTTCATCTTCATCATCATCTTCTCCATCACCATCAACCTCTTCCTCGGATGATAAGAGTGCATCATCAACATTGGCATCAAACACTATATTATCAAGATCAATTGGTTCTAAAGTAGGATCAATTGAACTTATTTCAGCTATGTCAACATTTTCCTCATCACCTTCACCTTGAGCTGGCTCAATCCCAACATTATCACCATCTTCTGTTATCCATTCATCATCGGACTCAATATCATCAAATGGGAGAGCAAGCTGTTTTCCTATTTTGTTTATTTTTGAGCTTCAAGTTGTACATGACATAAACCAAGTCATTCATCTTTTTCTGGTGCAAACGGTTTCTTCTTTTTGTGTGAACCTATAAATAAATATGAATGTTTAAATACAAAAAATTAAAAACAAATAATAACTTAACAAATTTGACTTACCATTTCAAATGAGCTCCAATTACGCTCACACCCGGAAGAACTACAAGTTAAGTTCAAAACTCGAATAGCAAATCGCTTCAACTCCGGAGTTCCATCTCCAAACATTTCCCACCATTCTCCAGGAAGCATAACTTTCCTACAATCTTTTGCATTTTCCATTGAGAAAAGTCCTTTTGCAAAATGAAACTCTAGAAGTTGTAAATTAATTTTTTTCCTTTCTGCAACATCCTTGACCAATCTTTTCATGCATTCATACAACCCTTCTTTTACCTCCACATCATCATTTCTAAAATTAGGTTCATAGTGCATGTGAGGGTTAAGGTAATATGCAGCCGCATGCAAAGGTCTATGAAGTTGATTATTCCACCTCTCATCAATTATGTTCCAAACAGGTTCATAACTACAATGATGCAATCATGCAATGTTAGAAATAATTACACAAAATAAAGAATGAAAATCTGAAAAAGAGAAAGTTTATAAATTTTACCTTTTCTTAATATTATTAAAGTTAAATTTGATCTTCTCTTTGGCATAATCCATTTCTTCATAAATGAAACCCATTGCGGGTTTTATATCTGAATCCACTAATCGAAGGACCACCATCAAAGGGGCAGCAACTTTGAGACAAGTGGTTGCATTCTTCCAGAACCAACTATCTAATACCACATGCTCAATTTTTCTCCCTTCCATTGAAGTTCCAAATTTGCTTGATTTCCACTCATTAGAGCTAAAGAAGCTCATCAATGATGCTTTCAATTCATGAAGACATGCAAGAGTTAGATAAGATGTGGCAAATCTAGTCATACCTGGCCTTATCAAGTCTCTACCTTTGGTAAACTTCTTTAACATGCTAATTAGCATTGCTCTACCATAAATGTAGGTAGTGATTCTTCTTCCCTTCTTGATAGTAGTTTGATGGACCTTCAAATGTTTTTCAAAATCTTCAAAAATCAAATCAATGCAATGGGCAGCACATGGGGTCCAATACAAATGCTCTCGTTTTTGCATCAATAACTCTCCAATTGCCTTGAAATTTGCGAGCATTATCGGTAACCACTTGAACCACATTCTCCTCTCCAACAAATTCCACTACATCATCCAACATCTTAAACACTTTATCTGCAGTTTTTGAGATATTTGATGTATCCAATGAGTAAAGAAACACAGTCCCTTTAGGACTATTGACTAGAAAGTTACAAATAGAACGTCTTTTTTGTCGGTCCATCCATCGGACATGATTGTGCAACCTTGTTCTTTTCCACTCCTCCTTATATTCTTCAAGGATTACATCGGTTTTTGCACTCGCTTGTTTCAAAAGTTTTTCTCTAATATCATGATATGATGGGGGTTTGTAACCAACTCCATATCTTCCAATCATCTCACACATTTTTGCAAAAGCGGGATTTCTAATAACATTGAATGGAATGGCACTTGTGTAAAAAAATTCCGCCACTTGAGCATCAACTTTTTCTTTATCCCCTTTCTTATACAATTGATTTAAAGTAGATTGAACACCTTGACTCGAATTTGTCCTTTCCTTTATTTTTGAACATCATACTACTACTACTTTGAGTGGTATCCACCTCTTGAATGTGCTCATCATCATACTCATCAATTATATTCCGTCTCCTTTTCTTTTCGAAACATCTTTAGCCTCTGCCACGACTTTCATCATTACAACTTTCACTTCTTCTGGAACTCGAGGCACATGGTTCAAAATCATATCTAGTACCAGCAAGATGATGTTTGAATCGAAAACTCCTCCATTGATTATTTTTGAGCAATAATTACATTTAACTTTTTTCCATTACCCGAAACATCTGTTCCATGTTTCCATCCAATGTCGGTCCGGTTTCCTAAAGCATTTTTACTTCTAGGTCTAGGAGGTCTAGGTAGTGAAGATACATTAACATTGGAATCACAAGAATTTGAAGCAGTCCCACTTCCGGACATTGCAAATCGGTCTCAATTAACTAAAAATAAAATAATTTATTTTTTTAGAACATCTATAAAAAACAACTAAAATAAAAGATAAAATATGCAACAAAAAATAAATTCAATAAATAAAACAAAGAATAAATTATATAAATACTACCTATTCAATAAATAAATAAATAAATAAATAATATAAAAAAATTTAACGACTAATGAATAAAAAAAAAAGTTTCGGAATGCATTTCATTTTACGTAAATGCAACGCACACACATCCTCCTCACACTCACTTACGCAGTACTCGCGACGCGAGGAGGCGACCGGAGCTGCGACTGCGACGCGGGGGGGAGGGGACGCGACGCGGAGCTGCGGGGGCGAAACGCGACGCGGAGCTGCGAGGGCTGAGCTGCAGGGCTACGCGACCAAAACTCAACGCGCGACACCACTGCGGGGACGAGGGAGGTCAGATCTGTTCGATTTTCTCTTCTTCTTTTGGGTTTCAATCGTTTAGGTTTTCGATTTGGGTGGTTAGGGCTTTTGTTTGGGTTTAAAATCAAAATGGTAACGACATTTTTGTTTGTCGTTTCGTCATCCCTACGAACTCGGTGACTCGCTCTCAAACTCGCGAGTCTATTCCGAGTTCACTCCGAGTCAAACAAAAAACGAGTTTACATGCGAGTTCACCCGTAAACAACAGCTTGACTCGCTGACTCGTACGGGTGTACGAGTCAACCCGCGAGTTCGATAACCATGGTTTTTCTTCTCCATGTGTGTCTTCATCTGTTACTGTCAATATTTCTATCGTGTGTGATTCTCATGTTAGTCCACCTTTGGATTCTCCTCCGCCACCACTACTTCAGGTTTATAATCAAAGACAACAATCCCAACAACCACCAAATGATTCACGTCTAGTGCCAACTCGTTTGTCTCCTTCGGCTCCGACAATTGAGTTTAACCTTCCAATTGCCCTCCGTAAAGGTATATGTTCTACTCGTAATCTCTCTTCTCATTATACTATTTTGAGTTACCATAGATTATCTTCACCTTTTTATACCTGTCTTTTGTCCATCTCTTTTGTGTCAATTCCCAAATCCGTTGGTGATGCCTTTGCCCATCCTGGTTGGCATCAAACCGTGCTTGATGAAATGAATGCTCTTCAGAATAATGGAACTTGGGAACTTGTCCCATTACTGTCTGGGAATCTGTAATTGGTTGCAAATTTGTGTTTGCAATCAAAGTTGGTCCTGATAGTATTATTGACCGTCTCAAAACTCGTTTTGTGGCTAAAGGTAACACACAAGTTTTTGGTTTGGACTATGGTCTCACCTTTTCTCCAGTGCTAAAGATGACTTTTGTTCACTTATTCATAGCCATTGTTGCGTTTCAACAATGACCTCTTTACCAACTGGATGTCAAAAATGTTTTTCTTAACGGAGATTTGTAGGAAGAAATTTATATGGAGCAACCTCCAAGCTTTGTTGTTCAGGAGGAGTCTTTTGGATTGGTATGTCGTCTTCACAAAATCTTTATATGGCCTAAGACAATCTCTTAGAGCCTAGTTTGGAAAATTTAACAGTGTTGTTCAGCAGTTTGGTATGACTCGTAATGAGACAGATTATTGAGTATTTTACCGTCACTCAGGTGTTAGGTGTATCGATTTAATAGTATATATTGATGATATTGTTCTTATAGGGAGTGATCATCATGATATCTCCTAGATGAAACAACACCTTTGTCACCACTTCAGAACAAAGATCTTGACAAACTTAGATATCTCTTGGGGATTGAGGTAGTACAGTCCAATAATGACATTGTTATATCTCAAAGAAAGTATGCATTGGATATTTTAGAAGAAACTAGGTTGATAAACTCAAAATCTGTTGACATACCCATGGATCCCAATACCAAACTCCTACCTAATTAAGGGGAGCCTCTCTCAGATCCTGAGAGAGAAGTACAAAAGATTAGTTGGAAAATTAAACTATCTTACTATTACTCGTCCTGACATTTCCTTTGCAGTTAGTGTGGTGAATCAATTTCTTAATTTCCCATGTGCAGATCATTGAAGTGAAATCATTTGTATATTAAAGTATATTAAATGATCTCCTGGAAAAGATTTGTTATATGATCACAATAAGCAAGCTAAAGTTGTCTGTTATTCAGATGCTGACTGGGCAGGATCTCCTTCTGATAGAAGATCTACTTCCAGATACTGTTTCTATTGGAGGTAACTTGATCTCTTAGAAGAACAAGAAACAAAGTATTGTAGTAATATCTAGTGCAAAAGCAGAATATATTAAAGAATTGCAATTTAAAAATATCACTCAAATGACACTTATATATAACAATCAGACTGCTTTTCGTATTAATTCTAATTCTGTCTTTTATGAAAAGACTAAACACATTGAAATTGATTGTCATTTTATTCGAGAAAAAATTGTATTTGGAGACATTAAGACCATGTTTGTTAACTCAAGTGAACAGTTAGCAGATATTTTACGGGTACTTAAAATTGATTATATTTGTAACAAGCTTGATACATATGATTTACATGCATCTGTTTTAGATATTATAGATATTATTAGTCATAATATATGTATTTATCATATTTACTTGTATGACTCTTAATTATAAATATATTATCTTATGTGTATTTTAGACACAAGGGAATTAACCTTATATTTAATTTTTCACTATATTCGACAATATTCAAAGTGCAAGTTGAGTTAACTTCCTTTGATTCCTTATTCAAAACTATATCTTCCTCAAAAGCATGTCCCTGGTAAACACATCCAAAACTACTTTGAAGAAGCAAGGATTTAAGATTGAGCCTTGATGTAAGCATATCCTTGCCGAAAAAGTCTAGCCTTGCTTCTTGAATTCTCATAATAGTAATTACTTAAACATACATGCTTTGTATATTCTAAAAATAAGCCACATGAACTCTTTTCTTTTCTAATGTCTACCACAACACTTCTCATACCCTTATCACTCAGTCATAAGTTTTATCCAAGTTAATAAAATCCAAATGTAGGTCTCTTACTTTGTTTGAGATATTCCACGTACCCTCGTAGGTAAATGCCTTTTGTTATACACCTTTCCATCAATGCATGTCAGAAATATGCTCCAAACATTTATGTTCGAAAGGTCTTCGTATTCGTATTTAGCTTCTCTTTGAGTTCTTAAAGGTCAGAACAAAAAACAACATGCAACAAATTTTCTTTTCTATCTTTTTTCTTTTGGAATTGGATATTACTTTACTATGGTCTTTTGGGTAGCGGGCAACGAGTCAATGGGATTAGAATGCTTTCTTTGTGTACTCGCACATTAACTTTTTCTTGTGATTTGCATAGGATAGATGTTTATTTTTGTGTAATTAAAATATATTACAAATATATGGCTTGGAATAGACACATTTTATTTTAAATTTATAATAAAAGTTATGTTACATGGCATGCATCTTTATCTGATTTTGTGGGTCATTGTAATCAAAGTTGATGAGTTTCATCCATATTTATACAAGATTTACCTGATCCTACTGGGTTAACTGGATGCCGTTGACCATAGATAAGTGATTAGAAGTATCAAGGAATGCAAAGCAAATGTGTGGTTACATGGGAAAAGTGTTCACATAGGCTATAAGGTCTTGAAGTAGGGTTATTTGGTGAATTGGGCCGTGCATGAAAGACAGATGAAAGTTTAAATTATTATTGTTCACTTATAACATTTTCTTATGATTAAATAATCAAGTAGGTATTTTTATCTAATGAAATTGCTGCTGTATATTTATGTAAAGCGAAATAGATTACTACATAACAAATTTATGGATTGCTTGAGATATCCTGTTCACTGTGTATCTTGCAAGCTATAATTTTCATATTCTCCATTTTTCAGGTGCTTCATTATCTTGAAACTCTACAACCACATGAATTGCTTGAGCAAATGGTGTGTACTGCCTTCAGAGCAGCTGCCGACACACTGAGTCAGACTAGTTATGGAGAACTGGAACAGATGGGGACTGAGATGCAGCAACTTTATCTTACAATGGCATCTGCTTTGAGACCTTTGCAAGGTATTTATTTATTTTTCTCTTCATTGGAAAAGAATAAATTTTAATACATTTACATGTTGCAGTTAATCGCTTGTCTGGAGACAGTGAGACAATTGAAGACTTAAGACGACTAACTGGTACTTTTGAACGAGTTGAGAAGTTATTGACTCTTGCAGCTTCCCTTCATCGCAAGCTTATAAAAGCACCACGCCTCTCCAGAGAAATTTTCAGCGATTACTACAAATTTTATATTCAAACAACGGCAAAGGGTTTCACGGAGGACATAATTGAAAAGGTGAGATGCTTGCGATGTATGCCCTGATTTGGGTAACATTCCATTCTTTCTTAGCATTTACCTGACATGCATTGCCACTATCTTTTGTGCATTTTTTGCGTAGGAGTTTGACAAGAAACAAGAAGTAAGGGACCTTGAGAGGGAAGTGCTGTCAGATATGTTTGTTCCTCCTACCGCTAACCAATCTTGGAGAAAAGTTTTGAGCATGGGAAATCTTCTCAATGGACATGAACCAATCATCAGGGAGATTATTTTTTCGCTGCGTGATAAAGTTACTGGTAATCACTATGCAGCTCGTAGTGGTAGTGTTTCTCAGCAAGAAATTCAAACTTACAGAATGTATATATGTGGGACGTCTAATGACCTACGCGTAGCACTTTCTGTTGTCTCGTGTGATTAATTTTATGGTGTTTATTTATTACAATTTTGATTTTTAGGAATTAGTCACATGTGGCATCTGGTCTTACTGTCGTTGCTAAACCTCCTCTCAAAAATTGAATCCAACCCTAAATTGGAAAGAGGTTCTTGGTTGCATTCTAAGAGGGATCAACATGTGAAACTTTAAACACACTGTATTTTTGTACCTAAACTGGAAGCCCTTAACTAGGGTTTCACCATACTATTATTTCTGTTAAAAAAATTGATTTAGGAACATTCACAGATATTTAATGCTATTTTCCTGAAAACTGGATTTAAAACTGATTTTGATTAAAGAATGACTATATATAACATTTAATGAAAAACACAGTTATAAAATTCTGTCAAATTAGAAATACATTTGACTCGGGTTGACCTGTTTGATTCAGTAAGGTTATTTGAAAACCTGATTGGTTATTATTTTTTAATATATATATAATTTGTTTATCGAGTTGTGTTATTCAATCTTTGTTTATAAATTTGTCTTAACTTTATTTTCGGAATTAATTATTTATTAATGGCAATAATATTTTGAATTTTGAATTATGAAATGTTACTGTCTTGAATTGTATTTATGATTTTATATATTAATGCTTTATTTTAATTAAAAAATTGAAATTAAATATGTCAAATTATATTATATTATATATATATATATATATATATATATATATATACTATTTTTTAATGTAAATCAGGTCAATTAACAATCCAATGATTAGACTATTAACTTATTATGTGTTTTGATCAAGTGTCACGATATAAAACTAAACAAAATTGAAACAAATCAAATGTCAAAATTTAAGTATGGCTTTTAATCCGACGTTGGTTTATTTTAGGTTAGGTTAACTGTACACATATTTATGCAAAAGATGAATTAGTTTTTTTAATAAATTTACTACAGTCATGTTTTAAGTTGTGATTTTACAAATTTTATGCTCAAATTTATTATATGAGTACTTAACGTGATAAGAAACAAAAAATTGGATAAATACTTCATGAAAATATTATCGTTTGGGGTAATGGTATTTTGAATTTGATAATGTTTTTGCATAACCTGAGTAGTTCAAATTCATTTGGACTCCCTATTAATTATAAACTATTTATTTAATCAGGTTTTACTAAAAAGTACAATCCATTTTACTAAAAATTTAAAATTAAGTGAAATAGAAATGTTTATAAATAATATTTAGACAAAAATATAAAAAATAAACTATTCTAATAATAATAATAATAATAATAATAATAATAATAATAATAATAATAATAATAATAATAATAATAATAATTTACTATGATACTTTGCATTTACTGGTCAGCGGGGGCGGATCTTCCATAGGCTATGGAATGTGATTGAAATGAATAATAGTTGTCACATTAGACCTCAATTATAACAAAGTGGGATTCACATTCAATGTATATCCATTTGGGAAAATGCCAAAACACAACAAATAAACACTCTTTATTTGCTTAATATGTTATTCAATTGCTTTAAAACTTTATTTTATTGTAATAATATTATTTAATAAAATAGCATCATTTTACATTAAATTTAATTCAATTATTTATTTCACCATTTTTTAATATTAAATAACTCATGTTAAAAAATTCTTTACACTCTCTTACTTTCATCGAATATTTTTTTGTGATAAAAAATCATCAAACTATTAAATTTTTATTTCATTGCTCTAACTTTTAAGATGGTAGTTATTTGAGAGTATATATAAATCCTAATTAAATTGTAAACAAATAATTACTTTTTTATGACTTTTAACTGGCTAAGAGATTATTTTTATTACTAAACTTTTCAGTTCATTTTGACTTTTAACACTGTTTAGAAAATCAAATTGCATTTATTGAACCAACAAATATTAATGAATCGATCAAGTTTCTATTGTAAATAAATCATAAAATTAGTTTGAAACAAAAACCATCAAAACAACAAAAATTCAATAGCATTGGTCAATAACTGGCAAAATATATTATTCACAACAGGCCAATAAATTTTGTTTAACATAAAGTTACTCTGTATTAAACAAATAATAATAAAAAAACTATAGAGTTCATTTTTTTTTTAATTCTACGCATAATTTTGTTATTCTTAATGTATATTGTTATTTATTGTTGAAATTTAATATATTATTATTATTAACATCGTTATTATTATTTCTACGATTTTTCTCTCTGACTCTGAAGACCAAAAAAGCCATTAATTGCTCCCTTTCTTTCTTCTTTTCTTCCTCTCTCTCTCTCTCCTACTCATGAAAAAGAAAACAAAAGCCAGAAATCCTTTCCCATGAAAACATCCATTTCAAGCCCTCGTCACACTCTCATTCATTCACACTCACCAAAAACAATCCTCCTATCTTTCACTTCCCTACACCCCAAAACAAAACCAAAAACCACACTAACCTAGACCTCACTTCCCCAATCCATCACAAAACCAAACAAATTCAACACTCTTCACTCAGATCACACCACAAATTTAACCTACCTCAGAGACTCAGAGTGTTCCGCAAGCTCTTGATCATGGACTCGTTGTCAGGGGGAGCACCACCCTCTTCCTCACAACCTCCTCCACCATCATCACAACCTGAAGGATCATCACCTGCACCACCACCACCACCACCACCACCACCAAGCCGATACGAATCACAGAAGCGTCGAGACTGGAACACGTTCTATCAGTACTTGCAGAACCACAAGCCCCCATTGACGTTAGCACGGTGCAGTGGAGCTCACGTCATTGAATTCTTGAAGTACTTGGACCAGTTTGGCAAAACCAAGGTCCACATAGCCGGGTGTCCCCACTTCGGACACCCGAACCCTCCTGCACCCTGCGCTTGTCCTTTGAAGCAAGCTTGGGGCAGCCTTGACGCGCTCATCGGCCGGCTTAGGGCCGCCTATGAAGAAAACGGTGGTCGCCCTGAATCCAATCCGTTCGGCGCCAAGGCTGTCCGGATTTACCTCAGAGAGGTGAAGGAGGGTCAGGGCAAGGCTAGAGGGATCCCTTATGAGAAGAAGAAACGAAAGAGGACCACCACGAAAATTTCTTCTGTGAGTAACACTGGTGATGAAAATAACACTCTAATTGTTTCTCTCACCACCAACAACGATGGTGGTTTTGATGGTAGTGCTGGTTTTAGTAATTTAACTCCTTCAACAACTAGCACAACGAATGTTACCACCACCACAATATAATTTTATAATTATTTATTGATTTTTACTAATTTTTGTTACAATATTACTAATTACTATATCTATTTTTCTATGGAAATTGATTGTGATTATGTAGGTGTAACTATTGTTTAGTTGTTTGTCTCATGCCCAATCATTCTAGTCTCTGTCAACTATTGAGCTACCATTATTAGTTCTGTCATTTGAGATTTGCTTTGTTCATCTTTTTAAAATTTTGTATTGTGTTTGGGAGGAGGATGAGGAGGTGATTGATGCTTATGTTAAGATTTAAGAACTCAAAAATCCACTATATAGTGGAGCCATAGGAGTGAACTTGCAGCTAGAATAGACAACTCTTAAGAGTTTTCACTTTCATGAATTTACACTCACAATTCCTTGTGTTTCAGTGGTGTGTGCATACATAACAGCTTGCCGATATTATGAACAATGGAAAAGAAAAAATTGATCACAATGATGTCTTAACCCATGATTGTCAAAGATAGATGGGAGGGCTATTTCATAGGAATTGACCCTCCCATTATGATATTAATCATAGTTGTTGCAGGTTGAAGGTGGATAACGATTAGAATTTTATTTTTTTTCCCCTAGTCATTGTCTTGTTTAGAGGTAAACAACACACAGAATATGAGTCAATTAGAAGGTCTAATCCTTCTTTATCCTACTCCATGCAACATTCAATGGTCCCCAGGTTCATCACCAGTGATACACACATGTGCTTATCATTGATTTCAAAACTTTTTTTTGCACTTCTGTCTCAGGTGCATGCCCCTTTTGCAACTTGATCTAAGATATTTTGTTTTCCGGGTTTATAATTTTGGCTTATTTTTTCTCTTTGGTTTCTGGCCTAGCTATTTCACCATGCAATTCCCACCTCCAATGTCTTACCCTATCTCTCTCTCTCACTCATATGATATCTGTAATTGGCAAATCTTTCTGTGAAAACAACACCTAACAAAGACATGGAATGCAACCATCAATGAAAAAAAAAGTAATGCCTTGTGATTGCTGCTAATATTTTATTTTGGTAACCACCACCTAAGTCTGAAAGGGACCATTAGCCAAACCGTCCTTTGCATTCTATATTTATGATTATCATACTATTTCACTCATTCATTTCTATTATCATAAATTCTATCATCACAATATTGAATTTCATCTATCTAAGCAAAATCTCATAAATAATTTGATTGAAAACGACACATCACTAAATATAACTAATACATTTCTCCACACATTATTGACTAAATTAATAAATATTCTTTTAAATAAAATCAATAAATACTTTATATATTAATAAAAAAAGAAGAAGTAACAAATCCATGCCTCTAAAGCAAATCCACGTTTTTTAATGTTAATTTGAAATTTGGACCCATATATCCACTAAAATCATGATCCAACTTCTCACGATAATGTTTCGAAATTATTTCTTTGTGTTTCATTTTTGTTTGTTCTTCTTTTTCTGGCATTTTTTTAATCCTTCTCTCCCCATAAAGAAATATTTCACATACTTTTGAATTTAACAAGAACTTTCGCTTTCTACCCTTTTGTTGAACCACAGAATTTCTTGCAGGGAACTTTATTTCTCACTCTCTTTTGTTTTTTCTTTATTATTATTATTATTATGTGCGGTGGCCACTTTTTTAACATTGCAATTTCTGAAAAGTAAAAAATAAATCAGGATATGTCCCCCCTCTTTTCAAAATAATAAATAATTTCCTTTTTTTTTTCTTCTTTCTTCTTAATTCACTCGTTACACTCCTCAGTCTCTCCTCTAGTTTCTTCATTCCATCTATTATACGTCTCATCCCAGTTTTACCCTCAAAACACCCATTAGGTGATGAAATATGAATTGTTGCATTTTGATGTTTATTTATTATGTTACAGTAACCAGTAACCAATATCACAAGGTTCATCATGACAAAGTGAATCCCATTTTAGGTTGTGAATTTTTTGTTCTTTTGTAAAAGAGATTTTTTTTTTATAGTTTAATATTTTATTTATCCTAATCTTTTATCTTCTTTATCCTATAATTATATATTTCTTTTATTTTTTTTAATTTTTCTTTCTCACCTTAAATTACAAATAAAAACACTATTTTATAAAAATGATAATAAAAAAAATATGAAAAACGTATTTGTTTCCACTAATCAGCGTATAAATATATATATATATATATATATATATATATATATATATATATATATATATGCGCATGCTTCATTTATGAGAGAGAGAGATGAGGAGATAAGGAATTTTCTGAAGGGTGCGATTTGATTAGATTTAGGGCTTGTTTTTTTCCTTGTTCTTAAGGCACCTGCTTGTTGTGATTGCCCCAGAGAATGACCGTTTCAAAGGGACCATTATTGAGCTTTTATTATGGATTGAAAAACCAAACAGTACTTCAAATATCTTACTATATATTACTTTATCCTTATCAGTGGGTGATTCATTGTTGTGACCCTAAATAAATTAACCCCATCTGTAACATGAATTAGGAGTATAAAGCTTAAAACCCTCATCATTTAGTCTCATAGCATAGAAATTAATCCACTTCTATTTAAATTTATATAACTTATTACTCATTTGATGTGAGGAAATAATTTGTATGTAAACTGTGTAATTTCTTTTACATAAGCATAAAAAAATTACACTATTAACCAATATAACTTTTAAAAAAATATTATAAAAATCAACCAAGTTACAAGATGCGGCTATCATTAATATTGCAAAAAATGATGAGAACATGTGGCCTTAACTAGAATTATTATGATGAGCAGAAAAACCTTTACCTTATAAGTGTTGCTAACTGAAATTTAGAACCATATTGTCTATTATTGAACAACAATGAAAAAAAGGTAATTTAGATTATTACAGTGCATCAGAATATATCTACCATCAAAGAAAACTGAAAGAAGATAGAAGGGTATAGTTATATAGCCAATAAGGAGGTGACAGCCACATGACATTGTTTATAGTTTACAGAAAATGAACATAGAATAGAGAGTAACAAGTGGGGCATAGTGTCCCCAACATGCAGAAATTAGAGCCATATATTTACGTGCACATTTTGGTAACAGATAGGTGCATTAACTTGTTGACAATTAATAGAGTTGTACCAAAATGGACGGAGATGGGTCCTTATTGGCCAAAATTTGGAGGGGGTCCTGGCAGTGGTACGATGGAGGATCATCAATCCTTTATGCTAATGTAATCAGTCTTTTGATGATTTTAAAACTTGGGAAGGGTCACTGAGTTGTGGTGCCCTCTTCATTTTGCACACTGTGTGTGCATGACAGTATGTCTCAGGTATCTTTTGCTTGCACAACACTGTCTGCATATACTCAAACCCTGTCCCTTTTCCCAGCAATTTGTGGATTTTTTTTTCTCCCTCTGGTCCAGTCTTTTGCATGTTTGCTTTGATGAATTATTTTGAGATATTCCTAGGCTCACATTGTCTACATTACTCTACTTTTACTTATTTATATATCAACTTGTCATCAGAAATTCAAACAGCAACATATCTACTCTCTCTCTCACACGAAGCCTCGCCCCGTACTGTATTTGATAAATTTCATCACAAAACATAATTCGTATTTTATTTTATTATAATTTTTTCTAATCAAAATACACATCCAATTTATTATGTAGAAATATATTTAAAATAATTATATTTTAGTTTAAAATTTCTTATAAAATATTATAATCTTTTTAAATAACTACATTATATTAAATTATAATTTATTTTAATTAATATTTAATTATCATTTCTTTAAATTAGGATGATACAAAAATTTGTTCTTAAAATTTTTTAACAAAAATTATTTAAAAATAAAATAAATATTTATTATAAATTTTATATATTTTTTAAAAATTGACCGTGACCAATTTTCTTTCTATATCTAGTCATTTAGATATCGAACTTATAATAAAATATTAATTTTTATTATTTAAAAAATATAAATAAAATATCATATTTAATAAAAATAAAAAAATTAATAACTTATAAATATAAAAATAAATAATATTAAAATTAGTATTATTATTACTTATATTAAAATATTATGGGAATATTTTTTTATATCCAACAACAATAAATAAATTGATTATGGTTTATAACCTTTTAATAATTTGTGTCCTTTTACGTTTTTTAATTAATTAACAAAAAAGTTCTTAAGCTTTATTTTTATCAACATATATCACAATAATGAACAAAAAAAACGATCATGTTAAAATAAAAATATGACTGATAAATTAATTTTATTTTTCTTATATATATGATTGAAGGTTAACTCTCAAAATTATACTATAAAAAATATTTATTAATAAATAGTCATCTCTTATGTAAATCAATATATATTAAGAAATTAATAATTAACTCTTGACTAAAAAGTACCCGAGTTCACTAAAAAGAACAAAAAAATCAAATGATTAATGTAAATATAATTGAAATGAAAGAGAATATGGTGAAATAAAAATAAAATAAAAGAGAAAGTAATAAAATAAAATAGAAAATGTAATTGAAATGAAAGAGAAAATGGTGAAAAAAACAGAAAGAGAAAGTAATAAAAAAATAAAATAAAAGAGAAAATAAATGTACAAATATTATTTGCTTCTATAGAATGACTGTAGCAGTAAAAACATAATTAGTGGAACAATTTTTGTAATATGTGATTTCCAAATCAATTGGGCTGTAAAAAACCTCCAAATAGCCCATTAATCTATTTGGGCTGTAAACCAACTTAAAATAAAATCAGAAGCAGAAATATTAAACAAAACACCGTCGACAGCAGGATTCGAACCTGCGCAGGCAAAGCCCAACAGATTTCGAGTCTGTCTCCTTAACCACTCGGACATATCGACTTTCTTGTCCAGAATATTTTATAATAAATTTTAATATCTTATAAAGTTGCACAAAGATAACAAAAAGTAAGAAATAAATTCATCATAATAGAAACTTGATGATTACACGTTTCCATTATAACATACGCAATTTGATGTATGAAAAAAATTTAAAGTTTTTCAAAATTCTTACATTATGTTTTTAGTTTTCTCAGTTACAAGTTTTAATCGTTCTTGATATATTCTTAAATTAATTATTGTATAACTTTTACATTAGTCTTTAGTTTGGATGATTTTCTTAACAAATAAAATATAAATAAGGTATAATTTTTTTAAGTTAACTTTATTTATTTATTTAAAATATGTTAAATTAAAAATATTTAAAAATAAAAGGCTCGTATTAAATAGAAACATTTATAATTATGACATACGTGAATAATCATTAAATTTAGATGCTATACAATCAAGCTTGAGAAAAAAAAGTATTTGTAAAAATATAGAAATATTTTTAAAAACATTAAAAAATATATTAAGGAAGATCACCCTCACTGACACTCTCTTTAGTTAGTTTACATAAAACAAAATAATGCATTACTACTCTTACTTGTACTAACAAAAATGTATATAAAACTTATGCCGTAGAAAAAAATGTTTTTTTTGTGTGGTGTTTTACATTTTGTCTTCATATTGAATAAAATCAGGCTCATTAGTGGAAAAAAAGTTTAACAGATGATATTTTAACCAACACAATCAAATTATAAGTAAAAGTAAATGTTATAGTTATAACCTCTTTCTCATTATTATTATTATTATTATTATTATTATTATTATTATTATTATTATTATTATTATTATTATTATTATTATTATTATTATTATTATTATTATAAGATAATACTTGACTAAATTTTATCCTTCTATTTCAATACAAATAATTAAGCATCTTATTACTTGTAGTCGCCATTTTGAGTCAATTGTTTTAAATTTTATTTCAGTATATTTTATATTTTTATTTTAATGTCAAAGTTATATTTAAAATAATAATAGTTTTTCTCTCTTTTGTTAAGATATTCTTAATATATCGAAACTATAATAAGGTGTTAAATACTAAAACAGACTATTGTTCTAAAATATAGAATTATTATACTTACATAACCACGCGAAGTACACCTACACAACATGGGTTTTGTTTGAATAAGTTATAATTTGCACTTCTTAAACATACTGCTCTTTGCATTCTCACATCTAAATTGCATCACCAAGGTTCATCTGGTGCAACCATGATGCAATGGTTGAACTCACTTTTCCCCATCTTCCCATCCCTCCTTCCTTGTCGCAAACTGAATGCTTAGTTGCTTTCACTTCTGTAATGTATGATGCTTGGGTGCAACTTCGGGGTGTATGAGTGCCTTTATAAGCCTTGCAAATATAGCTTAAGAAGTTTTCATAATCCTGCAACACAAAATTTTGCAAGCTCTGTTGAATTTCCTTCACATTTATAATTTCATTCAATAAATTTATGTAAAGCGCAAATTTCATTGTCATAAATTATTTGTTAATTAGCAGTATATGTTGGTGAAGTGTTCAGAAACTTAGAATGATGTGTTTCAGCCGATAAAAAACTGAAAAACTGACCTCATAGAGTGGTTCTCCATCTACAACTACCCATGGAACATACTTGTGAGGAGGCTGCAGAGCATTTGTTTCAGCTGCATATTGTAGCTCGAGCTGCATATAAAGATGGAAATGTTACCCGAGACAAAAATTTCATCCAAACAACGTTGTTACAAAACTCAAAGCTCATCTGTCATGTATTTTTTTTTTTTCAGAGAGATATAGTCTTCATATTCGGCAAGTTTGGCAAAACATTGAGAAAGGAGTTCTAAAAATTATCTTGAGAGTTGAAGAAAGATTAATGTTCAGATGCTACAAATTGTCAGTTCTATTATATCTTCTGGTAGTTGCTGCAGAAAATAACTATTAATCATCTATGACAGTAAGGTATGTATATCACTCGTTTCTTTAACTGGAAGGTATGTGGATCATATTAGACAGCTTCAGAGGTTAGTAAAAATCAAAACCATGATCAATTTTAGAAGTAATTGTTAGAATAGGTTAAAACAACTTGTTAGCTATTTCATTTTGCAGTTTTGAAGAATAAAAACACGTAGTAGTCGAGCACATACCAAATACCAGATCTTACAATCCGAACTACACATAACAAAACCATAGAACTAGTTGACATAGATTATCTCACCTTGAGATGAGATTCAATTATCTATCACTCTCAAGATTAGTTTAAATAAAAAATTGAAAAGTCTCTGCCAACTCTGCATTTCTATAACTGTTCAATTATTTTAATTACCTACTTTCCACAAGTTTGTTTCATTTAGCAAAGTCAGTAAAATTTTCGGGCTCCTTGAAAATAATAATAGAAGAGAAAGGTCGATTAAAAACATTAAGCTCCTATTAGGATGAATCTCCCCATATTAAACTCATACACATTAGTAACACTATCTCAGTGACTACGTCGTAGCCCAAGAACAAGACGTCAATCAGAGAAAAACACCAACCTGTTTTCCCTGCTCACCATTATAACACTGCTTAATAGGTTCGGAATCCAGATGCAATTTCTCAAAGCAAGATTCCCACTCGTCACGCTTTCGCTGATACACCAGATCCTCGACACAGTAGATGAACAGAAAATGCTTGCTCTGTGAAAAAAAAAGAAGAAGCTCAAGTTACATCAATAAAAATACTCACAAAATAGATACAACTGCAAAGCAAATCACTGTTACACTGAAACAACACAACAACAGTACTGCTTTTGTTTTTCAACTAATCCTTGTCAAAGTAATACTAATCCCAATTAAAGAAATAATCTCCTATAATTAAGCCTGATTCAATTTCACAAAACTCACCGGTAAGACTATGCGTGCATCTCATTTATATCCTATATTTTGGTCATTTCAATCATGTCAATCTCCAACACACCTCTTGCATGGTACATATAGAGTATGAAATTTACAACACTAGATATCTACGACCAGTTTGATAGCTATGCATTAAGATAAACTCTAACTCGATCATATAACTGTAAGACTTAATAAAAGAAAAAAGGAAAGGGACAAAATAACTGTTACCAGTTTAGGCCAGGTGTTAATTGCACAGGCTTCAACGGTGTTCAGCAAGCACTCGTACGGTCCATGCTGCAATCAGATAAGTAAATTTACAATTAAGTGAATAAATAAATTAACAATTAAATGAATAAATAAATAAAATTAGGTGAAAAGGGTAGTACCTGGCAATCGAAGGTGGCGTTGGGTCGCAGTTTTGCATTGCCCCAAGGAACGAGTTTGAGGTCAACGACGGGGGCGAGGTCGCCGGTGAAGATTTTAGGAAGGAAATTGACGATGAAGTTGGCGCTGTAGGGGCACAAGCTTTCATAGTACAATTCTAAGGAAACTTTGGGTGTGTGAGATTCAGATTTAGATTCAGACCGAGAGAAGAAGGCGAAGAAAGATAGGTACATGAGGAGATAAAGAGAGAGGGTGGTGGAACGAGAAACCATGGATGAAACTCAAACTGACGCTGAAACTGAAATTGGGTTGAACGGTAAACCAGGGTCGAAAATCGGAGAAAGTGTGTGTGAAATGAAGAAGATATTTATTTTAGAGTTAAGTTACGACAAATTCTTAATTGTTCATAGGGTTCATTTCTCGTTCATTTTCATTTAGTTGCATGTTTTCCACCTGTCAAAATCAATTCAACACCTAAGGTACAACACAATTCAAACTATTGTTCATACGATCACAAAGTTGCCACGAGTTCATATGTTTTCCAATATCTGTAATCTTTTTCCCATTCAACAAAAAAAAAATTCACATCAGGATGATAAACTGTTTTTGTATTCGTACAATTTTATCTTTACTATTTAATATGTAATAAAGTTATATATATATATATATATATGAAATTTATTTGTTTTATGATTTTTATATATTATTTCAAGAATTTTAAAAATAATCTTTTAGTATATTATTATTATTATTTTCATAGTATTTCTATTAAAGATGATAAAGCATGAATGGGAAGATAATTTTTTAATAATTTAATATAAAATAGTTTAATAAAAACAATATTTTCTACAAATGATATTATTTAGTGGTATGTTTTTATTATTGTACAGAAACCTCAAATAAATAAATATTTTAAAATGAAAATTAATAATTTTTACGTAAATTAAACTGATCTATAAATAATTATATCCATCTTTGCAATATAAATTCAAGAATAAACACTTATTTAATAACAATTTCAGTGAATATTAAATTTTATAAATATATATATATATATATATATATATATATATATATATATATATATATATATATATATACCCAGTTCAACCCATAAATAAGGTGCAATTGATATTTTGAAATTTAGGAATGAAAAATTGAATCAATTTGGTCTAATATTATTAATTATTTTAATTTTAATTTATAAAAAACACAAACTAATGTAACTCAAAAAGTTCAAACTAATTTAATTCAAACAGACTCACAAATCAACAACTCAGAAAATTAAGTTCGATCCGACACATTTTCTCACTCCAGTCCAATTTGGCACCTCTAAGTATTATATTGAAACAAATAATTGCTTAACCAATAATTATAAACTCCACATTGTATAAAACCTAGGAGGATCTTTTACTCTGGAGAATATTTATGCATAGTTAGACCTAAGGAAGCTGCAATATTGAATGGTGCCCTATTAGATTTAGAACTATTATTTTGTCAAAGAATCATATAGCACAATCTACTACTAATATTATTATAATTATTTCGTAAAAGAAATCAGCCATCACATATATCTTGTTCCACTTTCCATTGCCGCCATTTGTAGGGGGAATTCATCAAGCTTTGATTCATTTGGAGTTTGGCTTCCATCGTGGGAAGTAGATTCTTGTTCTCCCATCATTTGAAAAAATGCATGAGGAGCCCAACCTACACATTTGGAAGAAAAATCAAAGTCAAGAAACCAAATGATTCTTCATTCTTGCTGTCATACTTCATTCACATGATCAACTCTAAACATTAAAATTCAGCATGTGACTGCCATGAATTCGTGTATTACATGCAAGTAACAGAATGAAAATGCAAGTGGAGGCCTAAATAGAAACTCAAAGATGAAATAATCAACAACAAGAATATGTACCATGTGGTTGAGTAGGCAGGGGAAAGAGTAGCAAATAGCAGATTGTAGACACTGTAAGTCCTGATTCAAAGGGAATTATCAGGCATTATTTACAGAAAATGAAGTTCAAATAAAAAAATAATTAATGTTTTAAATTAGTATGATAACAACTGTAACTAGGAAGCAACCTATGATGCCTCCAGCAAACACATCAGTCCAATGATGCCAGTAATCATCAACTCGAGTAATTCCCACAAGAGCAGCAATGAGCAAAGGAAGCAAGACTAGGCATAGTTTCCCAATATGGCCTCTTCGATCAAACACTCTAATTTTCCCTGATAAATACCATGAAAGGAAACCAAGACCAGCAAAGGACCCTGCATTTATTGATTACCAAATTAAAACACCAAATCGTTCACTGACAAATTTACTCTATCTGACCAATATGTTTGAAATAGATATTCTACTGCTTACATGAAGTATGCCCACTTGGAAAACTTTTGTATCCTTCCTTTATAACTGCCTTAATCCCAGTACAAAGAACATCACCAGTGTCTTTGTCATACACCTGCATGAACCAATTCAAAAAGCATCCCTAAGGAATTAGTATCAGACAGAAAATGTCAGAGACAAGAATATAGGAAGGATTGAAGGAATCACCAAGAGTTTACTTGGTCTGAGAGAAAATTTCTTTGTTTTTATTTCCTGTTTTCACAGACAATTACAAAAGTGCACAATGGCTTTTCTTTGTTTATAGGAAACATTGAAAACAACAAAAATCTTATTCTCACTATTACAACATACATATCTTTTGAAAATTCAAAACAATGTGATAGTACTTCATAAGTATATAAATGACATTGACTCAAAAAGGACCTTTAAGTTTACCAAATACTGACAACAAGAAGGATAACAAACACACAGGTATTTTGTCAGGGAAACACCGTTGAAAGAAGTTTGGTCGTGGTCTACCAACAGCATCTTTAATGCAATCTGTGATAACTCCAGTGATTAAGCTAGAAAACAAGAGACCTAAGATCCAAATCAAAGAAGTCATTCCAGTGAGATACTAGGGAATGAAGGGGCAAAAGGCATAAATGTCAAAGTCATAATACAGAAGTAGACTAAAAGAATACGAGAATACCTAATGTTGCATGGTGTAAATCATACATATCCCTTCTGGCAAAGTAAAACGCAATAAAGATAAAAATGGGGATGAAAATAGAGTAGATCTGTTTCAGGAATGAATCATCAGGTAAGTTTATGCTGTAAGATATAAATAGGATGTACCTTCATACATAGAAATGCTAGGAACACACCCTTTTGAGCATACATTTTTTTTTTTGTAGTTGTCAATAAATTTATTGAACCTCTCTCCTCATTTTAGGAGTTTTCACTTAATTTTAACCAAAAAAGATAGTGTGTACTAAAAAATTTGATAAAGATTGTGTTTCTATGTTCCTAGCACTCCTCTTTAATGGTTTATTGTTAGCAGGTACGTACAGGAACACCCCACATGGGTATGGTATCTTTTTTGAATGGGAACATAAGATTTGTCATCATGTTTTCCCCAACATAGCGATGGAATGGTTCTATCAAATTCAAGAGTCCGTCAATAACAGCAAGAAGCAGAAGAATCAGCCAATCATGTTTATGACTTAGTGCCAACTTGCTTCCTGGAGATTGAAAAGTCATTTTTTTCCAAGTATGGCTACAAAAGAAAAAAGCTCGGTCACTTTTGTATTCATTTATTTTGGCCTAATAGCAGTTGTGGTTTATCAGAAATGTTTAATATGTGATCTTAGTCCTCTACCAGCAATCAGTAATCAGATATTTATCACTAGGCTTAAGAACCATTGAAACTTTGAGAAACTGTCACTACCTGCAATTGATATTTCAGAATAACCATGCCAATGTAGAAAATGTCTTGACACATGGCAGGGTAACAAACTGGAAACTGAAGGATTTACAAGATTATAAAATAAAACAAAACTTAAAATACAGTTCCTTCAATGATTTTAGAGATTTTTGTTTAGAAATGAAATTTCACTTCATGAATTCATTTAACAAAGTTTTGTATTAAAAGTCAGAATAATCTCATCAGATAAAACTCTAATTCTGATCAAATATCAGTACTAAAAGGACAAATATAACTACGTCTATGTTTATTTTCATAAAATACACTTTTAATTGAATGTTTCAATATTTGGAACCAGACATTATATAATTAGAAAATACATTCATCCCTAGCTGTATTATTCATCTTATTTCAATCTTAGTTTGATAACATGTGTTCCTATAAGGATCTTGAACTCTTGCCAAGTATGGGTTATCTAAAGCTTATTCATGGAAATTCATTATCATTCTGGCCGTTAAATATTTTATCAGTTTTTAATTTGATCATCTTGTGCAAAGTTGATGCCTACTGAACCTAAACAGTTCTTCTCATGAAAGCAGTGTGATGATATTTTTCTGCATATTTTATCACACTATAACATATTGGAATAAGAAATCTGCTTATTACATGTTCCAACCTAAACATCTAGGAAAACAGATACCAATTCAATAAAATGACAGAAAGAATTATAAAGAAACAAGGTACTAACCGCTAACATGGAAATATATCATACTAGAGAAGAGAACAAACATAAATAACACAAACACTGGTGACATTAAAGTTCTAAACAGAATAAGAATTCAAATTCATTAAGGGAAGGGGCATGACGAGGATAAACATTCATTCCTCCTTTGACAAAATCAAGTAATATCCAAGGTATAGAAAACAGATATATGTAAAATATACGCCACATGTGTATGATAAAAGAAGGAATGCAACAACAATAAAACTGGAACCAGGAAATTGTTCTGTAGATATTAAAAACTGAGACATACCTTGAAGAGAAAAAACAAAGGAATTTAATTTCAAATAGGAAATGGAAAATGAACCTTCAGCTTTAAACATAAATATTTGGAGAAAGAGATAGAGAAAGACGAGAACGTGCGTTATGCCAACCGCACGTCCCAGTATCCAACGTAAAAGCTATTAGTCGTGAGAAAATTTTCAGACAAATATCAGAGTTTGATGAATGATTTGAGGAAGAATTGCATCTTAAGATCTAAAATTAGTGTCTACATGTTTTCGTTACTTGTTAGTAATCTTTTATATTGCTTCAAGAATTTTCGGACCAAATGATACAAATTAATTTCTTTTGAGTTATAAAGATCAATAACTAACATCAATTTTGTATCTGCTAATTAAATTTTCGCATAAAAACCCAAGATTCAAATCCAAGATAGTAAGCTTAAAGAAACCAACTATTATTAAGAAAAAAAACATGAAATTTGACTTAGCTGGTTATGAATTTTAGTTATTTTTTCTTAAATTTCTGCTAATTATATTGTATACACAAATTCACATTTAAAATATGGAAAAATTTAATTATACTTTGATTAAAGTGGACATAAATAAAATTACATCCTATAATCCAGCGAAATGTTTTGTCAGAATAAAATATCGTAATAGAATCCAGTTGAAATTCTACAATGAACAATACTTTTTATCTTGGTACATTTTTCAACATATCTCTTATAATTAAAACATAAATAATTTAATTATGAGTCAAAGAAATTTTATTCTATTAATCTCACTATGATGAGTCTAATAATGGAATAATCTCATGATCCATTTAATAATAAAATGCTTGAGTAGATGGTATGATATTTAAGTTTGATTTATTATTATTGTTATAATAAAAATTAAAAATAATATTTTAAGGGTTTTTTATGTGGATTATAATGTATTTAATTTACACTGTTAGGAAAGTAATTAATATTTTGGGTATGAGTTTTGAATGGTTAATTTATTTAAAGGATACACACACACACACACACACACATATATATATATATATATATATATATATATATATATATATAATATGATGCGATAAATTTTGACTTTTTGTACATTCCATTAACTCTATTTATTAAAATAGTCTATTAAGTTTTTATTTATATGGAAATCAATTATTGTATCTCAAAAATAATTTATAAAAAACAATTAATTTATTCAATATGGTTATTTACTACTCTAACGCCATTTGAAACGCCAAACAACACAGCCACATTGTTGTCACAATTTGTCGTTGTTGAATCTTAACACTAAGCCTCAAGATATGACCTTAATTCACCAGTTCTTTAAAAAAAGATAAAATAAAATTATTCAATCATTAAATTTTATTTTCACGCAGTCATCTAAAAGCATTGTTTTTCCTCTATTTTTGTTGGAAAATTTTCAAAGTCCTCTTTTTTAATGGTCAACTTAACCTTACTTTTATTTTTTTAATTCTTATAAGAAATCTACATTTTTAACTGATTTTTTTTTTTACGTTTTAGTCAGTGTTATTAGTTTTTTAACATTGTTGAATTGAATTAAAATAGATAGAACAAAATTAAAATATAAAAATATATTTGTGAAAATGATAAAATATAAAAGTTTTAAATATATTAACTAAAACAAAAAATTAACACAAATATATAAATTAAATATTTAATTTAACCTTTATTTATTTTGATCAGTTGTATATTGGGCCTCAATCAGCCTTGCCCATTAGCAGCAATTGTCTCAACCCAGATGTTTTTTTATTATTTCTTTTTACACGTCCCAATACAGATGGTTAAAAATACAAAATCAGACAACATAGTGATATAAACTAATGAAAAACATCGACAGAAGCATGAGCATGTATGTTCCACTGTCCTGTACTTTCATCCCAGAATAACTATGGGCCTCAGACTAGTCCACACCACACATTAAATAAATGCAGCCTTCACCGCTTCACTCAGCACCCACTCTCACCAATCACCATTCACACCCGGATACTAGCCCCCAATTTTTTTTTATTTTTTATTTTAACTAAACCCAAATAAATAAATAAATAATCATCAAAACAAGGGAAAGACTTTCACTAGAAAGGTTGAAGTTTGAAACCCCCAACCAAAGTTGCTACTCACAGTGATCAAGATTGCATTTTTACTCTTTTTTCCAGCTTCATCAAACATCACAACTTAGACCCACCCAAATGCCTCCCATTTCTTGCTTCCTCCTATTGACCTTCCTCATCATCACTTCTTCCATGGCCTCTGTGGTTGGAGCTGTCGGGGTGAACTGGGGCACCATGGCTTCTCATCCCCTTCCACCCCACAAGGTGGTGAAGCTCTTGAAGTCCAACAACATTAATAAAGTTAAGCTCTTTGATGCCAACTCTGATGTTCTTCAGGCTCTTTCTGGCTCCAACATTGCTGTGACTGTGGGCATTCCCAACACTATGCTCAGAAGCTTGAACTCTTCGAAGAAAGCTGCAGACAGTTGGGTCCATGATAACGTTACGCGGTACATGCCTAATGGGGGCAGTGTGACTCGAATTGAGTGAGTTAGATTATTTCTTGGTTCTTTTTGTTGCCCCTTTTCTTGTGATTTGTCGTGTTATGCTTCTTACTGTTTATTTTCCATTTTTGTAAAGTAATTTAATTTATACTTTGATTTTTTTTTTTTTTTTTACTTTTTAATTGATTGATGATCAAAAGGGGGGGTTTTCAATTCCGTGTTTGTTATTCTGCCCTTTGATGAGATATCCTAAGAGTGAAACAAGCATTAGTTAGTGTATGCATAAGATATATAGGTTCTTATATTATAGAACAATTTCATAGGTGACAAGGTGCAGTTTTTTTCTATGACCATATGAGGATTGTCATAGGCTCATTGCTTAAAGGAAATGAAAATAAGTAACTACAGATTGCCAGAATGTGTACTTGGACCATTGCGACTATATATACATGGAAGAAATCAGAATATACCAATTTTAGTGAATTTGCTTCTTGTGTAAATGCCACTTTTCTTGGTTCACTACACATTTGCCCTTCATTTCCAGATATTATCCACTTCAAGTATAGCTGGGTTTACCTTGAACCAAACTGCCAATAGTGTTTTGCTAGTCCATATAATCAAATAATAACAGGTGAATAACTTATGATATGTTGCACTGCTTTGTTTGTGTGCAGAAGACATTACTATAGTCCTAACACCCACTCCACATATGCCTGCCAAACCAATTGCCTCTGTCTAATGGATATATAAATCGTACTCTAATAATTGAGGCAGTTGATGTCTTCTTAACATCCTCCTCCGTAGATGCTTGGTAAACCAGGTGAGCCTACTAGAATAGGCAGGCGATATGGGACTAGATAAGAAGAGAAGTATATTTTGAATAAAATACCTTCTTACTCTTCCAACGATTCTTTACCTTTACAAAATAATAAATATATTTTTTTAAAATTAAATTGTATGATACTTGTAGCATGTTATGTATGGATATGATACCAGCCACGATAAACTTATTCTAGAAACAAAATGATACGCAAGATACATATTTAAAAATGTATAAGAATTCATAAAAAATAATAAATATATAATTGCAATTATGCAAACCCATATTAAAATCACATTTCTTAAATGTTGTGAAATAAAATATTATAAATCATTGCCACCATAAATTATATTATTTACAAGTAGGAATAGAACTATCTATCTCATTACATTTATAAAATAATTCATAGAGAACAATTTCCTTTTTTGGGTTAATGAAGAAACAATATTCATGTTTCTATATTATACATACTTATACGTTTCTTGAAGATTAATGGGATATAAATAATTTAAAAGCTTGAACACTTCAATAGATATCGGTGATGTATCCAAAAGTATCTATATCATATATGTGAAACAAATAATAATATTGGTGTTTTATAAGTTTGGATATTTCATCAATAAGTATAGGCGAAGTATTCTAGAATATCAAACATAGACATTAAGCAAATTGTAGTTCGGTGTTTCATAGGTTTTAGCATAACTCTTGACATAACAGATGTACAAACATAATCCATTACGTTTAACATAACATAATCAGTTATGTTTGATATCATACAGATTATTCTTGTAAGCGTAGTCAAATTATGCCAACAAACATAATCAGTTTGCACACAAGAAAATCACTGGATCAAATGTTGGAGTAGTCATTTTACCAGTTGCACGAGTAGCATACGAGGTTAGATGGGATAATAATGCAAAATCATAATTTTGTCTAATTTCCTTGTATTTGAGAGAGGAATTTATTATCTGTGGGGCCCACCTTTTTATTTAATTTTCCTGTGTCGTTTCTTTTCTACCAAACCACACTCTTTTTTTCATTCTGCTTCATTTAACAAACACAGTCCAAGGTTTGGTTTATGAGAAACATTTATATTTTCTCAGTATTGCTAGGAGAATGAAAATCTAGTTTGCAAACATGCCCAGTGCTGTATCCCTGTGAATGCTGTAGGTACCTAGTTCCTTGTATGTCTTAATAATTTAATAATACATGAGTTCGAATTAACAAATACTTATTTAAGAATAACTAAAATGAAGAAAGTTCTGTTATGCATGTTAAATTAACTCATGCATCTCAACCTTTTCATAAGTTCCGTCACAGAAGTTGACCTGACTCCAGTTGTTCACCATGATTTTGTGAAACACTTGATGTAATGTTGTGCTTTCCTATTGTCCTTCAAGCTTTTGTGAAACACTTTGACGGGCAGTGCTTTGTTTTGGAGGGTGCAATTCAAGATGACATTCTATTATCCATGCTTCTTCCCCTGTAGTTGTTGAACAAGCATATTCTCCCTCTCATTGAGCACAATAATATTAGTGGAATGTTTTAAAAGGTAAAAATGGAATCACATTCTTGATAAAACATATGCATTGGTTAAAAACCAAGCCCCATTCTTATTCTAAGGAACAATGTAGATTAAGAAATTCACTTTTGGGAAGATGAAATGACAATCTTGTCTCATCTTATCTTGGTTAGGATTTAATCAGCTAACAGAAATGAGAACTAGCTATTAAAGAAATTCATCTGAGTTATGCTCTGGCAGTCAAGTAAGTAGGGCCACTGAGCTGCAATTTTGGATCTTTTTTTTTTTTTTTTTAATTGAACTCAAGGTTGAAATAAAATGAGTTATGCATATGGTTCCCTCTTCACATGGTTCTAAATATGACTTTTGCAGATATGTTGCAGTTGGTGATGAGCCTTTTCATAAAAGCTATGGCGAACAATTTCATCCCTTTTTAATTGGAGCTGCTATGAACATTCAAGCAGCTTTAAATAAAGCAAAATTGGACAGCAAAGTGAAAGTTGTGGTTCCATGCAGCTTTGACAGTTTTGAGTCAGGATTTAACATGTCCTCGGAAGTGCATTTCAGGCCTGATATCAACAAAACCATGACTGAGGTTCTCGGGTTTCTTGGTAAGCATGGATCACCTTTCTTTGTGAGCATTTCTCCGTTCATAACCCACCTTGAAACAAAAAATATTTCACTTGATTTTTCCCTCTTCAAAGAAACTTCCCGCCCTCATAATTTTATCCATAAAACTTACAAAAACAGCTTTGACTTGAGCTATGATACAGTGGTTACTGTATTATCATCAGTAGGATATCCTAATATGGACATTGTTGTGGCAAAGATTGGTTGGCCAACAGATGGAGCTGCCAATGCAAGTTCATACCTTGCTGAAACCTTCATTGGAGGCCTCATAAACCACATTCATGGTAACTTGGGGACCCCACTTAGGCCTCATAGGCCACCACTTGAAACGTATATTTTGAGCCTTCTTGATGAAGATCAAAGGAGCATTGCTTCTGGAAACTTTGAAAGGCATTGGGGTTTGTTCACTTTTGACGGCCAAGCAAAGTACCATGTGGATTTTGGCCAAGGTTCAAGCAGCCTAATGAATGCTCAAAATGTTGAGTATCTCTCTTCCAAGTGGTGTGTTGTGAACAACAATAAAGACTTGTCAAATGCAACTGCCAGTGCTTTAGAGGCTTGTTCAAATGCTGATTGTACTGCACTATCTCCTGGTGGATCCTGCTTTAATATCAGTTGGCCTAGTAACATATCATATGCTTTCAATAGTTACTATCAGCAGCATGATCAGAGAGCTGAAAGCTGTGACTTTGGAGGCCTAGGTTTGATCACAACTGTTGATCCATCCATGGATCATTGCAGGTTTCCTATTGAGATTCGTGTTTCTCATGCAGAATTTCACAGGCTGTGTAATTTCCAGTGGTTGATTTTACTTGTTACAGCCCTCTTGGCAGCATCTTTGGCTGTTTGACATAGGTAAAGATGGGGATTATTTTTGCATCCCCTGTCCTGCGGTAATTTTGTTTTAGATGTATATTGCTGAATTAAAATGGTTAGATGGTTAGCACAATTTCTTTAATATACACATGCAGGTTAAATATGAAGGATGCCATCATGCCACTTTTCTGTTTTACCTCATTGCATACATTTCTGATCAATCAATTGCATGTAGCTGATATGAGATTACTATTTCCGAAAAGTGAGTGAAAGAATTATCACTAGTCTTTATGATTTACAATACATATACAATTATGTTCATACAATACGGTAGAACTTAGAAGCAGCATGAACGAGGTGTCCATGATCAATATGCATAAAGTGATATCGAATGCATTCAATGCACACAATAGTTAGGGATGCATTACATATATGTTTTTTACTAACAAGTTCATTCAAAAAAATGTTTTATTCAGCTTCTGATCTCATACTATGTGCATGTTTGGTTTAAAGTTTGTTAATTTATTAAGTTTTCGTTAAAATTAAGTTTATAAACTGAGTTTACGATTACAATTCAAGTCTTGTTTTATCAAAATTGAGTTTCCAAACAAAATTTTAATTTGCAAACGTATTTTAAAGATTATCTTAACATGTTACGAATTGAGTTTACATTCTAAACATGTTATGAAATTGAAAACTTTAGAGTTTTTTATAATAATTATTTTACAGGTTGTTTTCGATATAATTCAATTTTGTTTTTAAATAAATATTTTATATGGGTAGTATATCAAAAGTAAATTCTTCATAAATTTACAATAATATATATGTTAATTTCATTCTGCAATTTTTATACGTAAATAATAGTTATAAGAAAAATAAAATGATAATAATAATTTGAGGACAGCGTTTCATCTTGTTTTACAAGACAGAACTAATAAGAAGCATCACTTAACGAAGGGATGAGTTCAGGTTGACTTTTAATTAAATTGATTTTGGATCACAATATTTTTTAAACGATGTTATTATGGTTTTTTTTTTTACTATTATTATTATTAAGGAAATTGGTTGTAGGATTCTGTGTAACATTCCTATTTAACAAAAAAGTTACTTAAGATTATTTCATCAAAATTCGTTATAGGCCTATAATAATTTTTTAAAATGTAAAAAAAAAAAAAACTAAATAACTTACACGATATTTTAACGTGATTTATTAGTCTATTAGTTACACGTGTACATTTTCCATTTGTTAGTATTGTTTTATGCAGGTTTGACTAACTGCATATTTGACTTTTTTCCTTTTTATATTTAACCTTCTTTTCTTCCTCAAACATATTGGATTTTCCTTTTGTATTCGATCAGTATATGAATTAGATCAGTTTTTTCTTCTCTGCTATTTTCTCCCAAATTCTCAATGGGATCCATATTTTTACGTTATGGTATAACACCCGCTCTGCCTCCGCTGCATCTTTTCTGTTTCTCTTTTCTATCTTTCTCTGTTTCTTGATGGCTTCTGTCAATTCTTCAACTGCTAATAGCAATACAGAAACGCAAACTGTGATTGACGAATCTTTGAATCCTTCAAGCCCGTATTATTTGCACCCAGGTGAGAATCCTGGAATGATTCTTGTTTCAAAGCAATTGAATGGTACGAATTACCATTCTTGGAGTAGGAGTATGCGCAGAGCTCTTCTTTCAAAAAACAAATTAAAATTCATCACTGGAGCCATCAAGATTCCCCAAGAAGACGATCCTCTTCATGACTCATGGGAGAGATGCAATGTCATGGTACTCTCTTGGATAACTCGAACTTTAAGTGATCAAATTGCTCAAAGTACTGTATATATTGATAATGCAAGAGATCTTTGGGAAGATCTCAAGGAACGATTCTCAAAAGGAGACCATTTTAGGACTTCTGATCTGCTACAGGAATTGCACTCCATTAAGCAAGGAGAAAGAAGCGTTTCTGAATTCCATACAGATTTCAAAACTCTTTGGGAAGAGTTGGAATCCTTGCGTCCCATTCCTAGTTGTACCTGCAATCCGCAATGTTCTTGTGAAGCCTTCAAAATCATTACTCGTTATCGTGAATCCGAACATGTAATATGTTTTCTGAAGGGATTAAATGACGTCTTCACCACTGCAAAATCTCAAATTCTTTTAATGGAGCCTCTCCCGAGAATCAATCGTGTTTTTCGTTAATTCTCGCAACAAGAACGACAATTGGCAGGAGTGAGTCACGTTGATGCCAAAACTCTTTTGACAACTGCTAATCAAGGACCTATTGTGAATTTTAACAATCAAGGAAATTGGAAAACTCAAGGACGTGGATCTTGGAAGAACCAAGGACGTGGACGTGGGAGGAATTCCAACTATGGTAAACAAGTGTACTTTTTGCAATAAATTGCACCATACCTGTTGATGAATGTTATGCCAAACACGGATTCCCTCCATGGTTTAAAAATAACGAAATGATTCTGTTGTCAACACCGTTATGACTGACAACGTTTTGAAAGAAGAAGAATCAAAAAATCAAGTGCACATTGTTCGAATAGTCAGCTGACAGGTGAACAAGTTCAACAACTATTAAAACTTCTGCAAGAAAAGAATCAAGACACTACTCATAGGGTCAATCAGTTTAAAAATAATAATGGTGATCAACAAGACTCCAAAGGTATTCTCTGTTCATCTTGGATTATAGACACTAGGCTACTGATCATGTAGCTTACAATAAAAATCATTTTTTAACTTTTACTAAAATCAGACACTATGCATGTGAAATTACCTAATGGTAATCATGTCACTGCTGAATATGTCTGGTACTGGTTTGTATTTCAAATAGCCTTACACTCTATAATGTTCTTCATATTCCCAATTTTGAATTTAATATAATTTCTGCTCAAAAACTGATTATTGATTCCAATTGTAAATTGATTTTTTCTTCTAACCATTGCAGATTCAGGATGTTCTTACATTGAAGATGATTGGGCATGCTGATCTGAAAGATGGCTTGTATTGTTTACGTAAACAAGATACTGTTTTTTCTTGGTCTCATATTAATAACATCAGTAATAATAGTTCAATTGTGCCTACTCGATGACAACACCAAGTATTAATACTCGCAGCTGAAATTATTCCACTTCCAATCTTTGGCACAACAGATTGGGACATCCTTCTAGCAAGATAATTGAAAATATGATTAAAGATTTTCCTTACATTCATAATAGCACTGAAAAAATTTGTGATGTATGTCATTCGGCCAAGCAACATAAACTTCCCTTTAATAACAGGTATTCATGTTTCCAGTACAATTTTTGAAATGATTCATATAGATATATGGGGTCCCATTGGTATTTCTTCTATACATGGTCATAGATATTTTCTTACTATTGTTGATGATTTCTCTAGACACACATGGCTTTTTCTTATGAAGAATAAACATGAGACTAGGAGTCTATTGAACAATTTTATTATCCTTGTTAAAAACCAATTTGGTCGTAATATTAAAATTTTCAGAACCGACAATGGGAAAGAGTTTTCTTATCCCGAATTCTATGATAAAAATGGTATTATTCATCAAACTTCTTGTGTAGAGACACCTCAACAAAATGGAAGGGTAGAGAGGAAACATCAACACATAATGAATGTCACACGTAGCTTGTTATTTCAAGCCAATCTTCCAAAATGTTTTTGGTCCTATGTTGTTGTTCATGCTATCTACCTAATCAACAAGTCGCCAAGTAAAACCATAAGGAACCAATCTCCATTCCAAATTCTCGCATAATCAACTTCCTATTCTTAATGATTTAAAAGTGTTTGGTTGTCTTTGTTTCACATCTACAATTCATAACAACCGTACGAAGCTAGATCCTAGAGCCAGAAAAAGTGTTTTCCTTGGATATAAACCTGGCACCAAAGGTTATGTGACTCTTGATTTACATTCTAGAGAAATTTCTATATCCGTAAATGTGATATTCTATGAAAATGAATTTCCCTATGTTAAAACTAATATTGTTGATGACACTGATCTTTTCACATTGATTGATTTTCAATTCTTTTTTGATTCTAACAATCTCATGCATAAGAAAGTCGGTCTAATCATGTGCATCTCGTTTTCAAATCCTCAAGATATTTCCTTCCAAGTGACGAAGAAGATATTTCCAATCGAACACCTAACCAGCCTGCTCCTCGAAGATCTACTAGAATGAGAAAGGCATCATATTATCTGCAGGATTTCCATTGCAATTCCTTAAGTACTGACAACTCCAACAATTCAGATTCTTATTGCAATCCTCCAAGAGATGACAACACCAACAAATCTAAAAATAGTATCATTTCTTATCCTCTATCTTCTGTTCTCTCTTATAAAAAAATATCTTCAAAACATTTGAAATACATTCTTGCTATTTCTAACAATTTTGAACCTACTACTTATAAACAAGCAACTTGTTACCTTGAATGGATTGATGTTATGCGTAAAGAAATAAAAGCCTTAGAAGAAAATAAGACTTGGTATTTCACTAATCTTCCCCCGGAAAGAGAACTATAGGTTGTAAATGGGTTTATAAAACCAAATATAAAGCCGATGGTTCTATTGAAAGACATAAGGCTAGACTAGTGGCTAAGGGTTTCACTCAATTAGAAGGAGTAGATTTCTTAGACACTTTTTCTCCTGTTGTTAAAATTACCATCTGTTAGACTCATGCTTGCTATTGCAGCTGTTAAGAATTGGCATCTTGTTCAACTAGATGTCAATAATGCCTTCCTTCATGGAGACCTCAATGAGGAAGTGTACATGGATCCCCCCCTGGCGTGATACCTCCTCAAGCAAATCAGGTCTGCCGCTTAACCAAATCCCTCTATGGATTAAAACAGGCTAGTAGGCAGTGGTTTGCCAAATTATCTACTTCTCTTCTTTCAATTGGTTTTATACAATCTCAATCTGATCATTCTCTTTTTACAAAGAAAAATGTTTCTTCCTTCATCGCTTTACTCATTTATGTAGATTATATAATTCTTGGAGGTGATTCAATTGATGAAATCAACACCGTCAAGCAATTTCTTAATCAACAATTTCAGATTAAAGATTTGGGACAACTCGAAATATTTCCTTGGCCTAGAAGTTGCTCGTACTACACAAGGCATTCACATTTGTCAACGCAAATACACTCTTGATATCCTTGCTGACAGTGGTCATCTAGCTGCTCGACCATGTTCTACTCCTATTATCAAGGACACCAAATTGTTTTTCGATGATAATGCTGATCTTTGTGATGCAGATGCTTATCGCCGCCTTATTGGACGACTTTTGTATCTTACAAATACGCGACCAGATATAAGTTTCGCTGTTAATTTTCTAAGTCAGTTTAATCAAAAGCCCACTGTCTTCCATCAAGCTGCTGCCAATCGTATACTTCGTTATTTAAAAGCTAATCCTGGTCAAGGTTTGTTTTTCTCTTCCAATTCCAACATTCAATTGAAAGGATTTAGTGATTCAGATTGGGCTTCATGTTTGACAACTCGTCGCTCTACCACTGGATTCTGTATCTTTTTGGGTAATTCGTTGATTTCTTGGCGATCAAAAAAACAACACACTGTTTCTCGTTCCTCAACAGAAGCAGAATACAGGGCTCTTGCTATCACCAGCTGCGAGCTTCAATGGCTCAATTACTTGCTTCATGATTTCAACATCTTCAAGCCCAATCAAGCTGTCATCTATTGTGATAACCAAGCTGCTCGTCACATTGCTACTCATTCTAGCTTTCATGAACGCACCAAACACATTGACATTGATTGTCATGTGGTCAGAGATCGTGTGCAGGCCAACCTCTTCCATCTTCTTCCCATTTCCTCTACAAATCAACTTGCAGATGTTTTCACCAAAGCTCTCGATCCTTCACCTTTTCTTAACAATATTTCCAAGCTGGGTGTTCTTAATATTCACTCTCCAGCTTGAGGGGAGGCTATTAGTCTATTAGTTACACGTGTACCTTTTCCATTTGTTAGTATTGTTTTATGCAGGTTTGACTAACTGCATATTTGACTTTTTTCCTTTTTATATTTAACCTTCTTTTCTTCCTCAAACATATTGGATTTTCCTTTTGTATTCGATCAGTATATGAATTAGATCAGTTTTTTCTTCTCTGCTATTTTCTCCCAAATTCTCAATGGGATCCATATTTTTACGTTATGATTGATAAGAATCTAACACAAGCAAACACACATGGATCCATTCCTTGATAGGTTTTAATTCTGTTAATAATGAATATAAATAGTATCTTAAATTTCATATATATATATATATATATATATATATATATATATAATTTCCTAACATATTCTATGGATTTCTAATTAAATTACTAATTTTTTTACTATACAATGCGTCTATTTAAGGATAATATTTTTCTTCAAATAAAAAGGTTAATGTTAGAAAAATATTTAATATACTGTTTTTGTGTTTTGCAAAAGATAATTATTATTTTTTACAGAAAAAACATAACTATTTTAAAATACTTTATTTCTTCTCTAAGTGGCCTTGCAAAGAAATTGATAAAATAACGTGGGCCTGTACTTTCTGAAGGAGGAGTAAGGCCTTCGGTGCTTGGCCCATTTGATATCACAGTGCTTTCTTTACATCACTTCACAAGCTCGTGTGCCAAAAAATCTTACTGATTTTTCTCCTTTCGCAGTCCCAAGGAACCCTAGATCCGATCATGTCTGGAGCGTACGGTCAAGACGGCGGCGGTTCTGCGCCACCGTCCTATGGAGCCAGCGGCGGATACGGTGCCGGTGGTGGTAGTTATGGAGGCGGAGCCTATGGAGGAGGCGGTGCCGCTGGTGGATATGGTGGTACTGATGGCGGTGGAGGGTACGGAGCGAAAAACAGCGGAAACGGCGGCGGATATGGGGGTAACGATGGTGGAGGTTATGGAGGAAGGAGCGGCTATGGTGGAAACGATGGCGGAGGCTATGGAGGAAGAGGCGGTGGTCAAGGTGGACGGGGAGGTGGAGGTTTCGGTGGTGGATATGGCGGTCGAGGTCTACTTTTGTTGCTTTTTTTATCGTTTTAACTCTGGTTTATTTTCATCATGTCATGTTCATATTTGATGTGAATTCCTGCAGGTGGAGGTGGCGGTGGCGGTGGCGGATATCAAGGTGGGGATCGAGGTGGTCGAGGTGGTGGTCGCGGGGGTGGCGGCCGTGGAGGGGGCGGTAGCGGTAGAGATGGAGACTGGCGTTGCCCTAACCAAAGGTATTTAGTTTTTTTGTTTTAAAAATTTGCTCGAGACCATTTATCATTTTAATTAGATAAAGCCTTGAGATTTTACTGCTGTTTATCCCTTTATTTCTTTATTTGATTTGAAATTGCTACTATGTACAGTTGTGGGAATTTGAACTTTGCCAGAAGGGTTGAATGTAACAAATGCGGTGCTCCTTGTCCTAATCCGAATAATTCTAATGAACGTGGTGGAGGTGGTGGTGGTGGTTACAGTAGAGGAGGTGGTGGGGGGTATGGTAACAACCGTGGGGGAAGATCTGGGAACTACGATGGAGGAAGAGGTAATGACTATAACAGTGGAGGGGGTCGATCTGGTAACTACGATGGTGGGAGAGGTAACGACTATAATAGTGGAAGAGGTGGTAGTAATGATGGTAGAGGTGGTTCATATAGAGGTAATCAAGGTAGAGAAGATGGTAGCTATGGTCAAGCTCCAGCTCCTAATGCCCAATCTTACGGTGGAGCTGGTGGAAGCCTCCCACCCACGTACAATTCTTATGGTGGGAATTCAAATTATGGAACTGATGCAGTTCCTCCACCTGCAAGTTATACTGGCGGACCTAATTCCCATCCTCCATCCTATGGAGGCAATGCGGGTGGTTACGGGGGAGACAATCAAGGGGATGGACGTAGTGGTGGTAGATCTGGGCCTCCGTCTGGGTATGACAATAGTTTTGGTGCTGGTAATCGAGGTGGATTTGGTGGGTCTCCTGCTGAGCCCCCGGCTGCAGTGAAGCAGTGTGATGAGAATTGTGATGACACGTGTGACAATTCTAGAATCTACATCTCAAACCTTCCTCCAGATGTGACCATTGAAGAATTGAGGGAACTTTTTGGAGGCATTGGACAAGTAATACTCGTGTCTTTTTTACATTAGAGTTTTGCACTATCTTTGGAGGGTATTGTGAATTTTGTTTGATGAATCTTTTACATAAATGAATGGAATGCCACTTTCAGCGTAAACTCACATGTCTATTATATCATCTATTCTATTCTATACAGGAAATATGTACTTGTGGTGGGGAAATATGATTATTTTGCCCTTCTCTTCCTTGTAAGAGGCTTGGTGTGTCAGTAATTTTGTTCATGTTTTAACGCTTTAGGTTGGAAGGATAAAACAGAAGAGGGGCTACAAAGATCAGTGGCCTTGGAACATTAAGATTTACACTGATGAGAATGGAAATAACAAGGGAGATGCTTGCCTAGCTTATGAAGACCCTTCTGCAGCACATTCTGCTGGCGGTTTTTACAATAGTACTTCATCGAACATTTTCCTCACTTTAAATGACTATCTAGCTTATATATATGTATATATATTTGTTTCTTATATAAAGGGACATTAATAATGAATAATGCATTTCAGATTATGATTTGAGGGGATACAAAATCAGTGTTGCGATGGCAGAAAAATCTGCGCCAAGAGCTCCACCTGCGTATAACCAAGGGTATCCATTTCAGACTGGATTATTTCTCGCTTATACAAGAATATTTCTCAATTATTTGCAATGTATATGGTTTGGTTTATCAATTGTATTGGGAATTGTTCTGTACGTTTAGCAATTATTTGCTATGTATATTTATTTTACAAATTGCTCATTTTGTTTGGATGTTTCGCTCACAAAAATTGATTTCTCTTCTGACACTAAATATTGACTAATTAATTGTTGTTCTATAGGGGCAATAGGGGTGGCTATGGTGGAGATAGACGCAGAGACAACTATAGAGATGGAGGTGGCTCTGGGCCTGATAGGCGAGATCATTATGGAAATCGTTCACGTCCGTACTAGGAGCTTGGACTTTGAACGTTTTATGTACTACTATGAATTGTGGGCTGAGGGTTTAATTATTTCAGTTGGCTGGTTTCTTGAACTGGAAGCAAAGAGGTAGGTTGTTCACTTACTTTGAGCAATACCTCTTCCGCTCCTTTTTGTTTCAATTGTCTAGCTGGTGGGTTTTGAATTTAGCCAGGGATTAATTTAATCATGTGAATGTTTTTATAGAGGCAAGTGGATAGTCTCCCAATTGCTTGCTGCTAAGGTAGGTGTTGAATATTTCAGGTGAGTGCCGCTTTCACAAAAATGTGCCTAATACTTGCTTGGAAATTCCTTGTGTCATTATGTGGATAAACGCTTGCAGTCCTAGCTCATCCCATGTGGCATCTGGTGCAAGCAGGTGTTGGCATTAATTAATAGAATGTTTTATGTTACTCATGGTTCCATAAATCAATAAATCTTAGTTACAATTTTTGTAAGGAAAGAAGTAAATCAGGCTGCTATCTGCTTTAAATTAAAGTTTTTTGTAATCAATCAATCATGAGTGATACTAACGTGCTCTGTTTGATAGTGAGGCTTTATGTAGTATTGTAATTTTCTTTGTTTACATGCAACTCCTGAGATGTTTTGATTTAACTGTTTCAATTGACATCCAAACAACTCGTAAAGATAAGCCTTTGAGCTAATTTTTTAACACTGATAATTTACTCTGAATTGTTGTCATTTGAAGTGTTAACCACTACTTTAGTCAGAAATTAGGGGTATAGCAGCAAGAATGCTATATGATAGCTCCCTAATTGAAGTTTCAGATTTTGATGGCATTTTTCTGTTTTATGGCGTAAAGTAGCAACGCTGCTACTTTTTCATGGATAGGGCTGAATTAGTGAAAACATTGCAATATTATTGTTTATATATATATATATATATATATATATATATATATATATTTGAAGATTAACGAGATAAAGTAGTTCCAGATATTCTTTATGACAAGTAGATCTTAAGTATTAAAAGCTTATATATGTGAAAATGGACTGTTGCATATATTTGTTTTGATGTAATGCAGAAGTTTAGGCTTAAAATCTGTTTAGCTTTCGTATGATCTGCATTCTTCTTTATTTTATATTTATTGGCACTTTGCCCTGGATTTGATCCGTTTGTAAAGGAAATATACCGTTGTAATAGGGAAGTCAAGTATCTTTTTGACTTTATAATCAGCAATGTTTTGCTTTTACCAAGCTATTGGAGTTCGCACTTCACAGTAGTTCCCTCCTGTTTATTCTCCGCTTTACATGATAAAAGTAGTTGAGTTGCACTGCTAGTTTGTTTTGAGGTTCATGCATCCTTGCATATTCGGTACTTGCAAGCAGAACTTTCTTCGTTGGGCTGTTCGGGGTGACATTTATCTCCTTGTCCAGAGGGTATATGATTCATATGTACTTCCACCAGTGTAGATTGTGTTTCTAGATGGTTTAACGGGATGAAAGTTAATTTCGCCATTTATTAAAATCCCACTGTCTTTCTCACATTTTCTTCGAAGTTCAGCTTCTCTACTTTTTGATCTTTCATAGGCGTTGTAATATTTAATTGATCATTTCATCGACATAGAGATTGTGCAAAATGGTAATTTATTCTATCTAATTTCCTGTATAAAATGAGTTGGAACGTACGAATTTGTTTCCGCTAAATTTGTCATTAACTATACTTTCGGAATTAAATCAAATCTCAAAAGATGCTTGAGAGAATGAAATATCTAAACAATTTTATGCGTCAATATCACTCCTGCTTCGTTACAAAATGTAGAAGTTGTCTTTAGAGACTCGATCATAGCGTTTATGCCCTAATCTCGGTGTTGGTGCAAAATCTTTAAGTTTTAAAATGTAAGTTTTTCCAAACTAAATATTGATGCTTTTTGTTAGTTATTTATTAATCTTTAATAATAATTTTAATTATTTATTATTATAATATCTTTTTTAAATAATACATCTTCAATAAAGTCTGTATTATAATCGATTGTGTATGTTATTACATATAAATGTCAAGTTGATGGACAGTAAGAGCAGTATTTGTTAAAATAAAAAAACTTTTGAGCAAGTAAAATAACTTTTTATAATAAAAGCAGGATTTGTTAAAAAAGAAACCTTTTGCAGCAAGTAAAATAGCTTTTAAAACCCTGTATTTGTTATCACGAGTCTCTTATGTGTACTACTTTTTTCATTTACTTATAATGCATTGAAATTCGAAAAATAATTTATTTGATTTTATCATCAATTGTCTAAAATATTTTTGAACTCTTCAGGGTTGAAAAATAATCCTGCGACACTCACAAAGACATTAAATTCTTGTTTTTCTTTAAGGACTTGTTATTTTGTAAAATGAGAAGGGACTTTTATATAAAATACTAAAGAAAAGAAATGGAAAGACTCTCGCTTGTGTCTTAATAATGATGTTACATAGTTTATCTAAGTTTTTGTCTAACTAACAAGGAATTATTTAGAGTTAAGGCACAAGAAGGGCTACATGATTTTAATATTATTCAAACCCACGGGACTGGGTGCTAATAGGCGATGTTATTAGTAATATGGTTTCAATATTACTAATTGGTGTACACAATTAAAATAGAGTTGGATATTATGGCATTGAGCTGGACAGCTCTGAGTACGTATATGAATCCCATTCCTTGATAAACTAAAAAATTATGTAGTTAGGTTTTAATGGGAGTCAAATATTTAGTTAAATTTATTATTATTATTAAATTCAATTCTTATAATGAAAACAAAAAGATACGAAACTTTTAATAACTATGGTCAGAAATATTTTTTTTAAAACTTGTATCATACGAACATTTCACATTCTTAAAATAATTTTTTTAACCTTTAAACAAATACACTCTATGAGCTATGAAAATAATTAATCTTCTAACCATTCTGTTAGTTTTCTTCACCTCCTAGGCTATATTTAATGATTCTTCCCCTCCATTGCATATAATTTTTTAACTCAAAATCTAAATTAGTAAAACATTAATTTAAAAAATAATTTATTGTTTTTGGAATAAAGGCACTAACTCATCAGCATTGTTGCGTCCTAGGTGTAGTCAATACATCCTCATCTACACCAAATAACTTCAAAGGAGCTAAACACATAAAATGAAATGTTACAACATTCTCTACAAGAAGCTGGCCGAGAATCACAAAATTGCATGAATTTTACTAATTATTAAATAAAGTCTACTCTTAACCTTTTGTAAAAAAATTTAATTAAAAAAAAGAAGAACGTTAACTACATTTTTTCTTCATATTTAAACTTAGAGCGTTTTAAAATTTCAAAGTTGGATCTAGTTCTGAAAGACGTTACCTTAGCCGCCGAATCTCTCGACCTCCCGCGCAATGTCACACTCCGCAGATGAACAGTTCTCCTTTCTTCGCTCTCTAATCCAGGGCAGAAGGTTCTCTCGCGATCGCTCGCTCTCTTTCTCTGTATCTATCTATTTATCCAACATTTCAATTTCATTTGTCGCAGTTTCTGCGACACAACCATCCGATTTTTGGAATCTCTTTTGGTATCGAAGGACGTGAAATCGCTCATCGAAGTTCGCTCCAGATTGACGCACCTCCTCAGAACTGAATCTCTCTCCATTATTCGCTCCATTGCCGCCAAATCCGTCCGCGAGAAGCTTCTCGTTCTCGAATTTTTCGTCCGCGCTTTCGCTCTCGTCGGAGATCAACAGGTATTCTTATCGCTTCTCAGTTTCACAATGTTCTATTCGGAAATAAAAACGCCGTCTCGTTCCATTCTCGTGTATTTTGTCTACTAAATATCAAAACGTCAGAGAACAACAACGTAAACTCTGCAACGATGTGCCGATTGAATTAGTTGCTGTAACAAAACACCATCGTGCTAAGTTTTTTTTCTCTCTTTTGCATTTTTGATTTCATTTTTTCAAGAGTTGTTTGGCGTTGAGATACGAGGCTTTAGTAATGCGAGAACTCAAGTCCTCCAGTTGTCAATGGCTACGAGTTTTGCCTGTGGAATGGTTAAGATTTGTGGAGGATGCGATGCGCAACGGTTTTCACGCCGTTGCAGCGAAGGTACGAGTGGTACATGTTTGTTATATATAGTTTATATTATAGTTTGGGACATGATACCTAATTCTTTTTCTTCTTCTTTTATTTTTTAAGAAAAAAAGATTAGTATAGTTTTTGATTGCATGATATAAAACTGTATTTCTGCGTTTTTGTTATTGAACCATGACTGAGGGTTTGTTCTGTAAATAGTTAGGATTTCATGAAGATGATCTAGGTTCTATTTGGATAATTTTTTCTGCAATCAATTATAAGTTTCCAAAAGTACATATGATAAAATTTATCTGAACAAAAGTTAGGATAGTTTAGTTGTGTAGGTATGCTTAATGTCTGTTTGGCGATTAGGCATGTGAAAATGCATTGTCGTGCCTTGGCAATAACGATGATCAGAGGCCTGGAAGAGACATGATTTCTAAAAACTTGAAAAGTATTATCAGTGAGATTACAAGGCTCAGGAACTGTGCAATAACATCGGCTGCTTCACGATCTGGTACCACCTCACTCATCCATTAATTGATTGAATTGAACATTGTGTAATTAATGTTCTTAAAGTATCTGCCAATCTTTTAAGCAAATTTGATTGATGAATTAATTTCAGAATTTTAACAGCAAATTGTTTGGTCCTATTTATGTGTCCATCCCTTATTTTGCAATTTTGCCTCTTTGGCACAGTTTCTCATTATTTGAACTAAAGATTTTGGTTGCAATAAGTAACCAAAATTCTGTAGAATTGTGCAGCATATTCTGTTCTTTGTACTGATATTTGGTTAGAGAAGAAGGCTTGGATCTTTAAAGGTATCTCTTATTCCGTGATTTGCTTTGTGATAGGAGTTTGCTATTTGGTTCACTCGTTTACATTATTGATAATTTGACATCATACCCTCTTAAGAGTTCCTTGTTTTGTAGGCTATCTTATCATGTTCCCAAATCTCTCACATTTTTTTGTATCATTTAATTTTAATCTTGGTTTCTCTGATGTCATTTACCTGTTTGTATTCTGTTGATAACTAGAAGTTGGTGCTTTTTTATTCCTTCTCGTATATATTTGTGTTTGTGAAAACTGAGAACCTGATAATGTAATGGCAAAAACTTCTTATTTAGATGGGTATATGGGGGCATTGTATTTGTTATTCCTAGGGACATTGATATGTAAAGTGGATTTTCATATATTGTTCCCTCATCAGTTCAGGTGCAGACGGCAGAGTACCTGAAAAGGAAAATAACAGAGCGGCAAAAGTCGGACTTACACTACAAAGAAAAACGCTGTCTAGCAAGCACTTCTTTCAGAAATGGAATTAAGAGACAGAATAGACGAAAGTTAAATGAACACCAAAGTCTCCTACAGATCAGTGATGAATCAGATGGACGACATCTAAATTTGAGGTCAAATGATCAATTTAATTATGACTTCTTTTCAGTGAATTTATTCCCTGTTTTTTTTTTAATTTCAGTCCCTCTATTTAAGTACTAAAAGTCATATAATATTTGACAAGTTAAACAAGACAGTACTACTAAATGATTATGTACCTTTTGTGGACACTTTTTTTAATTGCAAATCTAAGTATCTTTTACCAAAACTAACCATTTTTTTGTGATCAGTTGAAGCCATGTTGCAGATCTCTAGCTCCGCTTCAAAGCTTTGTGATCGATATTTAGTTGTACTTTGTTCATACCCTATCCCCGCTCTGACAAGTATACTCATGTCTGCTTGGCTAGTAATATCTACGTGCACTCGCATGTATCCATCTTTCGAAGTTGCTGTTTGACGGATGACCATGCTAGAAATTATCCCCTACTGATAATCGACCAATGGTGGGAAAGGGTTGGGGTTAAGCTAAATGTTATCAGGTAGGAAACCTGCATTATAAACCGAAGGTGTTAGAATTGATTATACCTTATCTAAAGTTTGACATGGTTAAAAAGTAAATAAATCTTGAACATACCTCTAAATAAATATAAATTGATCTTTTATGCAGGTCTTTTTAAAATAAAGTAATGCTTTTGAAAATATCACTCAACATTTTTAGAGGATAAATGTGAGTATAAAATTCCAAACTGAGTGAAAATACACATTTTGATTATATTTATGAGATAACAATATTTATGACTATTAAGAGATATTATGATGTTAAATGGTAAGGAATTATTATTTATCCTTTTAAAAGAGATTCTACGGAAAAATTTATATTAAAAACACAAGTACTAAGGTATTTTTAATATTTATTATTAAAAATATATTTCAAGAACTAAAAGGAATTTTATTGATTAAATGTATTACAGAAATTATTAATCTATACTTAACCATTTTATTTAATATGGTACAATATTATACTGAATTTTTAATTTGCTTTGTTTACTAACATATGTAAAATTAATTTACAGATATATTTCTCCCTCCCAAATTCCGAAAATTATAGAGGTCTAAAAAGGTGAGTGACATTGATCAGTAGCCGCCATTATTCCAAGACATATTTCACGTGCCTTGCATGTCCTAATTGAAAATAAATAAAAGAATTGACTGGAATTTCCAATGTTTTAACACTTCGGGCCCGTCCACGAAGTTCACGGTTCGGTTGATTTTTGTTAAATTCTAATCCAATAGTTTATAGATTAGATTGAGTTATATCTATGTCATTTTGTTTATATTAAATTTAAACCTTAATAGTAGACTTGATTAATAAATATTAGAAGATATAAATTATTTTTTATATTGAAGCTTTATATAATCTTTGAATATTTATATTATATTTATATTGATTAAGTTAGATTTTAGAATAAATTAAATTAAATTAAATTTTAATTTTAAAAAAATGAGAAATCGATGTAAAAGTGATAAGAGTTCAAAATTTAGTCCGTAAGATTTGGGCTTGTTCTTATTACTTTTGTTTTGGAGTTTGACAATTTTAAAAATATATTCTTGCAAATAAAAACTACTTTTTTATTTTTATGTAAACCAAAAAATTAGGAGTTCAGGTGAGTTTTTTATTAAATGTTATAAAAAATGTTTGAACAAAGGCGATGGAGATAAAAAAATTATAATAACAAAAATATTAAATATTTGTGATTTTTTTAAACTTTTATTTTTTTATACAAATAATAAAATATATTATATAACGGGTGGATTGGATTAAATATGCACTCTAATGAAGAATAAATTTGATTAGATTGAGTTGAATTTAACCTAAATACTCAAAATACATAATTAAAATATTTGAATGAGATTATATTAATTTGAATTCATAAATATCTAGTGAATAACACTACCAGGAACATCGTATTTTTTAACTTAATGTTGAAATTTTATAATTAAAATATATATATATATATATATATATATATATATATATATATATATTAAATTCATCTCAGAATAATTTATACCCAAATAGTTTTATCGTGAAACTGTATAAAGGCCCTATGTATACTTGAACAGAAGTTATCTTACTGGTGCTGAAAAATTGTTCACCATGAATGAATCTCACAAAAGTTACACTCATGGAAGCCTTTTAGCCGTACAAATTTTCAATCTGGATTTTCTCATTTCTTATTTTCTTTCTATTTCGTATTATCTAAACCTATTCAAAATGGGATACAAGTTTATAATTATTCGTATTGAGGCTACCTTGCAGGTAACAGATCATGATCATGTGCTTCGTAATTATTATTATAAATTATGAACACATGCTTTGCGTAGCGTTGGTCATAGAAACCAAGCATGTTCAAATTTGACGATGATCTCATAGGGAACCGAACTCCATCTGGTCCTGCAGACGAATTCAAATTCAGATCAGTTTGCTACTCATAATCCCACAGCTAGCAAATCTCCTGTCTTGCTTCATTTGTCAAACCCTATACTTCCAATTTCTTGGCTGGTGCCTAAATCTGGTCTGATTTACAAGACTATGATTAAACAATGTTTAATATTCTTTCCACTGTAGTTAAAATCAAGATAAATCATTTTTTCTTTGATAAATTTTTAAAATTTTGTCTTATATTATATATTTAAATATAAATTCAACTCTTTCAAATACTTATTTTTTGTTAGCCTCTACATTCTGTGAAATCAAAGTTTAGATTTGGACAATACTCACCTGTGTGCATGAGGTTAGAAAATATCATCAACTTCAACCAAATTAGATATACGTTTTATTGTCTTAGGAATCAATCACAAATTTTGACTTTACCAGAGCTAAAGGCTTTCTAGCTGGGTGGAGAAAAAGGACTTATCATTATCAACTTTGGAAAATAAAAATAATAAGTTTAAATTAAGATTTAGGGTGAATAATAAGAATATTAAAACGTTACTTTATCTTTTAAATGTTATAATTTGATAGTAGGATACTTAAAATTATTTTTTAATAATAGGAGTGGTAGATAAAAAGTAGTTAGTTTATATTAGAAATAAAGTATAAACACATTTATTTCTAAGAGGGGTTTGTGTGTTTTATCTTTTAAATTGATGTGTATGAGTCAGTTTCGGGTAATTTATAGCTTGTACCTAAAAGTAATATTAATGTTATTCCTTCTAAAAATTATCCCGAAAAATGACCAATTTATTACTAGTTAATTCTTCCAAACTTTCTTTTAATACTTGTAATTTAATAAGAAGATTTACCTAAAACGTGAAGTATCCACGTAAAAGATTAATAATATGTATATGATTTCGAACTTATTGGTTAAAAATATTTGATTTTTTTATTTTTATAACAAAATTATTTCTCTATAATGATTGTTTTAATGTATATAAATATTTATTTTTGTATTATTTAAGTAAAATAATGTGTTATGTGACACCGGGAAAACTAACATCCACCTAGCTATTCTGATTGCTACTTCCACTGTTCTAGATTTTGAAGACCACGCTGGTTTCAGGAATCGAATCTTCAATATCACCAAGGAAACCATTAATTGCTCTGCTTTGGAGCTTGCATGTCCCATTTTTTCTTCAAGAATAGTGAGAGATGTTTGTTTTTCTTCTATTCATTAATAACATTAACTTACGCAACAATTAAAATAAACTATATAGCTTCAGTTCAGACTACATGTTTTTCTTTTTCTTGTTGCCCCTTTTTCACAACTTTCAAGAGTTTCATTAGCTGTTTTGAAGTTGAAAAACAGTAAGAGAAGAGAGGGAATTTACCATTAAGAAATTCAACACACTTGGCCCCATCATGTCTATTATTTTACCCTATCTATATATATTAATTACAATCATTCCAAAGAACAAAACATAAACTTGATCTATAAGACAAACCCATATGCAAATATTGACTGAAAAGTAGGAACTTGAGTTTGCTCCTCGGAACACAAGATTTATGATAGGAATCATGTGGAGGGCATTTAATGCAAAGAGAAGGAATAGGTCTTAGGGTTTCACAGCTAGGTACAGTTTTAATTTCAACATCTCTTGAAATGGGTTTTTCCTCTTTAAAAATCCACAAGGCCTTCGTCTATGTCAGATCAACGCCATTAATTAATTAATTAATTTAATCAAATATATGTTGTTTACATCTTTCGATTATCAATTCTTTTGCCATAATAACTACGTTCTGATATATAGATGAGTAACGCAACATGGCCACGCATGCATGGTTTGCAACAATTAATTTTGTGTTTCTGATATTCAGAATATACAACTCATCCACCTTATTCATAATCATATATCGTGTGCTACAATTAAACATGAGTTGGTCTCAGTTGAAGAGGTTTTGTGGTCATGAATTTGATCAGGAGATATTCATATTTATAGATTGGAAGGGTTTATTGTTTTAATGCATAGATACCTATTGATACTCAAGAAAACAAAATAAAAGATAAATAAAATGTGGATAATCAACTAATAATCTCACAATAAGTCTATCACTACAACTTCATAAGTAATTTTATGTTACAAACATTTTGCATAAAAATCCTCTATTCATGGAGCCTTTTGTCTTTACTCTATGCACTATCTAAATTTGGAAAACAATTTTTTTTAATAACCACCTTCTTTCAGTGAGATTCTGAGGTTTCATTCAGTTCTTATTAGTTATAACACTACTTATCTAAAATTTATAACTCTTTACTAAAAGTACGTTTTGCAATAATAAAAACTTAAATGCTATTTCACAAATTCATTATGAATTGTAATAAAGTCACACGTATATTAGATCAGAGAACAATTTTTTATAGTTTTATGTATAATTATTAATTTCGTTTAATATTATTTTAAGTTACTACACCTAGACTAAAAATTACAAATAGTTTTTTATTTAAAATAAAATAATTGATATTTACTTCTTAATATATGTAAAAGTAATAAAACGGTATAATTAAAAAGTTATAACCACTCTACTACTTATTAAAAATGAGAAATATTTAAAAAAAATCAATACATGTTTAACTTCTCATAATAATAATAATAATAATAATAATAATAATAATAATAATAATAATAATAATAATAATAATAATCTACATAAAAATGTATTAATATCATATACCTAACAATAACAATAAAGATTAAACCCCCTAATTACCGTCACTAATCCACTAGATGAAACAAAAACAAAATTATTATGCCCCCGACAAATAATGTCTTTGTCAATGTTTCTAGAGTCCCATGTGCATGTGCGAATCTTTTATCGCTTAATTCTTAATTACAATCATTTAATCTTAAAACTTCTATTGCCTAACTTTTTATATTTGTAAAGTTATTGGAAGAATAATTTGATTTCTTCTTTTCATACTAGAACATTTCTAGCATATTTTCACTCGATAAAGAAAAAAAGGAGAAACAGAAAAAAATAAATTACAAGAAATATTATGAGTTTAGTATAAATAGCGTCACTCTTGTCCGAACATTAATTCGATTATTAAGATTATCTTTATGTTGTAAGAGATAAAATAAATTATTTCTAACACTATTTTGATTTTCTTTTTCAATCTATATAAATATGAAAAATTACAAGAGATTTGCATTATACACGATGTAATTTTTTTCTACATAATTAAAAGAGAGTTGTTGAGGTTGAATTATGATCTCACGGAAATTAATTTCATTAATGTTTTGGAGACGTAAGTGCAATTTATTCTGATTTCCTTTAAGAAGAAAGTGATGTTTAGAAAGAAAGAAAAAAAAAATATTACTTCGCATGAAATGAATGGTTTCGTTTTTTTTTAGTAAACAATAATTGACAGAGAAATAATTATTCAAAATAGAGTTGATACAATGGCAGGTTCATTTACTTCAACCGACGTAAAAAAAATGTACAAAGTAATAATAAAAGAACGATAAGAAAAAAAAAAAAACTCTTTGAAATTGGTCGTTGATGATGAATAGTTGTAACCCTATACCATAGTGCATGCCACAATGACATATTTTCTTAAGAGTCTACTTCGAAATTGAAGCGTTTAAATGTTTTACATGACAGCATTGGATTTTACACGTTGAAAATATACTTGCGTTAATTAAGATGTTAATGAATTAAGATTATTATTAAGCGGATAGCTAATTTACCGGTATTATAGGTCATTAAAATGGATTTTTCAATATTTTAAATAATATTTATTTTATACTGAAGCACTAAATATTTCATAATTGTTATATAAATGCAATATTATTTTTAAGATGAATGATGTGGATAGTAATTTGAAAGTTGTAGAATTTTATTTTATATGTCATGTGGAGGAGCTTCTAAGAGGAACATACCAATTTTTTTAGAGAATAATATATATATATATATATATATATATATATATATATATATATATATATATATATATATGAAGAGTGGAATATTGATATAAGAGTAAAAAGAAGTAAATGTGACAGGAGTGGTTAAAATTTAAAATTGGTATAATTATAATATTCAAAATACATTTACATTTTTTATTTTATTTTAGTGAATCTTATATAAAATTATTATATGATGTTTTAATATTTTATAAAAATTAAATATCTCAATAACTATACAATATTAATAAATAATATAGGATTTTTTTAGAATATTGATTCCTCTAATATTTTTTTTATCAAGATGGGCTACTGTGTACAATATTTTATAAAGGTCGATATATGACTTGTAATAAATAACGTGGAAACATCATTTTGATGTCTATTATTCGATCAAGACATTTAGACAAAAGAACATTAGGTTCACATTGTTGGAAAAAAAATTGTTCTTACAAATTGTATTCATTTCTGGAAACTAAATCAAATATGTTTAAATCTTCATTTAGAATTTTGTTGAACCACGATTCAACTATTTTACTCAACCGTGTTCAAATTACTGTATGGAAACGTAAACACGCACAAAATCTTAACATTGTATTATTTGTAATTAGTTGATGCAGTGAATGTGAATGAATAAAAAGTTTCCCTGCATTCCACTAAAACACGCATTTGGTATAAAGAGAGAGAAAGAAAGAGAAAAGGAATTGAAAAGGGTTTGCATGTGAGAGGCTGAGCCAACAAACATTCACGTTGGAACCTTCTTTCCACAACTCTCTTGCGACTCTTCCTGCTCTCTCTCTCTCTCTCTCTGTCCAAATCTGCATTCCATTTCATTGTAAAGAAGAGACTTTGAGTTTTTACATGAAAGCTTTTCTTCTTCATAGTCCAAACTCATAAAATAGTTCCTCAAAACGTAAAATTATCAACATGACTTAGAAAATGGAATATCTGTGAGAATGTTTAACTTGAACTATCCATTCACCAATTGTATATATGAGATATTATTGGTATGTACATGTAGGAGTATAAACTAGGTTATTATGTGTAGGTTGGTATATACACATATATAAAAATGAAGAGTCAAATGTGGACGTAAAAACTACACAACTGCGTGCATTGCCAACCTATCACGCGCCTTGGAAGTGTTTGACCACCGCCTAATACATGTTTATTCATCATTTGCCCTAACTTGCCCTCCATTCTTTGACTTCTGTGCTCTCTTAATGTATTATAATGCTGTAAATACCTTTGGCTAAACTTGTAATTTACACCTATGAATTTTCATATTATATGATCAACACGGGAAGAAGTGGTTTCTAAATAACGTTGTTTCTTTTTCTAAAGGATACTTGTATTTTCATTTAATACCATCATGTTGATCATGTTCAAGTCTGATATGATTATTTTAGATGATAAAATTCTCACTCCGAATGTTTAATATAACTATATATCTAAGACTAAAACTCGTTATACTTATTAAGTTGAAAAATTCTGTTGATTTACACGCTTGATTGTTCCTGTATATATTAATTTATTATTATGAATTCATACTTTACAAGAAGGGCATGTGCATCTAGCTAGAGTACATTAGGCAAGCAACTTCAAATCTCAGAGGCCATTATAAATAAGAAATTTTTAGGCTCATTCTCTTAAACCCTTTTCTTGATTGCGTTTTGTGGCTTAATTTTCTTCTTCCTCCTCCTTGCACACATCAAAAGACAACAACAGTGTAATCTCGATCTTTTTCGTTCTGGCTTGTCAGTGTTCTATATATATTGGAAATGGGCGGTACCTCACCTTGTGCTTCTTGCAAGTTGCTGAGACGCCGTTGCTCCAAGGAATGCATCTTTGCTCCTTACTTTCCTTCTGATGACCCTCGCAAGTTCGCCATTGTGCATAAGGTCTTTGGTGCTAGCAATGTCAGTAAAATGCTGCAGGTACCCTTCTTTCTCTCTTTCTTTCTGTGTTTAACCATTCATTGTAATTAAAACCTCTGGCTTCTGTGTAAAATCTTAGTTATTTCTGCAAGTTTGAGTCCTTTAATATTGATTGAAATTTTGCAACCCTTCTTTCTCCTTATTCCTTCCAAATTGATTTCCTAGATATAAAGAGTTATTCAAATGAAAACAGCTGAAATGTTTACAAAGTTAAGTCAGATATGTTATATACATTAATTAATCTTCACTTGTTCCTGTTAACTTGTTTCTCTGTCTTCCAGTCCTTTCGATTAAAAAGTGATGTCTAGTTAAAAAAATAACCTGTTTTCTGATTTTTAATTATTTTTACTAATTTATCACTTTTTATCTGGGGAAATTGGATATATAAGAAATATGACATGGGGAATGGCACTTAATTTGATTTCAATCTATATATAATAAGTAATGAGGACAGGTAATTAATTTGTTGCCATCGAATCAATATATTCACATAAGATATTCTTTATGCATTTCGTTTACTAGCATCCTTCAATTGTTCTCGGTTCAGTACCTTCTAGAAATGAACAAACTAATTTTTACCTGAAACATGATTTAGTGTACATAAAACTTTTTTTTTTTTTAAATGCATAATAGACAAAGTCATTACCTACACCAAATCATGTGTGGAGTTCATAGGTACATGTTTTTTCCTGTAGTGGCTATGTAATAGTATTCACCAAATTTTGTTCCTCTTGTGTGTGTGTGTGTGTAGGAGCTTCCAGTTCATCAAAGAGCAGATGCTGTGAGCAGTTTGGTTTACGAGGCAAATGCAAGAGTGAGAGATCCAGTGTATGGATGTGTTGGAGCCATATCATACCTTCAAAACCAGGTTTCGCAACTGCAAATGCAGCTTGCAGTGGCTCAAGCAGAGATTCTATGCGTCCAGATGCAGCAACAAGAACCAACCCTAACCACACAAGTAGACCAAGATCACAAATCACTCCTCCTATCTGTTAACAATAATAACTATGAAATCCTTCCTCAGTATCTTAACTTTCCTTCGTCCTCTTCCACATCTTCAAATGTGTTCCAAGACCCCCATGAGCCTCTTAAGAGAGAGTCTTTTTGGACTTAAATTTACCAATATTCAATGGATTTAAACTGTTGCAAAATGTTTTGTTTCAATTTCAACCCTTTTGTTAGTCTAGTCTGATCATGCCTTTTGTCTTTTACTGCACCTTTGTTTCATCTTATTCTTGTTGTTCACACATGCACGTAGAAATTAAGTGGGAGAGAAAAAAAAAAGAAAAAACATTAACTAAGTTCAAGAGTGAGATATTAAAATTGTTTAGAGAAAGTGTGTTCATAAAGTTTTTTTTTTTTAATAGTAGGAAGGGAAAGAGGTTCAGAAGGAAAAAATACGTGATAATTTAATATTAATGTGATGGAGGAGAGAATGATATTATAAAATATTGTATAAATAATGAAAGTTTCGACTAAAACAAAAAGAAGCATAATGTACGGGTCAAATCATGCATGTGCAATCTGTCGTATACAGTTGAAGGTTTAATTACAATAATTGTATAGAAAGAAGCTGCATGAAAAACTTTCTTTTCTATGTTACGTAATCATATGAAAAAGTTTGACTTTAATCATACGAATAAGTTGGATTCAATAAGTAACTTTTCAATGAAGGGAGTTTGTAACTTTTTAATTAATTTTGTGGCTTTTTTTTAATGATGTTTTACTCCTAATGTAACAACGTTTGACATCGATTAGTGTAATATTTTTTTTTCCTATATGGATCTTTCATTCTATTCTATTGAACCAAAAACTAATTTTATTCATGGCGTTTGTTCAAAAGATTCTTATATGGAACACCGAAATATTAATTAACAAATCATTTTAACTTTACAAACCAACTATTCTCTCTGTTTTATATTATTCGTTTCGTTAAAATTATGTTAAGATAGAAAAAAATATTAAAATATCTTACACGGTTTTTTATTTTATTTGTAATTATTATATGTTCTTATACACACGTTTAAGAGTAACTATTATATTCATCATATATTAAACACTAGTTTCCCACCTAATTGACTTGTAGTTTGTGTTGCACCAAGAATTATTCAACAATATTATTTCATACCTATTTGAATGGTGGCTAATAAAAAAAAGTTGAGCTATTTTATTTAAGATGTAATATTAAAATAAATTATAACTAGTGTATTAAAAGAAATAAATTACAGTTATTTAAGAATTATCATAAGAAAAAACTTTGATATCTTATAAAATTCTTCATGTATCTCTTTGTTTTGACATGGATATTCTCAAACGTAGAATTTCACTCCAAAATATTTGTGGAGAATAAAAGAAAAAAATTTATAGGAAAAAGTTGGACTCTCTCCAAACAGTGTTTGTTCCATCTTAAAGAAATAATTAATAATTAATTTTTTATTCGCAATAGATCATACAAGATTAGTCATGTGCTAAAATTTATTTAAATTACTCATATTTTAAATGATATGACAAATTTGTAATTTTACTTTTGAACATATACTCAAAAGATAAAATTATTTGTAAATCATGCCATATTATATTAATAGTTATTAGAACTTTTCATCAACACCAAACAAAATTATAAATTTCACTATTTGAAAATTAAAACAAACAATCATATATGTTTAAAAATATGTGTTTGAAAAAAAAAATATAAACATTTCAAAAAATATCCAAATGTAGAAACTAACTCTATAAAATTTCTTAGCTTTGAATTCCCAAGAATCAATGTCCAATTGAAAAATGAGAATGGAAAAAACCGAGTAAAAGGAACAAAATTGGTCAATATGTTGTCTTCAATTCAACTAATCTAATATTTACTTTTTGTAAATTACACAACTCCGCATAAGACTTTTGATTCGTTTGACATAAAACCACCATCCACATGTTAAATACGTTTCTTATGATTCTACTTAGAGTTCAATTTTCGACCAACAAGTTTCTCATTCTGCTAAAAGAAATAGCGGAGAAGTCTTCAATAGGAATCAGATAAAGTGGATCACATTATTTATTTAAAACAAATTAAATTAATTTATCTCAGAGGTATCATAATTTTATACTAAATCTTATCTTTTATTATACAAACTTCTTCATATATTACATTACACTAGTTTTCCTTATTTATTTGAAAAACATTATATCTGGTACCATTAGAAGAAATTTATGATTTAGCAATCGAAATTACTTACTAAAATAAATTGGTCGTCATTAGAGACCGTATTAGTGACTATTTTTGTTCATTCACAATTACAGAGCGAAATAACTATCTTTGTCTCATTGTTTTGTTTAGCTATTGAAATAATCATCATGGAAATATAATCAGTTATACGAATATTATTTTAATGATAAAATTTATGAGTAATTTGTAACTAATTAATATTTTAATTTAGCAATAAAATATCACCCACTTGTTAAATTGTCACGATGTTCTAATTTAGCGATAAAATATAATTTAGTTGTTAAGTTGTATTTAAGTATTTTGAAATATAACATAAAATAAATCAACAGTAAAAATAAGTTTAGTCTAATAAATTAATTGAAAGATCTAATACATAAATTAGACTAAAAAAAATTATAATTTAAATTGAATCATTTATATTTTGTTTCATCTATTTAGGCCTATATATATAAATTTAGGTCCATAAATGTATAAGATAATATGATTTATAAATAATAATTATTTTTAAATAAAAATAAAAATAATATCATTTTATTATATATATATATATAATAATAAATTGGTAAAAAATTTATTTATTCTAAAAGTAAATATAAATTTTTAACATCAAATTTTATTCAAATATCTAATAATTAAGATAAATTATTATATTAAATCAATAAATTATTAAACAATAATTATAAGAATGAAAAATTATTTTTTATTTTAAAATTAAATATAATTTTTATCTTGTAATTATATATTAAATAATTATATTTAAAATAAAAAATAATTTTATTAATATAATTTAAATTTACATTTTTTATTTAAATAATTTTTAATTTATTATATTGATATAAACATAATAATTTAATTTTTTTAATAAAGTCAAAATTGATCGTTCACTTGACTAAAAAAATTATAACTTATTTAAAAATATAGATTAGATTGAATTATTACCAACAAATTTTAAATTAAGTGAGACGGTCATCATTTTAACAACTTTAAATAAATATGATTAAAATTTAAAAGAATATTTGAGTCACTAACTAAAATATATTTAATTATAAATATATTTAATATCTATTTTTAATTTCTTTACTACATATTTATAAAAACGGCTTTTTTTATAATATAGAATATGTCTATTTTGTATAATTTATAATTATTTTTCATACAATTTGTAGTTTCATTTATGTTTACTATTTATATTTATCTTTTATAAAATTAAAATAAATTTTCTATTCATTTATTTATGATGTTATTATTTTAATATAAAATATTATTTAAATATATATTTATTACTTATGCATGTTTAATATAATATTAATCAAATTGAAATTATTATGTTAATTTATGAAATTAAAAATATGATTTATCTCTCAACTCGTTTATGAAATCAATACTATTACTAATTATTTTAAATATTATAACTTAACAATTAAATCATAAATAATAATAATTAAAAAATTTAGATATTTAATATTTTTCATAAATGTGATAAAATAAAAAGATAAAAATATATAAAAAAATATTCTTCAAATAAATGAAATAAAAGTCTAAGTTTAATATATATATATATATATATATATATATATATATATTCAATAATCATTATTAAAAATATAATTATATTTACTAATATTATCAAATAAAAAAATTATTTTAAGAATTAATTTATTTTCATTTTTCGTTATTAAAATATTGCAAATATTAATTACTTTTAAAATGTCATAATTTTCCTTTTTATTACTGTGCAAGACATACTTCACAATTAATTTTATTTAAATCATAGCAAATCACAAATCCTTTAAAGACATAAATTTTTATTTTATATGCTTAACAAAAACTTAAATTACAATCAGTTTTCTTATTTATTCTTTACTAAAATTTACTATTACTTTTAAAATAATATAAATTTATTTTGTATTATTAACAAATAACTAAATCACAATTAATATAATTTCTTAGAAAAATACTTTTTACAATTATTTTTTAAAATATTTCAAATGTTATTATATTAATTTTAATAATTATAAATATTAAAAATAATATTTGAAAATATAAAGTAATAACTAATAATTAATTTTATTAATAAATATAGATTAAAACAGGAAATGAAAATAGAAATTATTAACAATAAAAATAAAAATATTTTAAAATCATTTTAGCTCAATAATGGATTCCTGAAAGAAATATAGATGCATAAATTAGTAAAAAGGTCAATAACTTTTATTTCTTATAGGCACTGTGCTACTACTGAATTATTTTTATTCTAAGTTCGGATGGGTGCAATTTTTTTTTAATGAATTAAACTTTAATATATATATATATATATATATATATATATTATTTATAATAATTATTTTAAATACTTAAGTATATTTTTAAATTTAAAGTAAGAATTTTTTTTATTTGTCTATCTCAACTGATTTTTAAGTTCCTAGTGAGAGTTTAGTTTATCTTTTTGCACTAAGAATATGACATTTAAATTTAATTATTGAAAATGAAATGAAATGAATATATATTCAAAAACGTCGTTCATAATTACTCTTTTTATTTGGGAATGAGTGATATTTAATATTTATCATAATAATTAAAATAATAATGTAAGCTAGGGAAGTTTTTTCATTAAATTATACTCATTGTTTATTCTTTCTCTCAATATTTTTATTAAATAAAAAGCACTAACAACATTAAAAAATTAACTATTGAGATTTACGATGAAATTAAACACTTAATTTTAAACATCCAAAGTTAATTATGATTTTGAAACATATAAATTAAATTATGAGATGAATAAAAAATTTTGAGTTGAAGTTTTACATTCATGAAATTAAAAACTTATTTTTAAATATCTAAAGTTAATCATGAGATGAATAAATAATTTATTTTTCTATTTGAGGTGAAGTTTTATATTAAGTAAAAATAAAAAAAATGAATAATTTATAGATGAAAATATTCAAAATCTAATATTTAAAATTTTAAATTAAAGATGGTGTGTTTGATTTATGTTTTATTTTTAAAAAACTTCTTTTGTTAACATTATATGAAAATACTCAAAAGATTTAAATGAAATTTTTAATAAAAATTTCATTCAAGCAATTTTTTTTATTAAATAATGTATAAATAAGATTATTATTGAGTATTTAAGAAAATATATTCGTTTAATAAGAAAGTGAACTGTATAAAAATAATCATACTAAAAAAATTTCAATTCAAGAGAAGTAATGAAAGGAAAATATGCGGAGAAAACTTTAATTGAAAAGAAGTGTTATAATATATATTATATCCTGGAAAAAAAAATACGCAGTACTATGCACTCAATCTTGATTTTTCTCTTTTTTTTATTATTGTTATTTTTAGGGTTAACAATGTTTGTATTCGTTGTACTTTTATGTGAAATTGAAAATAGTTCTTCTATTATAGTTCACATCAAAATAATCTTTATACTTTAGAAATAATTGAAATAGATTCTTATTTTAAACGGCTTTAAGTATACGTCGACATGTCTAACAAAAATGATATGACTCATTTATTATTTGACATGTGTAATTATTTAAAAAAAATAAAATTAAAAGGTGTCAAGCTTTTAAAAATCATTTAAATCCGCATTTATAATATTTAAAAGTTATTTAAAAAGAATTTTAAACTTCTATGTCGTTTATAAGTCATTTAAACTTTATTATCTTAATTTTCGGAAATGAAAACCCTAACTATGGTATATACCATCTTACACTGCCGTTATGCACTACCGTCGCACTACCGGTCGAACCATAAAAAGCTGATGAAACCCTCAAACTTTAAAGTCGCTTTGACTTCATACAACCTTTACAGAGAAATAGGAAGAAAGAAAAGATCTTTGGTGTATGACGAGAAAAGAAGTGAGAACGAAAAATATCTGTGACAGGAAAAGAAAAGATAATGAAAAATGTTTGTGACGAGAACCAAAGAATTTTGGTGGTGTGTGGAGAACAAAAAACTTATACTTTTTAATTTTGTTTTTTTTAATAATAATATCTGTTGAATAATTTCTTTTTTTGAAAGAAGAGTTTTATTTTTTTTAAATAATTACACGTATCAAATAATGAATGAGTCTTATTATATCTATTAGACATATCATTATACATTTAACGCGATTTAAAACAAGAACCTATTATCATCATTTAAAAATATAAAAATTATTTTTACTTGAATTTTCACAAAAATACTATTTTTAATTTGACGTGAAATTACATTAACTAAAAATCATTTTTATTAGGCCACATTGCATAGTGGACCATACGTTTTTTATTCCTCTTTTAAAATGATTGATGACACGTTCATGACACGTTCTCCACTTTGCGGACAAATCATTTCATCATTTTTTGTTCTTTGCTATTATGACCCTCAAAAGCCCACCATACTACACTGCTGTCCAATTCTAATAAGTCCACTAATTTTTCATAATCACATTAATTTGTTGGTAGTTAGAGCAGCATTACGGTGATTGGAGCAGGATTCTGATGATGGGCGGAGCAGGGCTGTGTTGGTGGCTGGAGCAATAGATGTTTGTGACTTTTTAGTAACAAACAGGACAATGTTAGTGATTGAAGCAGAATTGAAGCAGAATTGTGTTGGGTGACTGGAATAGATATTGGTGGCTCTGTGGTAACATGCAATTAAAACATATGACAATTTTTTGTCCTAATAAATGATTATGTAATATATGACACGTATAATAAATTAGTATAGATAGAAAATTGATGTTTTTAATTGTGGTAGTTTTGATAATAACAAATACAAACCCAACAACACATCTAAGAATAACGCTCACTTTAGCGAAACTCCTACATAATCAATAATACTCATTTCAATGAAACTTATACAGGTTTCCAATCCACTCTTTATGTATTTTCAGACTGTACATATTTAAAAAAAAAACTAATAAAAATTAAAAACAAATAACAATCCACTTACCTTTTTCCTATGGTATATATTAAAAAAATTAATAAAAATTAAAAATAAATAAAAATCTACTTATCTCTTTTATCAATGACTATCCTAAAAAAGATTATCGTATTGTCTCTACTCTCCTTCCCTTCTTATACTCTATTTCTTCTTCACCCACAACCTAATCATTAGCTCCCTCACTTTCATTGTGGATCACGAGTCATAATCCAGCCACATATGGCTTATACCCTCATTGGTGTAACCTTCACACAACCACCTCCGTTTTACCCTCATTAGAATCGACTAGTGTCAGATCTTCTTGGAAGTTGAGGGGGGTCGCAACCCCTGTAACTCTCATGTAATTTATGATTTTGGTCCCCCAAACTTAATAATCATTTAATATATTTACTTGTATATTTACAATTTTATCCTTTTTATCACTTCTAACTCTCATATAATTTATGATTTTGTTTCCTCAAACTTAATGATCATTTAATATATTTATTTATACACTTACAATTTTATCCTCTCACATTTTCATATTCTTTCACCCTTTTATATTTATTTATTAATAATATATTATTTGACTCCTCAAATCAATGGTCAAGATTCGCCACTTGAATCGACCTTCATTGCGAGGCCACCGTAAACCGCCCAACTAGACCATTAATCTTTTCTTCCAAAATCATGAACCCTCTCCTACCCCGCACCAAAACCGTTATCACTTCTCCTCCTTAGCCATTGTGGCTGGCACTCGTGCCACCATAAGGCACCTCAATTTAACCACTCTCATCCTAACCAGTGACGAATCTTCTTGGGAGCTGAGGGGGGCCGTGGGCCCCCCAAAGTTTTGTAACTTCCATATAATTTATGATTTTAGCCCCTCTCAAACATAATGAATATTTAATATATTTACTTGTATATTTACAATTTTATCCTTTCAAGTCTTTCCTCAGCTTTGTAACTTTCATATATAATTTATGATTTTGTTTCCTTTAAACTTAATGATCATTTAATATATTTAAGTATATATCTACAATTTTATCTTTTCATCCTTTCATATTTTTTCTTTCTTTTATATTTATTTATTATTTATTAATAATATATTATTTGGCCCCCCAAATTCAATATTCAAGATCCGTCATCGATCCTAACCGTGACTCAATCACCTCCTCTGAATCCTAAATAAGCATAGTGAGTCACATATCATCACAACCCTTACCTCCTCCCTTAACTCAAACTACTGTCACACTTACAACATCATCTCTTACCATGCATGTCATCTCTTCACTCCTCGTTGCACGAACTCTAACTCTAAACCTCTGCGACCACCGTGTTGCGTCTCCCATCCTCATTGTGCTTCCCCTCACTCTCATCTCTTTTTTCCTTCAATAGCAAATTGACAAGAGACTTTTGTGCCAATTGTCCAAGTTAGATAAAAAAAAACAAATTATGATGGTGAAAATAATAAAATAAGTTTTAAATAGTAAAACAATATATGAAAGAATTTTTATTTTATGAGTTATTGGGTCTAATGTTTGTTTGTTTTATTTTGTAAACTTGAGATATCATGATAAAAATAAGCCACAAATAATAATGGTATAAAAGATTATTCTTCTTATTATTATTATTATTCAAATTTCAAATAAAAAATGATTTCATTTCCTTCCTTAAAACTAATTTAAATTAGTATATTGTTATTAATATATTATCAATAATTATCATTTTTATTTCCTCAAATTATTTTATAGAGTAGCAATAAAATATTTCCTAAAGTTTAACTATTTTGAATGTAAATCTATTTTAGTTATTATAAAGTTATAATAATCACTTCAAAAAAATATATATATATATATATATATATATATATTTTTTTAATTCAAATAGAAATTATAAATATAATAATTTAAATATTTAAATATTAATAATTGATTACTTTGGATGCATTTATCATGTAATTATTACTCAAATTATAAAAATGATAATCATTTTATATATATTTTTAATTTGATTATTACATAATCATTCAACTTTAAAATAATTTTAGGTATATTTTTAACTTAGTAACACAAATAGATGAATCAAAATAAATTATTCACAAATATTTTTAAGATAATCTTTGTCAAACTAAAACTATAATAATATATTTTTTTTAATAAAAATATTTAATAGATATATAAATTTGAAAGATAAAATAGATAATTTTAAGATATTTAACTTTTCACGTGTAATTAAATGTAATCGTTTTTAGAATACTTTTCTAACATATAATCACATGTAATCAACTCTTGGATCTAATATTTATTTTTTAGATCATTTTATTTTTTTAAGATTTTTTAATATTTTTTTTCTTAAAATAAATATTAATGATGACTCCATTATTTTATTTTTATTTTTTTTAATTTAATTTTATTGTTCAATCAAAATTTTAATTACGACAGCAATATAAGAAAGTCTCGTAAAAATATACATGAGAATTATAAATAACTTACTTTTATTCTTAAAAATAATTAAATGTAAATAAAGACATATTCTAAATTATAAACCAATAATAATAAAAAAATAAAACAAAAATATATTACCTACCTATGTATATATTTATTTTTAGATATAATAAGGACAGCGAGAATGAAGTTTATAAACCTGATGGGACGAATGAGTTGTGACTTCTTATTTTATGAATTAAGTTACTACTTTTTAATTAATTTTTAACTTGTCCTCTGTCTCTGAAATGACACCTGGACTTGCTGTTTTGGTTAGAGTCATAGTAAAAGATAATGAGCATTACTTTTCAACACAAAGTGTCATATTAATATTAGGCTACTCAAAAAGTAACATCTATCTGTTTTAAAATCGCATTAAATATTGAAAGCTACACATATAAAAATATTTTGATACTTACTTAAATCAATATAAAATAAATAATAGAAATAATATTTTTTTAATAAAAATACTACTATTACAATAATTCTTGTGCCTGAATACTTAAGTCAAATATTTTCCAATTTATTCTCTTCACCACCTTCTATATATACTAGGAATATGACCACCTTAAGCACCACATTTCAAAGCGTTGCTAAAACCATAAGCCAGCATCACCATGTCCAAGGTGGTTTGCGTCACCGGAGCCAGCGGAGCGATAGGATCATGGATTCATGGGTGGTGCTCCTCCTCCTCCAGCGTGGCTACACCGTCCACGCCACCGTTCAAAATATCAGTTAATCAAACTCACTATGTATTGTTATTATTATTATATCGAATTTTGTACTATATCAGTGTGAATCTTCTTGGGAGTTGAGGGGACGTAACTCTCTAAAATTTTATAACTCCTATGTAATTTATGATTTTACTCCCTAAACTTAATGAATATTTAATATATTTATTTGTATATTTACAATTTTATCCTCTCACCCCTCTTCAGCTTTGTAACTCTTATCTAATTTATGATTTTATCTCCTTTAAACTTAATGATCATTTAATATATTTAATTATATATTTATAATTTTATCTTTTCACCTTTTTATCTTTTATCTTTTTTTTTATTATTATTTATTAATAATATATTATTTAATCCCAAAATCAATGATCAATCACTATACTAGAGGATAATATGTTGATAAGTAATATGTAACCAGTTGAGAATGTAATATATCAATTTAATAAGAAGAATATTTATTAATATATTAGATTCTGAAACGATTATATATTACTCAATCTGAACCTATCAGATTTTCTTTTGAATTATTGATGGGAGAAACTTTTTTCAAAACATGCTTGTGTGAAAATAACCTACATATATATTCAATTATGCTAAATTGATAAATAATTTTTATCTTAACTCTACATAATCTACTACGAGTCATGTATAATTAATTAACTACATAATCATTTCTTAATAATATCTTAGTTGAAAAAAAAACTCAGATGAATGAAGACAATGCGTTTGATGAATTCATTGTTGCAGCTATACTATCCGATTGCAAAGACTCTGGCAGAAAAAGCAGGTTGGGAGTTTGCAAAGGAGACAGGTTTTGATGTTGGCACAGCATTGGGCCCTCTCCTTCCACCAACCATCAATTCAAGCATGGGTGTGCTGGTTAGTGTTCTCAAAGGTATCTTCTTAACTGAGATTTGAAAAGCATGCACATAATATGTATGATATAATGAAGTCTTATATCAGGTGGGAAAGAGACATAGGAAGATTTTTCTGGCACACATTTTGGCACTTGAGAACAAGAAAGCATCAGGAAGACACTTGTGTGGAATCTATTCGTCACTTTAGTGATGTTGTGGACAAAGTTGCAGAGTTATACCCTCAATACAATGTGGCCAAGTCAGTGTTTCTTTTCTCATAAACTAGTATCTAGTTTGAAACAAATGAATTTCATTACATCCTTCTAACATCAATTACATTTGGAATAAAGTTTCTGCACTGTTACAAGTGGTAATGCCATTAATATTATTTTCTGTCATTGCTTGACTCATTTTCATATCATTTTCTTGTGCTTCTGATGCAGTCTAAAATAAGGGTCACTTGTATCAGACTATCTTTAATTAAGATATGGGTTTCAGTGTTACAAATGAAAAAAAGAAAAAGTGACTGAAAATTAAAGATGGGAGTGTTTTTTTTTTTTTTTAATTAATCATCAAGTAATCAATAATATTTCATATTATTAATATAGTTGTAAAAAAAAATAAGATATATTATTTTATTTTTTTAAGAAGTCTATGCTACATAAACTTTTATTTATTTTTTTGAAAATATAAGATCTCTATATCTTATAATATACATGATTGCTTATAATGATTTTTTTAATTATAAATGTAAAATTAATATTTTAAATTGAAACAAAATTAATTTTTAACATAAAAAGTTACAAAGGTATAAATTGTTCAATGTTTTTAATCATTAAAAAAAAAAATTAATGTGAGACTGTGAAAATCATTTCTTATTTCAATATAAGATAATTTATTACATTAAAATATTTCATATCTATTAAATTGCATATATTTGTTAATATCTTGTGCAATAATTTTCTGCTAAAAAAATTGCCAATATCATTACGTCAAAACATATCTATCCACGGAAAATTTGTTAGATTTTTTTTTATATTTTTTTTCAAACTTAATTATCAGGTGAGGTAAGGTCTTTTGAAATTTAAGAAGAATTTGCTTTTGAAATGAAATCGCTTTTTTGAGTGATTATTGAGTAAAAAAAAAGACAAAATTGTGAAATTCAATTGCGCAAAAAATTTAGCATTTACCACAATTATAAATATATTGGTCACTATTTATGCATTATAAAATAAAAAAGAATGCTGAAATTAATGTTATATCACAAGACAAAAATAAATTTGTTTATTAATATTATATTTATAAAGTGATTGATTTAAAACAAAAATAATTTAAAATTATTATTTTTAATTAATAGATTGATTTTTTTGTAATCTCATAAATTTTGTAATGTTTGTAAGTATAAATTACTCATATAAATGATTTCATAAAATATAGCAATTATTTAAGCACTCAGGTTCTTCCTTGCTAAAGAGAAAGTACTTGTTTCATGAGACATTTTAATTATATGTGTTTAATAATTTTGTACAACTGTTAACATGACATAAGACAATATATCTTTTAATTAAATAATGATTCTTGATATATAATATCAATAAATTAAATTAAAACAAAAATATTCATTTATGTATGTTGTGAAACATATTAAAGCAAAATATCCTAATATACTTAATTTTTCTTCTTATACCAATTAAAACAAATCTACCATATATTAATATTTTGAAGTATAATATGAAATAATTAAAAAATATTGAAAAATACAATATTTAAAATAAACTATGTATTATAAAAGTATACATACAGATGATTACTACCATATCAAAATATAACATGCAAAAGTAAATTAAATAAATGTTAGATATATCACATTAGTTAAAATAAATTATATAATATAAAATTATATGATAATATATAAGAATTTACTTCAAATAATGAAAGATAAAATTTGCTTTGAACAATTATTTATTTATTTATTTATTAATATTTAAGGATTAAATAGAAAGAAATATAGATTTTAAAAGGAAAAAGAAATGAAGTTATACTTTATGAATGAATAGAAAAAATACATTATATAAAAAAGTTAAAAAGAAACTTAATAAATGTTTTAAGATTAAAATAAAAAATATATAACAAAGTTATAAATTAGAAACTAATAATTTTAAAAATGTTATTTTTAATAAAGTTTTTAACCCGCAGACAACTACTAAAAAAATATTTACGAAATACTACTAGAGACCACAACTTTTTCAGCTAATGAAAGAATAAAAAAACTGACGAAAATTATATATATATATATATATATATATATATATATATATATTATTTTTATATTATTTTTTCTATATATATTTTAGTAGGACGAAACATTTTCTTAAACTTGAAAGTAACAGTAGCTTTCAAACATTAAATGATCTAATGATATTTTATTTATGTGTCGTAGGCATGGAAACGGGTACGGGTGCGGTGGGGCAGGGCGGGTTTTGTCTCTCGATCCTCCATCTCCGACTTTTTAACCATTCTCGTTCTCGTTTTTTATCCCCATTTCCACCAGGTTTCGGGTTTTCTGCCTCCCTCTCTTTCCCAATCTATATTATTTTTAAAAAGATAATTACATTTATAATAAATTAATTTTATTATGTATTTTTTATATATAAATAAATATTTATAATTTTATAATTTATAATTATTATTAATTAAATATATATTTTAATTTATTATATTTATATTAAAATATGAATATAAAAATATTTAATTATTTTTTATTTATATATATAGAGAATATTTATAACATTATTATTATTATAATACTTGTATTAAAACATTTAATTATATATATAAGTTAATTTATTTTTAAGTTATCATTTAAAAATATAAAATATATAATTTATAAGAAAATATTTAATAAATTAATTCTTATTTAATTAGTTCGAAGTAATAAAAGTTTAAATTATCAATTTCTTTTAATCCTTTAAAATAAAATTATTTTATTAAGATAAAATTTGATATATGATAAATAAGAATAATAAAATAAAATATATGAGATAATAAAACCTAATAAATATAAATTATAAATAAAATAATATTAGTTATTATTAGGATTTATGTAAAATATTTAGAAAAAGAAAAAGAAAAAAAATTACTTTGTGTTGATCAAATTGATTAAAAAGATTAAAAAAAATAAATAAATTGATGGAAGAAATTAAGGAAATGTAAAAAACATAGGTAAGAGAGAATAATGTAATAAATTAATTGATATAAAAGATTAAAAAATTAAAAGTGGGTAGAAGATAAATAAAAATTGGTAAAATATTAAAAAAATAACCTTATATGTAATAGAAAAAGAAAAGAAAATATAATTAAAATATTAATATTTTAAATTTTAAATTTAAATATAAAGTCGGGACTGAGTCGAGGTGGAGATTGTATTACCTATCTCTATCCCCGCCCCCAACTTTTTAAAGCGGGAAAAATTGGAACCCGCCCGTCAACTCCATTTTCCTCGTCAAACTTGGGGTGGGACGGTTCAGTTTACACGATTACAGGTTTAATGGTCGCGGGTAATAACTTATTTTAATAATTATTAACAAAGTTAATGCAATTAATTATATTAAGTAGTATACTTAACTAATTAATTGAAATAGTAATTACACACATCCCTTGGCTAGAAACTTGAGTGACTTCATCCTATAGATACAATACAACACAACTCATCCACGTTGTTGATTTCCATTTGAATCCATGGAGTTTCATCTTCAACCTCACGTGCTGGTGCTGCCATACCCTTCACAGGGTCACATCAACCCCATGATGAACCTCTGCAACATCCTCGTCTCCAAAAACCCCGACATCCTCGTCAGCTTCCTCGTCACCCAACACTGGCTCCCACTAACCACCTCCCAGGCCAAACCCCGCAACATAACGGTCGTCGCCCTCCCTGACCTCGCTCCCTCCGCCAACACCTTAGACGCCGCCGTACACGCCGTCATGACGCAGATTGAGGCGCCGCTCCAAGGCCTCCTCGACGACCTCAGTCCGCCGCCCACGTTCCTCATCTGCGACGCGTTTCTCTCGTGGGCCGTCGCCCTCGCCAACCGCCGGAACATTCCCGTGGCCGCGTTCTGGACGACGTCCACGGCGGAGCTCTGGGTGCAGTATTTCCATCTTTTCCAACGCAACCATCGTTGTCGTCAAGAAATGTTAGGTAACTTATTTTCACTTTATTTGAAATTAATTTTACCCTTATTTTGTATATTTTTATTTTATAAAAAAATCAAACATGGTTCTTTATAAACATTTTTAAGAATAAAATAAAGTAAACTTTGTTATAAGTTAAAATTAATTTATACATAATAAAAAAAATTATGTAATTAAATTATAAGAAGAACTTTTAATAAATATTTATAGAAGAATACAAGTCATTAGATTGAAATAATGAGTAACTAGCATGTATTAATGATAATGAGTATTACTAATTTGTACTTTTTAACTTTTAGGATCTGACAAATAATTCTTACCATATTAAAGATTTTAAAATACAATTTTTTTATTAAAAATGAAGGATAACGAATTTTTTTTATTCCTTAATTAAATTCTTTAAAATAGTACTGGATATTATCTTTTATTTACTGTGTGTACGAGGAGACAACCCATGTGTTAGCACGTATCTGTTTCTTTTTTTGTAAAGGAAAAGCAATTCGAGTCAGAGAAGGAATCTTGTAGAAAAATGATAAAATTTGAAAACAACTTTTTTATTAAAAAAGTTAGACTAGTTTGTTTATTACTTTTATTAATTCAAAATATTTTGATAAAAATGAATTTATCATTTAAATACTGTGCAATAAAATTATATTAGCAATCTATTAAAAAACACATTAAGTAGATTTTTCAAAATAATTGTTGTAAAAAATAAAATTATTATACATATTAATTTGTAAATAAAAGCCAATTATTTTCATTAATATAAGTTGAAAATATTTACATAGTAACTTACATGCAATTTATTTATTTAATTCAAAATATTATGATAAAATATACAAAGAAACAAATTCAATATTTATATGCTGTGTAAAAAAATAGAAATTATATTAATCATACTTTTTAAAATAATTACTGTAAGAATCAATAAATTTATTATACAAATTAATTTGTAATTGAAAAACATCGTTTTTTTAATTATAAAGTATTTACACTTTCATAAAATGTAATTAAACTATAAAACACAAGTTAAATTTTATTTAATTTATATACATTTTTTATTTCTCTTTATGTTTGTACTCCTTATAGATTGATATAATTTGTACTATCTCTACCTTCATTGAGTTGATTATATTGCATGAACTTGAAATGCTGAAATTTTGTAGATTATATTCCATCAACTTCTTGGATTGAGGAATCTGATATTCCTCTTCTGAATGAGAACAATAGTAAACTTTTGCAATGGGCATTGAAATGTTGTGAATGGCTTCCTAAAGCACAGTACCTTTTATTGCCTTCAATCTACGAGTTAGAAGGCAAAGTGGTTGATGGCTTAAAAGCAAACCTCTCAATTCCAATTTACACCATTGGTCCAAACATACCATATTGTAGTCTTGGTGAAAAATCATGCAACCCTAATAACAATGGTTACATGGAGTGGCTAGATAGGCAACCCCCAAATTCTGTTTTGTACATTTCACATGGAAGTTATCTGTCAATCTCAAGTGCCCAAATGGAGGAAATTGGCAATGCATTGCATGATGGGAATGTGAGGTTCATGTGGGTGACACGTGGGGAGAGTCCAAGGTTGAGAGAGATTTGTTATGGGAAGAAGAACAGGGGGTTGGTTGTGGCATGGTGTGACCAATTGAGGGTGTTGTTGCATCATGCTGTGGGGGGTTATTGGACTCATTGTGGCTGGAATTCAGTCATGGAGGGTATATTTTCTGGGGTGCCCTTTTTGACCTTCCCAATTGCCATGGATCAGCCATTGATTAGCAGGCTCATTGTGGAGGATTGGAAGGTTGGGTGGAGAGTAAAGAAGGATGACAAGTTGGAGACTCTGGTGAGAAGAGATGCCATTCTTGTGCTGCTCAGGAAGTTCATGGATTTGGACAGTGATGTTGGGAGTGATATGAGGAAAAGAGCCAAGGACCTTCAACTCATGCTTCACCTTGCAATTGCTCACAATGGCTCATCCCAAACTAATATCAAAACCCTTGTCAACAACATAGTCCAGAGTGGATCAAACAGAGTGAAGGATATTCACAGTCTTAATTGAAATGCTCAATATGCATCATTTGCTTACTCTCTATTCACTTAATATATTGTGTGTCATTTTCTATATTTTAATTAAAAGAGTTGGAATGTAATTATAAACCATAATCACAATTATTGTATTTAATAACTATACTTTAATTAAAGGAGTTAAAATTGTTATTTAGTATTGCATTTGTCTTTGGTTGATTATTCAACAGTTATAATCATTTTGAATACATAAGACCATGTGGATTTATATATAGGTGATAAATAAATCCTCTATAAGATTATTTTTGAGTTTTATTATTTATGAGAATAATAGTTAACGTTATTTATGTATACTTTGCGTATTAATTTGCTTTTTAAATTCTCATATAATTTAGATGATTTTATATTTTAGACTATATATGTAATTATCTAAATGTTAAGATGTATTCACCATTTAATAAGTGGTTATAAAATCCATAAATATTTAAATGTTTTAAAAAATTGATTCGACTGGGTGATCGAATCCATAGGTTATTTTGATTTGATTTTTTTAAAAATACAAAAAATTATTTTAAAAAATAACTTAATTTTTTTAAAATACATTTATTTGATATAATTTATATTATTAAATATAATACAGTTAACTTCTAATTTATGTGTATATTTTGATAAAATAATATTATTTATCCTCTTTTTTTTTTAAATTTAAAAAAAATGAATCGATCCCACTAAAACTAGTTTGGGCAGAATAAACAAATTATACTAAAATTAATTTACTTCAATTTAAGTTATTATTCTTTTGTATATTACAAAAGGAGATACTAACATAAAAACCAACCATTTAAAATCATACATAAATTAACACTTAGAAATTTTTTTATCCAACGCAAAATATTACTTCAATTATTTCCACTAAAAGATAAATTTTAACCCCTTGAATAATATATATATTTAAATGAGCATTGCAAAATTTTGATTTTAAAAATATAAAATTTATGTTTGAATGTTTGAAAAAAAAAATTGAATACAACTTTTTCTTTTATCTCTCGCGTTAAACACCTCATCATATTTCAACTCAATTAATTTTAGACTTAATTGACTTATAAAATTTGACATAAAATCGTATTAACGAATATTTTAAGATAATGATGTTTCTCTAACCATAATATTAATATGAATTATTCATTCAAGTGATATTACCAAAACTTGAATTTGGACTAATTGAGTGACAAAAATCTACATAATCTTTTCACTGGGTGAGGACAGTGACGAAGAATCTAAAGTAAAACAAAACTTGATACATATTATTTCCTTAACGTGAAATCAAACATTAAAATTCACCTGATATCATATCAACTAGGTTTATGCTTTGACTAATTTATTTTGTTTATTTCATGCGTGGCTTTAGCTAGTTGGTTTGAGCGTATGATTGTGCGATTGCGATGAAATCATGATGAACTATGGTGGTGAAGTAGTTGGCCTGTTTGAAACCCAAATATTCTAATAACACCAACACCAACACCAACACCAACGTTGTTCTTGTAATTTCCGCCTTCAAAAACTATCTCTATACCCACTTCAAATATCATATTCTTTTCATATGCAAGCTCTGATTCACCATTCTCTCCTCCTTCGCCACACTTCTTCTTCTACTTCGCTCTCTGCAATGTCTTCCACTCTCTTTCTTCCCTCCACCCCCTTCCTCGCCCCTTCCTCCAATGGAAGAACCATCTTCCCTCTCCCTCGATCTAGGGTTTCTATGAGCGTCTCCACCGGCTCTCAGCCTCCCCTTCACCAGACTCTGTTTGCCGATTACAAAGTCTCCACTTCATTCCTCTTCCCCGGTCAGGTACACTTTCTCGAAACCACGTCGTTTCCGATTTCGAATTATACACATAACACTCACACACAAGGGTTTGAATGTAATCTTTCTGTGGTTTCAGGGTGCTCAAGCTGTTGGAATGGGGAAGGAGGCCCAGAATGTGCCTGCTGCTGCCGCTTTGTTCAGCAAGGCAAATGACATATTGGGGTACTTAACTCAAAAGTTGTAGTCATTTTGATATTGTTTTTGTGATTCATTTGGTGTACTTTCTGCGTTCAGGTTTGATCTTCTTGATATATGCATCAATGGGCCAAAAGAAAAACTTGATTCAACTGTTATTAGCCAGGCATGTATTTCAATCTCTTTGTTAAACTATTTTGTGCAGTATAAACTGGCAATCTAGGCTGTTCTTATTTTCTAATTTGGCTTAGGTTGTGTTTGGATTGACAGAACAGAGGGAAATAGTGTAGAATGATATTAGTTTCCATTATTTAAATTGTTTAGCATATAATGGAATGAATTGGATTGGAACCTGATGAAATGAAATCTATTTCATATCATTCCTTCCTATACCCCAATTTGGGGGATAGAGGATGAAAGGATTGTTAATTTCCTAATATATTGACTTCGTTATTGTATCATTCACTTCACAAACAATGAAGTTTTCTTCTGTTCTAATATAAAGTATAAAAAAAATGGTACGTAATTTCGGTCCAGTAAAGGATATAAAAAAAAATCGTTCAATAATGTTGTGGTGAATTGTTATTTAACTCAGATTAAGCTGTAATTATTAGTGTACTAATGTTTATTGGCTAAGATACTCTCTGCCTTCAGTTAGGAAAGAATCTTTGGACTGCTATTTCTTGAAACTCAAAAAGCAGGCATATGTTTTATGTGCGTAAATGGCATATAAAAAAGTGTGCTGGAAAATTTTCATGCTGTTTGTGAAGTGTTCAACGATTAATCTTAAAATATATAGATACTTTTAAAATCTGAAGATCATTCCAACATATTAGCGAGTTATAGAATAGGCTTGCATGCAAAATAACTGGCCAAGGCATGTTTCACGGTTGGAAGTTGAAGGGAAAATATTTCTGGTGGATGGATCACTTCAGAAGCGAGTTCAAAATTTGCAGTAAATTTGTGCCCGTATCTATATGTTTCACCAAATTAAAAAATATGCAAATGTCTAAAAAATCTTCGCTGTTAAGATCTAAAAGGAAATATGAGCCCAGAGCTGTAACTCAAGTGGCACAACTCATTCTTGAACTCCTTGATCCTGGGTAAATCCCACCTGGGCCACTTTGCTTGATCATCTGCATCCAGTTCCCTCCTCACCTTGCCTTAAATCTCCTTCTTTGGAATCAAGGTTGTTTTTGAAGTAAACAGCTGTATTGGCTATAAATATCTTCTTCTGATTATGATATCAAACCAGCATCAATTCATAATTCTGTTCTTGATGAAATTTCTATTTTTAATAAAGATTGCCGTAGATGCAATGTTTACCATCTGATTCTCTGCTCCAGCCTGCAATTTATGTCACAAGTCTTGCTGCTGTAGAGCTACTTCGTGCACGTGACGGTGGTCAGCAGATTATTGACTCAGTGGACGTTACATGTGGTTTAAGCCTGGGAGAATATACTGCTCTGGCATTTGCTGGGGCTTTCAGGTGAGTTACGAAAGTAATTACTATTATCAAGAAATCTTCACAAAATAACAGCATAATGAGTAATTATGGCATGTGAGCTTGTCCATTTTTGGCCATGGCACTTCTGTGTTTTGAAAAAACTTTACTTTGAGGATGACAGTGGCAATAAAGAAACCAATTGAATGGTGTGCATGAGTGGCTCAACTATGGGTTTCTTAATGTGAGTAATTGACGTAAGGGTTGCTGTTTGCTTCAAATCTCATCAGTATCTTGCAATGAAATCATTGTTTGTAGCTTATGGGAAAATTATCCACCTAAAAGCTTCTTCGTCAGCTTGCAGCATATGAAGAAATGAATATTATCTAACGCCTACAATTTTGAACATGAGTCGTGTGACTAAAATGTCCTTTGATTGGTTTTATTTGAGGTTCAACTTTCTGAAAATTGACATGTGATTGACCCCATATATTTAATTTAATTTTTAAGCTTTGAAGATGGACTCAAGTTGGTCAAACTGAGAGGTGAGGCCATGCAGGTAAGCAATATCTGGTTGCTGGTCTAGTTTCTTATGTCACTTCAACTTTTCTGCATTCGAATTTGTATATCTTGGGGATAACTTCTGTTATTTTTCCAGGATGCCGCTAATGCTGCTAAAAGTGCTATGGTTAGTGTGATAGGACTAGACTCGGAGAAGGTCCAACAATTGTGTGATGCAGCCAATGAGGAAGTTCCTGAAGCTGAGAAGGTTCAGATTGCCAATTATCTGTGTCCAGTAAGGTTCTTGTTTTTGAGTCTACCTAGTTACAAGCTTAGGTCAAAGTCGATTGCTAGATTTGTTAACCAGTAGTTGTTTTGTTAGGGAAACTATGCTGTCTCTGGAGGATTTAGAGGAGTAGAAGTGCTGGAATCCAAGGCAAAGTCTTTCAAGGCTAGAATGACAGTATGACTTTGCCCCTAATCTTTTCTTTACAGTGACACCTTTTCCCAAATTAATAATGCCTTTGTTCCTCCCTGGCAGGTTCGCTTGGCTGTTGCTGGTGCTTTCCACACTAGTTTTATGGAACCAGCTGTGTCAAGATTGGAAGCAGCATTGGCAACTACAGAAATCAGAACCCCAAAAGTACCAGTCATCTCCAATGTGAATGCACAGCCGCATACAGATCCTGACACAATAAAGAAGACATTGGCCCGTCAGGTATGCCAGTGATACTTGCTCTGTCCTACATCAAGCCATGAAGGGGAAGTAATTACATCTGTAATGCAATTGGCAGGTTACATCACCGGTTCAATGGGAAACAACGGTGAAGACCCTTCTAAACAAGGGTCTGAAGAAAAGCTATGAATTGGGACCCGGAAAGGTAATATGGTACCGGAATGATTACAACATTGTGGAACTGCTTGTTAATCTTCGAAGTTCTATAGATCTGAATATTGCTAATTTTTGTTTTACTGGACTCATTTCAGGTTATTGCTGGAATTGTCAAAAGAATGGACAAAGGCGCTGATATTGAAAATATTGGTGCTTAAGAAGGCAATAGGACCTTGCTCATTCTGCTTCCAACAGAAGTAACATAACATTTTTTTTTCCATGAAAAAATATGCGTGAGCTGAATCAAGATATTAATGGATTATGAAACTCTGCTAGCAAGGAGCAACTACTGTCAGATTTGAAGATTTGAAGTTAAATTATAATTCACGGATCGACACTAACATGAACGAGTTGGATAAAGTGATCGGACACTCGGCTTTAGAAATATTCATTTCTTGTAATATTTTAAACGTATATCGAGTTAATTCATTAAACTTATCTTTCTGTCTGCTAAATATAGTTTTTAGCCTTTATGTTGATAAACATTACAACTCTGTTAATGCAAGTAGATTGAATAAGGCTTATCAGGAACAATAATACGTAACAAATGCGTCATACATAACACCATTTAAGATGCTTGAAAAAGTTGAAGAGAATGCCCCGGACATAAAATTTGTTAGGATCAAAATTTTCCAACATGATTTATTATTTTGAATGCAATTTTGCTAAATCTTCATCCAAAACACACGTTTAGAATGCGTGCAAGAACGACGAGGAAGAAAAACAAAATGAAGACAAATTCTGAGCAATGACATAAACATGGCACGAATCTGAGTGTCTAATTTTCTATCAAGTGTTTGGCGATCTTCTCAATCTACGAAGCTGATCAATCCAGCGATCATCGGGATCTCGAGCTGCCCAATCCGGAACCACTCCGGCGAACGACACTCCGCGCATCGCCTCCATCACTCTCGTCGCGTTCTCCGTCGTGAGTGGCGCGTTCCGACGGTTATCGTCTTCTCTCACTGCCCTATCGAACTCCTCTTCGCTTTTCTCGTCCTCTTCCTCCTCTTCGTCGCTGCTGCTCTTGTCTACGACGTCGTTCAGATCCAGAGACGAGATCCCGTTCTCCGTCACGCTGTGCACGGAGAATCCGTTCGGCAGCTGCCTAAACTCGCCACCATTGGAGCTCTCGTCGTCGTCCACGGCGGAGATCGGCTGGTAGTATTCCGTCGCGTCATCGGAATTCGCATCAGAGTCGCTTCCGTTTCCGTTATCTACAAATTCGTAAAAGCGGTTGAATTTTTTCCTGAGAAAATGAAGGAAAATAATGGATGGATTATTTACCTTCGATAAAATGATTGGCGCCACCGTTCATTTCTGCGAATTGAATGTGAAGAGTGTGAAGAAAGACAATGAGGTAGTGAATAACTTGTAGAAAAAAAATAATGAAATTTGGTAAATAAAAATGTTTTGAAGAACAAAAGGAATTAAAACAATAAAACATTTTGCACCAGCCGGGAATCGAACCCGGGTCTGTACCGTGGCAGGGTACTATTCTACCACTAGACCACTGGTGCCTTTTGCTTTATTAATCAACATTTAAAATTATACTTATAGTTAATTTTGGAAAAATAAAAATGATAATAAACTTGATTTTTTTGGCAGTGTGTGAAGGAGAGTGAGGGTAGAGCTTGAAGCCGGAAACAATGGCAATTCCCTTGTTGAGAGCTGCAATGCTTTCTCATTCTCAATCTCACCCACTCATTCATTCCCTATCTGCTATTGATGAAACTGCTAAGAGGAGGAAAAGAGTGGTATTCTCTTCTTCTGCTTTTTCTTCTTCAGAACTTAACCCTTTAATTCGGTGAGCAACTCTTCATTTTCTGATTCTTGATGCTTTTTGGACCTTTCTTAAACATTTTGTTGCTCGATTTCTTTTGCTGAGGTTGTAGGTCGGAAGTATCATTTTGTGTTGGGACTTGCCTCATTCCACATCCAAAAAAGGTAGTAGCAAATATCAATCCAACTAAACTCAAATAGTTGGTTATCTAGCCACTTTCATACTTTGTTTTTTTATGAATAATAACATCATTGTAGACACATAGAACACATGTTCTCTTTGCTAACTAAGTCCCAGTCTTTCTTACTAAAGGTTAAGACAGGTGGGGAAGATGCGTTCTTTGTTAGCAACTATAATGGGGGAGTTATTGCCGTTGCTGATGGGGTCTCTGGGTATGCTACTTTCTTAGTATCTGATTCTTGCACAGTGGAAGACTGAAAACCAAAAAGAAAGAACCCCCAAGAACATAAAAGCTTTAATTTTGATAATTAGTTGTTAGTTTAAATGGTGTTGCGTTGCTTCTTCATATCGAGATATTGTCTTTTGTGATATGGCAAAACCTGTCTTAAATGGTACTTTTCTGTTATGTGTCGTAGTTGGGCTGAAGAGGACGTGGATCCTTCATTGTTCCCTCGTGAATTGCTTGCTAATGCTTCCAATTTTGTAGGAGATGAGGAGGTAGCATAGCATAAACACACTTTCTGATGAGGAATTTGCTAAATTAGAATCATTTTGTTTCGAAATATAAATAAGAATGCGTCTGTGCATGCAATGCTGTTTTCTAACAACACAAACATGTTGAATATTTATGGATTTAGCAGGTGAACTATGATCCTCAAATTCTTATAAGGAAAGCACATGCTGCTACTTCCTCCACAGGCTCGGCTACTGTGTAAGTCTAACTTATTTTATTTTGGATTTCCAATTTGGAGAAAAATAATCGAACATTGACTTCCATGTTAGATGTTTCTACCACCTCATCTGTATTTTTTCTAAGAAGCATCGTTGCTATGCTGGAGAAGAATGGGACTCTGAAGATTGCTAATGTTGGGGATTGTGGATTAAAACTCATCCGTAATGGTAATATAACGTGCTATATTTCATCTGATCATAATATTTTCTGAAAGATTTATGCAATTTGCCCAATGTAATTTAATTTCTGGACTTCTCTTTCTCCAGAACACTTGATTCCTTCTCCAATGTTGATAACCAGATTTTCCTGATGTGCTTTTTTCAGGCCGTGTAGTTTTTTCCACTTCTCCCCAAGAGCACTACTTTGACTGTCCATTCCAACTAAGCTCTGAGAGGGTTGGCCAAACATACCTTGATGCAGCGGTACCATTTAACAATCATTGCTACTACTATTGTTTAACCTTCTTTTCTCCCTTGACTCTTCAAACTATGCAAGATGTTATTTTTTTATTTTTTTGGTATGTCAAATTGCTCAGTCATGTCATGCCTATGCTTCTTTTTGATTCGGAACTTGACTCAGTGAAGGGAGAGAGGAGGCGTTAATCATCATCTAAACTGTCTTAACTAACTGCCCTTATCTTATAAAAAAAACTAACTCCCCTTTCCCACATAATCTAAGAGGGAGAGGGGTAAAACTGTCCCTTTTTGTTTTGGCATGAAAAATCAATTCGTGTGCTTTCTAATAAAAATATCTGTCACACACAAATTTATGGCTGAGACAACGTCTAAATAAACAAGTCGTAATAGTTAATACAAGTACCTCCTAGAACAATCCTGTACTAATTAAGAACTACATTTGTATTGTTATCATCACTCAAACTCTTGGTTTTGGGAGGCATAGAGACTCCTTTATTATCGTCCACACGTGTTAATCCTCTCCAGGATTTGTCCTTTAAGCATCCTTTAAGGTAATATATGTATCACCTTTATTGACTCAGAACTTAATACATCACTTTCCAAAGGGGATAGTCTCATTTTCCTGTTGAGATAAATGTGGTCCTTCTGTTATATTTTTCTTTTACTAACCTCTGCAGGAAAACAGGTATGCAATGTAGAGTTGATGGAAGGAGACATAATTGTCATGGGATCAGATGGCCTTTTTGACAATGTTTTTGATCATGAAATTGTTCCAACAATTGTTAGATACAAAGATGTTGCAGAGGCTGGTATAAATTCTTGATTAACCAGCTTGGGAAATTTTGATGATCATTTCGTTTCACTAATTTGAAATTTATTTTGTTGCTAGCAAAGTCATTAGCTAACTTGGCAAGCTGTCATGCATTGGATTCAAATTTTGACTCTCCCTATTCGTTGGAAGCCAGGTCTAGGGTAAGAAAAGAAGATTATCATTAGATTTCTTTTGCTTAACAATAACTAATTTGTTTATAGAAAATAATGCCTTCCTTTATAATTTTCTATCATTTGATTCATTTTGGAAATAACTTCTTATTAGGGAAATCAGTTTCTCATTCTTGAAAAGAGTTGCAACGATTAACCAGGATAATATTCTGTTGACAATATTTGCAATAACTGTCTATTTTTCTTGTGTTTTCATAACAATTTTTCAGGGTTTTGAGCCCCCCTTATGGAAGAAGATTCTTGGAATGAAGCTTACAGGTATGTTATCAAATATTCCAAAACATTTTTTCTTTTTTCTCACATGTAGCTGACTGGCCTCAATTTTTCTATTACAACAGGTGGAAAGCTTGACGATATTACTGTAATAGTTGGTCAGGTTGTGAGTTCATGAGATATGCGAGTTATGCATATGAAAGAAGACAAGTTTTATTGGATATTTTTTTTTCATAAACACTTAAAAAAGAAAAAAATAAGAAAAATAAAATAGGTTTATCTCTCAATATTTTTTCATATAGAATTTTCTTAATTTTTAAAGTATTTATGAAAAAAATTATCTAGTTTGCCATCTTGATTGGTAAGCTCACTAAAGCAGGAGTTGCCCTAACTATACTGCAGCCACTATCTTCTGGTGATGCTCTAATTAATTCAAAAGAAGTGAGTTCTTTACTATTATATTATTTTGAAACAAAAAAATAAAATGTTTAATGGCTATGTTATCAGAACAATTTTTATGAATCTGTAGATAAAAGGTGTTAGTTATTGAAACAATGTTTGGCTTAAAATGGGGCAGGGTAGGATATGATGTAGCATTGAACAACAACCTTCTACTTCTACTTGTAGTAAAACAGTGCAGGGGACCATAACCATTGGAACATAATCTTTTCTGACATTTTTTCTTAAGTTTCCAAGCTGGATGCTCCATTTTTTCAACCACCCACACTTTTTCTTTTCTCTATGTTATATTATTGTCACTCCATGTTCAAACCGAATTTATTTACTTTACACCTTATATTCAACCAACTATATATCCCATCAAATTTTGGTCATTCATTTTATCTTAAATCTCATATATGCCCAATTGAGATAAAGACTAGCAAAGGATAAGCCTGTCACATCCATGCCTAATGTGTTCATATAGCATGCACGTGGTTTGAAAATGTAGGGAACAAGGTGCATGGTTAGATTTTTTTTTTTCCTCTTACAAATACTCTTTTAAGAGACAGTGTTTCAAAAGTACGATCAAACATAATTATAAATACTTCCTTCTATAAAGATTTCAATTTCAATTTCAATTCTCTCTCTCACTCTATATATATATATATCTCTCCTCTTTTAAAAAGAAGGAATATTTTTTTTTTTATATTTTACTTAATTAAAAGATCAACATCACATATATAAAGTTTGAGAAAACTAAAAAATTGTTCATAATATATATATATATATATATTCCACAGGTACACGGGAGATATTTTTGCATAATTAATGGCAAGGTCAATTGTGAGGTTCACCCTCATCATCTCAAATCAATTGCTTTGCACACCTACCAATATTGTGTGGTCAATAATGCATTTGATGCCATTCATTTCATCAAACTTTTCATTTCAAATATTTAGTTTTCAATAATATGTTAATAGTTGTTACAATTTCTTGTTTGTAGAGGTGATATTTTCTATATTTGTTTAATATATTTTAAAAATGTTATTTCCATGAAAATGGCCATAGCTAGTAGAGACCTAAATGAGATGGTGTTTTTTATTACAAGACAAGAAGATGAGGAAGAAAGATTCGTACATAGAATTCAAGATCGAGATGAAGAAAAAGGAAGATTGACTCTGACTAAAGGAAAAGTAATTGTGCAATAAACTTCCATTGCAAAAGAAACAATTCATGAAACGGCAAAAGAGGGCTTGAAATGGGGAACATATAACATTTTTCTTCGGACTAACCTTACTTTCTGAATCTTTTATTAGGGATCATAATTAAACCTTTACTTGTAGAGTCCGTTACTGTTCTGAATTTGATGAGGGAAATTTGAGTTAATTGGGGTGGAGACGGGTTTGGATTTTCCCTGTTTTAAAAAGTTGGGGCGGGAGCGGGAGCGCGGATGAGTAATGCAATCCTCACTCCGATCCCGATCCTGTCCCGACTTTATATTTAAATTTAATTTTTAAAATATTAATATTTTAAAAATATTTCCTTTTCCTTTTCTTTTTCTATTACATATATAAAGTCATTTTTTATATTTTATTATTTTTTATTTTTCTTTTACCCATTTTTAAATTTTTTTATCTTTTTTAATCTTTTATATCAATTAATTTATTACATTATTCTCTCTCTTATCTTTCAGTTTTTCACATTTCCTTAATTTTTCCCATCAAATGTGTTTTTTTTTCAATCTTTTCAACCAACTTGATGAACATAAAGTTAATTTTTTTTATTCTTTATCTTTTTTTAAATATTTATATAAATATTAGTAGTAACTAATATTATTTTATTTATAATTTATATTTATTAGGTTTTATTATGCTATATTTTTTTATCTTATTATTTTTATTTATCATATATCAAATTTTATCTTAATAAAATAATTGTATTTTAAAGAATTAAAGGAATTGATAATTTAAACTTTTATTACTTCGAACTAATTGAATAAGAATTAATTTATTAAATATTTCCTTATAAACTATATATTTCATATTTTTAAAAATAATCGAGTTGTCAATAATGTTTGTGTTTCAAGTAGTTCCTGAAAACAAGACGGTAATGTTTGTAGACAAGTGATTTGAGATATTTGACGCCTTTATTTACTTAAATTGGTATTTAAATATAATATACACAATATATCACAATAGGAAGTGAGAACAATTATCATTTAAAATAATATAATCTTATAATGATATATAAAAGATATCTTTTAATTTCCTGAACATATTTTATTTATTCCATATTATAGATATTCGAATTAAATTTGTAGTGATTAGTCAGAATAAATAAGTACAATTTTAATCGTTGTCTCAGTTCTATTTCCTTGTTTCAATCCTCAAGATTCAACCTTCATCTATAATATCATCAAATCTTTATAAATAGGTATTATTATTTAAAAAAATATATAGATATGAATTAATAAATAATTATTGAAGATAAAATAAATAAACATAAAGCATAATCAATACATAACTTGAGATAATTAAAACAGGATGAGTACAAGAGTGAAAATGATGTAAATAAATATAAGGTAGGACTGTTAAGTCACTGAAAATAAATAAATAACATAAAATTAGATAAGTATATAACTAGAGAAAAATAAATAATATAAAACAAAACTAATAAGTAACGGAAGATAAATAAATAATATAATAAATAAAATAAAGTTAGGAATACTTCACCTATCGTCATAATTAAAATAAAATAAATAAAATATTAACAATCTATAATACATCAAAATTTATTTTCAAATTATCTTTTTTTTTCTCCCTCTTCCTCTCTCTTTCTCTTCTCTCCCTTTCTCTATTTTTTTCTTCTTTCTCTCTTACCCTTTCTTCTCACTGTACCCCAACCTTATCTACATTAACATTTTCTCATTTTCTTTTCTCCTCTTATTAATGATCTTTATTTTCCTTTTATTATATTATTTTTTATTCAATATTGTACGAAGAGATAAGTTATATATATATATATATATATATATATATATATATATATATATATATATTTATTTATTTTATTTTATTTTAAGTGTTACAATTGACTTATGTGGAGTGGTGGATTACGAGTTTTTATCTTGAGTTGTGGGTCACTATTATCATTAAGGATGATCGCATATAATATAAGATGAGTCAACCTCTTACTTAGACTTGAGGTGGATATGAAGAAGCTAATAGAATGAGGTCATTCTTTGACTGCTGAAAAATATAACACTACACACTCCCTTGCTATTAAGTTGAAGGTGAAGAGACTGATACATTGAAATCGATTTTTTAATCAAACAAATAAATAATATTACATAATCACTCAATCTCGAGACTAGTAAAACCAAGTATGTTCTTTTACTAATAAAAAAACTAACATTATATAATCCATTACTCTTGAGATAAATATAAAGATATTAATACAATGAAGTCGAATTCTTTGATTAATTATAATAATAACTCTTAATTTTGATAAAAAAATAATTGAGATTTCTCGGCAATAATAAAACTATTATTAAAATTAAGTTAACACAAATTGTCTAAACTTTTATAAAATTAACTTACTTGCATAATCTATATTTACATTAACATAGATTCAGAGTAAAATAATTACGTTACTAAAATGCATTCATACTCATGGATCTTATAACTTGAAATAAAATGAAGTGTCATGTAAGTTACGAAGACGTTATACATCAATGGACACAAGAAACAATTTTTTTTATTGAAAAGTTAACTTATGAAACTACAAGGAGATTTTCTTCGGCTAAAACAAAGAAGAATTCAGATTTGAATGTAAGTTATTTTTTCTTGCTTGTTAATTTGAAGTGTTGTTTTAATTTTTAAGGATTTGTTTTTTTATTAATTTTTAAATAATTTTTACTTTTTTCATTTTAAAAAATTAATAGTTTTTTTCGTATTTTTCTATTCAAATAACAAAAATAGTTATTATATTTTAGTTTTTAAAAACTAACAAATTATACTTTATACATAAACCATATTATCGTGCAACATTTTCGGATAAATAAAGCAATTCTACGATTGCAATTCTAAATACTCTATACAATGATTAATTTTAATAGAAAAATAGTGAAAACAATATGCTCTTTTATTAATTTTACACATTTTAAAAAATAAAAATGAGGTAATATTTTGTTATTTAAACATAAAATATTCGCAAACCAAACATGCCTAGTTCATTTCAACTTATTATCACATAGGTTGATTTGTGCAATAAATGTTTTATTTTACTAAAACGAGTACATTAAATGTGAAAAAAAATATATCATAAAAAAAATGATAAATCAATATGTTAATGAAATCGAAAGTAGAAGATTTTTATTCAACAAATACTATTTATTTACTCACCCATTTCATATTCTTAAATAATATCTAATTTAATTTCTAACGCTACTTTTTTATTTATTATTGACTCATTAATCCATTAATTAACAATATCTTAATAAAAAGTGGGAATTTTAAATGTTATGATGTATTTGACACCATGATTTTTTATGCCTCTCTAATATAACTTAATAATAAATTATTATTATTATTATTGATTGGTTCATTAATTCTGTGAAGATAATAGTTAATAAACATCTTGTCATTAATTATTTAAAAATAGAAAGTATGAACCAACTGTCATAACATTAAGACTCTAATGCTTCAAAAAACTAATAATCATGACTTAATAATCTTTATTATTATGTTAGCACCATACTTAACAATCTTTATATATATTATTATTATTTCAGTCGTAACTTGCATGATGAATGGAGCCACACTTTAGATTGTGTTTAAGATTCTGTTTGCAATCACCTCAAAACCTTTATTGGTATAACAAAAGTATGTTTCTGAATTTTTATTTTTTATTATATTTTTTTATGAAAAGGTAATAGCTAATGACTTTTAAACACTTAAAATTAACATTAAAACTAAAACATAATTATTCATATTCTTTATTGATGATTAATAGGTAAAGGAAAAAAATATATAAATTAAGAGATACCAACAATAAATGATAATCCTACAGAATCATCATATAATTTTACAGAATTAAAATAAAAACAAAACAATATTTAGTATTTTAAGACCATCTATAAAATTTTGAACCATTTAATTTTCCTTCTTTTAGATTTCTTTAGATAAATCTTATCAATTTTCTTAGTTTATTTATTTTTTTATGTAACATAAATTATAAATTATAAATTATAAAATAAGTTGAAATGTTTATGAAATCAATTAAAATTAATAAAAAAAACAAATTATTTTTACGAAATTAAAAAATTGTAATTTATGATTTATTTATCACCAAAATAATCTTCACATTTATTTGTGTATTATTTTCTTATGTAAATCTTGAATTTCTTATCATGTATAACAAAATTAATTATTTTAAATGTATTGTCGAGCAAACTTATTAAAAAAAACTGTATTCTAATTAAATTTATTATGATAATAATTAATTGAAACAATATATATTTTTTGGAATATCATACAAATTTTAAGATATATATATAGAGAGAGAGAGAGAGAGATTTGGATTAATATGATTTCATTTTGTTTTCCTTTCTACAGTGAGTTAACGTGGAGACAGGAACTTTATGATGAGAAGAATACAAACAAGTTTCTTAGACAAATTTTTCCCTGAAAAGCAAATATTCTTCTTTGGGAATCATTTTGTTTTGAAAATTCAAATGGGTCTGTGATCATTTCTTTACTTCTCCTTCTAAGAACAACCTAACCACATATTATATAATCTTTCGTGTTTAATCACATCAAATACTCAATTCATTTTGTAAAGATGTTTCTTCCCCACTTTTACTAATCCATGATTTGTGTTAATTAATTATTATTTTTCTAAGTTTAGGATACAACACCACGTTTTAACCATATAAAATTTACTATTCTTCTTTATCTTTAAAATAAACAGAAGGGAAACAAGAAAATAAAGAAAGTTTGCCCACGATGAAAAATACTTCCTAATAACTTTGTTTCTACCTCCAATTAGGATTATATTGAAAATATCTTCTTCCATCATCTATAATTCCGACATTCTTTTTATAATTTTTTTTATGTTATAATAAAAAGAAAAATAATTGTATTACAGTTAAACTAAAAATTAATTATTATAATTTATATATTTAAAAAATAATAAAATATAATAGATAAAAAAGTGAATACTGATATAAAATAGAAAAATAAAATAAAATTTTAAAAGAAATTAATTATAAAAAATACGGATAATATATATATATATATATATATATATATATATATATATATATATATTAGATTGGTAATAAGTAATTCTTTATTTCTGATTAAATAGGTAATAATAAATATAATTTTACAATTGCCTACGAATAAAATAAGAAATAAATATATACTATTCTTTTGAATTATAAAATTTAATATATGGTCAAAATTTTAATTATGGATGAATATGTAATAGTCAAAAAATAATAATTATTGATAAAAATTACTAACAAATATATATCGTCGGTAAATTAACAATTAGTTACGGATAGATATATCCGTCGATAAATATTTAAAATATATAAATATATCAAAATATATAAAAATATTTATATTATATATTTTATATCTATATGTTTACACGAATATACATTTATTTGTATATAAATATAATTTATTTGTAAATTATTATTTAAAAATCGTAATAGCTTAATAGTTGTAGTATCTATCTCCAATACTAAGATACTGGATTTAAATCTTGAAATCGAAAAAATCTAATTTTTCTTATAATGATCTAACTATTTTTTTTCAATATAAATAATCAAACAATGATTTGAAAATCTATTTTCATCTTGTTTTTAAACCTATTATTTACAGCTCTATTTTTTTAACACATTGGAAAGATGTGATTTTGTTTGTATTATTTTTTAAAAAGTGCTTATTGATAAAATAAATCATTCTTTTCATATGTTTGTTGTTTAATCTAATTATTTAAAAAATGAGTAGTTTATTTATTTATTTTAATAAGTATTTTTTTAAATTAATGATTATTATAAAAATGTTACTTCAAAATCACTCATTCTTATGTTTAACGAATTGGCTCAATAGTTATAATTTAATTATATATGCTATTATTTTTAGATTTGCTTTTCACTACTAGAAAAAAAAACTATAAATCATTGTCTATCTAAAAATTAAAAAAATAAATAAATTAATAACTATAACTTTTCATATTTTGTTGAATTTTCTCTGTATTTTTAAAAAACTATCTCTGTAATTTTTTTTAAAATTCTATAAAATTTCCATAAAAATTGATGACAAACTTATTTTATACAATTTTATATAAAATATTAATAAAAAACACATGGAATATAAAAAATTTTAGTGAATGAAAAAACAATTTAAAAGTAAGTTATTATCATGTATAAACACCCTTTTATATTACATTCTTTCTACTCATAAGAATCCATCCTTGAGTCATTTATTTCCATAAAATCTTATATATATATATATATATATATATATATATATATATATATATATATATATATATATATATATATATATATATATGAGATTAAGTAGGAGTAACATTTAAATAATAGGTACCTAATTGCAAAGACTGAGTCTGTGACATTTTTAATAATAAAATAATAATAATAAAAATTTGAAGTCTTATTGTGATTTTAAAATAACTTTATTATTTTTTAATTATTGTGATTTCTTTTTATTTATTTTATGTTTCTTGAATTGAAAATATTGTATGTTTTCTAAAGTAATAATGATAATAAAAATATACACATTTAAGCTTACTAATTATATATGGTTCCCAACAAGATTATTTTTCACAACAATATTTTCAATTCTCAACATCAATATTGTTTTAAATATTTAAATAATTATTTAAAAAATAAATAAATTTTGGAGACCGAAAAATATTTTCAAATTTTCAAAAGGTTCATGCAAGTGTCTTTAGATCTCGTGAACCACTGAGCCAATAGTTTTGTTAGCATGCATGCGAAAAAAAACCCAATCAACTGAAAGAAAATGCACGAGCAACCAATAACTGATATTAACAGAACTGCTATAATCAATGTCCAATTTATTTTTTCTGCAACTCTTTATATCATAGTTATGTATGAGACAATCTTTAACAAATTTTATTTTTTTTAACAAATAAAAGTAAAAAATTGACCGTTGCATGTAAAAGATTCTTCGTTATTCTTATAAAAAGTATTATCTTTATTTTGTGTGGTTATGAGTGAAGCCACTCGTTAGTCTATGTTTGGTTCTAGATTCAACCGTCTAAAATTTTATAATTATTTTTTATTTTTTCTTTGATCTATCACGATTATTTTGATTAAAAAAAATAAATTGATTTTGTCTGTGATGTTACTTTTTTATTCTTGTTCACAGCATTTGAGTATTTATTGTTTTCAATCTGATTTTATTCTAAACTACTAGAAGCCAAAACTATCATCATATTATATATTTTAATTTCCATTTTTTTACTATTTAAAATTTTAAATATTATTATAATATATTTTTATTACCTTTCTTCTGAATTATTAATTTTTTTAGTAAAAAAAAATTGAATATATTATTTTAAACACCCTAATTATTATGGGTTAAAGTTTATACAAGTCTTACAATTTATTTAATAATTTTTCATACCCACAACCTATTTTTCACATATATACTTTTACTAAAAAAATAAAATCATAAATATATATAATGATGAGGTGGCATTTTCAAAACATTCTTCTTAAAAAAAAGTCCAAATGTGACATAAAAGACTTTCCAATATTCCTTTTATACCTTAATAATTTCATATTCCACTCCACTTGACCCCTTCTCATCATTTATCTATACATCCTTTTTTTTTTTTTTGTATAAGAAATAGACCGTAGTCGGCATGTACCGATTAAAAAACAGTTTATGTGGTAACCTTTTTCAACAAAATAAATGAAATAAAGAAAAAGAAAAGTTCCTTGTTCAGTAAATCAGCCACAAAAGCATGTGGCACCATTAACCATGGCATGCTCGATTACCAGTCTAATTTAGCTGCTACTTTCATGTATTTGGTGCAAAAGTAAGAACCCTTTTCCCTTTTTCCAAGATCTTCACATTTCAATTGCCACGTTCCTTCGTCTTCTCCTATAAATTGCCCTCTCCACCCTTCATTCAACCTCCCCATACATCAATATCTCTCATCTCACTCTCTCTCAAAAACTTTCCCCACTCTTTGATCTGAGAAAAAAAGTGTAGCTTCTGAGAAAATACAGAAAGAATCTGTAAAGCTCAGGAGGGATAGCGCCATGATTTCACATCATGGTGTTGTTTGGCGCTATCTATCCTGAGTTTCACGGCTTCTTCTTACTGTATATATCATCAAAGATGCATGTTGCAAGACTCACTGAAAACTATACTCTATGCTTGTTTCTTCCTCACTCTCTTTCTGAATGTTACTTGATTTGTTAGCTGTGATCATACTGGTACAGAAATCAAGATCTTGAAAGATATGATGACGATTGGGAGTGTACGAATTTTACTTTCACCAGCTAGTTTTTTTTTTTTAAATGTATTTTGACTGGAACTTTTATTTCCTACTATGGATTTTTTTTCTTTTTATTTTTCCTATCTCAGTTTTATAACTTCATGCAAGCTATTTCTCTGTTTTTCCTACTTAATTTTTTTGTTTGTTTATGATCGATTTATGTCAAAACAAGAATGGAGATTTAAATGGATTGTACTTTTTAGTTATTTTTCAACTTCTTGTGGATGTTGTTTGGAGTTTTTGCTTTGTATTTTGATGGTCTGAACTTTAAATTTACAAAAGCTTGCCTCTTTTCTCTTGTGGTGGAAGAACTTCACTCGCAGAAAAAAAATTGTAATTATTTGTAAGAAATTCTAATACATGTTATTCATCTAAGAATTTGGTAGAAGTTCTTCAAGGAAGATTTGTTGCATGGTTTCAAATTGCCATCAGGAGTTGAAGTTGCAATCTTTGAGATTTTAACAATTTGTTTTTCCAATGCAGTTCTAGTCATATCAGCTGTATTTATTCATAATTTCTTGCAATAATATAGATTCCCAGAAGCAAATGAATCTCTGCAGTGACTGGTTGAGTTGATATATATGATAATCTGTTCAGTGCTTACAATTTCTTGTTAGATGTATTTTTTCTCAGGAAAATCAAGGGCTTCTGCTATATGAACATCAAAATTTGGATATTGGCCTCGAGATCTAACTAGTAATACATTTTTTTAGAGAAATTGTATTCTACCCTTGAAGATTCAAGGGTTTTTGGGTTGATACTGATGACTGTTTTCTTCTTTCTCTCTCTCTCCTTTATTACTGTGTCAAAATTTGTTCAATTATATATTTGTATTACAAAAATCTTTATTATTATTATTATTATTATTATTATTATTATTATTATATTTCATTTCATAGAACTATGATGTAATAGTAAGAATAATAATAATAATAATAATATATAGTTTGGATTCCATTAATTGTTTCAGGTCTGGTTCACTGATCTAGAATTTGTAGGCTTTTCTTCAGAAGGACCTATTCTGCTACGACGTTCGTAACGCATGTTTTGAAGGCATTACTGTCTGAGCCTTGACCTGTTGACTGATAAGTATTATACACAAAAAGATACGAGTTCTTCTGAGCACCAGAGAAGAAGGGTCTGAATTATTGCTTTCGATTTATTTATTTTTATTTATTTTTTATATTTGTTCTGTGAAAAAGGTTATTGAAGAGTAATGAGTTAGTTCGATTTTTAATGGCGAGTTCTGAGGGTAGCAGTCTTTCTCTTTCTGGCCTAAAGCGAAACCCTAGTGTTTTTTTTTTTACCTTGGAACTAGAAAGCTATGTGTCTAGGGTTTCCATGAAATTCGACTGCAACTTCTGCACAAACTTTTGCATCAATTATAAATTACACTGTTGATGTTGACTTGTTGTGCAACTTGCTTCAGGTCCTCTTCTTGTTGCTTTCTTTTCTACTACCATAATTAGCACTTTCATAATCTCCATCGTTAAATTTCCATTAAAAGTTAACTTTTAAGAACAACAAGTTACCCTTCAATTCCTACGTGTATCCATATAATTGGTGGCAACAAACTTGCACCAAAGTGGTCTCAGTTTAATTTTAAATAAAACTTAATTAATGGGTTATTTAATTAATTTCAACTTCTCAGTATAAAGTTTTAAGAATGAATCAAAATGGAATTGTTCACAACTTTTACTGTAATAACAAATAAAACATTTATTACTTTCATAACTCAAATATGATTCTTGTTCGTGTAAGTTATATATGGTTTCATAAATGAGAAAAAAAATCACGTTTTTTTACTTTTTAAACTATATAAATATCAGAAATCTAATGAATAAGTGTCTATTATTTTATTTTAATTTTATAAAAAATATTTGATGATTGGGTTTTTAAAATATATATAAAAATTCATTTATCAATAAAATTATTTTATTAGATGATGACGTGATCTAAATGAAATATGCTTAGATAGTTTGTTTACAATATTATTTGAATTAAAAGTATTTTTTATAAAAACAAAAAATATAAATTACATAATTATAAAGTTCTTTCTGTTTTTTTTTTCAGTCACTGTAAATCTGTTATAATGTACCTTTTCTCTTAATCATTCTCATCTAATAATTCAGTTCATGCAAATTGATTAAGTTGAGTTCCCATAGACGATGATGCTAAGTTTGACCTTCACATAGGACGATCTTTACAGAACTTTCCTCTTTTTTTTTCTTCCACATATATATATATATATATATATATATATATATATATATATATATATATATATATATATATATATATATATATATATATATATATATATATATATATATAGTTGTTAATGCATGCAATGGAAATCATCTGGTATATATATATATATATATAGTTGTTAATGCATGCAATGGAAATCATCTGGTTGGCCATTATGTTGGATTGGATTCGATAAAATATTATTTGAGAGGTTTGATTCAACTTTAGGGTACAGGAAGTGTCTTGTAATATGGGAACAAAACAACAAACTTTCATACAATACATCTTCAACCTTCAATTGTTTCTATTGCGTGCCATTAAAATAATATTACATACTTTTTCTCTTTGAAGAATATATTTTTCATGTTAAAAAATTAATATGGATTAGATTTAAGCATATTTGATATAAAATAAGTTTTTCGCGACCACGGTGTCACTCAAATTCTAAAGATAATGAAAGAAAATTTTGGTTAAAGTTATAATAATATAATTTAAAGTAAATCCAATATTTTTATCATAATATTTCTTATCAAATATTTATTTTATTATTATTATTACAATAATCATATTCATATTTTATTATTATTACAATAATCATATTCATCATCAGAACTTTTGAGGCTTGGATCGATGATCGTTTTTTTACTTCACATAAAGGCATGCTTGGATTTTGCATGTATATACATACCGATAGAAAACTAAAAAAATAGATTCATATTGAATATGTTTCTGATGGATAGATAATAGAAAGGACATCAATTCATATGTTCATGGTGGAATAAAGTTAAAATAGATATAAATTAGCTTTTGGAGAGATGACTGAGTAGTTGATAGCCTCGGTCTTGAAAACCGGTATGCTATTATTTGAGATGATCCATTTGGTTGCTTTAAAACTGTATGATATTTAAATAACGCGTTGTGGATCAGTTAGAATTAATTGATTCTATTCGTCTATATTTTTGGAATTGGATCTTTTCGATTAATATAAAAATGTCTTTTAGTCTTGTAAACTGACACAATAATCTTTGAATCTGTTTTTGTTTAGTGTGTTTTTTATGTATTTTGTATTTTTTAATGACTTTTATCTACTTTGTAATGTATTCTGTTTTTATATTATGAGTACCCTTGTACTCGTCCTAATTGATTTTATTTGTTTATAAAAAAAATATTCAATATCAGTTTTACAATATTTATAATATTTATTTTAAAATGATAGTTGAAAAAAATATTGTTGAAAATTTATAAATTCAACATCAATTATAAAAAAATCGATATTATCCATTATAACGAAATTGATGTTGAATATCAACACTTTAACATTAATTAATATCCAATCCATATATTAAATATGTAAAGTAATATACATACGTTACTTAGGCTAATAATTAATGTTAAAATTTTGTTATTGATTGATGCCATGCATGTGTTTCTTTTTAATGAAAGTATTGATTTTTCTTGTCAATAATATTTAGGGGCATAATTTGAAAACAAAGCTGAAAGAATTAAGACATTTTTTAAAATAAAGAAAAATATTTATTATTCTTCTTCATATTTTTTATTATTATAAATTGTAAAAAAATTATAATAATGAATTGTGTTTACAATTTAGTATTTTATTTGCGTGTTTTTTTTTCTTTTGGATGAAAGTTTAATATTGTACCTTTTATTTTTTTAATTTTATTTTTCATCGTGTTAATATTTATGTCTCAAAATTTGTGTATTTTACTTCAAATTTATGATTTTAATTTTTTTAAATTTAATAATTATTTTCAAAATTTATATTTTATATTATATTTATAATTTTAATCTTTTAAATTTTAATAATTATTAAATATAATTATTTATATATTTATAAATTTAATTTTTTTAATTTAATATTTGATTAATATTAGGTGTGATCCGCGTTCCTTGAAGAAAATAAAGAAAAATGCAGCAGTTAAATTTATTAATTTAACAGCTGCCTAATTCATCTGCTGTGCATTGGAGAACGGGAGTGGGAGGGAGTGGCAGACCAAAATGATTGTGCTTTGTCAAAATTAATCATTTCCACCATCAATGACTTCAACTTTTAAGCCTAATTAAACATCCCTTCACTCTTGCTAATTTCTCAAAATATTGCTTTCCTTCCACTCTTTTGTATTTTTTTAATTCATAAATATTTAATCCTATGTTAAATATCAAATCAAATAAAAATACACTCAAATTATAATCGATTATTTAAATACTTTTTTATAATTAAATTATTATTCAAATATGAGGATTACATTAATTATATATGTGTTTATATTATAAAAATATAATAAATACAATTTTCATTTTAAAATAATTAATTTTATAAGATAAAATTAGATACGAATTCATTTATATTATTAATAAAGAGGGATTTATCTATTTAATCTTTTGGTATCGTGAGTACATAGATTTTTATATCCTTTGATATTACGTCCATTTTTGATATATATATATATATATATATATATATATATATATATATATATATATATATATATATATATATATTTTTTTTTTTTTAATTTATTTTTTTCTAAGCTTGGAATGGTTGTCATTTTTATAATATTTCTATTTTTTTATCAAATTTCTAAACCTTCCAAGAGGTCTTGTAAAATAAAGGTTGGATTTTTTAGACATTTATTATTGGTTTTAATTGTTATCCATTTATTGGACAAATTTGTTATTTTTAACAAGTTTTATATTCAACCCTTTTATATTATTAATACACATAATATTTAGGTTATTTGTAATTAATTACAACAAAATTATATTTATAAGAGATATTCACTAAGTTTAAAAATAGAAATATGCTTTTTAAGTTAATTATAATTTTTTATGCTAAAATTACGAGTAATTAAAAATTTATCATAACCAAATCACGTGCGCGTCCATTTTCACGCCTTGACAATTCATTACCAAACACACCTATCAACACTTTATAAAAGGTCTTTTTATTATAATCATCTAAACATAAAAATTTTCAAATCTTGGTTATAACCTTTGATTAGGTTGAGTTAGTTAAATCTTGCAAGCAATTTTCAAACGTACCTTTTCTAGTTAAGTCATATAATCAAATGATAAGATATATTATCTTTCTCCATATTTGACTTGTCATATGTTCTACTTTTAAAACTCTCATTTAGTAATTACAATATAACATGATCTTAAAATTGTGAATAATTTTTTATTTCCCATTTTCATAAATTTTCTAATAATAACTTTGGATACTTACTCCTTATTTGCATTTTTCTTAATAAAACTCCCTTACGTAAATACTTATAAAAGAAATGTTAATATACTTATAAAAGAAATGTTAATATAATATTATCACTAGAAAAGTAATCAAAACATAAATCCATATTACTCCTAGCTTCATGTTGAGATTTATCACCTATAAAATATGCTTCTTGAAAATACACGATCATTCATAGTTAAAACAACATAAAAAATACATAAAGTAAACTAATAATTTAATTTAAGAATGCAAGATTCAAATATGAGATAAAATAATATAATTCAACTTCAAGTTTTCATACATCACATCACACGTCCATATAAAACCATATTTACGTTACACATACGACTTCTGAAAGACTAGATATTAAAATAAATATCAGAAAGATATGCACCTGTCACACCATAACTCCTAAAGTGCATAACACAAGGTGCTCATTTTGGTATATAATTCATGTGTAACCAAGATAAATTTCTAAATCAAGACACAATTTTTTTTACATCGCAAACTAAGTTAACTCTCACTACTTGGATCCTTTTATCTATGTGATTCCAGTGATCAATAGAGTTAGAATATCTCTTCGAGTTCTAGATCAATATCTATATATACAATACTATACACATAAAGATATCTTTTGATAATTTTCATATCACAACACAATATTTTTCAAGACACATAATAACATTTAACATATCTCATTTCATATTCATAATATGTATTCTAATAGCTTAAAACATATAATATAACTTCTCACATTATAACAAAATATAATTTTTTTCTAATTTGACCTCTATCCACTCTTTTGACCATAACTTTTTTTTGTAAACATTATTTTTAACTAATTTTTATTTTATTGAATTTTTATTTTTGGGGCTTCGATTTGCATATATGTAATACCTAATTTGAAGGTTGAAGCTATTTTTTATGATTTTTCAAAAATAACTGAGTGAATTTAAAAGCGTTGAGTGAATTTCAAATCCGTTGAATGAAATTTTGACAGAAAGGAACCTTCAACATTACCCAAATCTACTGGGCGAATCTGAAAGGGCTAAGTGAAATTTAAGTACTTTCAACACTACCTTAAATCCGTTAAGCGAATTCAGATCTGTTGGACGTGACAGTAGCAAATTACATAATTTGCTTAATTCTCTGTTTCTAATATTTCAAATCAAATTAAATCTAAATACTACCCTTCAAATTATAAATCAATTTACTAAATTCAATCTAAGAAAAATATTTTCATACAAAAGATTGTCATGTTTAATCTCATAGAAATCAATTATACATTCACATTCAATATAATTATCACAAATTAACAGAAACAAAATCACACAATCCAATTTCCTGAAACTTAATTAAGTTGACAAAGTCATCTTCAGAGTTCATATCTTCTAACCTATAGTATTATGAAAATTGAAGAATAACTAACTTTTCTTACCTCAAACACAATGTCTCTAAGTCAATGAACCCCAAAAACTCCTAAATTTTTAGGAAGATAGATTCTAGTTACATAAAACCCCAATTAACAAATTGAGCATACCATAATGCTCTTAAATCAGTCAAAATTCATCTGTTCACAGCAAATACATGCAAGCCCTCGACATCCACATGCAAACATAAACTCAAATAGGCAAAAATGGTCTAAAATTTAGAAAAGAAAAACTTACTTTATTTAAAATTATGATCGGGTAGAAATGGTCTCATCTCCTCTAAAAACACTAAAGTGTGCTTAGATCTAGAACAAAATGAGAGAATGAATGAGAAATTTTGAGAGAAGATAGAGAAAATGAAGTTGTAGAGAAATAATAGTTTTATGATAATGAAGTTTGAATGGTTAAACTTTTCTATTTATAATTTGTTTTAGCTTAATTAGTAAAACTTCTAACTTACTTTCATTATACCACTTCGACTCTTAACTCACTTAAATTGAATCTCACACCATCTTATCAACATAACTCACTTCCCATATTCCACTTGTTTATTATTCAACATAATAATTTCGATAAGACTTGCTTGTAGTATTATTTTCTGAGAAAATTTCATCTCCAATTTGAATTTGAAGTTCATGCATATATCATGCTACAATCATCATTAACTAATTTTTTATCATTATAATTTTCATTTAAGATTCCAACATAAAACCAATCGGCAATATGTGGAGTAGTCTAACATGTATTTAAATCATATTGAATGACATGAGGTAGGCGATGTGAGACTTCTAACATGTTAAGATTCCAACATAAAACCAATTGACAATATGTGGAGTAGCCTAACATGTATTTAAACCATACCTAATGACATGAGGTAGACGATATGAGACTTCCAACACGCCCTCCGACGAAGCCTCTCGCACTAATGCAAGATACCATGTGAACTCAAAACGATAGAAAAAGCAGATGAGAAGTATTATTTGACATTGTCACTTCTCAAGATTTTGATCATTTGCCCGAATTGATTCTTAATTTCATTTAAAAAGAATGTAAAGATGGATAATAATTTAGAGCGATTTTTCATAAGGTAAACCCAAGTATATCTTGAAAATTCATCAATGAAAATAACAAAATACCTAAAATTAAAAGATAAGACACGACTAGGTCCCATATATTAGAATGAATGATAGAAAAACTAGAATTACCTTTTGATTGAGACTTTTTAGGAAAGACAGATCTAACATGTTTGCCTAGTTGACATGACTCACATTCTAAGGTTTGTAGACCACTAAGTTCAGGACACATTTATTTTAACTTGGACAGATGAGGGTGGCCAAGCCGATCATGTAACATTTTAGGACTAGGGGCTGCAACACATGACACTCGTGGACGAGATCCAAAATGATATAATCCTCCTGCTTCATATCCTTCTCCAATCTTTCTTCCTGAACCACGCTCCTGTATAACAAAATATTTGTTATCGAATGTTATTGAACAATTTAATATTTTGGCTAACTGACTTAAGGAAATTAAATTGAAGGGACAGTTAGGGACAAAAATGACAGATTTTAGATTTAAGGAGGGAGACATGATGACTTGACCAACTCCCTTTGAGGAAGTTTTAAAGTCATTTGCAAGGGTTATAAAATGAGGTTTGTCTTGAAATGAAATTGTTGAGAGCAAGGAGGTATTATCAAAGATATGGTCAGAAGTACCGGAATCAATTACCCATGAATTGTGACTTTCCATAGATTGAGAGATACAAGTTGTTAATGTACTTGAAGCTTGAGATGGTTGTGCCAAGCTGTTGGACTTGAGTCGTAGGTACTCTTGATACTCGTCCTCAGTGAACTTGGGTTCAGTCGTTTCAGCCTGAGAGACATTGACTGTTTTGGAAGGAAAACCATGTAAGGAGTAACAGTTTTCCTGGGTTTGACCCATCCTTTTGCAATATGTGCATTGAGGACGCCCACGACCACTACGTCCGCCTCCTCTAGTTTCACGTCCTCCTGTTCCTCGAGTGGTGGACCATAATAGATAGTTCTACTAGAGCAGGAGTTTCTAGAGTTCTATGTGTTGGAACACGAACCATGCGTTGGATCAAGGTGTCCATGGAAGGGACTTCATGAGAGATCAAAAGCTAAGCTGGTCTCTGATATGGTTGAAGTCTAGATGTATAGCATGAATAATCATCACCATATAGTATTTGTCAAACTTCTTCTTCATTTCATCTGAAGCATCGACCTCTAAGAACATTCGCAAGTCTTCTACAGCTGATTGTGCTTCATTCATGAAGGAGATCATATCATGGTTGATAATTTTCAGAGATGCCAGCTTGTTTGCCGAATCATAAAGGTGTTGGATATCATTGACATATATGTTTTGAGTTCTCTTCCAAAAAGAGTGATATGTCTTGAAGGCCCTAAGAGACATTAAAAGTCTTGGCTCCACAGATTGTCATAACAGGGCACACAACTAAAAATCTATTTGCTTCCACTGTTCAACTTTTTCTTCAGGCACATGACTTCCGTATTTCTCAAGATTGTCATGATGTGATTGGCCAATGAACCATATCTCGACGACAGCGGAGCAAGAAAGATAATTTTGTCCTTTTAGCTTCTCGAAAGTAATGGAAGAACTTCTATAAAATGAAATAGCACTTCTAGTTGCCATTTTTGATCAAGAGGACAAAAAAAGAAACAGAGAGCAGATACGTGGAAATAACGAAGATTTTTAAAAGCCTTAGGGAGATGGAGCACCTGTCGACGTGTCGTGAGGAGTCTCCCTTCAACACCGACAGGGTTGGCTGTCGCTCAGAGAGGCGGTCTAGACCCGGTGGTTTCCGGATGAAACTACGGTGGTAGACAGCGATAGATAGTTGCTTGACAGTGTTGGACAGTCCAACAGAGCAGAAGATAGCTTCAGATAGTGATGAAACTGAGCTTGGACGACAGCGAACAACGGTGACTAATGGTGAATAGCTGCGGACAACGGTAATTGATGGTGGTGGACAAGACCAGAGCTAGATCGACCCACTCTGATATCAACTTAAGATTAATAAAGAAAAAACATATATCTTCAGGGCTTATGGGACCCTTCTCTCTTTCTTCTATTTATAATGGAAATATGATATAATGAGATATAGAAAACTAAATAAGAGTTTGCAACTAGGACCCCAAGTGTTGATTTAGATATTTAGATACAGCTGTAGCTGTAGGAGGTTTCTCACACTCAACACCGTATACTTAGGTCTAATAATAGTACTAGGAAGTAATGATTCTAACAATTATTTTCAATCATCTTATTCTTTTTAAAACTATTTTCATCTGTTTCTTTTTTTTTCCAGTGTTTGCTTCCTAATCTTTATCATTTATACGTGAAATTCCATTACAGATGGATTATCTTCATTTATATCACTGTCCTCTTCATTATCGTTGATATCAATATAAAGAAATTATAAATATATATATATATATATATATATATATATAATTATAATAAAATGTCACTTGATTTTTTTTTTATTTTTTATTTTATAAAACTCTACCAATGACTCCCATATCTGACATTGCAACGAGAGTCAATTCAATAAAGTAAATACTATGAAAGTAACGCCCATATCTATATCTAGATGTTAATAATGCACAAATAAATCAAAGATAATAGGAGGGACATATCGTTGAATCTTTGTCAAATAGTTTTTTCGATGAATATCTTTTATTTCATAATGTATTAACTTAAAAATAAAATCAAAATAATATAATCGATAGTTAATCTCACTGGTTAATAAAAGAAGTTTAATATTTTTTTGTACAAAATATATAAATTAATATATCATGCATAATTCAAGGATAGAAAATAACTTTTGAGAATTTCTGTAAGAAAAAATTAACACTTCAAAATTGTATTTTTAAGTAAAATATATTTAAAAAACCACATGTCATGTACTAAGAAATTGATCTTAAACTAATATTTTGGCGTAAGATTTTCTTTGATTTTATATTTTATTTAATAGAACTAAATTCCATACCATTTGCATTAACACTTTAAAATAAATGTAGATGTAAAAAGTGATCTCTTTGCATCAAACATGTTTAGTACCTGTGAAAATAATCCTAAAATACAAATATTTAATAAATAATTTATTTGATGTAGAAAAAGATTTGTTATTAATGCAGACACTTATTTCCTTAAAAATATCTTGATAAAAACGGATAACATACATTGTCCTTCTCAATATCATTTTCCATACGTTATGGAATATTGGGCACACAGGGGTAGCATTTTTAGTGTGTGATTAATATATTATGATAAGGAAAAGTGGGTTCCACCCACCTGGGTTTTAATTAATTCTGTACCCTGACACTTGGCGGCTAAAGTTTAGCTGCACTATATTCATTTCCTCTAATGCTTTCCTGAAAATTCATTCCTCTTGGGCCTACTGTTTATTGCAATTAATGGGCCCTACAACTGTCTATTAATTTATTGTTTGGGCCCTCTTGTTTCTACCCTCTTTCTTCCCCTTTACACTTTATTACTACAATATTTAATGTTTAGGTCGTTGTTAGTTTAAATTAGGCATGTCAAATGTCCGTCTAGTCATATAAAATATATGATATGTTATGACTTATATTTTATAATAAAATATATTTTTACTCTAATTTATATTAATTTTAATTCAAAAAATATATTAATATTATTTATATCAAAATAATTGATTAAAAATAACTTTTTTAAAATTTAAGTCATATTAATGATTTTTTTTCATAGTATAAACAAAAAATTATTTACTATTAAAATAAGAATTAAAAACTTATTTATTATTATTATTATTTTTATTTAGTAATCTAGTTATTTAAAATAATAATTCATTGAAGTAAGTGCATATTATATATTTATTTTTATATTTATTATTAGAATAATGAAATTTTTATCAAATTTAATTTATAATAAATATATATTTTTAATAAAATAATATTATTTTTAATAAAATAATATTATTTTTAATTTATTTTAAAATAATTATTTAATTTATAAACAAATTAAGTCATAAGCTTCCCTGATTACCTAATTTAATTGTCATCACAGTTTTTTTTTACCTAATCTAACTTAACTTTTTTTTTTTTGCATCAAATCAAATATATTTTGTCACTTCTGTTTAGACATTCTAAATCAATTTATTTTATAAATTTTAAAATACGAGACATCATAAAAATATGTATTCAGTATTTATCACAAATAATTATTAGTAGGAAATATATATAAAAAAAACAGAATACATAAAACTTAATTATTAAAATGTTATCTCTAAGAACATGTAGTACATATTTTTTAAGAAAATATTTTTTTAATTAGAAACATAAACATAATATAAAATATATAATTTAAACAAGTTTATGTGTTTCACGAGTTTAAAACATAATATAGAATTTATAGTGAAGTAAGTATTCTACCAATAGGGATTACGTGTCCGACAAAAAATGCGTGATATTACATATCTGTAATCTAGGGATACGGTTGATTTTCACAAGAATATTAAAATAAAGTTGTTTACAAGAGTGATATGGATTTGGGTTGTGAAAGTATCATTTTCCTTTTCACAAATCAAATCTTATTTTTTATTTTTGTTTAATATTTGTTCAATAAACCTAAAATATACAATCTTGGTATGATTTCGTGAGAGAATTACTTCATACTAAATAGAGATTTAGTATGTGTAATGTTTACCTCACAAAATGGAGAAAAACTGGTTAAGGGTTTTGCAATAGAATGAAAACGGAACACTAATTCTCCTACTTTGACGTATATCCACTATCCTTTGCAAAATCCATTTCTCCATTGTTTCTCTTCACTTTTCTTACGTGATTTTGCATGTGCATGGTTTTCAGAAGACTCCATGCATGACGAGGGTATACCCAGCACACCGTTTGCTACAAGCCTCCAATGGATGGCAACAACACTTCAATACTTCTCGGATTCTACAAGAAAATTTTGTTAATCTAACTCTGAAAAATTCCACAATTTCTTTACCCATTTTGTGTCATTCAGCAGGACATTTTCACTCTATTGGCGTGTTTTATGGTGACCAACCTTTATCTCACGCCTTCTCTCTCATAATGCTCAATCTCCTTTTCATCAACATCATCACTCGTTTTCTCGGTGTTCTTCTTAAGCCCCTCAGACAACCTTTTATCATATCTCAGATAATAGTGAGCTTCCTTTTGTTACATTTATCATGTTGTTGTATCTGCCTGCGCTCTTTCTATCGTTTTATAAAGAACACATTCAAGGAAAAAAAAAAAAGATGTGGTAAGAGGGTTTATAGAGTTATTGTTTCTATTAACATCAAATTGTGTTTATATAACACCTTGTGTGGCATTGCGGTGTACCATCTAATCGAATACTGATAAATTTTCATTTATATTTGCAAGGGTGGTATTATTATTGGACCTTCCTTTTTGGGGCGCACTAAATGGTACCAACGACACATGGCAACTGAGTCATCCCAATTCCTAATGAACAATCTTGGAATAATGGGATTCATGTTCTTTCTATTCATTTATGGTGTGAAGATGGATCCGTCTCTTTTGAAAAAATCAGGGAAACTGCATTTATCTACTGCATTGGTTGGCATTACAATTCCCACAGTAACAGTGTTTACTGTGGGACTGTGCTTGAGAGAGAACATGGACAAAGATTTGGCCAGGGTTCCTTCAATAGGAGTATTAGCGGGGTACTTGGGGATCACAGCATTCCCTGTTCTCTACCATATCCTCAAAGAGTTTAACCTTCTAAATTCAGAAGCGGGGCGAATTGCATTAGCCTCAGCATTAATTGGTGACGCAATTGGTTTGTTTTCTGTCGTAGCGTTTGAGGCATTAGGTCATGGAGAAACAAAGATGATACATGCCCTGTGGTATATGATTTCTCTTGTGCTCATGGTAATATTCCTTGTGTTTTGTGTTAGACCTGCAATGATGTGGATCAATAGCAATACTCCTGAAGGGCACCCTGTGCAACAATCATTTGTAGTTGCCATTCTTCTAGGGGTTTTAATCATGGGTTTCATAACTGACATGTGTGGAATGGCAATTACTAATGGATCATTGTTTTTAGGCTTGGCAATTCCAGATGGACCCCACGTGGGAGCAACACTTGTAGAGAAGACCACAACAATTATGACTGATTTCCTTCTACCATTCTCATTCATTTTGGTGGGATCACACACTGATTTTTATGCTATGAGTGCTTCTGGTTGGTCCACCTTATCACCATTGTTTATCATGGTTTTTATTGGCTACATGTTCAAATTCTTTTGCACTTGGGTTACTTTACATTTGTGGCGAATGCCATTCAGGGATGGACTAACCATCAGCCTCATTATGAGCTTAAGAGGACACATTGAACTTCTATTGTTTCTGCAATGGATGGACAAAAAGGTAAGCTGGTTTAACATTTACATTTACAAAATAAAAATAAAAATAAAAATGTAACCAATAGTCAAATGTGAGATAAAAAGAATGTGTTAGATAATGGGTTGTTAGTGTGTATTACAATACTATCTTTTCTTTTTACTTCAATGACATAAAACTATACACCTCTAGTACAAAGATTTTATCTAATTGTTGTCGTTACAGATCTTAAAGGTGCCAGGCTTCACACTATTGGTTCTTATGACAACAATATTGACAGCAACTTTCTCTCCTTTGATCTCTCTATTGTATGATCCAACAAAGCCATACATGTTGAACCAAAGGAGGAACATTCAACACAACCATCCTGACACCGAGCTCAGATTAGTGTTATGCATTTTTGATACTGACTCCATAAATGGTCTGATAAAACTACTTGATATCTCCAATCCAACCCTAAACAGCCCCTTTTCAATTTCAGTTGTTAGACTCAGTGAGCGTGTAGGTCGAACCAGCCCTTTGTTCATAGACCATGAAAAGCAAAAAGTGCCTTCCATCTATCAATGGTCGAACACCATAAACATCCTTAAACATTATCAACAACTTAAAGGAACGGTCATGAAGCTTCATTTCTTCACAGCTGTGGCCCCAAAACAGTCGTTGTTCCAAGATATATGTGAGCTTGCTCTAGAAGAAGAAGCTTCTTTAATCATCTTACCTCATGCCCATAAACATGCAGTTAAAACAGTGAATTCACATGTCTTGAACACTGCACCTTGCTCAGTTGCAATTTTTGTTGACAAGGGTCTTCTTAAAACCAACACCTCCGAATGCAGTTCTTTTCGTCGATCTAAATATCGATTTGCCTTATTGTTTCTCGGGGGTGGAGATTCCAGAGAGGCTCTTGCTTATGCAGATAGGATTATTGATCACCATGATGAGGTGTCTCTCACAGTTATAAGGTTTCTCTCTCATAACTGCATAGGGTACAATGAAATCGAGAAAAAGCTTGATGATGGAATTGTGACCTGGTTTTGGGTTAAGAATGAGATTAATCATAGAGTGGTGTATAGAGAAGTGGTTGTTAAAAATGGAGAAGAAACAATTGGAGCAATTCAATCTATGAATGATGGTGCTTTTGATCTTTTGATAGTGGGAAGGAAACAAGGAATAAACCCTGTTCTTCTCACTGGATTATCAGAATGGAGTGAAAGTGAAGATTTGGGACTCGTAGGAGATTATGTTTCCTCCAAAGATTTTTTTGGCTCAGCTTCTGTTTTAGTTTTTCAACAACAAATCCTAAGAGGCTAAAATTAGGATTCAACAAAAATAGATAGCTAAATTAACTAAATTACGTGTGAATATCAGCAACTAGCATTTAGATGAAGACCAAATTTTAGTGTTCTTTAGAGAAGAATAGATAATGTGACAGGTTCCTGTACAGCTAAGTTACGCATCTCTAACTTCATAATCATAGGTAAACAGATCAAATGGAAAGAGAAAAAAACTCATTCTTTTTATCTAGTTACAAGTTAATGTTCGCTGTCTTATTACACATTCAAAACTAAAGAAAATGTTATCATAAATTTCTTAACCATTGATTAATATATTTTTATGTGAAAATTGTCAATTTGTTCATTTTAGTGGAACCTTTTCTTACTTTTACAAATAGAACACATGTTTCTTTATATAAGAAGAATGTGAAACTACCTTTCTGCATTATCTGCAACCACTTCGATTTATCTCTTAAATTCAAATAAAAGTATCTCATTACTTACAATGATTCGTGATTATCTTTAAATTTAAATAATAACTTTTTGTTGCATAACTGTATTATATATCTTTCTATGTTTATGTAATAGATCCTCTATCTTTCTTTCTGTCTATATATTATATATGTATATATGATATCAAAGCCATGGAAATAATATTGTTATGCAATATAAAACTTGTTATTTGAATTTAAAGATAAATAAACCAAAGTGGTTGTAGATAATAAAAGATTTACATATAGTTCCAACTGTGTCTATGAATTTAATGCATATACAGAATAAGATGATGATATTAACTCCTCAACAATCCTGTCATGATGAAATTTATGTTGTTGAGTCCTCAACACTTTTATTTGTTTGAACTATAACTTCACACTTATCAAACTTTTGTATTTGTATATGTTTTATAATTTCTTGGTTTTTCAGAGTCATCATATTGCACACATTTTTTTTTTCTTTTTTGTGTTTTGTTAAGCTTGAGGAGACTTGTATTAATAAGTATTTAGATTTAGAAATCTTAGAATGAGATTAGAGATTGTTGTAAGACTTGAAAAATGTGTTAAAATACTTGTTTATGTTTCACGAATATCTTACTAGAAAATACAGACTGAATACGGTCTCAAATTGGAGTTCTTTTTTCTCACTCACTTTTCAAATATAATGAATATCTTTATACTTACACTTAATTATATCTATTTTTGAAAACAAATAAAAAAATAATACTTAAATACAATTTGATTTTTCTTTTTATGTAGCATATTTTTTCATAATTAAGTCATAAATCTTGCCTAAAATTAAATAGATAAGTAGTTTTTTTATCTAATTATGAGCTAATACAATTTTTTAGAGTATCTATATTTTATGATTAAAAATAAATAATCACTTAACAAATTACATAAAGATTTCTATAAATAGATAAATTACTTAAATCAATAAATAGCTATTACTTACATATTTAGTAAGTAATTATCTAAAAAATTATTATTTATGAATAAAAATTTATATAAAATTAATTATGCTTATATTTCATCTGAATTTTTCTGGATATAAAATTTATAATTAATGTTAAATTATTTATGAATTATTATCTATAAATTCTTATCACAGGTAAAGATTATTTTTAGCGTATTAAATTAATGTGAGATATTTGTACTATATTATAAATTTTTGTTTAAAGATTTGCTTGTTCATTTTTTCTAAATAAATTTAAACTTTCTAATTTTTAAAAATAAAAAATTAACTGTTTTATAAAAATAGTTTTCAAAAATTGATAAATTTTTTTCTTAATTTTCTATTTTTATTAATGATCTCAATCTCTTTATCAATAATAATAATAATAATAATAATAATAATAATAATTATTATTATTATTATTATTATTATTATCATAAATTTTTTATGATAATATTATTATTGAAAAATCGTTTCTCAATTTTTATTATAATTTTTTTATCATCATTAATATAATATTTTTTTAAAAATAGATTTTAAATTCAAACATGTTTTCTTACTTACCTAAAAAAAAATGAATAATATATTTTATCCCTCAAATACTATTATTTTCCTTATATTATTATTATTATTATTATTATTATTATTATTATTATTATTATTATTATGTTAATAAGATATAAGATTTCAAGATGTTATAGTAGTTCTGACTTTTAGATTTTATTTTTTATGTAAATTTGGTAAGTCTTACAATAATTTTTAATTAATATTTTTAAAACATAAACTAATTAAATTTGAAGTATTGAAAAATTTAAATATTTTATATCATATTAATGAATAATAAGAATAACAAAATTATTTTTTTAAAAGTGGTAATACACAAAATAAAAAAAATAAAGTATAAATTTGAATTTTTTTATTAAAATATATTTAAAAATTTTATAAGAAATAAAAATAAGATTTTAAATAACGTTGATTTAAAGTTATTTAAAAAGTCTAAAATTAAACATAAAAATATTAATACCAACAAAATTAAGATTAAAAGGTTTTTTTTTTTCATCTTCTCCTTTCCCCTCGCCCCCATGGACGTCACTTTTTCTTCTTTCTCATTTTTCTACATCCCCTTTGCTCTTCCTCTCTAGAAAACGCGTCAAGGTTAAGGGTGTGTTTGGGTGTCGCGTTTTAGTTGGTCACTCTACTGCGTTAGAAATGGAGGACGACGGTTCCAGCTCGATCCGCCGCATGTCAAGTCGAACGCGAAAAGTTGCGTCCAAAATGGCCGCCGCACTTGCCAGTGCCGACAACCGCACTCAGGCAGCTATCTTCGCTCAATTTCCTTCCGTTTCTTAATTTTATTTAAGAAAATAATATTATTTGAACTTAACATTGAACGGTGAATCTGATAGAAGCGCGTTTTTGTTACAATTCAATTCAGGCGGCACTTGCGCGCTTGGATGCTCTGGAGAATGACAATGCAGGTTTTGAAACCGCAGATGCCAATAACGATGACGACGAAGCTTCTTTAGACGAAGACGATCAATGTTAGGGTTTGTCTGCTTTTTTCCCTTTCGTTTCATGATTTTACTGGGAAAACGTCATTTTAGTTAAAGTGTAAAATGCTTGAAACCAGGAAATTTAAAAATAAGTCTCTAAACTGAATGTAATGTTTGTCTTTCAACATAGCTTACTATGATTCCTTACGATAAATGACTTTTTGAATTTTCTACTAAATTGATCAATAGATTACACTTTCAGCAATTTCTTTTGAATTTTCTTACTTTCAAGGAATATTATCACACGCGATATATTTCTTTCAGTGTTAATTTATTGTAGATGCTCATTTAGTTATTAAAATTGTGATTTGTTTGTAACTTTACTCCTCTGATCTGATTTAACGAAATTCAAAAAATGCCTCTGAAATTGGAAATCTTTCATCTGTGTCCCTAATTTAACCCATTTTGGTCCTTGAAGGCTTGAAAGCATGTTAATATTATTACTGATGTCTATATATAACCTTTTGGACTGAAATAAGTGACAAGTTACAATTTCTGACGCTATTTGTGAATTTGGTTAATTGTAGGGACTAAAGTAACAATGAATAATAAATTAAGGGACTAAATTGATCATTTATTTGCTAATTTTAACTTGTGTCATTTTATTGACACCCCTGCATTTACGTCAAATATCTGCTGATAACCTTTTCTTTTTCACGTATCTAAATAAAATGGACATGTGTTAGAGGTTCATGTTAACCGAAGAGATGCACAAATCTTTCAAATTAAGGTTTGGGGTATGTGTATCTTATAAATGGACCCAGGTTTCCTTCTACAGACTTACATGCATTCATGCAGTCGGAAGAATGTAACTGTTGGGGGTGTACATCACTGGAAGCAGATTTAAAACATCCATTCAAGATCTGAGTCATGCAATCTTCATCTAATTGTTACAATGTACTGATTGCTTGAATGAGTGTAAATGCCAATAGTGATTCCATTTCCTGAATTAAGGAGTTTTGTATAGAGTAAGAAGGGGTGCTGAGTGCAGTTTGATTTAATTCAGGGAGTGAAGTGGAAGTATATTTTGTTCTAAATTTTTAAAGATCCTTTTGTAAAATTTTCATTTTTCTAAAAATGTTATAAAAATTATGTAAATATTTTAAAAATTATTTGATTATTATAAAAATTTAAAATCCATTTATTTTTTTTTTTTTTTTTTTTGCAGTTTATGTACAGAAAAAGCAGTCTAAGGGCACCAAAAGGAAAACCAGGCAGGCAAAAGCACTTGAAGCCAGGAGGACCCCGAGAACATTCCTTGAGCTCTTACATGAGGTCAGTGATTACATCACTACAGGTCATACACACAAGTAACACTCATGTTTTACTTTTGCCTTGGTTTTTGTTTTTGTTTTTGTTAACCCACCTCCTGTCATGTGCAGGCTAACATAGAGTCATTGCCTCCTCATGTGCCCTCCTATTGGAAAGCAGCAGTTGGACCTCCAAGCTCAACCTCCCGTCGCCACTTTTGTACTGTTTGTGGTTTTTCTGCCAATTACACTTGTGTGAGATGTGGTATGCGCTTTTGTTCCTATAGATGTCAAAATGTGCACAATGATACTCGTTGCTTGAAGTTTGTAGCCTGATTCATAGCCCACAAAAAATGTGCGCAAGAATATTATTGGACACACACTACTGTATCTTGTTATATATCAGTGTAAAAGCAAGCTCTTTGCTCAATTTTCCTCTTTTGTTGCCCTTTTGAGACTAGTGGTTCAATTATTCAGTCACAAGGTGCTAGATGAAACTGTATATTCTGACCCCTATTGGATCCTGTTGATCTATGTTACCCAGTTAAAGATGTCCTTCATAGTTATTAGAATTTTCTGATTCTTGGTTCAAATCTTATAATTTGACGTTATTTGTTTACCAATCAACTTGGATCATAAGATGTAACATTGATTCGAATGACATGATTCAACAGTTTGTCATTTTTTCTTATACCTCTTTCACCAATTCTGGAGAAAAAAATTGAATGAGCACTTTTGAACATATTATCTTATTTGATTATTCTACTATGTCAGTTGTCTTTCAATGCATGCACTCTATTTGACTATTTCATTGCTCCATTTTCATTCTTTTAGAATAAAGGCTTCACAACTCATAATTAATATTTTTCTTTATTAGACAAATGATGGATAAGTTCTTTTATTTATTTCTAGTTTCAAATTATTACATTGAACAATCTTTATGACATATTTGAAGTAATTTTTCATTGTTTATGAATCTTATGATTCAAACTTTAGCTTGGCGATTCACAAATTGAATCTTGATTTAATAATCTTGATGTCCATAGTTGCAATTACTTCAGTTATCATTTAGATCATCTTTATTATGCCACGGTGATTATTATGCTTTAATTTGCTTATGGAGCATCCCTTTTTTAATGAGTTTGTTTGCATGTCTTTGATTAGACTAGCTCCAAGAATCTTACTTCCTAAAGCTTGCGGTTAAGTTCTTCAGTTTCTTATTATTACCCAAGAACATTATAACATGACAGTTGATAGATGCTGTGGATTTAGGCAATCCTAGAGGTTCAATCATTTCTTTGGATGTTAGGCATCAACATCACATTCTTGTTCATTGTGACCTACTAAAAATTACATGTACCCTGTTTTAAATTACCTAGGCTTCTTCGCACAAAATAGAGCATCTGCACATTGCAATAGGTAGACAATTCTTCCACTGAAGGAACATATGAAGTTGGTTTCTGGTACTGAAATATTTTTCCAATCAACTGGTAAGAATAATGTAGTTTTTCTCACTGAAATATTAAACTGGTAATAGTAATGATAAGAAATCATTTAAATTTTATTTTTCTTAATATAGGGTACAATGCCATCTAATCAACATACCGTGCAAACATACAGCTCAATTAAGCTTAATCTCATTCTGGTATAGGAACTGCAGAAAGCCATAATATCTGTTTGGCAAATTCTTGAACTTGTAATACAGAACAATAAATAATGATGCTTTCTTAACCCTAACATTGGGGTAGATCTGGCGGTGGAGGTATTACTGACTGTGAAAGGCCAACTCCATTTTCTACCAGAAGTGCCATTCCCAAACCCCAATTCAGATGTGAGTCTATGTGGCAATGGATGAACCAAATTCCTGATTTGCAGTAGTGAAAGAAAACCATGGAACAGATTAATGTGTGATCCTAATACAAACTGCAGAAGACAAAGTTTTACAATAGTTTAATACATTACCTGGATTGTCAGCCACAAAACGAATGGCCACCCATCCTCCAGGAGGTGTTCCAATGGTGTTCCTCACAGGTGGGTCTACAAGGTTGAACTTGAGTGGATCAATTGCTGGGTTGAAGTTGCCAAAACCGGATCCGACTACAAAGAAGTGGAACCCATGAACATGCATAGGGTGTTCCTCAGTGGTGACTATGCTTGTGTCTTGCAAAACAATTTGCACCCTAGAGCCATATTTCACCTTGTAGAGCTTAGTTCCCTGAGATGGTGTCCATAACCCCCGTGGCACATTCCCAGTATAATCAAATTGTAAAGAGGGGACAGGGGGAAAGTCTGTGGTGAAGACACCTGGTATTTCTTCATAGTATGCTTGCATTAAGGAGGTGGTTCTTGGGAGTACAAATGATACATTGTTCATGCTGGCTGTGAAGCGGGTTCCATTTGGTCCTTGACACTGGGGACTATTAGGATTTGTGCAATTGATTAATCCCAACCCCACTATGAAAAATAGATTCACATCAACTTTCGTAAAGACTTTAACGCGGGTAAGACCTCTAATCCTAGCAGTAAATGCAGTTGCAGTGGCAGTATCATTGAAGGCCGGCAAAGGTGGCAAGACTGGTCTTGGTATGTTTTGGCTACGTCGTCTAGTAGATCTGTATTCTAGGATTGCAGTGGTGGTAGTATTGTCAAATGGAGCATTCATGGCAGATTCATAAGCATGTGCTGCCATGTAGTAGAGACCTTGGGGTTGATCAGCAGTGACTAGGACATTGAATGTTTGACCAGGTCCTATCATGAGGACTGTGGTTCTAAAGGGCTTGGTATATGTTGCATCCGTACCAACAACAGTCATAGTGTGGTTGGCAATGGAGAAGAAAAGTTCTTGATTGAGTGTACTGCTAATGATTCTCAACATAATTGTCTCCCCTGCATCTACTGGAACACGGACAGTTCCTGCATTTTATGTTCATTACATCAACGAATATGGAACATCTCTCAAAGTAGAACTGTTTTGAGGTAGTAAACTTATTGGACTATCCTTTCCTTTTAAGAGTTTATTATTATAAAATATACTTTAAAGGTTCAGAAATCTTCCATTTGAAAATAAATTATTAATCATTCTAATATCCTTTTCAACCGTTACGGCATGCAGGCACACACTGAGAAATAATTTCACACCTTGGCTTGAGCACCTGTAAAGATCACCAGGTTGCCCATTAATGGTGTATGCAACAGATGAATTTGGAGGTAATCCTGTAAAGTCTGTCTGCCTCTGGAGAAGCACAAGATCCGTGTCAAACCATTCCCCTGTGGAATCGTCATAACAAAACTGTCACGACACTATGAATGAGAATCTCATTCGCATTTTTTAATGTTCTGTTCCTGTGAGGTAAAGTTTGTTCACAGTGGGAGGAGATACATTCCATAAGTGAATTGAGCAGAATAAATAATTGAAAGATAATTTTAGAGATGTACCAAGAAGGAGAGGAAATTCTTGTTTAGGCGTAGAGAAGGGATAAGGAGAACCCAATCTGGGATAGATGATGAAAGCTCCATAAACAGTGGCTCTTAGGAAGCCAGTGTGAGCATGCCACCATAGTGTCCCTTCCTGATCTCTGATTCTAAATCGGTATGTGTAACTTCCCCCTGGTTGGATGGGACACTGAGTCACATAACTCGGTCCATCTGCCCATGGATTTCGCAGCATCCTTAACCCATGCCTGATGCACATAACCAATGATCACTTCGTGAGGAAGCTAAATTTCACGCATCAGTATCACAATAAATTGCTACATGGACCAAGTATGTAAGCATAGTATAGTGATTTATGGGCCAACTATGTATGATTAGATTAGTCTGGGAAAAAGTTCTGACTGAAGAGTATGATATTTAAGCATGAAATCCATGTGAAAGTGAAAGATGATGCTATTTACCAGTGGATGGAGATGTTGTACTGTGCTGCATTTACTACTTTGATTATCATAAAGTCCCCGTTTCTAGCTTCCACTGTTGGCCCTGGGAACTGCCCATTGACAGTGATTATGTTTTGGGTTTTGCATAGCCTCCTCACTGGCCTAGCTTGAACCTATTTCAATCAAATTTTTGATGGAATGATTATTACTAACTGCCTCTAACCATATGGGAGAAATGTAGTGAATAGTATATGATATAACTAAATCAGCACTTACAACAAATTCATGGAAATGTATCTCTGTAGCTGAAGCAATGAGAGCGAGCAGGCCTACTAAGAACCAAGAACAACATAACTTACCAGGGAGGTGGAAAGTCTTCATTGTTGTTCTGGTTTTGTTTAATGGTTTGGGCTGGGGGAGATTTGTTTTAAAATGCAGCTATTTCTAGACTTATAAATAGGGAAATGCTTGGAAAGAGAAACACTTCTGCGAGTCATTTTATTTTAGTCAACAAGGTACTTAATATTGAATAATTAGTCTTACAAAGTAGCGGACATGCATGGTGCACAAGAGTAGAAATACATCTTCTGATTTAACAAATTTCCTCTGGAATTTCTTGTTAAGATACTAGCAATCTTCTTCTAGGTAGGCCATCAAACTATGTTAAGGGAAATGATGATAAAAAAATAGAATAATTAGACCCAACCAAACTAATATTTGCTTTTTGCTTTGGAATGCTACAGAATTACCCTTCTTAAAATAACATTCCAATAATCAAGAGTTTAGGAGTAAACATAATTCGAAGTTGTAATTATCGTTTAACTGCCTTCCTTAATTATTACTAGTAAGCTAGAAAAAGTTAATAATTTTCAATTTTCATCCCTCCTACTTCCATTCCCTAATTACTGAGCATAGCATTATTCTTTTGGTCAAAACCATCGGCTTGAGTCGCAATTTGCTAGATTCGCTGTTATTTACTCTGTTCTGTGTTTGGGGGAGCATGAATGTTCATCTCCAACGAAGCATTTGCATCTAGCAAATAGATCAAACCAAACCACTGCTCAAAGAAGCATTCTGCAACATTTCCAAAGAAAAAATATCATCACGTGAAGCGTGAGTTTTTCATAGCATATCAACCTGAGAGTCTCCATTTCCTTTATTCTGACAGTGACACAAGGTAATAACTCAGGGAAAAACAAGAACTAAGAAGATAGATAATAATAATAATAATAGGGCAATTAAGATGAGGTTGAATTTTGAATTGTTGGGTGGGTATGAATTCTTTCTACGGTTTATGTGCACACAGTGCCTATTTTAATATAAACGAAAGTTGCAGTGATGGGTACTCGTTTTCCCCATTTGGCATGGGTGATTCCAACAACGAAGTAGCAAGTGTCTATATCATCTCATGCCATAATTTAAACAATTCATACCACTTTTTGTCTAATTTGAAAGTGGTACTAACACCTTCACTCCTTCAAATTACAAAAACAAAGCTTCATTTCATAGAATGAGAATTCCAAAAGTTTGGTGGCTTGGCCTCACGTTTCCATGTGTTTTCTAGTTTAATATGTTTTGGATAACTATTGTTACAAAGTTAGTGATTTTTGTCCATAACAAATTTCTATGGAAAATTCAACTGATTCACCTTTAATAGATTTTCTACTCCCAACCACATTTTTGTTACGCCACCAAACTTTAAGACATTGTTTTAGAAATTCTAGTTCAGTCCAATCGAAATAGCAACTTTCCTGTTCTGAGTTAGATAAAGTGAAAAGAGTTTTTTTATAATGTTTGTTAATAAAAGCATTGAAAACAATATCATTATATCTCTAATTTAATAATTTTTAAAATGTTAGCTGCATTTACAACTTACAAAGGTAAATGTGAAATAATTTGTCCAAACTAATAAATGTTTATAGATTTTTTTGACATAATATTTTGAATCTAATGGAGTTTCACTTGTTTTTGTAAATTGAACTAATTTATATAGCTTTTTTATGTAAATTCATATTACTTCCTAATAGCATATATATAATATGCATAATGTAACATGTTACTTGCATAATTTCCTTCTCAGTCTTCATATGTTATGTTAAAACAAAATTTGGTGAATTTTTATTTACATTTGATAGCTATTTTAATAAGCGAATAAATACAAATTCGACACGAGTCAATATACTTGTTCAGCTATAAAACAAAGACACACAATTAGTAACTATTAAATATGCATTTTCACTATTTTCTTCAACCAAATAAGTTATTGCTCAAGCGTCAACCAATCGAGGCACTAATTAGTTTGGTTAGTACATCTCTTTCACATATCATATTTCAAATGAGGCAGCCTCATAAATTTAATTTCCATGTTTCTAATGCAAACGGTATTTGCAAACGGATTTACACTTAATGCTGCCATATCATTTTTACTTATAATAATTTATGATTTATTCAGTATGTAAATTCATTATTATATTAGTTGTTTTCTAACCTTTTTTTTTCTTAATTGTCTTTTAAAATTGAACTGTTTTTAGTTTCTATAATAACTTATAAAATATGATTTTAATCTTTTTGTACAAATATCTTATACTTATATGTTATCAAAATGAATATGAAGGGAAAAAAGTATGATTAGATATTTTATAATAAAACAGCCAAATTAAAATAAAATATAATATAAACAACTTGTAGTTATTAGTAGTATAAGTAAAATCTTTAATAGTATTTTGGATAGAGAAAAATTATAAAATAAATTTGAAGTTTAGAAAATCAAAAGCAAATTTATCCAAAATTATGTAACATGTTTATACAATTTTTTTTGTTTAATGCTAGCATTGCTTCTAATTCTAATATATTAAGCACTAATCACTCATTCCTTAATAAAAATCACCCAACTGCTTTGGAGCAACCATAAGTAGATACGTTGGATGCATGGTACGTTGAAAAGCATAGGTGAGTTGTGAACCATGAACAGTGGTTTTGTCAGTCTTCGAATTTCAAAATCTTAGAAAATAAAGCTTCAATAGTTGTAAGTTGAATATAACACAAGATGACCAATAAAAGCTTTGAAATATGTATACTTTTACTTTCCAGAGGTACAAACCAATAAAAGCTTTGAAACTAAGCAGCATCTGAAATGAAACTTGCGTCATAAAAGGCATTAACTGACACTATTACCATTTTTAGTTTGAACTGTAACAGAGTGTACAAGAAAAAAGACGTGTGAACATTGCCAATTTTTCCACATATGCATTTGAAATAAAAAAGAAAAGAAAAGTTGTAAACATGAAGAAGGAATTTATAGTATTCATTTCATTGTGTTAGTCCCATTGCAACTTTGTCTGAATAGTTTCAATTGGGTCTACCGAGAAACTTGGACGGATTTGTGAAGGTAAAATTTGTTACATATAATTTTTTAAAGAGTAAAACATGTGTTTAGCTTTTATAAATAAATACGATACGATTTGATTTTAATATCTCAAAATTAACTGCCTCATCTACAAAAACACGTCGAATGTCATAAATGTGATTTGTCGAGATTTGTTCGGATATGTTTAAACAGAAATATTTAAATTCCAAATTTATACTCGCGGAAAGATATAGCATTAATTAAGAAATTAAAATTGACTATATAAGCGAAATATTTAAACTAAGAGTGCAAAATAAGAACATTTTGGGAGGTTGCTAAGCAAATATAGGATTTAGCAATAATGTGGAAATATGAATAGAATATTTTGAAATTTTACTTTCATTAAAAAATTCAAACCAATGATACACTAGCAAAATTTGTGCTCAGACTACATTTCCGAAAACGATCCGGGAACAGCTCAAAAAGGGGGGAATGTTAATGTACACTAGAGCGAACAAACAATGAGCTAGCCACAAACCATGATGACTTTTCCACAAGCTTCCGAGAAGGCATGCTGTAGATGAAACCAATGAAAATAACAGCAGAAAAGAAGCATATTTTCGCAACCCCTGAGATTTAGGATATGTGTGTTTTGAATTTGAAGAGCCGTATCATGCTGAAATAAAACTTCAGCGCCAGCAAATAATGGACGCTTCTTCACAGTTGAGCTATCCGCTGTTTCATAGACTGTAACAAATTCAATTTTGAGGCACAGATGGCTGAAAATTCCATCAGTACTTTTAGCTTCCCAGTCATCATTTTCATGGGAACATCAGCAGGACTCCAAGACTTGAGAGGTGGGGAGAGATGATCACCAAGTTCAACGTCGTCCACAGAGGAAATAAATGTTTCTAACGTGCGAAAGACCTTCCCCGGACCATCATTATGCCCTTCTTTCTTAAGAAGAAAAAAAATGTTCTCCAAATTCTCATCTTCAAGTTTTCTCCTCCATTCACTAATCCATTTCATAACGTCCTCCAATACATGAGATAAATGCACCACAGAGTCTGTTATCGCATGAGCCATATTTGAGCTAGACTGATAAGCTGATCCACTTTTCTTTTTCTTTTTACCAGACGGAAAGCAGGATCTCAAACAAGATTGGATTACAAGTCCATGCCACGCCAAAGGTTCTGTAACTAACTGCATCAGAAGTTCAATACCACTCCAAGGAGAGCAGAGCTGAGGCTCTATGGACCTAATCTTCTCTAAAATATACTTTTCCAGCAAATAATCTACGATATTCCAAATTCGAGGCCTACATCCATCTCCATCTGGATCCACAAAAGTATTGGAACTCAAGCTCCAAGCATTTAAAAATACAGTGAAATTCAACCAGTCAATCAAGCTGGAGTCAGAAACCTGCAACATTTTTTAAGAGATGGATCAAATTTCATGTAGCACCCAAGTAGGATATTTTCATGCAGAAAAAGTAACTTGAGACACGTCCTAAACAGTTGCAAAATTGTTCAAGGAAACGCCTCACACTGCAAGTACTATAATAAACTGCAAATTCATTTTAAATAAAGCTCATTTTTCTGTGCCAACACATCTACTTTACAGGCATCATTTTCTGTATTATTAATATAAATAATGTCTTTCCAATTCACTTCTTAATTCTGAAATATCTTTATATCATGGTACAGTTATGCCAGTTCAGCTCCTGATAGGAAAAATAATCAGGTAGAATTTGTATTCATGTGGGTATGACATACTAAAACATCAAAATGTTGAACAGTAGCATAAAAACTTAACATTCGTACCACACCAGATCTTTCTTCATTAGAGAAACCCATGACCGCTTCTATTGCTTCAGAGAGAGGAAAACCCAAAAATTGTGCATAGCGCTCCAGTAACAACTTTAGCTCTGACGTGACATCTGGGGTAGCAGAACCATTGAGCTCAGCATGCTCCTTGATTGATGCTGAAGCACTTTGAATCGAAAGATAGATCATCCGTGGAATTAGTGATTTCTTTTCAATGACTCTCTTTAAACTTGTTTCCCTATCTTTGGTCTACAGCCATTGACAAACCATGCAATAAAGGGGGGGAAAAGAAAAAGACCCATATAGATAGTTTAGTTTTTACTGAAACAAGAGGCATAAATCAGCCACAAATCATGAAGGGCGGTATTGACCTACCAATATTTCTTTAGGATAATAAGAAATCCCTTCAAATGGTCCTGAAACAGAAGGCAACCATCCATTAAGTATAGCAATCAACAAACATAGATACAATAGAAAATAATACCAGATTATAATCTGATGTCCAAACCATGATTTGGAACTTTATTTAGCCAGTTATTCTAAGTTGACTATTTACTCGAGGCATAAGTCTGTCCAATCATTCTAAGTTGACTATTTACTCGAGGAAATCAAGTTAATAAACAACTTAATATTAAGTTGAATGATTTGTCATGTAAACAACATACACCGCAACAAGTATCAAATAAGCTTTCATTAGCTTATATTCAAGGTAAGACGTCAAATTAATATCCATTAACTGTGACACATACTTTGCGGATTCATATTTGTTTAATATACTGATGACAAAAGTTGCACGACTACAACAACCTTCTCTAGAAATATGATGGAAAAACTAACCTAAAAGGTAATTTTTCTCGGAAGTTGGTGTCCACCAGGGCCGTGACAGCAAGTCTTCATTGAAGGTCAAAGACTTTGACCCTACCTCCATAGACAGCTCAAGGAAGTGAGTACCACATTTCAAGCCTTGAAGGACATCCTGAGAAAATATGAACTGGTTAAACCTACCACTCAAATTTATTGAGAGGTGATAAAATATACCAGTTTCAAATGATGTCACCTCTTCTTCTTCAATGTTATCTGCACTCTGTTTTAGTTGTAAAATGGATGATTCAACTCGAGCCACTATATACTGACCAGAGTGTTGCAACCTATCTTTAAACTCGACAAATTCAATTACCTGGAATATAACATTGCATAAATTCAGTAAACTCCATGACATGGTTCTTTCAACATTACATGAAACTGACATTAACAGAAAATTATCATACAATGTGTACATCTTTGTTTTACACTTTCACGAGCAGAACCATGTCAATCAAACTATAAACCACATGCACTATTATATTCTGCGTATGTCAATCCATTAAGAATACAACAAAACATGGTCAAATATTGACTTCATTACAACAAGGTTGAGCAGAGATTAATAAATTAATTAATTTAAATTTCTTTAATGTTTGAATGGCATGGACAATATAAAAATAACATTCATGTGTGCATGTTTTCAAGTAATAAAAAAACAACAGAAATAAATAAAATATTAAAATAACAGCTAAAAAGAACAGAAATAGTAATAAAAGAAAAAAAAAAATACAATACTCTTCTCTGTAAAAGTATTAGAAAAAACAGTATTGAACAAAGCAGCAAGCACTAAAAAATAGAACTGAAAGTACATTAAAAAACACGGCTCAAATAATCTAAACGGAACTGAATTTAAAAATAAATAAAATTAGAATGAAAAAAATACTACCCTTTCCTGTATAAGTATTGGCTAGAACCAACATTGAACAAAGCAGCCAAGTATTAAGAAATAGGCTTTAAAATAAATCCAAAAAATAGTACTCAAATAATCTAAAGAAAGAAGCAACTGAAAACAGGAATTAGATAATACATTTTGAAAAAAGAGCAATATAAGTATTGGGCAAAACATAATTGAATAAACAATAAAGAAAAACAAGTATCGTTCCCCTTTTTGAAAAGAAAATTTTCTGCCATAGGTGCCACCATTTGAAATCTGCCATACCACCAACATATCATGGAGGTCTGTTAAAAACCTTGGATCAATTATGCACACAAAGCAAATCTAATAAAAATTGTTAAAGAATATTCAACCGTTTTGTGTTTCATATCTTTTTTTCCTTTGGGAAGGGGGCACTCGAGGGGGATGATGATTTTATAATATTTAAATAGTGTAACCAAGCAAAGATTATCAAAACAGTTATGCATGAAGGAATCTTTAAAAAGAAAATTGGCTTGCAATTGCAACTTTATGCATCCATATGATCCAGGTAATTCAACTTAAAAAGGACAGTCTCTGGAAACAATGAGAATTCAGTACACATACTTTTAAGTAATTTCTATGTCGATATGCAAGAAATGTTAAGTCTGCAGATTCTCTGAAGTGGTCATCCATAAACTTCAGATAATCTTTTAGCAGATTGTTTAACTCAGTCCAAAGTGGAGATACCAACATCTGAGGCAATATGTGGTGCAAAATACTCTCCATCAAAATATTTTTTACATCCAGGGTCTTGTACCTGAACAGAAGAAAAATATGCTTTACATAGGATAGAGGCAAGAAATTAGTCATAGGAGCTGAAATACATGTGCATAAACCAATCAGCATGACAGAAAATTTATGAAAAATGTAAAATTAAAATTGAATACCATACCATTCATGCGCCACAGGAAGAGCACCACAGTAGGTATACAAATGCAACAGCAAGATCTTATATTGTGATACATATCTGATTAAAGACAAAGAGGGTTTAGTAAGAAACTGAGAAAGTCAACAATCACCTGTACCATTGCAAATGCAACATCCACAGGTTCAGAAGTCAAAATCTAGCATGTACCAATAGCTAACCTTTGCAGTGATAAACTCAATCCTTCTAATACAAGAAATAATAGAATTGAGACAGTTTTCTAATTTAAAAAGGAAATAAAGAAAAAAAACATAGTAATACTAATTTGAAAATTGAGACAAATCCTAGAAATGTTGATATTAAATTGTAAATGATTAAGCTGAGCCTATATAAAAAAAAAATTCACCCATGATATGGTTGCAATTTGCACTTTCCTATGTGATAGTTCACAAATGCACAACATAATAAGATTACAGTATTGTGAAAGGGTAAAAAACTAGTGTAATAACATATAAAGGCACAATAATGAACTGGCCACATATATCCCAAGAACACAACTCCAATGAAATGTTTCCTCAACTTAATACATTTTTCATGTGAGATTTCATTATATAAGGCAAAACAATTATCCCAACCTTCGTATTGCCAAGCCGAACTCCAAAACCATAATTGCCTCTACCAAATAGCCAAAATTCTTAGTACGCCAGAATAACTATACAAATGATATCAGAAGAGGTGAACAGTGGTCAGAAGATTGTATAAATATTTGGAATGTTAATTAGCTGACGTATATTTCTAAAGCAGAACAATGAGTAGCAATGTTACAAATATATCACAATAGAATCTTACAATTCTAAAGCATAATAGAATTTAAATTTAGAAACAATTAGAATTCTTATTTGGTTTTAGAAACTAAAAAAATTAGAATTTTAAACTCTCTTACCACAGTTAATTACATTATTTTTACAAAATAAAAAATTATAGAAGGAATAAAAACTCGAGGTTAAAATGACTACCATATGAGAAAACTCTTAAAAGTTAAAACCAATTTAAATGTCTATATTGAGCATATAGGCCCAATATCAGTCCCTAGTACCAAAGTTACAATTGGATTTCTTTTTAATAAAAGAAATATCAGTAAAGAAAAATAGTGAGTTACAACTTACAAGAGCAGGGGATGAAATATGAATTTAATAAAAGAAAAAGACAGAAAAATTTGACAAATCATTTCTGCTATAAGACTTTGATAAAACAAATAAGAAATAGCTGGTCAATCATTCTGCTTATTCTACATGGACACTGACAACCTTAACACCTAAGCATTAGATCTCTTTGTATGTCTCCCTCCCACTTCAGCACTCCCTGTCCCCACCCAAAAATACTAGGAAAATATTCAACCAAAAGAATTAAACTCATAAGAAGAATAGAATACCTTCAATGTTTTAAACATGCAATACAATAAAGAAATTTAATATAACATACCTGGACCAAAATGTTACATGTCATTGAAAGCAGCTCCTCACCATGCATGCCCTCCTGTGGATCCAAATTTTTTGAAAGTGGAAGGTTTGTGCAATACATTTCAAACATTTGAACACAAGAGACCTCAAGATCTGAGACATATTTGGAAGAGGTTGTATTCATTACATTAACATTCAAAATATGGAAGCATAGACTAAGACCTACAAGACAAGCTATGAGCTCAAATCTGGAGAAGATTGTTTCCACTGACACAACCAAAAAAGAAAAGAAAAATATCGGAATGAAATAATTAAGAAGGAGCCATTATGCTAGTGTGATAAAAGATGCACAACATGGAGATCAACTTCAACAAATATTATGATTTAATCAAAAGATATGAACAAGCTTGGAAGTCAACTAAACCAACTACACAGTCATCCTGTGCTCTGCATTGGCAGGAAAAACAAGCCAGCAGGCCTGTACTTTTAAAATGCAAAAGAAAAGTAAGAAGACGAGGTAACACATGGAACACAAAGAGGTAGTATGACAGATTTGATAATACTACTGATAATAACTTAATTTTATATATCTTAGAGAGATACTAAAACTGTTAACTGCATATCATGTGTATCAAACAATAATTTCTCCTGTTCAACAAAACAATCATTTGAGCTAGAGGATCAAATACATGCTCACTCAGCCTTAAGCTGGAATTATAATTTAATTAAAGGATGATGGACAAAAGGTTTTAATACTGAAAGACTAACTTCCCTAAAAGCTTAGTTCATAAGGTGAGAGAACCAGAATTAAGAGGAGAAAATTTTAAAACATTAATCCATATTAGTTAGTATGCAACAATTTGACACCCACCACTTGCACAAGATGCTGAGATGTCTCCTAGCAATAATTGTTTGATTTTGAAAAAGCTTATAGACAGCCCAAGTGCCTTGGTTGGTGGAGCTGATAAAGTGTCATAGGTTTTCATTAAAATCTCCAAGAGTTCTGTCCTCTTATCAGCGGTGAGCACTTCAACAAACATCTCAACATCGAAAGTAAAGCAGCCCAAGTGACCAAACCTACGAAAAAGGAAAATTCTTACACAAACAATTGTAAAACTGAACTTTTACAAGCATTACCTTAAAGTAAAAGGGACCAATTCACTAAAGCATAAAATACAGACAGTTCAAACTAACATTGAAAATCACATGTTACAACCTACTAGAAAGTAGGAAATGGCACAAAATTGAAACATATCTTCAAACAGAATAAAAGTAGACAGGAAGAAACAAAAAAACAGTTTTCCCTCAAACAAATAGATCCGAACCCATAAAACTAAATTTCATATTCTATTGGACTTTTCCCCCAGTAGCATCAGTCAATATCTAATGTCACCATCTCGTAAAGCACTTTACATGCCTGATATTCAAGAAGAGCATTATGAGATTATAGGAATAATAACTTGTGCACCATAAGGTACCTGCAAAAGTATTGCACAATGCCATCCATTACATTGTCATCATTTCCCTTCCCCCGTAAATGCTTTCTTCGCTCAATTTCTATAGTTGCCAGGTATGGACACCTTATCAAGTTATTAACAGTATCTGCTTGCAACTTCTGTACACATGCTGATGCAATTGATATTTGACTGTCAAACTGCATTCATATAGTTGTTTGTAATTATACAAGAATCAAATTCTCTGAAAATATTCAATGATCCCTCTATGCAAAAATTGTTGTCATAAAGAAAGGCCACCATAGACATTCACCTGTTCCTCTGTCAAGTGTGAGACTTTGCAATTGACAAACTTTGGAGGATGAACTGGGTCATTAACAGCCTCATCACACCAAATACTGTCATCTTCTAGCAAACAGCCTAGGTAATGAAGGAAACCCTTCCAGTCATCTGGGCTGCCAATGATGAAACAAAAATTTCAATGAAAAAAAAAAAAAAAAAACTGGAGAATAAAAGTAAAAAATGCAGAAAGAAAACTGAGTTTAATTCAGGAAACAAGCATGTTAAAATCACTTCATAACTACATTCGCAATTTAGCTAAGCATAAAACACAGATTAAGAAACAGTTTACAATTTTTGTGCCACAATTGAAAATTAAGATCATGGAAACAGAAAAAAAAAATAGTAATCAAGTATGCTTCATAAGACAGCGACATAGTAAGAGTTCAGCTTCTTGACAGCAGTCAAGCTTTGGGACTTTTGTCGCCTATATACCATAGGCATTCAGCAATTAAGACCCTGCCTTCCTACTACTAGTTCATAACTTTATAACTAAAGACCTGGCTGACAATAAATATAAACCTATATAAAAGTACAGAATTACCAAATAAACAGAACAGCTAAAATAGTTAAAATCGTTATCCAAAATTCAATTTTTAGCACACTTTAAACACATTTTGTAAAAAATACTCTTGATACAACCAAGACCACTTTTATTCATTAACAAAAACTGCCACCAGTGAACAATCTAAATTTTTGAATTTTTTTTGTCTTAACAATAAGTTGGCATATCCCAGGCATACCATGACTCTAGAATTTTGTGAAAGATATCAGCCGCAGCAGTGTAGTCCCCTGCCCGAGCCAGAAGTCTCCCCTGTCAACTTAAAGTCAAAGCATAGAGGTTGATAAGAGAAGTCAAATACGAAAAAAGACACTTTTGATTCCTGTTGTTTTTGCTACTTTATAAAAGTGTGACAATACTGAAATTGGAAGGACCTAAAGGATAAAGGAGGATACTGAAGCACCACATAAAGCCATGAAAACAAACCCAGTACAAAGCAAGTTAATTTTTCCTTTAGCTTGATTCACTTAATTTATCCTTCAATACAACTAAATCGGTACAAAAGACTGATTCTTATGGTGTTATTCCAGTACAGAATACTCTGGTATTTTTATGTCCATTTAGACAATACATTTAGAAAAGCTCTGACTCCTTATGTGTGTGTGATTTGTTTCTTTAATTAAGAACTGAGCATTTTTTTCTATCCTTGAAAAAGATGCACTTCCAATAGTAAACTATAGTTTGAGTCTAAAAATGCACTTCTGTACAGATTTTAATTTCTGAATAGGCATTTGAAAAAGAATTTCCCTTGAAATATCAATTTTCAAATATTAAATCAAGATAATACTGCACAGAATGGAACATTTTCCATTAACTATGGAACATAGAAATTTATGTGATTATGACTTTCCCCTTAATTTAACTGGATGAGCATTTATACTCAACCAACAATGTACGAAATTCAGAAGTTAAACACTAAACAGAAATTAGAAGTCAGGAAGAAAACTATTGAGATTACCTGCATCCATAGCTTATCAACTTCAATCATCAACAATGATCCCAATTTCCCAGAAAGGATTTCCAAAGCATCCCCAAACTTAGCTTGTCGTTCCAATATAGAAATGTAGATCATAAGAGCTGCAGTCAATTTTGAAAATTTAAAACACGTACATATGGTATATTTGATGACATGATAACGTATGATGGTTGATCCTAATAGATAAGAAAGAATATATGTAGGAGATTCCTCTTCAAGAAAGGGGTTTCTCATGTCCTTTTTGTCTTTCTTCTGAACGCAAATTAGTGTTCATTCAGGATTCTATTATTTCTTGAAAATATCACTTTTTGTTACTTAAATGATAAAGAATCCTTTGAGTTAAAGTCCATTTTGAGTCTTCTTGACTTTGTTATACTATCCTCTGATCCAGGTTAAAAGGATCTGGTCTCTTGAGCCTTCTATGGTTTCATATTGAAAATCATACATCCAGAGTGGGAAGTCTACAGCTCCATCTTGATAAACCTATTTGAAAGTCTAAAGCTCCTTTTATCTATGTTAGAATCCTATAGATATGATATTAAGATCAAATTATATATTAGGATCAATTAGATTGATTCTATATTTATGTTATTAGCCTAAAATAGAGAAACTGAATATTCTCTAATTATGCTGTAATTATAATGTCCCTACAAGTTGAATAGTTCTGTTGTGCTCGAAACATGTGGAATTTATCATATGCCTTCTCAGTTTCTTTCTTCTCAACAATCTAGATGATTTTTTTTTTATCAAAATAACTAATAGCATTAGCAGAAAAGGAAAAAATAAGATCACCTTCTGGCTCATGTAAGCTATGTGAAGCAACATGTTTCTTAAGTAAGCCTTCAGCTAAAAATAAAAGTTTGTCTTCTCCACTGCCGCAAAGTACCTATGAATAGCCCAGTTCCCATAAAATAAGTAAACAAAATATTTTTTTAGACAAAATCAATACCAAGCCCAACACGAATAATAATTTAATATATCTGAAAGAAAAACAGAAACAATGTCACATTAATGAACTATAGTTGATAATTTCATAAGAAATCTAGAAGCATAAGGCATGACATGTTTCAAAGCCAAGTTACAAACAAGTAGCACTATGGCGTTTAGAAATTTCCTTAATGTTATCCAACAAATATCAATATCAACTACAAGCTCCTAACTCAAGACAATCTTATTGCAACATAATAAATCTAATGAATGAGATTGATGGTTGTAGCTTCAAAGAACTTTACTCAGATATTATTTGCAATCCAGGAAATGCAATATGACTAAATTTATAACTGAATCATCATTCACAACTGTGAATGACGCATGCTTAAACAGTTTCATCATGAATGAGACAAAAACTTGAACCTGAAACCAGATCAAACTGTTGAGATGCTGCAATCAGCAGCAGCATTGATCTGGGGTCTGGTGACGGACAGTCCTTGACATCAACACAAGCTTCAAGTAAAATATCTTCTAAAAACTATATTATTTTCATGTAAAGGAGTTGTGTAAATATGTCTGGTGCAAATTACAAATCTTATGCATTACATAACTTTTCTTCCCTAGAGTTTGCATGTTCATTGAACAATTATGTACTGACAACTGAGCAGCAAAGAATACTAAACTTACTACTAATGTATTGGCAGTAATCACGACATCCTAAATATACTTAACTTCCACTTTCTTATTTATCCGTTATATCATGACATTCACTTTCAGGACATGTTTATTCCTTTTAAACTGATACTGCAATGAAATAAACACTTATAATAGATACTGCAAAAGGTAATCAAGGGGGTTAAAAGATGAACTGGGGAGAACCTGTAATTGGATGCTACAAACTGCCCAAAGAAGAAACCTTTCTTCTCCAGCAAGCTTGTACATTTTGATAGCTGTCTGCCAATTAAACAATAGCAAAACATTAAGTTGTAAAAATAAATAAAACATAATCAGACATCCACATATATAAACACAAACCTGTTGCTGCTTCACAAATGAATACTCTCGAACATAGCAGTTAAACAGCCCCGTCATCAGTTCCAAGTTACCCGGGTATTTACTACAGGCATGTTCATAACACGCGGTAGCCAAATCCACTGCTCAAACACAAACTCTAGTCAGCCAAAACAGACATAACCATGTTTATTTGTTAGGCTTAAACATGTTCCTATTCCATGTAATCTATCCACTTCTCCATTTTCGCTTTTACCTTTTTTTTTTCATTAATCCCTGCATTATTCTCCATTGTTACCTAGTTGTTTCAGAGACTATATAATTTCTATTTTATTTCCGCTAATAAATCTAGTACTTATTATTTGAGTCCCGGACAATTTCTAGGCATATCGGGTTTAACACAACTAAACAACGGCATGGACTAACAGACAAAAATTTGAACCTTACAGGGATTATTAAAACATAGTTTTAAAAGGACTAAAATCAAAAGGTAGTAGTTTTAAAAGGACTAAAATCAAAAGGTAGTAGTTTTAAAAGGACTAAAATCAAAAGGTAGGTATATTACAAGCACTACGAGCAAATTTAAGGCTATTTATTACGAAGCATCAAATTAGTAAGTTGAACTAACAAAACAATATCTCGAAGCTCATGCTAGTTCAATCTCTAATTTCGATTTTAAAACAATGCATGGAAAAAAAAGCATCGTATCAGCAATAAGCAAAATAAACAAATAAAAGATCCTAACAGTGATCCAATCGCTGAAACACAATCTGTAACGTGCTGAGCGTAAGATCGTCCATCAGCAGAGGTTCGTTCAAGTAGAGGAGGTCCTTCGCGTCGAGCGCGACGGTGAAGGCCTCGTCAGGCTTCCCCATCCGTTCCAGCACGAGCGCTTTGAGAGCCTGATTGGAAAAGCAGAAGCACGAAAACAACGTGAATTGGAAAGTAACATAGAATGAATGCAGTGAGGCTGGGAATTAGGGTTCTTACATAAGCGTAGGGGGAACTAGGGTGCTTCGCCAGGAGCGTGGTGACGTGCTTGAGAGCGTTCTTGAACTGGCGAGAATCAATGGCGTCCCATATCGGACGAACCTTGCGCTCCGGAATGCCACCGGCGAAGCCGAACTTAGTCGCCATTATAAATAATAGAAGGTTCCAGAAAGTGAGTTAGTGATGGTTTCTACTTCGTCCAATCGTCGCGAACAACGCAGAGAGAGAGAGAGAGAGTGAGAGAGTATCTTGTATCTCAAAGTGTAAGACCTAACCTAAAAAGAAAGAGAGGAACCGAAACTGAAACACTGGGGTTGGGTTCCATCGGGTTTACCCTTCGCCATCGTCTAACCCAATAAAAATATTTTGGTTTGGGTTGGTGTTTTTCTTATTATTTTTTATTCGACTCAAATTAAATTTTTTTTTGTTAAGTTAAATTGGGTCGATTTAATTAGGTTGTAATTGAAAAAAATAATTATTTTTATTTTTAATATTTTTAGAATAAAATTTTAAAATTAACTTAAATTATTTATTATTTGAATATAATATTTAAAATTACATATTGAATTAATATAATAATTAAATAAATAAAGGAATAATTATATTATTATTAATAATAATATTATCTCATATTAATAATCAAAATTGTATATTAATGAAAATAAAAAACATGTTTTATCCCATTTTCATTTTTCTCTTTAAATTTAAAAACTTATAACTATTTTTTGAAAGTCCTTGAGTTGGAGTAAGTGGAAATATTTTGGTAAACTAAAAATATATAAGTATAGCTGGATTTGGATGTTGATTAAGAGGAGATTTATGAATCTATAGGTCATTCACATAGGGGCGGTGAAGGGAGGTGCCAAAAGAAGCTACAACTCTTTGGGGTTTCCTACAATTTTGATTTAGAGTTTATTATGTTACAATTGAAGTCTTTAAAAATAAAGTAAGTTTATTATATTATTAATCTAATAAGTTTATTCATAATTATATTTATTTCATATTATTGTACATATATATTATATAACATAATAAATTATTTATTTAAATATTAATTGTAATAAAGTACTCAATCAAGGTATAATTTATTTAATAACCTTATAAGTTTGATCTTTTATGTTGACCAATATTTAATGATCAACAATCCTTGAGATTAAACTTCCTTTTGAACTAAATAGGTATTTATAAAAACCTAAAAAATCTAACTTAGTTTTGACCTTTTTTACGTGGTTTATTTTTTACCGTATGTTTTGTTATTATGGTAATATATTTTGTCCTTTCACTCATTATTTTGCGAGTGGCATGAACAGTTTTTGAAATGGGCTGAAAGAACCCAAATTGATTTTTATTATTTTGAATTTTCCTTATGGGCCTACAAACCTATCCCATAATGAATTTAACTTGATTTCAGTTTAGACTTCAAAGTGGCCTAATTTGAATAAAAAAAAACTAAATAAAAACAAGGTAAAAACTAAAAAGAAACACATTTCCTAGCTATAAGGAAAGGAAAAAAAAAAAAAAAGAGAGTAAAATATTATAAATAATCGTTTGATGACGTGTAACTTTTTATGAAAAAAAAAATTATTAATAAGAAAAGCTTAAAGTGAGCGCACCACACAAAATTACAAACATAACAGTAAAAAAGCAATCCCCGACCACCTTAATACCAGCCCAAACCACATAAGCTTGGTGTATATAAAATATGATAAAATAAATTACATGACTTAAGAAGGTTTTATCGAATTAAAATATTTTTTAATATTATATTATCTATTTTTAAAGTATTTTTTTTAACATATTTTTAGTAAATTCTAATATAGTAAGGAGTGAATAAAATAAAAATTATAAAGAAAAAAATAAGAAAAAATATATATAACAGTAAAGTGTAAATCTAAAATCATAAAAGTATAAATAATTTAGAATTGGAGTTATGACGTTTCAATTTTCAAAAAATCCGTACTGTATTTGAGAGTGATTTATAAAATTTATTCGTTGAGTTTATATATGTATATATTGGATTGAAAAGTCTCAATCCAACTCCATCATAGTGAATCGTAAATTAAAATAGATTTAACAACCACATCTTTGAACAAAAGTATAAAAATTATGAAACCAGATGACTTATAAGTTGACTTGAAAAATAAACCAAGTGACCATAAATAATGTAAATATATTTCTAAATCATTTTAACCCCAATGTATTTTTTAGAATTATCATAATGAGTTGAACAAATAAAATAAAACAATATCTAATCAAACAATCTATTAAAACATTTCACAATAAAAGAGGCTTAATCTACCATCTATTTCAACCTACTATTTGATTTAGGAAAACATGCAAATTCATTTATTTATTGTCACTATAGTTGTACAGATAATAACAAAAATATTTACAAATAACTATTATTCATAATTATAAATATTTTATTATTTGATTTATGTAATCTATAATCAAAGAGATCAAAATATTTGTTAATTTATTATTAGAAAAATAAATTAATTTCATTTGGGAGATGAGATAATTTCTTAGTAAAAAAATCATAGTTAATTTTAACTGGTAAAATAAATTCATCAACTAATTTAATTTTTCTGTTGGCATGAACAACGAGGGACTCTAATGAATTAACGTTAACTTGTTTAGTTTCTTTCACGGGTTTCTCTTTGATCCATTAAACCAGATACTAATCGTATTTGTGGGATTATTATGATTGTAGTTATTCAATAAATTTTGTATACAATAAAAATTGAACACGATATTCTTATTACATATTGTTTCTGATGAAATTTTGATCGATTCCAATTCTTAAGAGATTTTGTTCTAACCAAAACTCAACCACGCAAGTTCTTTTTATTTAGGCTAGCAAGTGTTTTTTTCAATCGAGATGCATATGAGAATCGAAAATATCACAATATCGAGAAAATCCCACTAACGTGTCACAACTTATCGAAAGCACTATTTTTGGTATTTTGTTTTTTGAAATACTCGAAATAAGGAAAACAGCGAAATGACAAATTGAAAAGTAGGATAGAATATAAAGCTACGAAGAAATATTAAATTTCAGAGAATGTAAAGTACGGAAACCTCGAAATTGCATTAAGTGTAAATGACATGAAATCGAAAATACAGAAACTTAAATGACAGGAAATCGAAATTACAGAAGTGTAAATGATAAGAAATCGAAATACGCAGAAAAAGTAAATAACTGGAAATCGAATTTGCATCGAAGTTTAAAGGACAGGAAATTTAAATGCAGAAAACTTAACTTCCATTAAACTGAAATTGACCGAAAATCGAAAACACAGAAACTTAAAGTTGCTAAACATAAAATGCATCAAAGTAAATTACCAAGGAAAATAAAGAAAGCGGTAAAGGTACTCAATGAGCACGGAAATCCAGATCGCCAGGAACTTCATGATGTTCGTCGTTCTCCGGTAGACTTCTCACTAATATTCCGGTTCTCTCTGCCAATTTTCCACGCTCCCTTTTCCTTTCATCCTTCGCCCTATTTATAGAGCATCCTTTAAGCAAGTAACCTCTTAGGAGCAGTTAATGAAAACTACTACCACGTCCTACATGCCTGTTGCAGTTTCTTCTTCGGTGTCAAAACTGCACCCACGTTCCCATGATCTTCGACCTCTGCCATGGTTTAAAAACTGCTTTCACGTTCCCATACATGAGGTAACTGCTTCTTTGACCTTGGACCTTTGCCATTGCTTGCCATGTTTGATGTACACGTTAATTGTTTCTTTCTTTATAACTTAGCCGGGATTTCGATACATGGGTTAACCTTTCTCCGATGTTAATTTCGGAATCTCGAGAACGTTTGACTTGCCTTTGATTTCTCTTAATCTTAACATTACATAATTCTGATTTCTCGATTTCATTCACTAACGGATATTAAACATTCATCCTTCGATTCTCGATTCAAATTCTCGCTTATATTGTCACATGGTCGTCGAACGCATTTTCCAGCTATCTTTCGATTTATCAGTCTTTAACTCAATAAAAAAGGGTTCTCGATTTGCTCCCATTTGTTTCTCGATCCCTTTATCGATTTCCCACTAACAAAATGCCCCCTTGGAAGAATATAAATAGTTTCTGTTTATATTCTTTCAACATGATTTCCGCCTTCGCGTGTTGGATGCCCACAATAACTTAGGTTTTAGGGTTTCTGGGGTTTCTTTTTGCTTTATGTCACCATCACCTCAGTCCGCTGCCTTGCTGTACACACCGCATTAATTGCCCTTTGCCTCTACCGTTTACAGTACCCTAGGTAGTTTGCCTTTAAGCCTTTCGTTGGTCTTTTACCCTGGTTTTTTACGCGAACTTTTACTCCTTACAATCTTCATCTTCTACCTTGTGCTTCTGTCTTTCAACCTTACTACTTCGCCTTTTGCCCTCTGTTCCTCCATTCTACCAGCTTCTTGAAATGACAACCTCATCCAAATCTTCTGACTTTTCAGCCCCACCCCTTCCCTCGTTGGCGTCTAGCCTTCTGGAGATCAACAATCAGAAGTTTGCTCCAGTTTCTTTAATGGAGGAAGCTTCTCAGAAAGTCGTTGAGACGCAGGTACTCATCCCTTATTCTGCTGATGGTATAAATTTTGCTTTTGGGGGTCCTATTCGTTCTAGTGGTGGGACATTTTCATCCCTCAACCTCTCGAATAGCCAGACTCTTATTCACCAAGCTGAAGTTCGGATTGATTTTTTGAATATGGTTTCTAAAGTATATCGAACGGGTCCCCCTTTCAAAAAACCCTCGTATATTAGGTGATTTGATCGAGTGGAAACCAAGTTTGGGAACCATTGGAGGGATGTGGGGATTTTTGATTTCTTGCATTTGTCTCGATGCGACTTGTCTCATTTAGATATGGCTATGTTTTTATCTGTTGTGCATCTATGGAATAAGGACTTGCATGCTTTGGAGTTACCTTGTGGTCCCTATTCGCCCACCCTCTTTGAGATTGCTGCTATTACCGGTTTGAAACCCACCGGGGAAAAGTATTATAAGGATACTTACCCTTCGGATAATTCCCTAAGGTCCAAAGTCGATTGGGAATCGAAAGCTTATGACCACTTTCTCGAGAAACATTTTATCGATGACCCAACAATTGTCGTTTCTGATGAGGAGCATGTGGCCTTCTTGGTCTACTGGTTGTGCACTCATGTTTTCTGCCCCCGATCGATCCAAATTTCTTCCCACCTCTACCACCTTGCCTACCTTCTTCATACTGGCCAGCCTAGGATATGTCTAGCCAAACTTTTGTTAGCCCATGTATATACTGCACTCGATGAGGCTGTCGAGATTTTGAGTACCCCCAAAGCTTCGGAAAATTTTTCTGGCCCTATTTGGTTTATACAGTTATGGATGAATTCAATTTTTGAGAGTATCCTTCCCCCAACTTCCACCATCCCCTCAAGTGTAAATATAGAAGGTGCTCGATTGTCTTCTCGTCACCCTCACCACAAGCCCGACGAAACGGCTTATTGTAGATATCTTAAATTTTTGCTAACTAGGTTTAATTTCGATTCAACTTTGGCTCCTTTTACTGTGCATCTTGGAAGAATTAGTGACCAACTTCGAGGGCCAATTTGATTTAAGTCAAAATTCTCTGCCTCAACTCCTGGGTTACAATCAGAGTTGGTCGATGTATGGAGTAATTATTTAACTCAGGATGTACTAGTATCGGGTTTCCAATCTAAGGATTTTAAACTTATCACATACTACCCTCAACTTTTTTCGAGACAGTTTGGTTTGAGCCAATCCTTACCCTTCTTCCCCCTTGATACCTCCCCAAGGTCCAAGTTAAGTGAGTCGACAATCGGACGGGAGCTGACCAAACAATTACCACAAACCCCACTGCTTTTTTATCCCTATGCTTTCGAATCAAATTATTTATCCACTGTGGGTTTCTCTCAATGGTGGACCGATTGGTTCTCGAGTAATCGTTCTACTTTTGACGAAGTCCGACAAAAATTGACTGCTCATCCTTCTCTTGTGTTGCAGGACAAATCGAAAGCGAAGAAATGTACACATTTCCACTGTCTTCAAATATCTCGATTCGAGAATTTTTATCAAATATGTTACAACCCACTGAAATTAGAATCGACCTTTTACGATGTTGTTATCTCCTTATCCAATAAAACAGACACTAATCGATCGAACCACAAAATAATCAATCCTCTAGGTAGAACCCCTTTTGAAATGTATTGCCCAGATCGCCTTCCCACTTTTCCCACAGCTCCTTTTGGACTTGCCAAACCTTTAACTCATCCCAAATGGGTTCGAGAATTGAGATCCCTAAGGGAAACACTTCGCCCAAAACCCAAAAACAAAAATATTTCTGTATCGAAATTATCTTATTTCCCTTACCTCCATCTCCCTCAAATTCTCCTGCCTTCCTGGCTTGTACATATCGATCGAGTCACGATTTTGACTCCATCACCTTTTGGTGAGATTTTACTGCTTTTTTATGCTTTTTTAATTATGTATATTGTAAGTTAATCCGAGTTCTCTTTTTTGACAGTTTCGAAGTCCACCAAGGTTGTCGCTGTCGAGAAAGAGCAGGAGAAGAAGCAGGAGGACTGGGAGTCCTCAGATGAGTCAGACCCATCGGCCTTCGTCAAAAAACGCAAACACTTGGCCACCATTTCCTCATCTTCGAAGAAATCGAAGGTTCTTTTCGATTTCTCATTGTTTTATTCATTTTTGTGTCTATGGTTGATCCACATTCTTACACCTATTTCTTTTCGATTTCTAATTTTCAGAAACAAAAATCGAAGAGTCCTCGATCCGTCCAACCATCTACCCTTGATCCATTATCGACGGACTCTAACACGGTCCCTACAACGGGCCAAACAACACCCGTTACTCTCTCAAGTCACGTAAGTTTCCTTTTTACACAAACTTTATATTCTTAGATTTCAATAAGTCCTATAACATGACTTCAAAATTCGATATTTTTTCAGGATCATCCATCGGCGACTATATCGACAAATGTCGATTCTCAGCTTTTATCATTAACACCCCTTCCTGAGGTACTACTCTTATATAATTTTGCATGTATGTTTGTTTAACTTTTTATACATTTCCTTTTCTGATATTTGTTTTCGATTTATAGCAGCCTGAGGCTGTACAGACTCTACCTCCTGCTTCAGCACCCCTTGCTCTACCTCCCCCTGGTACTTAAACTTTTTCCTTCACTGTGTTAATTTTTCATTTCATTCTTTATTATGAATTCTCGATTTACCTCTTCGATTTCTTTTCTTTTCAGTAAATATCCCGGTAGTCCATGTCCAGGACTCACCTTCACCCGTTTTTGCAGAGCAATCGGACTCTCCTCCTTTTGCAATGCCTGCTGTCGAGTTGCTTTTGAAGACGTTGCCATCGATAAGCGATCCTGCTCCAAGCAATGTGCCGGAATATCGATCTGCCATCGAGGAAGACCCTTTCTCGATTCTCGATATTCTGATGTCTGACGAAGCCACCCCTTCCAGCCACTCGTCCCAACCGCCCACGACCTCGACTGAGGGAGTGTACCAGCTGAAGCAACGTTTCAGGTCCTTCTTCTACTCTTCAGCTCTGGAAGCTTTAGTGGAGTCACGCGAAAGGAAACAACGCTTCCAAGAGATTCTCACTGCGATCGAAGCTCTCCCTGAAGATGCTATTCCGAGGGGTTTCGATATGGAAGTTGCAGCGGCCACTGATTTGTTCAACAAGGCCTATGCTGCATAGAAGAAGAAGCGTTCGATCGCGACCAAGATTACTGAAGACTCAGAAGCTTAATCTGGAGGAAGCATCGACGACACTGGCTTCGGTCGATAGTGATATCGAGGAGTTGGAGAAGAGACTACATCAGCTGAAGTTGCAGAAGGATTTCCTTACATCAGATATCGATTCGATTAAAACTTCTGCAAAGGACGTGGCGCTATCTCTTGGTCAGAGTATGGAGCGTAAACACAGATTGATCTCCGAGGATAGCTTGATTTCTTCTTCCTAGACACAACTATTAATTGATTTTGATCATCTTAAAACTCAGTACATCTCTTTGTAAACATTATTCTATCCCAATTAATGAATGTTTATTTCTCTCATTCGAGGTTTATATTTTTTCAAGTACTTGCCATTTATTGATAGCACTTTATCTTTGTTGAACCAATCGATGATCGAATAAGCGTTACTCGATAATACTTTAATAACTTCAAAAGGCCCTTCCCAATTGGGCGACCATTTACCATAATTTTTACATTTCTTGTCCATCGGTAAAATTGTTTCCATACTAAGTCGCCTTCGTTAAACATTTTCTTTCGAACTCTTTTATTGTAAACTCGAGCAATTTGATTCTTTTGTAAGATCATACTATTCAACGCCTGCAATCTTATTTCATCGAGTTCATTTAATTCATTATACATTAAGTTCCAATAATCACAACTGGGTAAATCATTCTGCCTCTGTATTCGATTCGATTCAATATTTATTTCGATAGGCAAAACTGCATCATGTCCATAGACCAGCTTGTATGGGGTATTCTGTAAAGAGTCTTTAGGCGAATTTCGATAAGCCCATAAAATTTGCAATAACGTTTTGTTCCATGTTCTGGGTCTATTACCAACATGTTTTTTAATTAACCCAATAATTACTTTATTAATTGCTTCAACCTGCCCATTAGCCTGAGCGTAATATGGGGTTGATGTTAATAACTATATCTTTCTTGATTCAGCATATCTAATTATTTTTCTACCAGTAAAAATTGTCCCTTTATCTGTAGTAATGGACTGTGGGATTCCAAATCGATAAACGATGTATTCTTCGATGAAATCGATTACATCTTGTTGATCAATATCTTTTAATGGTATTGCTTCTATCCATTTTGAGAAATAATCGACAGCGACAATTATATATTTATGTCCCTTCGATGATTGTGGAAAGATCTGTTCGATGAAATCTATAGCCCACCCTTTAAAAGGCCAAGGTTTGATTATCGAGTGTAATTCGCTAGCAGGGACCCGTTGTATATGACTGAATTTCTGACATTCTTCACAGGATTTAGCATACTCGATACAATCTTTTAGAATCGAAGGCCAGTAATATCCTTGTCGAGTTAATGTCCATTTCATTTTTTGGCCTACCATATGGGCACCACATATTCCATTATGTATTTCAGCCATTGCTAAGTAAGCATCATCGTTCCCTAAACATCTAAGTAATACTCCATCGATTCCTCTTTTATATAACTCATCATTTAATAAGACGTATTTTACGACTCGATATTTAATTTTCTTGTCAGTTCTCTCATTGGGGTTCTGCAAATAATCTGTAATCGATTTTCTCCAATCTTGGTCATCCAAGTCACTAACATGTAAAATCTCACTCTCTTGAGGTAATTTTTCTTTAATTTGAATCATTTCCTTCAAATTTTCCACGGATATCTTATACTTAGATGCAATTTGTGTCAAATCATTGGCTTCTTGATTGAATTCTCGAGGAATGTATTCGAATGTTATATCATCGAACATTCTACTTAAAGTCATTACCCTTTCTAGATATCTGATCAAATTGGTGTTAATACATTTATGTTCTTTTCGCACTTGTTTGATTACTAATTGCGAATCACCTCTTATAATTACATGCCAAGCTTTTAACTTAATTAAAGTCTCAAGACCTGTTATCAAATCTTTGTACTCGGCTTCATTATTCGAACAAATGGGTTGAACCTCAAATGATAACTTAGTCGGGATATTACTTGGAGAAATGATAAGAACTCTTACCCCAGATTTCTCCGATGTACTCGAACCATCGAAATACATTATCCATTTGCTTATTTCAATAAACAAGTTCTCAGTATAATCAACTGTATGATCGACCATGAAATCGGCTATTATTTGTCCTTTTATCGATTTTAAAGACTCAAAGGATAATGAAAATTCTGTCAAAGCCAACACCCATTTTCCTATTCGATTATGCATAATAGGTTTCGACAAAAGAAACTTCAAAATATTATTTCTAGAATAAACCATTACATCATGAGGCTTCATTACATACTTGAGTTTCGTACAAGAGAAATACAAGCATAATCCTAACTTTTCTATGTCACTGTATCGAGTCTCAGCATCGTTCAAAATTCTACTTAGATAATACACAGCACATTCCACACCACTCTCGTCTTCTTGTGCTAATAGATTGGCTATTGTTTGCTCCGATGCTGATACATATAGCTTTAATGGTTTGTCTCTCGTTACTGGTATCAAAATCGGAGGATTTGTTAGCATCATTTTGATTTGCTCGAAGGCTTCTTGATGTTCCTTCTTCCATTTAAACTCTGCTTCTTTCTTCAACTTTAACAAAGATGAAAAAATATGAGTCTTGCCAGCCAAGTTAGACATAAATCGTCTCAAATAATTTATTTTTCCTAACAATGACTGTAGCTGTCTCTTAGTTTTTGGAGCAGAAGTATCTATTATAGCCTTTGCTTTATTTTTATCGATCTCAATACCTTTTCCGTGCACTATGAATCCTAAGAATTCACCAGCAGATACACCAAAGGCACATTTCAAAGGATTCATTTTTAATCCATGTTTTCTCATTCCCTCGAAAGATTTTCTCAAATTGCTCAAGTGTTGACACTTTTCTTTCGGTACAACAACAATATCATCTATGTAAATTTGCATAAAATCATTGATCAAATCATGGAAAATTAAATTCATTGTTCTTTGATATGTTGCCCCAGCATTTTTTAGTCCAAATGGCATCACTATCCATTCAATGTACCCAATGCCCCCGGGCATCGAAAAGCTGTTTTAGCTATATCATTTTCGGACACAAAAATTTGATTATATCCTGAATAACCATCTAAAAGACTTAACATTTCATTACCAGCTACTGCATCTATTAACATATCGGCTATTGGCATAGGATATTCATCTTTAGGAGTAGCTAAGTTCAAATCTCGATAATCAATACATACTCTCATTTTACCATTCTTTTTAATAACCGGGACAATATTAGAAATCCAATCGACATACCTGACAGTCCTGATAAATTTTGCTTTCAGAAGTCTTTCGATTTCTTCCTTGATCTTGCCCATCACCTCAGGTGCAAATCTTCTTGGTGCTTGTTTTACTGGTTTTCTACCTTCTATGATGGGTAATCTATGTTCGACCAGACTTCGATCCAATCCAGGCATTTCTTCATATTCCCAAGCAAAGCAATCCTTATATTCTTTTAACAAGGAAATCATGTCTTCCTTCATTTCTTTTTTGAGATGTTTGCTGATATACGTAGGCTTCTGGTCCTCGATACTCCCCAAGTTAATCTCTTTTAATGGGTCCTGAGCCTCGACTTTTTTGTGATTTGATGTAATGGATTTTTCAAAACCTAACGGAGAATTATCGTAAATACAATCGAGTATAACTTGATCGCTTTTATTTGCAACTAAGGTCGAATGAATCGATTTATTTAGTCCTACCTTACTACTACTACTTTCTTGGCTCTTCTTTTCATTTTCATATTTTCTCAATCGAGCCAAGAATTCTTCGTAATCTCTATTCATTTGCACCGGCCACTTCGAGGTTGACTCCCTCTTTGATCATAACAAATCCTTTCTTCTCATTCATCTCTAAGAATCGCTCCTCATGTAACTTTGAATTAAAATCTTCGACCGTTTCGAAGGTGAATGGTTGAGCAAGTGCCAGATTCTGCAGTGCCCGACCAGCCTGAGATACGAATGTTACAAATTCGTGCTGATCCCCTGGGATTACTTCGAGATGTCCATCTCGATTCCACATGAATAATTTCTGATGAGTTGTAGATGGTACGACCCCTACTCCATGAATCCACTCCCTGCCAAGTAGTGCATTGAAATTGGCATGTAACTGGACAACAACAAACACAGTAGGCCTCGAATAAGTGCCCACTTTCACGTCTAAAGCAATCATGCCTTCTGAGCTCGATGTTTTTCTGCAGAAATCGGAAATCATGATATTGTGCCTGACTAAATCTTTCAGTTCAATACCAAACCTCTTCAACATGGTGATTGGCAATATGTTTACTGCTGCACCACCATCGACAAGGACTTTATTTACCATTTGTCCTTGGATCTCGATATTCAATAATAGAGGCTTCAGGTGGAACCTCATTTCCTCAGATGGAGGATCAATAAAAGCAGCATCTCTATGAGGTACTTCACATGACGTTTGTGTAATCCATGTTACCTTTGGCCTTACGTTTTCTGAATAGAAGTCATCTTCTCGATCAGCATCACTCTGTTCTTGGTATTCTTGATATTCATTAACATATTCCGCAGGTAGTATCGATATTACTCCGATTTGATGTTCATCCCAGCTACCCTCATTCTTATCGTCGAAATAATCTCTTGCATATTGGCCCCCCATTGGTACACTATTCTCTTCAAAGTTTCTGTAATTATTCCAGTAAGGGATCCTTCTTCCTCTTCTCCAAGGCCTTCCACGGAATCGCCTTTGGAATGTTGGGAATCCAGCATTCGATCCCCCGTCGTATGAAAGCCTCTCGAAGACACCATTACTCTGAAGTCTGCTTTCTCCTCTTCGAGAAGGGTACATCTCTCTTTTAACCCACTGTCTTTGGTTCTCACTAACACCAGAACCAACGGATTTCTGTTGACTTTCTCCGATCGTTGGTTGGTTTGTTTGATCCACTTTGTCATTTTTCCTTTTATTATGATTTTCGATTTTCTTTATCTGCTCCACTCTGAAAGCCTTAGCAGCCGACTTGTCGAATACTGCACTGCATCGCAGACATAATGACACATTTTCATCTTTTCCTTTCTTTCTATTTAAAAACTCGATGAGAGAATCTCCTGATCGAGGATAAATCTCCCTTTCGAATTCTTTTTCGAATTCGCTCAGATCGAATTCCATATCTTCTTCAGATACATCCATTCTGACATGCTTGGGGTCAATGTCTTCAGTAACATCGACCATGCCTACAAAAGCAGAATTCGTCACTCGGACATCTTCAGTCATGCCCGTTTGGGATTCAATATACCCCACTTGAACTTCGAATGGACTCGTGTCCACTTTCATTGACATTTTTTCGAATTTCAGTCTTCCTTGGTCAATCGCATCTTGGATCGTATTCTTGAAATGTATACAATTGTTAGTCCAATGTCCATAAACATTATGAAATGTGCAATATTTTCGACCATTCCTTTGTTCTGCAGAGGGCAGTTTATGGTCATCACTCAACTTAATTTGTTTGTCTTTTAATAAAATATCGAAGATTTTATCTGCTTTTGTCACATCGAAAGTATACGTTCGATTTGCCATTTTATCTTTTACTTCATTCTTTTGTAGTAATTTACAGATATATGGAGCTCCTACTTTGAGCTCTGCTATATTTACTTGCTCGTCGACAGTTTCTTCAATATCATTTTCTGTCATGGAATCTGTCTCATATACATTATTTATATATGCTACTCTTTCTTTTTTCATGGGTTTCTCATATTTCTTATACCTTTGTTTTTCATACTCAATTTGTTTCACTCTTCTCACTTTATCAGCTAGTTGAGCCATGTCATTCAATGGTAAATTGACTAATTTTTTCCTAATCGAGAATTCTAAGCCTGCAGATGCCATTCTGACTAATTCATATTCAGGAATTTGAGTGAAACATCTCGACTTCATTAGTCTAAATCAATTCAAATAATCATCTATGCTTTCATGATTGTATCTTTTTATATTCATCAAATCGATGAGACTTACCTGAGTTTCTCCTCTAAAGAATTGCTCATGAAAATTTCTTTCCAGTTGCAGCCAGTTATATATTGAATTGGGTGGCAACGAAGTAAACCAAGTAAAAGCATTCTTAGTCAAAGAACTAGGGAAATATTTCATCTTTAATTCCTCACTCATCGCTAGGTCCCCACATTCGATTTGATATCGAGCTACATGCTCGATAGTTGATTCACCAACTTCTCCAACAAATTTGGTGAATTTAGGTACTTTGTATCCTCGAGGTAATTCCGTCTCGAGAATCGCATTTGGGAAGGGAGACACAAAGTATGTTTGATTGGGTGGTCTAAATTCCATCCCTTGGAAATTCATCCTCTGTCCTAACATATGATTATACTGCATGTTATTCTGATTGTATATATTTTGAAATCCCTCATTCAGATTCCCACCAATATCATTCCTTACCTGTTGGTATTCATTCCCCATATGCTGATGTTGATCATTGTTTCGATTTCTCCTCAATAGGTACGGGGGATTGATGTTAGCATTCTGGTTAGCATGATTTTCTACCCTTGTTCGTCGAGGTATAGCCAATGCATCCCCGATTCGTGACATTTGGTCTGCTAATATCTCAAAACTAGCAGTAGTGTTTTGAACTAATGGATTTAGGACTGTAGTCAACTGTTGTGATAACATATTCACCATCTCAAAATTGCTCTCATCCATTTGTTGTCTAAGTACTCCTAGTGAGTTGCTGGAGATCCCAGTACTAGTGTTTTCAAAAGTCTCAAAATTAGACCGATGATAATCTCTATCGAATGCATTTCTCCCATGGTCCATATTTGCTCTGTGATCTAGATTTGGAGGTGTCTGTTGTGTACCTAAATTCTGTCCACTTCCTGAATTTTGGGGAATTGCTAAGTTTTGAGATGTCCCTAAATTCGGAGGGACTCCAAAATTTTGCGGCATACCTAGTGTTTGAGGCATTCCTAAGTTATATCTCGAATTCCGCTGTGTTGAAGAAGTTCCAGCCCCACTCATATTATTAAGCGAAAACCCAGGTGGTCTTACACTCATATATGGCCCTACATATGTTGTTGTGGGGTTCCCCACAGTTTGCATATTATTTGGTACCACCGCACTAGATCCTACTTGGGTGTTTGTTAAGGTGCCTGAATTTTGTTCATTACCCACAGGCATCGACATACTCGCAGTTGTCGATGTTACAGGCATATTCCCATTATGACTTTGCCCCCCAGTATTTGGTGAATGTACACCATTTAGACTCTCATTGTTACTCTGATTATTTGCTGAATTTTGACTCATTCTTATAACTCGTCCACTCCTTAATCTCATACACTCTCGAACTAACCAATTTTGTGTTTTTAACACAAGGCTACCCCTACCTGGCGCGCCAATTTGTTTCTGGTGGAATTTTGATCGATTCCGATTCTTAAGAGATTTTGTTCTAACAAAAACTCAACCACGCAAGTTCTTTTTATTTAGGCTAGCAAGTATTTTTTCAATCGAGATGCATATGAGAATCGAAAATATCACAATATCAAGAAAATCCCACTAACGTGTCACGACTTATCGAAAGCACTATTTTTGGTATTTTGTTTTTTGAAATACTCGAAGTAAGGAAAACAGCGAAATGACAAATTGAAAAGCAGGATAGAATATAAAGCTGCGAAGAAATATTAAATTTCAGAGAATGTAAAGTACGAAAACCTCGAAATTGTATTAAGTGTAAATGACATGAAATCAAAAATACAGAAACTTAAATGACAGGAAATCAAAATTACAGAAGTGTAAATGATAAGAAATCAAAATACGCAGAAAAAGTAAATAACTGGAAATCGAATTTGCATCGAAGTTTAAAAGACAGGAAATTTAAATGCAGAAAACTTAACTTCCATTAAACTGAAATTGACTGAAAATCGAAAACACAGAAACTTAAAGTTGCTAAACATAAAATGCATCAAAGTAAATTACCAAGGAAAATAAAGAAAGCGGTAAAGGTCTCAATGAGCACGGAAATCCAGATCACCAGGAACTTCATGATGTTCGTCATTCTCCGGTAGACTTCTCACTAATATTCCGGTTTTCTCTGCCAATTTTCCACGCTCCCTTTTCCTTTCATCCTTCGCCCTATTTATAGAGCATCCTTTAAGCAAGTAACCTCTTAGGAGCAGTTAATGAAAACTGCTACCACGTCTTACGTGCCTGTTGCAGTTTCTTCTTCGGTGTCAAAACTGCACCCACGTTCCCATGATCTTCGACCTCAGCCATGGTTTAAAAACTGCTTTCACGTTCCCATACATGAGGTAACTACTTCTTTGACCTTGGACCTTTGCCATTGCTTGCCATGTTTGATGTACACGTTGATTGTTTCTTTCTTTATAACTTAGCCGGGATTTCGATACATGGGTTAACCTTTCTCCGATGTTGATTTCGGAATCTCGAGAACGTTTGACTTGCCTTTGATTTCTCTTAATCTTAACATTACATAGTTCTGATTTCTCGATTTCATTCACTAACGGATATTAAACATTCATCTTTCGATTCTCGATTCAAATTCTCGCTTATATTGTCAGATGGTCGTCGAACGCATTTTCCAGCTATCTTTCGATTTATCAGTCTTTAACTCAATCAAAAAGAGTTCTCGATTTGCTCCCATTTGTTTCTCGATCCCTTTATCAATTTCCCACTAACACATATGCATGATTATTACAATGTGTGTTGTATTTAAGTATTGTATGAAAGTATGATAATTAATAGCAATTTATTTGATTGAAGGCAATTAAAGTGGTGCATGCACCATCTAAAATAAAGGTAAATTTATCTGGGAGCAAGAGCTTGTGTTTAATATTAGATTTGGTTGGATACTAACCCACTCGTGGATACAAATCATACACTACAATTTATATAGGCCTTGCCAGTTAAACATCAATGCTTGAAACTGATCCCGATCTCGATCTTCCTTCTCCAAGATCCCATTCAATGTTTCGAAACATGAAACAATGCTTACAAAATTATATTTAGATTTGGTTGTTGCAATAACATCCCATGGGAAAGAAAGAAGATAGTGTAACATGCAATCTCAACTACTACAAAATAAGATAAAATAACGTGATTTTAATCATTTATAAAAAAATGAGAATGTGTGAAATGTAAATAATACCATATTTCTATCAAATCCTTGGTGCGTTTTCAATAATATAATTCTGTTTTCTGAATTTGCAGAGTTATGCATGCATTGATTGTTGGAGGGAATCTGCGTGTGTGTGTGTGTGTGTGTTGTATAGTTGATTGTGTATCTTTGAGCATTTTTTGGTTCTCTAACATATGAAGCAGATATTCATGATATCGATGTGACATAATGAATAAAGGTTTGAAATTTGGAGCTTTATGTGTACAACTCATCAATGGCTTAGAAGGAAGGTGTGTGTACATATAAAGTTTATAATAGTGTAAGTAAATATTGGTAATAGGTAGTGGGAAAATGAATAAATAAAAAATTGGGGTGGACGATGAGGATTCGAGAGATCTTGGAAAATTGATTGATATGAATAATAATGCAATCCGAAATCGAAGACGTATGAGAATTAGGGGAAATGGTACTATTGGTACAAATCCTAAATTTGTCGTCTACTCAAACTGACTTCCCATCATTTGAACCTGTCTTCTTTTATGCCAATTTTGTCCTCTGCTTCCCACGTTCATCCATTACCAACTCTTTTCTTTTATAAACATATTATTCATATTTTTATTCTTATTAAAAATTACAATAATAAATAATTTAGACATGTGGTTTCGGAAAAAAATATCTACTACAAAAATATTAACATTTTTAATTTAGTATAAGAAAAAAAAACATCAAATATGTATTAGAATTTATATCAAAAATAGATTAATATTTTTATACGACTTTTGTAAGAATATTTTATGAAATAATTTATATTCGTTGAAGTAGTACATTTTTATTTATAATTAATTAATTAATTATATTTATTTTATACCTTATTTATTTAACAGGGTTTATATCATTTGTGTCTTGTATTTAAAACGGAAGGTAAAACTTTCCATTTGTTGATCGACTGGTTAACAATTTCATCTAAGTTTGATAAATACGAGTTTAAAAATTCAGTTTTTACAAAATTAAATTAAAAAAAATTTAACCTGATTGTTGGTGGTTTAAATGCATCCTAGTTGGTTGTTTTGCTTGAAACTTTGTTTATATCCTGAATGACATAATTAACAAACATTGCCAGCTATTAATTGACAATTGTAAAATACAGTGATAAATATCTGAAGCTGAAGATGAAGACCAATCATCTTAATCTCAATTCTGCACCTAGAGATCATAGTTTCTTGGGATGTTAACTGCACAACTAAAAGACACATGCACTTGACTCTGTTGACTCACAACAGAACCATCCTCGAATAATACTTAAGTTTCAATCCATTAAATAAATTTTTTTCTAATATTTAATTTCCAAACCATTAAATATATATATTTTTTCTAATATTTAAGTTTCAAACCATTAAATAATTTTCTTCCTCTTATATTTGAGTATAGAATATTTGAGTCTACAATGAGTCCTGTAGAGGAGTACTAGTATCACGGTAGCGTTAATTAGGGAGGATGTTATTACAATAATCAAATAAATGATTATGACCCATCATTCATACATCAATTCTAGTGACTTAAAAATATTAGGTGTGGCTGCTTAATTTATAGGGTTTCCACCTTGGCTTTAGTGTAGAGACAGACTAAGCTCACGTTGTTGAATAGTGGATTATAATTGGTAGTTCTCACAACCTCAAATTAATTAAGCTTCTCTCTTTCTGTTAGATTTAATACCAGAGCACTAGGAATCTTGTAAATGGCATGCCTCGTGCATTCCCTTAACCACCACAATACTTTATCAAACGTTTGATTGAGGTTTTCTGCTTCGGTTATGGTCGGTGCCTGAAACCTCACTTCCTGGAACCTTCATCCTCTACATACACTGTGTGCATCAATCTATAGCCAGCACACCAACTCCACTACCTTCCAAAATTTGCAGTTACACTTACCATCACAGCATAAAGATTAAGGGAAAAAGTATTGGTTAGAGTGTAAGTTTAAGCTGACATGCATGCATTAATCAATCGTAATTTTCACTTTTCTTTTTCTTTAGTATGTGTAGATCCAAATAATATTTGTCCAAATCGCTAGAGATTTTTCTTCTTGCCCCTTTGTCTCAAGTTTGATTTTTCATGGAAATTATTTTCGAGAATTAGCAATCATGAAGCTAATAACCAGACAGCACATATATGACTAGCTAAATATAAAATATATATGTATAAAATTGAAACGAAATAAGTTAAAAAAAAAAAGTTATTTATTTATTTATTTTTATAAAATTTGAGAATTTGAAAACACGTATTCTGATCGAATGAAAACATGGGGGCTAGAGATGGTGAGATCTGATCACCGAATTTTGTAGACTGGACGTGTGGTCTGATTTTCACACGCTTTCAACCAAAATTTTATGATCCATTAATTGCTTGATGTTATTTTTCTTCAGTTTATTCATTACAGGCGAAAACCATGTAAGCATATATGAATAATGGACCTCATTAGTTTGATCAACCGTGAGTTGTTTCCATCATTACCAAATTTTTTCTGTGAAAAGAAAAAAAGGCATGCAAATATCTGTCATGAAAGAAAATTTTTGAAGTGATAGAAATATCACATCAAAGTAGTCCCCATGCCCTCCAATTATATATATGAAACAGAAAAGGTCGCTAGCATGGTACGTAAGATGAGCTAATTAATGGTAACTTGGCCCACATTTTAACTAAAGGAAAATAATAATAATAATAATAATCATGTGCATGAAAATAACTAGAGACCGCATTAATAAATAAGTTGAATCATATCATAATTCATTGCCCAGGCTGGATGAAAGAAATATGCCTTCGACCTACACCCTTATATATTTCTTTAAGTTATATACATATAAATGTACAAACACACTAAAACACAATAAGTAAATTTTGTTTGTGATATTCTATTTGTTTAATAAAATTTAGCTGAGATAAGATATTATTGATGCAGTTGTTTGTGATGAATATTGTAAATAGCATACAGATTTGAAGTAATAATATATATGTTTTAGTGTTGAACAAACTTACTCACAAATTTGGTTGAGAAAAGAATATTGGTTTAGAAATGCAAAATCATAACAATTTATGTAGTCTTCTAGTTTTTAAGAACGCACCGCGCGCCGTACGTATTTGAAGAAGATACGTACTTTTTCCAATACAATACGTACTCTTTTAAAACAAGAAAAATACTTTGAAGCCTGAACAATTATGACCTTGAGATTCTGTTGGTAAACATGGTTACCCTTAAACGTGGATTTCATAGATTAAATAGGAAGGGATTAAGAGCCGTAATTATAGCCTTAATTAGCCCTTTAATTTTGGTTTAATATACTTTATTTTTTGTCTCTTTTATCCGTGAACTAGTTTCTCGCCAGGTGCCCATATTTATCTATTTCTTCATAGGCTTTTCGTACAGTTGATCACACTACTTCCCATGGCACCTTCTGGATCTAAATTAATATTATTTGATCAACCAAGGTCTCAGTTTATGGGAAATGATATTTTGTTTCTTCTGTTTATTTAATAGTTCTGTATACGTTGTTACAACAACAGAGAAGTAATAATACTTTAGTATACGTAGAAGCAATGTTTATATTATCTTTACACATTTTACTATATAATTACTATATCCCCTATTGCATGCACACATTTAATGGCTTACCAAATATATGTACATTTATTGTTCTGAATTACTATTTCATTTTCCTCATTCAACGTATTGATAGCAAAAAGGGAAGAACTAAATAGAAAGATTGTACTATAGTTCTCTGTTTTTGCATACTAGACTAGTATATATATTAGTAAATATATGTGTAAAATAATTTAGATGAAAACTCTAATTTTAGTATCTACGTCTATTTTTTAGAAATGAATTTTATCCGATTAAGAGAATTGTCATACTAGTAGGATTCGAAAGCTTAGAATCAGAGACTGATACTCCAACCACTAAACTACTAGGATATTCTAATAATAACTTATACATAAATTATATTTATATACAAATAAAAATGTATATCCATGTAAATATATAAATATAAAATATATAAATACAAATATATTTATATATTTATATGTTGTATGTGAGGGCGCTCTCGAGGATGAAAGTGTGTGTCGAGTGAATTTTCAAAATTTGATGTCAAATTTGTGAGCGGGTCTCTTTATATGGATTATAATTCTTTATTTTATACCATTGTATAAATTAATTATAAAGATTATATTCTATTATTAAATTACAAATTCATATAAAGAGACTCGCTCACAAATTTGACATCAAGTTTTGAAAACCCACTTGACACACACTTTCACTCGAATACGCTCTCACATCCAACATATAAATATATTTGTATTTGTATTTATATATTTTATATTTATATATTTACATGGATATACATTTTTATTTGTATATAAATATAATTTATATATAAGTTATTATCAGAAAATCCTAGTAGTTTAGTGGTTGAAGTATCAGTCTTTAATTCTAAGGAACCGATGTGAAAAAACCGATGTTAAAAGTGATTTCTCTATTAGTGCATCAAAATTATTGTTTTCAAATAGCTAAGTGATCCCATGAAGATGATGAAGGTCAAACCATATATATGCGCATAGTGTTATATGTTTTTGTAAAATATTTCAATTTGGGTAATTCAATTAATGAATATTTTCTGCAGGTTATCAATTCTCCATGCAAATATACCAACCTAGTCAAAACAAAACCGTATGCATATTAATCGCATTTCCTTAAGAAACCAAGATAAAATTGAAAGGTGAAGCAAATAAGAAACCAAGGATTTAATCAATTAATTAGGATCATAACCAAACATTGCAAAGTTTACTACAACAGTCACTATAGTTCTTAATGCAACACATGGTGGCTAGCCACGACCACACACACACAAGTTAATAACATATGCAAGGAAGCCAACCCCACCATGTGAGAGATATTCAAACCCCAAAAATTTGAAGTCACACAAAGGGTAGTTTGGTCAATTTGAATCCACCAAGTTCCATAATTGTTGACTACAACATCATCATCACCCACCATCATTATTAAATTCTCCCTTTGCATTACAAGTATACGGTTGTTGCTATATATACACAACTCCTCCTCCACCTCCTTCCCTTGTTCAAACCATTCTCCAACATTCAAAGCAACACTTGATTTCAGCCAAAGGCTTCAAAGGTATAACCTCTTTCTTCTGATCAGGGTTCAAAGAGAAACCCTAGATCAGTTTTAGTTTCCTAGCTTTTATTCACACATAGAGCGACAATGGGAAATAGCTTAAGGTGCTGTTTGGCTTGTGTTCTTCCATGTGGGGCACTAGACTTGATTCGAATAGTGCATTTGAACGGCTACGTGGAAGAGATTACACGTTCAATCACGGCGGGAGAGGTTCTCAAAGCAAACCCTAACCATGTTCTGAGCAAACCTAGCTCTCAAGGAGTTGTTCGCCGGATTTTGATCCTCTCGCCGGAGACCGAGCTCAAAAGGGGCAGCATCTACTTCTTGATCCCGGAATCTTCGCTGCCGGAGAAGAAACGACATGCCGGAAAAGGAAGCACTGATGGTGACAGTGATATGAAAAATAAAGCATCAACAAGGAAGATCTACAAGGGTGATAGTAACGATTTTTCCTCACTTTCACTCAAAGTCTCTCACAAAGAGAAAAAATCATCGCATCGTGATCGTCGAAAAGGTCGCATCGGAATATGGAAACCTCATCTAGAGAGTATATCCGAGGACTAATCCATTTTTGTCTTGTCGATCGGTTGCAGAATCCGACAAGGCCGGAAAAAAATGTTGAATTATTGAAACATATAGGAACATAAACTTTTTTCTTTCCCTTGTTTTATAAATGTATGTGGGAATTTGATTTTGTGGATAAAAGAGATTACCTTGCTTTCAAATTGTTGTGCTGAGATGAGTTTGACCAAACCTTTTTAATTTGTTTGTCCAACAATAAGGTATAAAAAGAAGGAAAAATGAAGTTACCAAGAGTGAAGAATTCAAGATTGTACCAACCGATTTTCAACCTCAATTTCATGCAATTAATATCGTCCTTTTGTTTATTTATGTTTGCTGATACATATATATATATATATATATATATATATATATATATATATATATATATATATATATATATATATATATGAGTGAAATAAAAATGTGTGTTTAACTTCAATTTGTACTTCACAATTGAAAACCCTGCCAAACTTATCTATTTGTCTTAAATGGCTTGTCGAAAAGAAACTTGTAATGTAAGAAGCAGACTAGTTGTGGCATCCAACAAATGATCTAAAATGGTTTTGAATGATAGTCCATTTCCAACGATTAAGCCAAGTCTAATTTTCGATAATTAAGTGGAACATGCATGTTAGGCAAATATGTCTACTTAAGGAATTTCTCTATACATTATAGAAAAAGAAACTGAAAAAAAGAGGTCTTAAGTTGACATTATCATAATTTCAATTATATATTACCAATATTGTTTGTTGGTCTATAGAGTTAGTATTCACATTCCAAGTATTAATTAAGGCCATGAACAGCTGTAACTATATTCTTGCAACTATCTAAGTACCAATAATTAGAAAACATACAAGTGTTTTTGGTTCTTGTCTAGAAATCAAAGTAAAACATAAACATAAAATACCAAATTAGGTATTTTTTTAAGGCAATGGAGAGGGAATTTCGGATAACAACCTTATTAATTTTTAGCAAAAGTACGTTTGAATGGATGATTGCAAGTCCTCTCCTCCCCAACCTAACTTTTTTAAAAACATTTTTCCTTTTTCTCAACACTTTATGGGTTAATCTTGCAATGCGAGGGGAGGGAGGATATTTAGTTATGAATGATGAGGAAGTTAACATTTGGCATGGAATTAAAAAGAAAGAATAGGAAGAAGACATTATGAGGTGGGGCTTGGTGAGTGTATGAGGAATTAATATGGCCACATATATAACACATAGTCCATGATTTGAAAACTAGAGAAAACGTGGGTAGCTTATCTTGTTGTCTTGCAAAGACATATAGTTCTCAAATAGCGACATCTTCACGCTACATTCATAAACAAACAAAAGCAAACAAGCTGGCATATACATCTTCCTTAACTAAATGTTTTTCTATTAATTACTCACTTCTTCACATGGATTCCCCTCTCCTCTCTCCCATGTTAACAATACTATATATACTAACTAGACAATTCTTTGCACATCCCTTTCTCAGTCCAACTCATCCATATATATAATATACTAATTTCTTTGGATCATATACCTACTTTGGCTTCACTCCACCACAGATCGATCCACATATGTTTTTGTGAACTTTAAACCGAAGTTAACTGATTCTTTCTTGTTACTTTACTTTTTTCGAAATCAAATAGTTTCATTTAAAATTTCATTTTAACCACTAAAGTATGGGATTTATTGGAAGCCCTTTTTACAATGGAAAAGGGTCATGGATTTGAATAATGAATTGCATAGGTGAAGTTAGTGAACCTTTTCGAAGCCATATCGTTCACACCCATCACCACCTTCCTTTCATCGTTTTGCTTAGCACAATCTAACAATAACCAGACAAAAAAGGAAAGAATTTGGACCTTATTGTGCAAAACTAGATTAATTATAGTCGAAAGACTTCCTGTCTCGCCTTCGATGGTATTTTGCAATCCTAGTATTACCTATGTTGCCTAAATAATTTGACCTTTGCCCTTAGACTTTGAAGATGCACCTTCTTCCCATATTAATGAAGAATTCGGACTTGTTTCTCCAATTCGGATAAGTTTAGGTAAGATAGAAAGAGGATGGGAGAAAAAGGAAGAGAGTTGTCTCGAGGAATGGAAAGAGAGAGAAAAGTTAAAAAAGATGATAGATGTCACAAATTATTTTTCACTCAAAAATTAAAGAAATGTACAAACGTTATCATTTGTTGTAAATAACTTGGATTGAATTAGTTTGACTCATCAGAATTTAGTGGGAAGATTGGGTCGAATTTGAAGTTCGAATTAAAGATATAATTATAATTTGGATCATTTCATTTGATCCGATTGGATTAGTTGATTAATTTTTTGTGATATGCTGAGTTATTGTTTATGAAATTTGTACTGTTATTAAAAAATATTTTAAAATTTGTTATATATCACTACAAGAAAAAACGCTATTAGCGATCGAAATGGTTGGTCGCAAAAGGGTAAGTCGCTAATTTGTTAGCGATCGATTTACATTTCGAGTCGCTAAAGTGGTCGCTAAATAATTTGGTCACTTATGAATTGAAGACCAAAATAGTGACCGAAAATAATATAATAAATCGATCGCTAAATCGGTCGCTAAATCCAGTGGTAAAGTTTTAAAGAATAGCGACCGATATATTCGGTCGCTAATATATTAATATAATTATTTAAATAATAATTAAAATCGATCGCTAAATCGGTCGCTAAAATGGAGACAAAGTTAAAAATAATAGCGATCGAATATAATCGGTCGCTAATATATTAATTGAATTATTTAAATAATAATTTAAATCGGTCGCTAAATCGGTCGCTAAATTTGAATTGTATATTATAATAAATTTGTAGCGACCAAAAATTCGATCGCTAATCTAACCAAATCTGAAAATTTTCGTTTAAAATTTTGTATATCCAATTTGACAAAATTTGTACCGCTTAATTCATCCAAACATAACACAAATGAAAACTTAAGAACTAAAGTCAAATTTTGTATATCCAATTTTACAAAATTTGTACGTGCTTAATTCATCCAAACATAACACAAATGAAACTTAAGAACTTAACAATTACTCAAGATTCAAAGTCTTAATATCATAAAATTGAAAATTAGTCCTCTGGTATATTGTCGGTGTCATATTGACTTGTAGTAGGAATTTTATGAAGGAAGCCAAGATCTATTAATTATTCTATTATAATAATAATCCTAATTAATAATTGAAGGTCATTCTTTGAGGAAGCCAAGATCTGTCTGATTCTGGATCAATGAAGGTGTGACTCAGAAACTGCTCAACTCCTTCATTCTTCAATTCTCTGGCTCATTTCACTCTTTGGGATGGACAGAAACCCGGTCCAGAACACCTGCACTCTTATCAAATTACTCCAAACTTGTTCAACTCAATAAACAACAATTTTATACACTTTAGACCCTCTTTCACTTTGATGTTTTTATGAAATTATCAACAATTTTGCTGTCAAATCCATTGATTTGATGAGTATAAGAAGGCCTTGGTGATGATAACAATACTACAGAATGGAGTTAGAAATGATTGCCTGTATTCATAAAAGCAAGAAGTTCTTTCATTCTCAACTTTGCCCCAATTATTCCACCCTGCAGGCTTTATACATTGATGCATGAAAGTGAATGCAAAAACCACTCTTGCAAAAGGTCTCCATGGTCTTCCCAGATATGCATATGAAGTTCCCCCATTACCTGTGACAACACATCTGCAATGACACCACAAACAAAACATCATGTAAGGAACCAAAATGTTCACAACATAATAAAAGTACTTTACTTGTGTAGTATCCTTTCTTGGACTCGGAAGTTTAACAGATTAACACACCAAAGAAACATTGTAAAGGGAGAGGAGCAAAATATTGACAAGGAAGCATAGAGTAGTATGAGATTCAAAGATTTTTATTCTAAGATTTCTTACAGGATTCCTGAATTCATTGAATTTTCAAGGGATCATTTCCCTAGCTTCAAGAGAATATGGTTCTTGTTTTAACGTAGAATGTTTTTTTCTAATTAAATACTCCTAAATCCGTGTTAGCCATGCTTCTAAACATTTACAAACCAAACTGCAAAACTTAAAAGCAAGATCATCTTCAAAACCAGCATTCTCTCATTATCTTAATCAGTTTTCATAAACATGACTCAGTCATGATGATAAACTTCAACCTAGGTACTTACTTGATTTCACATCAGAAGAACTAAGAGAGAACATATTTTGCCTTGGAATTGGAAAACAAAGTAAGAGTCACTAACACTGTTGTATTGTAGGGGAAACAAGATGATTGAGAAATGTCTCTTTCCTTGTTAAACAAGTTACAATGACTAAAAAAAAAATATTATGTGGGAAGATGATGTTGTAAGTATTAGGCATGATCACACACCTCAGGAATACATAACCAGTTTTTTCCTGTGGAGAGTTTATGCTCTGTGTAGTTATAAACCCTGCGGACTTGCAATGGATGTGACAATGTTCCAAGAGTGCAGTACTATTACCAAAAATGAAGTCCACACTCCCTTCAATGTAACAATCTTTCAAGTATTGCTTTTCATAATGTAAGTACAGTGTGTCCTGTACTAATCACAAAATAAGTTTATTTATCACCTTGGTACCTCAGATTTTCCTCAAATGAAACAGAAGGATAATGGTGTACAAAACCATCTAGCCTAACAATCATGGCCTCTTGTTAATTGAAGATCTTATTATGTTTACGCAACACACACTATAAAGGATACATCATGCACACATAACTTTCTAAAATCAAACTCAGAATAAAAATATGAAGACAGTGAAGCACCTACCACCCAAGGAACCTGCAATTATAGAAAGCACAACGATCTGCTGTTACTCTGAGTGTCACTGCCTGCCCTGCACCCTGCTAGGTAAAAGAGGGAAACAAAAGAACAGTGTGCACAAGGTCTCTGCTAAAATTCCTTCATATTTTAAACATAACAATGGTGTTCATATTTTAAACAAAACAAAACAAGTTCCCAAATTGGTCTGTCAAGCACCACCAAATCCGCAGTAAGAGGGATCTCGAAGAACCTATCTACTTCACAAATCCACCTACAACAAACCATAAAGAAATTCTGTCAAAATTATCTCTCCTATATTATTCACAATGCAAGAGAATAACAGTATATACATTCAAACAAGCCAAACCTTGGTTGAGGGTGTCAGAGGCTGCGGAGGAGGTTAAGAACAGAGGTGTGGCGCGGTGGCTCACAGGGTGGCGTCCGGTTGACGAGGAGCTTTGGTGGAGGTTGGATTAGGGTGAGGGCTGACTTGGGGGGAGCAGTGAGGGGGCTAGGGCTCGCCGGGAGTGAGGAGGAGATACTGGTCAAGGTTAAGAGGAATGGGTGAGTCAGACGCGAGAGTTAGGGTTATTTGGGGATAAGTGGCGCGAGATATGAAAATGAAAAATGTGGTAGTATATGATAGCGGTTAAATCTTAACCGCTATTATAATAGCACTTCTAATAGCGGTTAAAACTTAACCGCTATTATATATCAGGTCTAATAACGGTTAAAACTTAACCGCTATTATATATTTTCAAATATGATCGATCATTTGAAAATGTAATCGATCATAACCAAAAAATGTGGATGTCGCTCGAGTGACACAGTGTCGCTCAAGCGAAAAACCACCCGAGAAGGCCAATTTTGTGCAGGTGGCGTCACTCGAGCGAGACCATTGTCGCTCAAGCGAAATACAACCCGAGAATGCCAATTTTGTGCAGGTCGCGTCGCTCGAGCGACCTTATTATCGCTTGAGCGAATGTTGACCTGTGCAAACGTCGATCAAAGTTAGCCGGATAATGTAACATGGGAGACCTCATGTTAGAATCGGATGTCGCTCAAGCGAGTATAATGTCGCTCGAGTGAAATACAACCCGAGACTTCACAATCTTAAAATATGGTTGTATATGATAGCGGTTCCACTGGAACCGCTATTACAAACCACTTCTAATAGCGGTTAAACCTTAACCGCTATCTAATATACACTTTAGATAGCGGTTAACGTGGAACCGCTATTATATCCACTCAATTATGATCGATCATTTCAAATTATGATCGATCATCATTAAAACTTACATTAACTATTTTTTTGAATATTATGTTTTTAAATTTGCTATTAGAGAAAACCTTTCAGAATTCAAAATGTTAAATAGTTTTAAATATTAAAATTAACTTTATCAAAAATTAGGAAAAAAAAATAATCCAAAAGAGTTCAAAAATGTATTATAATATTCTCAATTTTGAGTTTAATTATATTGTTCATTCTCAAAGTAGAAAATTATATTGTAATTATTTTAATTTAATAAAATATAATTAAAATTTTTAATATTCAAATAAAAAGATTAAATAATAATGAATTTAATTCTTTAAATTGAGTATTTGGAAACTAAAATTATAGTTTCTCTGTTTTAAATAATTAAGATAAATAGTTAAAAATAGAAATCAAAACTAGTATTATCTTCAATTTATTAAAAGTGTAATTAAATCTCTATTTTCTTAATTTTTTTGTTTCAAACTTCTCAATTCTACATTTTTTAACTTCTATCATTATATTATCATCCTCATCTCCTCCCATGTTCAACTTTAACTTTACAATAGTTAATATTCTTAAATAATGTATATTTTTAATTATAATTTTTGAATATATATTTCAGAAATTAATCAATTGTAATCTATTATTTAAAAAACTAATCAATTCTAATCAATAATTTAGAAAACTAATCGATTATAATTAATTGTTTGAAAAAATTATCAAATATGATCGATCATTTTGAAGATCTGATCGATCAGAATCTCAAAATCTTGTTGTATATAATAGCGGTTCTACTTGAACCGCTATTAAAAACCACTTCTAATAAGCGGTTAAACCTTAACCGCTATCTAATATGCACTTAAGATAGCGGTTAACGTGGAACCACTATTATATCCACTCAATTATGATCGATCATTTCAAATTATGATCGATCATAATTAAAACTTATATTAACTATTTTTTTGAATATTATGTTTTTAAATTTACTATTAGAGAAAACCTTTCAGAATTCAAAATGTTAAATACTTTTAAATATTAAAATTAACTTTATCAAAAATTAGGAAAAAAAATTAATCCAAAAGAGTTCAAAAATGTATTATAATATTGTCAATTTTGAGTTTAATTATATTATTCATTCTCAAAGTAGAAAAATATATTGTAATTATTTTAATTTAATAAAATATAATTTAAATTTTTAATACTAAAATTAAAAGATTTCTGTTGCACGAGGTTTCTTCACTTAAAAGATTTTGCAAAATGCCTCTAAAAATGTTTTTAACAATTAAAAACAAAGTATTTTGACAAAAGCTTTCTCAAACAAGTTTTTAACCGATACAACTTTGATAGAACCGATTAAAACTACTTAAAATGTCAAGTGAAATGTTTTTACAATATTTTAATCGATACAACTTGATTTTAATCGATTAAAACCACTTAAGGGTTCAGGATGATCGATCAGAATGCAATTATGACCGATCAGAATCAGTTATGATCGATCAGAATTTAGTTATGACCGATGAGAACTATTTTAATCGATTAAATCTCGTTTCAATCGATTAAAACAACTTAAAAATTTCTACACAGTGTTTTAATCGATTAAAACTTATTTTTATCGATTAAAATAACTTGAAAAGTTTTACAAGAAAGTTTTGCAGTATTTCAATCGATTGAATCGTGAAACAATCGATTAAATCAACTTAGAAGATTTTTTGTAAAGTGTTTTAATTGATATAAACGTTGTCGTATCAGCTTAAAACAAATCTGTTAAAGAATCAAGAACGTATTAATGGATTAAAAGAAGTTTTAACAGATTAAAACTGCACTTTTAACAGATTAAAAGAATCTTTTAACAGATTAATTAAACCAAGTAGTTTTGAAAATCTTCTATAAAAACAGTTTGGCTTGAACTTTTTTAACATACATTGAATATCATCTTTTACACATCCTTGAGCAATCAATCAAGCAAACTTCAACACTCTTTTCAAGAAAGATTCGCATAAGTTTTTGAGAAGTTCTTTGAAAATCTTTCTTGAGGCAACTTAATTTCTTTTGAAGAAGAAACACTTACAGCAGAATTGCATAAACTGGTTTGAGCATTCTAGTTTCTTCCTTTTCATTTCTTTACATTCTTTTTGTATTGTTTGGTGCCTGGAATTTGGGCACTTGGTTTCTCTGCAATTGGAATTTGGTTGTAGAGGTTATTAAGAACTGGAATTTGGTAATACATAAAACATTTTAGAAAGCAAAATGTTAAATACTTTTAAATATTAAAATTGACTTTATAAAAAATTAGGAAAATAAAATTAATCAAAAAGAGTTCAAAAATGTATTATAATATTTTCAGTTTTAGTTTAATTATATTTTTCATTGTCAAAGTAGAAAAATATATTGTAATATTATTTTAATTTAATAAAATATCATTTAAATTTTTAATACTAAAATTAAAAGATTAAATAATAATAAATTTAATTCTTTAAATTTAGTATTTAGAAACTAAAATTATAGTTTCTCTGTTTTAAAAAAATTAAAATAAAAATTTAAAAATAAAAATCAAAACTATTATTATGTTAAATTTATTAAAAGTATAATTAAATCTCTATTTTCTTCAATTTTTTAATATAAATTTTTAAAATATAATTTAATTTCAATTGAAATTTTCAATTGAAAAATAAATTCAAGAATATTTGTTATTAAACTTTTCTTAAACAATGTATTGAATAGTTAACATCACTCTAGTCTTAATTTATTACAATTTAAATTTTTAATAAATTTGATTTATTACAATTCATTTTGTTAATATTGAGACCAAAGTTTATTTTTAAAGTATATTTTAAAAATTAAAATATTTTTAAAAAATAAATTACTTTTAAAAAATAAATTGTAAAAAATATACTAAAACAATTAAAGTATATTTATAAAAAAAATTAAATATAATAAAAAAATAATATTCATTAGCGATCGATTTCAATTGGTCGCTATTTTCTCATTAATGATCGATTTTAATTCGGTCACTATTTCAATTTGTAATTCGGTCGCTAAATCAGTCGCTAAATGATTTTTTTATTTTAGTATGAAAATAGCCATGATTTAGCGACCGAAATTTTGCGACGCAAAAATATTGGTCGCTATTTCGGTCGCTAAATAAAAAGTGCAAAATAAATCATATTTGTCGCAAATGGTCGCTAACTGCAATCGAATTAAAGTGGTCGCTGAATGGTCGTAATTGCGATCGAATTAAAGTGGTCGCTAAATCGGTCGCTAATGGCGACCAAATTAAATCGGTCGCTAAACGGTTGCTAATTGCGACCGAAAAATTAAGTCGCTAATTTCGGTGGCTAAATGTGTTTTTTCTTGTAGTATATATATATATATATATATATATATATATATATATATATATATACTACAAGAAAAAACACATTTAGCCACCAAATTAGCGATCAATTTTTTCTGCAATTAGCAACCGTTTAGCGACCGATTTAATTTTGGTCGCCATTAGCTGACCGATTTAGCGATCACTTTAATTCGGTCGCAATTAGCTAATCGATTCAGCGACCACTTTAATTCGATTGCAGTTAGTGATCGATTAGCGACTAAATATGATTTATTTTGCACTTTTTATTTAGCGACTAAATAGCGACCAATATTTTGCGTCGCAAAATTTCGATCGCTAAATCGGTGGCTATTTTCATACTAAAATAAAAAATCATTTAGCTGATCGATTTAGCGATCAATTACAATTGAAATAGTGATCGAATTAAATATCATATATATATATATAAATAGTGACTAATATGAAATCGATCGATAATGAATATTATTTTTTTATTATATTTAATTTTTTTTATAAATATACTTTAATTGTTATCAGTACCTCAATCGGGTTAATGATCAATTTTCCCCCACTAATTGTAAGAGTTTTTTTATTTTTATTTTTTTGAAAGTGAAAAAACTGTGGTTTTCAGATTCCATGATGAATTGTTCCTTCTAAATTTCCCGTCGAACAATGCAATACAAGTTAAAATGACATTGATTTTATGAACTAATAAATAACATAGGCAAAATTATCTTAAACTAGGAACATACGTATTTTAATAAAAATAAATTGTCTTTTAATTTATCATAAATTTAATAAATCATGTGATGAGTTTTAGGTGGAACAGAAACAAATTTTGAGATGTAATCTATAAGGTGTAAATTCGTCCTAAGTCCATCTTAAATGTCTTTGAAATATTTAAGATAAAAACTATTTTGTCTAAAGTTTTATTGAAAATATTATAAGCGAGCAATATACTGTAATATTAGAAAAGAAAAATATTACTTGATTTAATAAACGAGTGGAAGAGTTGAACGCGTGATCATGATTCATATTTAGTTTATTTTTTGTATTTGTAATATATTTGTTGCTGTACTTTCGCTATATTATAACTATAAAAAGAAGTATTTTTTTTAATCTTAATATAAATAATTTTTAACTATATCTTCATCATATTTAATAAAGTTTACATAAGAGCAATGTGGCCATGTTTTAATTTTTTAATCTACTTCTGATATAAAGTTTCAGAAAAAATAATCTAAAAACAAATATTATGTTTAAATATAATCAAAACATTAAGCAATGTAACTATATTTTTTAATTAGAGTAGATATTAATAATGCATTAATATTTAACGTCTTATTATACTATGCTTTTGAGCTCTTTTTTCAAATCATAAATTATTCTTAAAACTTTCTAATTTGTATTTTTATACTTTTTCTAGTTCAATATCTTTTTTAACCTTGAAACAAACTCAAGGCCATCCTGTATTTCTCCTAAGGTGTGAAAGGAGTTTTTCAAATTTGCAAAGATATAAATTACCTAGTAAAAGTGCATGTAAACCATTATCTCAAAGACTTAACAAATTAATTTCAGCACGTAACAAATAACTTCTAAGGTTTCTTCGTATTTTTCTTTTTTCTCTTGAGATTCACCTAAATACACAGAGAAAGGATGGTTGCTCTTGTATAACCAAAACTGAACATGTAAAGTCTGATGCGGCTAAGAGGTTTCCGAGTGGACCAAGCTCAGGAAGTTCACACCATTCTGTCAATCCTAGTGTACATGGAGAGTCTTCTAAATGATGCTTACCAACAATGACCAAACCAAAAAGTGGCTCTATCCTTCGAATAAACTCTGTTGTTCCTGCCCCATCTTCCACAGTCTCTTCATTGAAGGTCACTTTTCCCTCAAGGGAACTACTATAACGTATATGCTCCATCAAGTCAACGTAAGGGTTCTTTGTTTTCCTATGACTGCCTACAATTTTAACCCGTACCCAAAACACTGATAGTCTCACATTTGGATGTTGAGCTACACGCAAACTATAAGCCAATGCCTCTTGGTCATCAGCTCCACCTAAGAAGACCATGGCAATATTGCAAATTAACTTGTTATATATCACTGTTAGTTTGTCACTCATCTGAATCCGTTCTATGAAGATTCCAACTGAGCAAGGAGCATATTTTAGAACATTTTGGTTTAGTATCCTAATTGAAGAATTCGAGTACTCCATATTTTCATTAACAGACCATTGCTTATGAAATGGCATAATCACAATGTTAGACATGGAGTCCATTGCAAGGTTGCAGACATCATCGTGCATGCTTGCAAACGGGGTGTTTGCAGTAAAGCTATGCAACCTGACGTCCCCATTGTTGTGCTTATAAAATTGATCAAAGACGTTGTTTATCTGTTGAGATGATTTCTTAGCATTTTCATTTTTTAAGAGAGAGGGAATTAGACTACCTGAAAGCTCCACAAGGTAAAGGATAAAGACCGAGATGGGTGTAGACTCTGTGGGGTTAGTGGCTTGCAAAAGGTTAATAATTGGATATACGTTTTCTTCATTATGGATACATGCAAGTATTTTGAGATCAGATTCCTGCTGAGCATTCCTAATTGTTTTTCTAATATAGGATTTATACTTTCTTGAAGGATCGTATATGTGATAAACAACTACAGTTGCAAACCCAGTAACGGCCACCATTGTAAATATAGCAAGGGTGAAAGATAATTCTCCTATTGCCTGTTCATACACATCAAATAGAGCAAAATTAGCACAGTAGATATGATCACATCTTATATCATCATAATACAATACTACAACTTCTTTATGTGAAATTTGTTTTATGTTTATGTGTTTGTGACCGTGTGCGTTTGTATGTTTGAAAATGCAAATATTTTGGAATTAAAACTCGACAAATTTACCAAAGAATAAAAGAAAATAGTTAAGTTATCAGGGAGCAAAACATATAAACCCAATATTTGCATTAAATGTAATATGGCACTAAGATATATAGAACTATATAACTCTAATTGAAGAACATGAAATTTTTTACCTAAGAAACTACATCAAGTACTGCAATAAAATATTGGTCACATACCTTGGAATTGAATAATAGGTTGAGCATGCAGAGATCCACGAGGCCTTTGCAACACATGATCAGAGCCAATGCAAAAGAATCCCAGAATTCAATTTGATAGTGAAGTGAGGGTAACATGGTGCCCACGAACTTCCCTACATACATCGAAATTAAGATAACTTCTACGGTTATTGAGTTGGATTTTAGTAATGAAGAAGCACTGGTTTTAAGGCCAGTAATGGTACAATAAGATGGTACTATCAAAGTAGAACCAACAATGTCAAGCCTTTCTGCGAGAACAGAACCTAAAGGAGGACCATCCGGTAAGATCAATCCAAAACAAAAGGCAACAAGGAAAGGAGGTTGTCCTGTAAGACTTGCACAGAATCCAACAACCAGAAGTATACAAATGATTGACACAAAATGGCTTTCTCTCATAGGTTTTCCTTGTGGATTACGACTGGAGATCCATACAACCAATGGCCTTAGAAAGAAGAACAAAATGGAGTAAAAACATAGTGATACAACTATTTCTGTAATTGGTTTATATGTGTGTAGTTTAAATGCATTAGCTGCATTGATTCCCACAAAATACAATATCCACATGCACGAATCACTGACCATGGAAGTGGACAAAGCCATGCGTCCAACCTCTGAATTACTGATATTCATCTCACTTAGGAAGCTACTAATAACAGGAAATGCAGTCACAGAAGATGATATCACTAAAACTTCAACACTAGGGTCTGAAGTTGCCTCAGGGTTGATTACTCTAAAAACATTTAAGATTGCACCACCGAGAGCTAAAGCAGATACGTGACCTGCTAAACCAATCACTACTGCTTCCTTTTCAATCTGGAACATTTTCTTGGGATCGGTTTGCACCCCCATTTTAAAGAAATGGATCACCATGCCAAATTCTGCAAATGTCGTGAGGATCATTTGGCTTGTTAATGGAAATATCATATGATAACTTTCACTGTCACGACCTAGAAATACAGGACCCAGCATGATTCCAGCCTGACGAGACCAACGAAAAAGGAATACAAGATAATAGTGCATTAGAACAACTTGAGTAGCGCGTTATGTTGATGAAAAATGTGTTTATTATAAGAACATATAATTGATTGGTTGAGTAAAACCTTTTATACTAACATTTGATGCTTATTAAACTCTTTATTTTATCAGAAAACTTTTGTAAAAGAAAAAGTCATGCAGATTTTTTTTCAGAAACATGACTTCACTATATAATTATTCAAATGCTTAAGTTTGAATGCATTTTCATGTTTATGAATAACTTTATATCTTCACTAACCATTATCTCCTTAGCTACAAAAATTAACTGACATATACTTATTATAAAATCTTTATTTCCTTATCTTTCTAAGATAATAACCTTTTCAGAAAAAAGAAGAAGTTATATATATATGTCATTTCAAAACATGGTTTTAATATAACTATTTTAAATATTTAAGTTGAAATGCACGTATATGAATGTTTTTATACTTTTAGTAACTGTAGTCTCTCCAGATTGTACATTACCAAATAGAAAATGATCAATTATTTTGTATCAAAACAATGATTTTGTTCTTATAGTCCTTTGACTATTAATCAATACTTATAACTCAAATTAATCAACCATCTAGTAGCAGTTAATTGTGATATAAAAAAAAAAAAAAAAAAAAAAACTTACCACAATCTGTGAAACGAGAAAGGTTTGATGGCAAGGCCTCAATAAGAGATAAGTGATTCTACCAGCAACATACATAACAATAATTTGCAGAACTAAGACAGATGTGTCATGCTGAAGGGGATTATCTCCAAACCAAATACCCTTTTGTGCATGTTTTACAACATATTGACATACTATTTTCTCCTCTCCAATCATTCCAGAAGAACTCGTTTCATCTGACATCTCATCGCCAATATCAACAGAATTAAGAAAAGTAAATTCCCCAATGGCGAATCAAAACAATGGCCAAAACCTAGATCAAGGATCGGAACAACGAAATAAACTTTAAAGATCTGTGAAAGAGAATTATGGAACGAGATACTCAAATGATAGTTTAGTAATGGAAAGAAGTTAAAAGCTTAATGGTTGAAAAGTATCAATTTAACTGACCGTTATCCGATATAATTGGTTTGACAAGAATAGTAATTTAAAATAAAAATCCTTTATTATTAGTATGAGATGAGGTACCTTGATACGTATGTTACTATAATTTAGGGTTATTTTTTTGTCGTTTTAGTCAAAATGGAGACGATAATGACCCATTAGCTTCATTGTTTTGTCCTTTTAGTCAAAATGGAGATTATGATGACCCATTAGTTTCATATTCAAGACTTGTGTATATATAATATTTGTAGCAAATGACCACGTAATATGAAGATGATTTATACATTTTAAGTGTATAGATAAGACGTTATAGTTTATGGTGAGTTTTTCTAAAATTCTAATTTTTTTTTTTGTAATATTAGCCTCCTTAAAATATTGAATACAATAGAGGTTGTATTTTTATATTAATCAAAGATGTTTTTAAACCAATTACATTTTATGTAGAAAAACCAAATTTTCTACAATTAAAATATATAAAAATTTATGAAACCTTGTCAAATTTTAAATAAAACTATATATCCAAACGTGAATTTATGTAAACTTTTCTTAGAATTTTCCAATTAAAATTTGATGCACATAAAAAGTTAAATGTTGCCTATGTTTGCGTGATCATGTATTGACTTAGGTAATGTATTTTCCTTTAAAAAAATAAAAATAAAAATAAGAAATTATCTTCAGTATAGTGTACACCAATTATTATGGAGTAAACACAAACAAGTATGCTTTGATAGATAAAACTAGTTTTTAGAAATCACGAATAAAATCACAAAAAGAATAATGTGATTTGTTTTATTAGCTAAAACTACCACATAGTAAATGCTCTTCTTGTTAGGATCATGCTAATGAAACAAATTACATAGCCAAAAATATATAGTTTCTATGCATTTTAAATGTAAAAAATTGTACATTATCAACTTATATGAAAAATGTGAGAATGAGAGAAGAGAAGTCCCACATCCAGAAAATTATATGTTGATATTTATTTTTTTCTATTATAAAAGAAGCACAATGTCTATATTATAAATCATCCAAAATTTTTTTTTTTCTATTAGTACATTGCATAGTAGCTGAGTCTCTTATTTTTTAGAGAGAATATTATTATTGTTTTTTCCTTAAATTTAAAGAGTGTATTATAATTTCTTCTGGTAGTAAAATTATATTATTGCTTATTGTCGGTTTTGTTTCTAATTCTATTATTACCTATTGTCGATTTTGTTTCTTTTTTCTCATCTTTTATTTTAATTGTGAGTTCTTATGTAGTTATTCTAATTCTTAACCATGGTATCAAAGTTATTCTTAGTATACTCTCTGGTTCTTAATCATGGTATCAGAGTTATTCTTATTCTTAATATGCTCTGTGGTATTTAAGTGTGTTTATTATTAACTCACCTCTCTTTGTTAGGATCTTACTTGATGTACTAGTTACAATTTTGCGGTTAATCTTATCTTCCACATAAAAAAAGTATCAGAGTTATTCTTAGTATGCTCTGTGGTATTTAAGTGTGTCTATTAGTGATTCACATCTTTCTTAGGAGCTTACCTGGTGTACTAGTTACAATTTTGCGGTTAATCTTATCTTCCACATCAGAAAAATATCAGAGTTATTCTTAGTATGCTCTGTGGTATTTAAGTGTGTCCATTAGTGACCCACATCTTTCTTAGGAGCTTACATGGTGTACTAGTTACAATTTACACTGTTGTGTTCCAGTAAGCAATATTATTCATAGTGAAAAGTGTATAAATCGATTAAAATCATGACAACAAAATATGAGATAAAGAAGTTTAATGAGAATAATTTCTCATGGTAAAAACTGAAAATGAAGACAATTTTTTGCGGGGATCACAAATTAAAGGTGAAAAAAATAAACAATAATGTTATAACAAATTTAAGGAGAAGGGTACAACAAAGGAGATTTTAGAGTCCTCGTCAAATTGTATATTGAGGAAAAACATATTGAATTTGGTTTATTATACTATGCTGGAATCGCCAGTATTATTCCTAGGAGGGACCAAATATTTTGTGTCAGTAATGATAATGATTACTCGAGGATATTATGGGTGTATCACATTAAGAGGAAGTCTGTGTTTTTAAAGTTCGGGAAAGGAAAATTCTTAAACTATGCTAACAATGTGAAAGAGTATTTCTTGTGGATCCCATTATCTACAAGATTATTGTTAGCGGTGATACAAATATTTTTTTTTTCAAGATGAACTTAGAGAAAGGATTGGTGTGCTCCAACCAGAAGAATTAAAGAAAAAAGAAAATTTGGTTTACAGGTGATAACAGTATTTTGATCGTACAAAATACTGATAAAAAATAATAAACAAGTTGTTAAACTAATGCAGTATAACTAACTCATATAGAATATCACAAGGACATATTTATAGGAACGTACTCATTACCACATATCAATTTCTCTAAAATAGTAAATAACAATAAATAGGGTATGAAAGAAAGAGTGAAAAAGAAATAAATTGATGCAAAATAATAAAATTTAAAATCAAATTACTATAGAATATTAATGATGATTAAAATTAAATGAGAGCGAAATTTAAATAACTGAAATTTATAAAATTAAAATAAATTATTTTTAATTAAAAGTATAAAAATCATTAATTACTTTAAAATAAAATAGTGTAGTAATTAAATTTAAAATTTCTAGAAGCGATAACTCTAAAACTAAATTGTGAATTGGAATTGGAAAATAAATGAATTGAAAATGATAATTAAGCAGTACTAGAATAAAAATTCTAAATAATTAAATAACATAAATTAAAATGAGCACTGAATAAATAATTGTAGCGTAGCTCAACAAGATTTCTGTTAAGTCTCTGAGTGGTCTCCCACCTCCGTTACGCTTCAGACCGAGTTCTCGCGAGATCTAGTTGCATCATCTTTGTCGTCTGTGCCTGCTTTGCATATTCGGCCTCAAGATGTGCTAACTTGGCTGTCATTTCTTGGAGTTGATTATCCGGGTTGAGTTTTGGAACTTTGGATGTTCAGATAACCTCCTCGTTGAAGTCAGCACATTTATCCTTGAGGCGTTCTATCTCTTGGTTCTTCTTCTTGCACTGTCTTTGCAGACCATCAATAGTAAGGACAGATTCTTGTTCTTTCTCCTCAAGGACCCTCATTTGGTCTCCCATGATTTCTATCATTTGAGTCAAGATATCGACTTGATTTTGGAGTTCTTCATTTGCTGATGGCGCAATGGGTGGAACGGATGGTTGTGACATCCATATGCTTCTTCTCCATTCCTCGTAGTCATTGGAGACAACCACTCGAGCTTTACCTAGCTCTTTATCCCCCATGTAGACTGGTCTCTCCCATGCTCTCCATATGGCAAGTGAGTTTGCAACATAGCAAGGTCCAAGACATTTTTCCAGCATTGTCATTCCAGATGATCATACATTGCAAATGAATCCAGCTTTCTTAAGCTTGATTTGTGCTCATCAATTCACTGGACTGGATCATGAAGACCCTTATATTCATTTGTCTACTTTTTATGAGTTGATTGGTACCATGGGATTTAGAGCAACAAATCTTGAATCTGCATATTTGATATTATTTCCTTTTTCTTTGGCAGGTAGGACAAAGGAGTGGCTGAAAGCACATCCTAATCAGAGTTTGACTAATTTGAGTAGTGTAGAAGAGAAGTTTCTGAATAGATTTTTCCCACCATCCCGTTACATCAAAGCAAAATCTGACATCACTTCTTTCAGACAAGGAGCAGATGAACAATTTTGTGAGGCATGGGAGAAATTTAAATCACTGTTGAGAAGTTGCCCAAATCATGGATTTGATGACGTTTCTCAGTTGAATATTTTCTATACTGGCTTGCGACATGTTGGATGTAGAAATTGATCATGCCACAAGAATTATTGATGCACTAGCTTTTACAGATCAACAGACCCAACATGATAGACATCTAATTCAAAGGAAGGGAGTCCTTGAACTTAACACCACAGATGCTCTCTTAGCCCAGAATAAAATTTGACCCAACAAATTGAAGCATTGAACCAGAAAATAGAGAAATTACCTCAACAAATGCACACAGTACAAACTATTCCTAATCAATAGATTAGTTGTAATTTGTGTGGAGGTGATCATTCAAATGAACAATGCTCTTATCAATGCAACATTCAGCAAGAAGAAACTAATTATATGGGGGCCCAAGGTAGTAGTCAAGGCAGACAAGGTAATTTTCCTAATCTCAATAATTATCAGAATAATTTTGCACAAGGATGGAGAGAGAATCAAAATCAGAATCAGAATTTTGGGTAGAACCAAGGTGTTAGCTCATCTACTAGACAACATGCATTTCAACAACAGTCATATTAGCAACCCCCATATCAACAACAGCAATAACATTATCCTTCAATGCATGACAGAATAAGTAAATTGGAGGATACTTTAGAAAAATTCATGCAAGACACTATGGCTAATAAGAAAAATATTGAGGCTTCATTCAGAAATATAGAGATCCAGATAGGCCAACTGGCTAAGCAACTCTCTGAGCAGCAGCAAGGAGGACAATTTTCAGCTAATATACAAACCAATCCCAGGGAGCAATGCAATTCAATAAATACAAGGAGTGATAAGGTTATAGGAGAAGGTATTGGTGACAATCTGGCTATAGAGAATGAAATCTTACAAGAAAAAGAAGATGAGTGTGAAGGAGAAAAAGAGGAAAATAAAATAGAGAATATAGAAAAAGAAAAAAATACTGAAAAAGAAAAGAAAAATAAAAAGAGTGAGAAAAAGAGGGAGAAAGATGAGAGTCAAATACCGCAATTGAAAGATTTGTCATATCCTCGTCATCCTTCCCAGATAGATAAAGAAAGACAATTCACAAGATTCATGGATATTTTCAAACATTTACAGATTAATATTCCATTTATGGAAGCTATGGAGCAGATGCCGACTTATGCAAAATTCATGAAAGAGTTGTTAACTAAGAAAAGGAGATTTACTGCAGAAACAGTGGAGCTAGAAGTAGGATGCATCGCTATAATTCAGAAATCATTACCTCAAAAGTCCAAGGATCCTGGCAGTTTTACTATACCAGTCACAATTGAGACGTTACAAGTAGGTAAGTCATTACTTGATTTGGGTGCTATTATAAATCTAATGTCTTTGTCTATGCTTAAAAGAATAGGAGACTTGAAAGTAAAGTCTACAAGAATGATATTACAGCTAGCTGACAGATCTGTAAAGATTCCTTATGGAGTAGCAGAAGATGTTTTAGTTAGAGTGGATAATTTCATATTTCCTGTTGATTTTGTGATTATGGACATGGAGGAAAATGAGGAAGTCCCATTGATCCTGGGAAGGTCATTTATGAAGACTGCCAAAGTAATTATAGATGTTGACATGGACAAGTTAAAAATTAGAAGTGGAGATGATGAAGTTAATTTTAATCTGTTTGAAGTTGTACAACAACCGGAAGACAAGAAAGATTGTCTTAGAATATACACTTTGGAGGAATTAACCATCTCAACTGAAAAACAAGATTACAAGCTTGTTGCACAACCCCAAAGACATCTTAGTCTGACTATGAAGGAAGTTGTTCAAAGAAAGGTACTGAAACCTCCTGAAGCAGGTATGATTTATCCAATCTCTGACAGTTGTAAGGTTATTCGCAATGAAAAGAATAAATTCATTCTCACAAGGACAGTTAAGGGATGGAGAATGCGTATATATCACCTTGATCACTCACCTGCATGAGTCCTAAAGCAAATAGACGTCAAACTGAAGACGTTAAACAAGTGCTCTTGGGAGGTAACCCAATGTTTTGAATTTGTTTTTTTTTTCTTCTTTTTGCAATCTAAGTTTTTTGTGCATTTCTCTTCCTTAGGTTCTTTCTTTACAAAATTGATCCAGGTACACAGTGCACTTCTCCTCAAGACTTTGAAGTCTTACTTCAATGGCCTGGGGACAGTCCAACTTTTCTGGAGGGGATGAGAAAGTCTGCAGCTGAGGCTGAGACACAAGATAAGGAGTACATGACAAGTGAAGAAAATGAGGGAGGAAACTTACTTTACTTTTAATGTTTTTAATTCCTTTGTTTTTAATTTAATGTTTTTAATTGCTTTATTTTAAATTTTGAATTCCCTTGTTGTCCCATAATTTGTTTTAGAGTCATATATGAGATTATTGCTTATTGTCTAATTCAAATCTAGAACATGAAAAATAATTTTGATTGTTTCTAATAACAAGTGATTTTGGGATATTGAGTATGATAGTGAAAATGAATTGATGAGGAAAATTAGGAATTAACTGAATTGGAGAAGCTAACCAAAATTCAGGCGAGCAGAGTACCAAAAACAGATAAATTGAGTGTCAACACTTTGTGATGATAACTGATATTGGTTGATTCTTTGATGTGATTACATGTTGGCAAAACTTGAAGATGATAAAGACATTTTTTTCTTTGTAGTATATATAACCCAGAGCCAAATAGTCAACCATGCATTAATTATAGGACATCCATTTGAACCCCTTCTGAGCCAAAAATAATATTGTTTCTTAAACAGAACCCTTAAGCTTAAACATTATTTATCTACCTTCCTATATTTGAGAAAGGAAATGAGTATGAATGTCACTATTTTTCTTATTGTTGGGTATTGCTATTGTTTTCCTACAGGTATTGTTGGGGTGTTATTGTTAAAAAAAAAGTGTAAAGAACAAGGAAAAGCAAAACTTAAAAATTTGCAAAGCAAAAAAAAAAGGATACATGCAAAAGCAAAAAAAAAGAAGAAGTTAAAAGTGGGTAATAACTTGTGAGATTATGAACTCATTATCATTGTGTTAGGGACAAAAACATGAAGTTTGAAACCTGACTTGAGGAATTGTTAATCAAGAATCATTCATATGAGTTGAATTTCTCAAATATTTTTGTATATCCCAGAAAAACCAATAATTCTTTCTTAGCTTAGCCTCATTACAAGCCTCAAAAGACCTTTTGATTTAAGTCTTGTTTAATAATTGTTGATTGTTTGAAGATGATTATCAATATTGGATTGTCTAAATGAAGTGATTGAATGAGATAAACACTTACCTGTGAGAATTAGAGATGAGTATATATAACTCTATTTGAGAGATCATGCTTCTCTGAGGATAGTTGAGGACTAATTATTCTTTGTTGGTTTATATAACTTGAATGCTTATGTGTTCTATTTTCATTTGGAGTTGTGAGCATCACCCCTGAAAATTTTTATGTTGTGGTTCTAGAAGAGAAAGAGATAATAGGTGATGATTTTGTTTTGGAAAAACTACTTTGCTTGGGACAAGCAAGATTCTAGGTTGGGGGGAGTTGTTAAGTGGTAAAAAGTTGATATAATTATGCCTTGAATTGTTATGAAACCACTTAACTTATGTTAATTCTAATATATTTTTCTCCCAATATAGGATGAATTTGAGAATATCTTGATACAAAAGTAAGGAGCATAATTGTCAGCATAATTGGAGTAAAATTGAAATAAAGAAGAGCGCTTAAGCGAATGAATGATGCGAGGCCCTACCCAAATTCTCTTATAAAAGGATAAGTTGTGTTTTGAGAAAAAGAAGCAGTCTTGGAGGGGAGGAGACACGACTACTGTTAGGGTTTTGTCTAATCTTCGTCAATTCTTCACTTCTTCATTAATTGGAGCATTGTAATGACCAACATGAGTGGCTAACTTCATTCTCTTAGGATTCAGTGCACTTTTTTTGAACTCTTTTGTATCTTGGTGATATTTTGAGATATTAATCTATGTTTTGATGTTGTTATTCTTATCCTTTATGCTTTGGAATGATTTATTCTTGATTGTTTGAGGTATTATTGGAAAATATATCTTGAATCCTAGATCACGGTAGGAATATTTGTTACGTTAATTGCCAGGAATGAAATGAATGTATCAAGTGCTTAAACACCCTAACCCTAATACTGGAAAATCTTTTAATTGTGTGAGGAATCAACATTTATTAGGTTTTCTTATGAATTTCATGTGTGAGGAATCAACATGGATGATTTGAGTAGGTGGCATCAACATTGTTAGGTTAATTGATGTTCTTAATTGATTTAGCCATTACAAAAGAGGGATAAGGAAGGAAGTCAATCCTAAGTACCTTTAATTGATATTTTCTCAACAATTTACAGTTCTTTGTCATTTAATTTCAATTCAACTCTTATTTGCAAAACCTAATCTGTTTTAATCTACTTAGTAAGCATAATTGGGAATTTTTATTAAAACTGTTCCTCGTGGGATCGACTTTTATTTAATCGAAATACTATACTGCGATTGATAATTTTGGTACGCTTGCCAATAATTCAACATAACCCACAATCATAATCTCCTAACTTGGGGTGAGAATTGATGTTTTGTCTCGTCCCCATTTTATTTTCCTACTTTTAGTTCGTAGTTTAGTTTTTAGTTAGACGAGTTAATCTACTATTACGGTTTATTCTTTTTTATTTAATTTGTAATTTCTATTGAATTTTTCAGTTTGTCCTGTTCTAGTTATTTATTTATTCAATGTTCATTTTAATTTCTGCTATTTAATTATTTAGAATTTTTATTCTAGTACTACATAATTTTCATTTTCGATTCATCTCGTTTCCAATTCAAATTCGCAATTTAGTTTTGGAGTTATCACTTTCGAAATTTCAAATTTAATTATTACACTATTTTATTTCAAAGCAATTTTTTATTCTTACACTTTTAATTAAAAACACTTTATTTTAATTTTATAAATTTTAGTTATTTAAATTTTGTTTTGGTGTAATTGTCATCATTTTTCTATAGTAATTTTATTATTACTGCATCAATTTATTTCTTTTTCACTCTTTCATTCATCTCCTATTTACTGTTTTAGAGAGAATGATATGTGATAATGAGTATGTTCGTATAATTGTGTCCTTGTGATATTCGACACGAGTTAGTTATATTGCATTAGTTTAGCAACTTGTTTATTATTTTTTATCAGTATTTTGTGCGACCAAAATGTTGTTATTATACATCAACAGTGAGAAGTTTTACGAATATCATGATCGATACAAGACTAGACATTGCACAAGTAGTGAGAGCATTTAGTAGATCAATGGAAAATTGTGGTGGAGAACATGAGTTTTATCAAGAGAATTCTTATCAAAGAAACCTTGGATGTTGTATTATGTTTTGAGGATTAAAAATATTTGTCAAATGTTATGTTTGTTCAAGTTTTGCAAGTGATTTTGATGAGTTTATCTTTGTTAGAGAGGTAATAACTGGTTATCCAAGTTATAAGACGTTGTAGCTCTGTTTATCATAGTAGCTAAGTACATGGCAAACACTCAAACATGTAAGGAAATTATTTGAATTAAGAGGATAATGGAAGAAACTATTGTAAGTTTTGTTTCTTTTTTTCTTATCTTTTAATTTAGTTGTAAGTTCTTATGCAATTATTCTGATTACTAACAAAAACAAGTATGACTTTTAATATCAAATTTAGCAAATTTATTTTACATGTTACATGACAACCTTAAAGGCTTACTTGGTACGTGTAGACTACTTACTCAAAATGGGTTATAGCTTATATGTTCTTTAATCTATCTTCATTTGCAAAAACACCTCTTTTTTTTTTTCAAAATCATTTAACACTTATACAAAAAAATTTTACCTTCTTAAATGTGTGCATATTAAACAAGATTTATGAAGAAGAAACATATAAGCTTTTTTATTTATTTTTAAACCAAGAAAATAGTTTTATAATAAAAATAGAAAAACACTGAACACACAGATGTATCGAACATGGATGATCATGACTTATAAGTCATTTACAAATGAACAAAGGCGCTACAATGGAAAAAGAGAAAATGAAGAAAGTGAAAGGTTAAATTTGGAAGTACACAAGGGGGGTGCATGATCTATATCCAATGTACACTCTAGGTTTATACATGATTCTTCTGTCAAATCCTAAATTTTGCTATGTTTGTGTCAAATTCTTAAATGTATGACTCCTCTGTATCACGTGATCCCCAATATTTGATTTGTTGTTGCACCACCAAAATAGATGTTTGGGCTCCAACATTGTAAGAGACAAGAACCTCTCCAACAACTCCCAACTCCCCATGCTTCCATTTGTAAAGTTCTGACATTACTTTTGAATCTGCATGCCTCCTCCCAACCATGACAAGGTCATGACAACTATCCATGTATTCAAAAACTGTAATTACATCTCTTCCATTCAATATCGTCTCATCTTTGAAAGAAACTCTCTCATTTTGGAAGGCCTTAAGCCTGAATTCACTCAAGATTTGTGTGTCAAGCATTTTGCTTCTTTCTGTTCCTCCAACAATCTGAGTTGGAGACGTAAAATGAAAGAGTGTGATGTGGACATAAGGTTGATCTAACATACGCCTTGCATATGAAAGGGCTTCTCGATCATCTGCACCCCCAAAGAAAAGCATAGCCACTTGATAACTTGATTCCTTTGCGTAGCCACACCAAAACTTTTTCTGAGTGCCACGATCAATGAGGACACCAACTGAGCAAGGAGCTTTCTCTAAAACCTTCTTGTTTAGTTGCTGAAATGGAACAAATGAGTCGGTTGCCCTTCCAAGTATCCACTGCTTGTGAAAGGGTATTATAATAAAAGTTGTTCTCTTTTCAAGTGCCAAGTAGCACACATCATTGTGCATTGTAGCATAGGGAGAAATGCCCTTGTAGTAATGTAGTGTGACCTTCTCCTTGTATGCATCTGCAAACTTGGTGAATGAGTTAAAAATCTTCTCAGTTTGAGTGGGGTGTTTAGCAGACATTTTACGCGGCACATGAGCAACAAGAAGAGAGGAAGATCGCCCCACAAGCTTAATAAGTTGAAGCACAACTAAATCAATAGGGCTTGCTTCATTTGAATTGGAAGCTGAAAGGAGGTTTAAAATAGCCAAAACATTATCTTCTTTATGAATGCAAGCTAGTATGCGAAATTGTTCAACACTTTGCTGATGCATAATTGTCCTCCTTTTGTAAGCAAGAAACCTCTTAGAAGGATCGTATAGAGCTTTCACAATAAGTGACACAAATACGGATATGAACAGTAAAGTAAGAACCATAATTGTAAAACATTCATCATTCATCATCTGCAAAGACATGGAAGAGTGACTATTAATTAAGCTCACAAAACGAAAAGTCTTTTTAACTTGTAATGTGCATTTGAATTATAAGTGTGTCTTACTTTTTTCAATTTCAAGTCAATCAACACGGCCATTTCAACAGTGCCTTTGATGTTCAATATAAAACCAAGAGAAAAGGCATCTCGAATTGGCACCCTAAGGTAAAGGAGAGGCAACAAAGCCCCTAAAATTTTCCCACAAAAAGCAGCGCAAATAACTAATTCAATTCCGGCTATATTCTTCATCTTCTGTATGGCATACACATCTGTCCTTAGTCCAACTATAAGAAAAAGCATGGGTAGAAACACTAATGAGACGAAGCAATCAAGCTTATCTACCAATGCTGCTCCCAAGGGTGGACCATCTGGTATAGCTAGCCCTATACAGAAAGATACAATGAGTGCATTTATGCCAATGATTTCACCTAGGAGTCCACATAACAATAGTGTTAGGAGAACTCCACTGATATAAATTTCCTGGACAGGTTTTCCTTCTGGTGATTGTTGAATTGCCCATAACGCAACAGGGTGAATTACAAAGATGACGAATACAGCAAGTAGAGCGGTGGACAGGAAGGATCCAATAGATACTACTATTGACTTTGTCAAAGATAATCTCATAAAAAATGTTACTGTGATGTTTAACATGTAGCAAACCTCAGAAACTAATGAAGAAGAAGTGGCCAACCTTCCAATCTCTGAATTGAGGATCTGAAGTTCAGAAAGAAAGCGAGTAATTACAGGAAAGGCTGTGATGCATTGAACTTCTATCACAATAGGGAGCATCACAGAAACATCATGATCCAATGAGCCAGAACGTGTGAGGATATAGACAACCACTTTGGAAAATAAGTAAGGAACAAAGTACCCTAAAATTCCTATGGCATAAGTCCTTTTACCTGATCTAAAAGCGATGGCTGGATCTATCTTTACCCCACATAAGAAGATGAATAACATAAATCCAAAAAAGGTCATGGTATCAAGCACACTTCTCTCTTTTAGTGGGAAAACCTTATCAGCAAATGTTGTATTGAGCCCAAGAAAAGAAGGACCTAAAGTTACACCACCCTGGTGAAAACAAACAGTGAAGAAATTAATTTTGAAAGGTAAAACCGTTTTGGCACCATTCAGAAAAGGTCAACAATATAAGGCAAATTTTTTTTTTTTTGTGGGGGGACAAAGTAGATAATTGATCAAATCACTCCATTATTTATGCAAACACATCATGAATCGATTAAAATGTGTGGACGACTTGTCACTACATAATATGAAAAGTAATCTTATAGGTTCTGTTTGTTTAATTTTTTTTTTTTATAAACTAAAAGTAAATTTCTTAATAAAATAATCACTTGATTTTTTAATATATTTAGAAATTCAAAAACAGAAAAAAAAAACTTTTTTTTATTTTTTTATAAAGAATAAATTAGAATTAATTCCGATAAAAAGCAAATTTGTTACAAAAATAAAACATTAAATTTATATAAGGATATTTAAAAATAATAAAAATGATTATTTCATAACTCAAATAATCAATAAATAACTCACAATAATACTTTATGGTATCATTTTAAGTTATTTATTATATGTTTAGATTGTCATATAATTATCATCCTACTAAATAAGTTTTTTTTTCAAATACAAACATACACACAATGAATTGGTTTATTAATATATCTGTTTTCAGAGATTATAATTGTGAGAGTTAGGCTCATGAATAAGTTTATGACATTTTGACAGTTTTCACGTATGACTTTATATCATTGAATGAAATGGAACTTGTAAATTAATGTTGTTTATTGACAATATTGAACATAACATTCTCTAATGATATTTCTTGAAGAACTTTGTATAACGAGATTTAAAAAAAAAATGCAGAAGATCAACAAATAATCTATCACAAAATGGAACTTGAAGATAAATATGAGCATTAGGAATGAAAGCTTTGAAGCTTACAAGAACTTGAGAAACAAAAGACGGTTGACCAAGGGGCTTGATGATAAGGTAAAACATATGGGTGAAGATGAACATGAGAAAAAGTTGGACCAAGAAAACTGGGAGATAATGTGTAAGTGGATCATCCCCAAACCAGATTCCCTTGGAGTTGATTTGATTAACTGTGCTGTGGCAAATGAAAGATCCTCCAAATGCCTCTGCATTATTGGTTCCACCACTAAAGATGTTTTTCTGGCCTACCTCCATGGATGGACCTTCATGAGAGCGGTTAAGAGACTTTGAAGGGAGGAAAGAGTGAAAAGCATAGGAATATTATGAGAGAACCTCTTTGGGAGAGAATTGTGATCATGAATGGATGAGATAAAGAGAGAGAATCAGGTTCATTAATGGTTTCCTTTTGCATGTTACTTTGTGTTGACCAAACACAATTATAAAAATATCCTGTCTCATCTTTTCCTTAAGAATACAATTACTACTCATCTATTTATCTATCAATCAATCATGTTTATGAATCTATTTATGTATTAAACAATTAAGACATTTCTCAAGATTGGTTAATTTTGACAGAGAGAATGATTAATAACACAACGATTAAAAATGAGGATATAGGATATAAGTGTTTGATGAATCTAATTGAAATTTTTTTTCTTTCTACTTTTCTTTATTTATTACTTTTTCTGATAAAAAAATTTCTTAATTTATGATCTTGTAACAATATGAATGAATATGTATGTTTCATGCGACGTGCAATTTTAATATAATAACTTTTTTGTTAAATGTATGTATTTATTTTAATATTAGTCTTTGGAAAAGAAATAATAATTTATGTGATAAGTAAGATTCATTATTAATATAATAATCAATTATATTTCAATCAAAATTGATATCACATAACTCTTCAAGCGTGCTCAAAACCAATTTTAAAAATTAAGTAAGAACGGTCTCAACCAAAATCAACGAAAAAAAAATTGTCTTAAGCAGATTTTTTAGAATGAACCTTAATTTTGGAGTTTTAAAATCCAAAAGTAAAATTTAATTCATATCTAATCTAAATTTAATTAAATGTGTTGAATTTAAAATCTAAAAATATAACAAAAAGAACTTAAAAAGTAATTTGGATATGAATGATTATATAGAATACGAATAATTATGAATTAAATTTGAATATTTAAATGTTTACTCATCTCTCTTATCCATACACTCATATTCATATTGGTGAAATCGGATGATGATAAGTAGTAACTTAAACGTCTCAATTTAAAAAAAATATATTTAAACAAATATAAAAAATTGAGTACAACTAAACAATTATATAATTTTTTTAACGTGAGAAAAAAAAAGAGTATCAAGAAAAGATAATCCACTTTTTAAAAAAAAATGCATACTAAACTGTTGTGAAAATATTAAATTATATGTATTTATAAGAAAAAATATATAATTTTTTTAAAACACCTAATAAAAAATCCTGTACTAATTAAGTTGTTTTAATTAGGTCTTACTTAAACCTGATGCAGACCCACTTACAAATGACCATAACAGTGTCATGCAGACAAGGATTATGCTTCCATTGCTAGGAACTGCCTTCACGCAGGGAGGATCATTTGGAGATGAAACTTCGTAAAAATCTTGAATTTTCAACGCAATAATCCGGCTCCAGCAGTTATGCTTCTTTTCAAACAAACTTCGACAACCATTTCCATTTGTATGCTTAAATTAGTTGATGTCATATTAAAATCTTTTACCAGTCAGCGTCACTCAAACTGCAACTGAGTAAAACCATTACCTCACAAGAAGCTTCATAATGACAGAAATCACCAAATGCTATCATAAGAATATACAAATTTTTTCATTAACTCAACTCTTCGTCACCAAGCACGACAATGAGAGAAATGAATGACAAAGAACCGAATCAATTTAGTTGTGTAAGATCCTATCTACACCGTGGAAAACAATATAAAGAATATCTATACCTCTATACACAAATTTTAGAAAAGCAGAAAAAAGAGTATGTTCCTGTGGGTTATGTTATATCAGTTATCACCACCATTGATGCACTAAAACTCCATAACTTCTAAGTGAAGAAAACATATGCAGGCATTGAGTATAGGTCTTGTGATACTTTGCACTTCTCTGTCCAGGGCAGCATCTCTGCCACCTATTGTAGTGGCACTCAAGGAAGAGCTCATCAATCAAGCATATAGCCCCAGTCTGAATCAACCTTGGGATGAGATGAAACTCTGTCCCTTCCACATCCATCTTCACCACCACAAAATCCATTTTTGTTACAGCACTCTTGAGCCACTCTGCAAAATCAAAACCCTGAATTTTGTCCGTGTCACCCATATGGCTAGAAGAGGTTTGCACAGGGTTTATCCTCCCCATGCCTCTTCCTTGCATCATCACTTTGCTTGGGTCTCTGGTGATCTCAAAGAACAATGTCTCATTCCTCACCCAAGCTGCATAGGGCAACAATGTTACCCCTCTCTTTTCCCTATACCCTTCATGAAATGATTTATCAGCCTCAATTGCATAAACCTCAAAGGTTCTATTCTGCTTTGGGTACTGTTTCCTAAACCAACTTCCTATGCTAGAACCATAACTCCTAGCTCCTACATCAACATACACATACCTATTCTTAAAGCTTATGTCAACCAAAGAAGTTAAGTACTTGACGTTCTTCACATTTTTCTTTAATATAATCCAAGGCTTCAATGGCTCTTCCTCAATCAACGACTCTGCATTTTTAACTATTTCACGTTTATAACCAGGAACAGAGCACTTATTCACGAAATTGCCACTATCTAGGGTTTCGATTTCGAAATTTGGGTTTTCCTTTTTCTTCTTCAACAAAATTTCAAGAACCGGACGGGAATCAACACCGTTGATTTCTCGTGTTCTGATCAATTCACAGCAACTGAACAATTCAAGGAAAGAATCGAAGCTGTAAGCATCTCTCACCGCCGCGTGAACAACCGTAAAGCCGCCGGGACGGAGGGTGCGGCAGATCTCGGCGGCGAAGACCGCCGGTCGCGGGGAACGTTCCAGGCCGCCGTGGCCGGAAAACTCGAAGTCGAAAGCGTCGCCAGAGAAAGGATGCCGGCGGCCGTCACCGTGTAGAATCAGCGGCGGCGACGGTTTCTTGAAGATTCCAACGGAGTCAACGATGCCGACCTCTTTCAGAGCCAGGACGTCCTCTCCGGCGGGCGTGTCAATGCAGAGGGCGCGGGAGTTCGGGGAGAGGTAGCCGTCGGCGATGAGGTCCTGGAAAAAGGCGGCGTAGTGCTCGACTGATCGGCGCCAGTTCTTTCCGGAAAATATATCTTCGGCGTCGGAGGAACGAGAGGGAGTGGAGAGAGTGAGGTTTTCGGAGAAGAAGCAGAAATCGGCGGATTCGCAGGATCCGCCGCGGACGGTGACGATGATGGCAAATCGCGCTGCTAAGATGAGGACGGCGAAGGAGAAGAGACGAACCAGAACATTTCGTAAGGAGCCGTGTTTCGCTGCGGGTGGCTCCATGGGTCGGTGCCGTGTAACCTCAGGGAAGAAATAGAAGAAGAATAAAAGAGTACTAAGAGCGGAAGGGATGGGGTTTGAAATTGAGTCTGGTTTCGAGGGCAAAACGGGAAACGCGCAAGTTTCATTTGGCGCGCTCGGGTTTCTCAAAACGACGTCGGGGAGCAACCGTTGAGAATTAGAGGTCATCGTTGTTCTGCCAAAGTGTCACTTAATTTACTTGAAATAACGAAACTGCCACTATTTTATTTTTTATTGTAAATTACACTTTTAGGTTTTTTTCATAATTTAATTTAATTTAATTTTTATATTAATTAATACTTAAATTTATAAATAATTTTAACATAATAAAATATTAAAAAAATAATAAATAAAGTTATTTAATTGCTGTAGTGATATTTGAAAATTATAAAATGATCTTTTCATAGATTATTGATTTATTAGAATTTATTTAATTAAGCATTTTTTTAATCTTAATTTTTTTAACTAATTATTTTTTTAAAATAATTATTAAAATTCAAATTAAAAGTAAAGTTAGTTTAAATTAAAAAAATAATTGTTGAAACAAAATCCCAATGAGAAAATAAATTAATTTAATTAATAAAAGAATCGATAGTAAATTGAATAAGTAATGTGATTTCTATCTTTTCAACCAATTTTTTTATAAATCATATTACTTTTACTAAAATTTAAGATCTACATTTATTTTAATGTTAGGGTTTAAAATAAATGTAGAATATTTTTCTCATAACTTTTAAATGTTCAATAATAAATATTCTTCAATAATCTACAACAATATTCGTATATAATATTTTAAAGTTGCATAATTTTATTTTCTAATTAATTATAAATAACATAATAAAAATTATTACCTGTTAATTTGAATTAAAAATATAAAAAATAAAGAGTTTGAGATGACTAGGGCATTAGACAGTTGCCATATTGTAATTCTTTATTTATTTTTTAGATAGACAACATATAGAAATCTAAAACTTAATTAAATTGGCTGTTTTCCGCATGTAAAATTTCATGCTTTTAAAGGAAGAATTTAAGTGAAAGATACTCAAATTATATAAGATGTTGACACTGTCATCCATTTCAATAATGATTTGTGCACAATAAGGTTTATTTATTTATAATAATTACATTATAGGTCATATTTAAGCTATTTTCAATTAATCGTAAATATAAATATACTTTATACAAGATATAAAAAGTAAACTCTCAAAACAATCAATATGTAATGCGCAAAAAGTATATACCAATCCTATTTACCTAGATAACAATATACCCATCCTACAAAAAAAAAACTAAGAACTAGCAATCACATTTTTCTTTTATAAAAAAAAAAAGAACAAAATGTGATTATTTAAATATCTTACTTTCAAATTTAAGAAAATAAATCATATTTTACTGTAATAACAGCCATTTATGGAACTTTAGAAATATTTACTAATAATTTCATAGAACCGTCCTAAGGCTCTTAAACTGATAAAAACATGCATCTGATTTATTTATATTATTGAAGCATTGATAACTTGCACGACATTAAAGCTCAGAACAGTGTTTTTTTTCCAACACTTAGCTCTCACCCCACTTGGACACCATGACAGCTATTTTTTTAAAAGAAAAAAAAAAAAAAAGAAGATAAAACAATTAAGTTGACGTTCACTAGGTACCTTACCCACCAACTATTTAATTCTCAGCCCCCTTTTTTTGACTAACTATTGCCCTAATCAAATACAAAACCAGTGACAGATGCTTCTCCAATCAGCTAAACTATCATATCCACAAGATATTTACTTCTGATATCTATAATACACACATAACAAGTTTATGTACTATTTTTTGTTTTTTCTTTATTGTAATAATATGTGATAAATTTGTTATAAATGGTTCCTGAGCGTGTAACTTTTTTGTTTTTAGTGCGATTGATAGGGACCAAAAAAGTCCTCCCTTTAAGATTCTATGATGACAAGAGATAGCACACAAAATAAATGTGAAATGAGTGTATAATATAGTATGTCATACTATAATATAACACCTAGCAGAAATAATTTAAGACAACACATTTCGTGTTTCAAGATAAGGATCCTGTAAATGAGATTCTAGATAGATAGCTCCCAACCTAAGTCACGAGACTCCCAAAATAATGATATAAAAATGTTTTTATAAACATCTGTGTAACATACAACAATTATGAAATGAAAAATACAAACGATAAAAAATATTCTGTATATATATACCAATCCTGTGGGTATGGAAATATCCAATAAACAAAATAAAAAAATATATAAAACTTACATGCAATTTCTTACGTATTTTTGGTTATCTTTTAAGTTAGAATTAAAATTTAGATGAAACTCTAACACTAACTTAAAAACAGAAGAAAAATACCTAGACAACTGCATGTAAAAGTTTTAAATAAATGGAATGAGCTAGATCATAATTATTGGTCAGGTAAAATCCTATGCCAAGCCCTGCCAAAAAATCCAACCACTTCAAGTCTATGCAATGAGACTATTCTTTAACATAGCAGAGAGTCAAGAAACGAGTCATCTCCTTGCTCCTCCTTCGCTCTAGAGGTGAACACATTGTCAGATTGTTGGTTCATGTAAGACCCCATTAATGGATTTCCAAAGCCTGAGAATCCAAAACTTCCTGAGCCCTGCTGCATATTGGGGTTGAAGTGTTGTGTCCTTTCTGGTCCTGGTGGTCTAGGATTCTGATGAGAATTGTTAATGTATATAGAGGAGGCTGCACTAGTGGTGCTGTTTGTGGTAGTGTTTATAGGTACTGATCTGCTGATAGAGTTGCTGCCACTGCCACGTGCTGCAGGCACGTCGTGGTTGTGCTTTCCCTCATAGGTTGTGATAACTGCTCTTAGGTCATGTGAGGCTCTCTCTACGTGCTTCCTCACTGGACATCCTGGGAATGTGCACTTGTAGTAACTCCTACACCAGTCACAGATTAAACGAAAAGCAGTAAGACTAGACATTCTGCGAATATTGTTTAGACATTATATGGTCCTGAAGATTTGATTCCCATGCACACGTGAGAGAAACGATGGTTGCCAAATTTCACCAAAACCAATGCAAAAGCAAGGCAAACTTATGTGCGCATACTTTACAATATTCCAACAAATAATCAATGTTTCTAACGTACCTAATTAATAAGATATACGTAGTTAGATATTTTAATAATCATGCATTATGATGTGTGTGTATGCTACATTTGAATAGTCAAGGTGTGTAAATTCTACCATCAAAATATATGTACCTTAACGTGCACAGTAAAATTATATCTCTTATCTTATTTAATATTTCTTATATTACTTTCTTTCTAGTCGGATAATATCTCTTATGGTATACGCTTTTTTTTTTTTTTTCTTCCCTCACGTGATATAGACTAACTTTTGTTGTTTGCCCAACACATATTATTCTATTTTTAGTAGCTTACCACTTGAGAACTCTCTAATGGGATTCTCTATACACAATTCTTAATAACGTTTAAAGTAGAATAACTTTAATAAAGTTGGACAATTATTTCTACCATATATAAAGAAAGAGATGAAAGCTTTTTACCTTGGATTTGGATTTCCCTTGACTACTTTCTGCCCATATTTTCTCCATCTGTATCCATCATCTAGAATATCGATGTCACTGGTTGTCTGAACCACGACTCTGGGTTCCCTAACTGTTCTACTTCCAACAGCTGATATACCCTCATTTTCACCTTCTATTCTCCTGGAAAAGTATATAAAAAAATAATTAAAATACAGTTTATTGGAGGGGTTTTAACACGCTAATGAAGTGAATCACATGAAAACAAAAACAATTAAAAAAACCACCATCTTTTGGCATCAGGTTCATCATTATCAAACTCATCTCCTCCTGATTTACTCTGACAAAAATCATCATCTTCCATTGATATAGATGAGTTTTCTGGAGTTGCAACCGAATCCATTTGATGAGTGGTGAGTGTCATTTCATTGTTAACACTATTTGAATGAGGAATTGTATGAGATGAGGCAGACAATGAGTTCCTCTTGGTAGCCTGAGGCTTGGGATGGTTATGACTGCCTTTATAAACAATCTCAGTAATGTGTCCATCTAAGGACCTCTCAACCTTTTTCTTTGTTGGACAATTGGGGTATGTGCACTTGTAGTAGCTTCTTGGATTTTCACTTCCTTTCACTTGCTTTTGCCCATATTTCCTCCAATTGTACCCATCATCTGACCTTCTGCTTAAGGTCTGAACTTGTGGCTGGTACTTGTTATAATCTGATTGAAAACCAGCACTCTTGTGGTTATTCTCAGAGTTGAAACTCTGCATCGCAGAAGAGGTTTCAGTTTTCACCATACTCATACTCGTTCTTGAAGAAAAACCATCTTGTTTAGCGGTTTCCGGAAAACTCCACCCCTGTTGATTAACAAGAAACACTTCAGAATTAATTCAACTTATCATGTAAAGCATAGAATTTTTGCATATAAATGAAGTTTGTTCATTGAAATTGGTCACTCACGGTTTGAAGTATGCCGATTGAAGATTGAAATCCAGTTGAAGATGTAAGAGGAGGCTGTGTTTGTGTTTGTGTTTGGAAGGAGAAACTTGAGAAGCTTTTATTTTCTTCTTTGACATGGAGCTGGCTTTCCCCATAAATGCTCTTCCAATTGAAGCCTTCACCAGCAAATGATCCAGTCGTTGGAGATGGCAAACCCTAAAATCACAAACAACCATAAGAACACACGCGCACATACCCATTAAACCTACAACAACACAAAGTTATAATGTGCAATATTCACAAAACAAAACACGAGATTACAAAAAGGGTAAACGATCATGAAAAAAAAAAAACAACGAAGATTTAAACAAGAAGAAATATGGCATGTTCCGTTCCACATCTGATATAAATTTGCACGTTTATTAAAAAACTAATAGTCATAACTTCCAACTTTTTCCATATCAGACATAATATTTTACTCTCTTTTTTAACAGTTTCCAAACAGGCTAATGATAATCAAGTAATCAACTAAACTGCCATAGGAGTAAAAGTTTCAGTATATATTATTTTCCATTAATTTGTACTACCCTTTATTGAAGGATATATTGTGTGAGGAACCAAAAAGCAAAAGAACAAGGTTGACTTACGTTAGAAGAGTTGAGGAGAACTGGAGAGTCAAGAAGTTCAGCAAGGCTTAACCCATGGGGGATGTTAAAGTAAGAAGGAGAAATGGGTGGAAGAGGATGATTTTGAGGGTGAGAGAGAGGGAGAGAGGGAGGTGGTGTGGACTTGAATTTTGGCGCACCAGACCCTGTTTGATCCGACACCTGAGGTCTTTCGGAGCCTGCGAGGTTGTGGTCGGTGGGAGAAGAAAGAAGGTCAGAGAAAGAATGAGTCATGAATATGAAACTGAGATTAAAAACGTTGTGAACAGTTGTCAGAGGAGGCTGTGAGAGAAAAGAGAGATGAAAAATGAGAGGGTTTTGGCTTAATAACATGAAAGGAATAGAAAGAGAGGAAGAAGGTTACGTGTGTTGAATGGCCAAAGATGGGAAGAGAGAAGAGATTTCTTGGAAGTATCCCATGAAAGTTGTGGGTATTTTAATTTTAGTTTCAATTTCAATTTTTATTAATACTATCTGAAAAAAAAAATAGTGTAAAGTTTTTTTATGTGAGTCAAAGTTGTGGTTTGACCAGTTGGCGGCTGAAGAGAAGGGAAAAAAAAATCTTGAGTTTGCTTATGCAAAAGGTTGCGTCTCTTCGTAATTGACATGCATTGTCTTTGTGCTATGCATTGGCCATAAAATTCGATTCACTGCTAAGGACATTTTGTCCGATTCATAACATGGAACATTCTTGGTGCCATTGCCAATGGCAATGTAACTCTACTTGCATCATCCAAGACTTTCTGGTAGTGAAGTTGATAAACTAAATCGTGCATCTTTCTACAATCTATTATGACAATTAGTTGTTATTTTTACATTCAATTTAACATTATTATTATTGTTGTTTTTTTATGTTATCTTTTTTTTTCATCTATAATAATACTAAAATTGGTGAATATATTTAAAGCTATTCAAAATGTTGACTGGTATGATGTAAATTTCACAAATATAAAATGATTTTTGCATGTAAATAATATTAATAAAACACAAAATAATAATACTGGGAAACCGATACTATATAAGAAAAATTATATATATATATATATATATATATATATAATATAATATAATATAAATGCATTAATAATATATTAGTATGAATTTAAAATAATAGAAAATGTAATAAAAATGAAACCTAATAAGTGATTATTATAATAATAAAATAATATAGCAAAGAAATTATATATATATATATATATATATATATATATTTTTAAATTATACATAATATTTAAAATTAATGAGAGAAATAGGAAACAGAGTTATTTAATATATATATATATATATATATATATATATATATATATATAGTTTATTGCATAATGTGTAAAAATTAAAATTTCAGAAATTAAATTAAGATTGGAATAATCTTATATCTAGGATAGAAAATTAGCTATCTATTAGTAAAAATAAAATAGCATTGTAATAAACTTTTAACATATCATAAATATATTTAAAACAATATTTAGATTGTTGATTATATATATATATATATATATATATATATATATATATATATATATATGTGTGTGTGTGTGTGTGTGTATCTATATAATTAATAAGATTTTATAAATATGTTACTCTTTATAATAACGTTTTAAACTAATGTTATAACATTAATAATAATAATAATAAAAAGGTCATTACAACAATAATATAAAGTTTAAAATATAAAATAATATAAATAATTAAATATAAAAGTATGCAATAGTAATAAATCTGTTGTTGATTTTAAGGATTGTAGTTTCTAGTTTACTTTATCCAAGGAACCAAATTGATCATATTCTGATAACAATGTTAATAAAATTAATTATATATATAAAAAAATTAGTTTTGGTTTTAGAAGTCTAATATGACATGTCAAATCATTTGAGGCAAAACTAAATGAATTAAAAGTTATAGTATTTAACAATTCAATTAAACTTTAATTATGATATTTGGATGAACTCACCTAATCAAATTCAAAATTTTGAACTCTAAATTTAGGATATCTTAAAGCATATCAATTCATATAAACTCGATAATTCTTTAACTATTCCGCTAATGGTGAAGTGTGTGGTGGAGCATAATGAAAATGGTGACTTGAATCAATAATTTTTTTAAGAGTATGAAAGTTGGGAGGGAAAAAAGAGACATAAAAGATATCCAAATTGTTATGCTTAGTCAAAGTACTAATCTAAAAAATGTCCTATGATTTGTTGTGACTATGAAGAAGCCACATCGACAACGTTGTTCTAGAATGCAAACACCAGAACACGTGGTTAGACAAAGTGAAACCCATGCATTATACATACACAGAAACCGTGCATGATTCTTTTTCTTCATCCAAAAAAAAAGTTCTTAGCTTTTGCTTTGTGTGGAAGCTTTTTTCTCATTTCACACGTTATCCACATCTAGAAGTAAAATAAACATGAGTTATATTATTTATTATTTCAATTTAAAATAATGACAATGTAAAATTTATTTACACTGATAATTAATTTATTAATTTATTATTATTATTATCAATTTAAAAACCTTTATACCAAAATTAACTGTATGTAAAAATTAATTCATTATTTTTATACAGTAAAATTATATACTATTATAATACTTTTATATTCATTTCATTAATAATTTGTTCATACATGTAAAATATAAAAGAAACACGCCAGATAAGGTTCAACTCTGTTTCAAATATTTGAAAAAAAAAAAACATCGCAAAAAATATGACTTTTTTTTTTAATATTTTCATATCTATATAGATAGAGCATTCAAATCAAAACAATAATATTAAAAAAAAAGTGTTATAATGGGTACCTAGTTGTAGCTTTTGAAGATATTTTGTCTACTTTGTTTTCTTTAAGAGACAAAAAAACATTTTGAGCATTGCATATTGCTTGTCTTATATGACTTCCGCATAAAAATGTGTTTATTTAAAAATAAATAAATAAATTTAATACTGTATTATGATGCAATTATTATTTATTATACAATTACCATTTTTATAATAATATTATTACTATACTTAATTAATCTTGTTTGAAATTTGCGTACACTGAGAGAAAAGTTATATAGGTTTGAGAAATATTTTTTTAAGAGGAAAAAATCACATAAAAAATACCAAAGAAAATAAATAAAACTATATATAAGAAAATGAGAGTGCAAGTATAAGAATACAATAAGGAAAATATAAATAATTTCTGTTCAATTGGTCAGCACTTCGTGAGCTCATACGTAATTAACTACTTATTTAAGCTATATTTTAATTAAAGAGGAGAAATAAAAGACAGAAGTCAAACTTTTTATAGGTAAATAAATTCAAAGTGATCTTATCATAATTTTCAAATTAATTATTACAAAAGTCATTAACTTTTATATAATAATGGTTTTTATTAAATTATATATATGTTCTAATTAAATTAATTATTAATTTATATTTATATTTATTGTCGTTACTTGGATTATACGATAATTATAAAAAAATTTAGTTTTTTTTTAGTTTGTAGAGGTTTGAAAAATATTTGTAAAAGACTATTCCATCTTTTAAGTCAGTACGATAATAATTAAATTCATGAAGAGATGTCTAACTAAAGTGATACAAAATCTGTCACAGATTAATTAAGAATATAATTTTCGAAAAATGACATAATTTGAATATTTTATCGTAAGTATCTTGGTTAACTTTGATGTTCAATATCTAACCATTTTTATTATAGTTCATAAAAATCTGGATATATATATATATATATATATATATTCATTTCAAATTATTATTAATAAAAATTATATTATTAAATTCAGTTCATTTAAAATTATATTATATAATTTACCATATATATAAAGTAATACGGGATAGAGATATTCTTATAAAATTCACCTCCATTTACAACACTTTGAAAAATAGTAATTAAAGAAAGAAGATGGGATGCAAGATTAGGTAAAACGAAACTCTCAATGTATATTTAGCATTGCAAATGTCGTTTTACATATTTAAATCTGTGACCTTTTTTCATTAAAAGAAATTTAAAATGTGTGATCTTTACATCAGATAAGGACAAATTTATAGTTATGTGTTAAGATTCTTCTTCAACCAAGAAATAAGTTTTGGACTAAAATTAGAAGATCTAGTTTGAAGGAATAACAAATATGCAAAATGAGGTTTTGGTTAGAAAAATATCAGAGAAAAAGATAAAGGAGACAGTTTGGAATTGTGAAGGCAGTAAAAGTTCGGGACCTGATGGTTTTAATTTCTACTTTATAAAACATAATCGGCCTACACTGAAGGTAAACATACTTAAAGCTATTGAAGAATTTCAGAGGGAGGGTAAATATTCCAAAAAAATGTAATGTCTCGTTCATTGCACTAATTCCAAAAGTAGAAATCTCTGTGGATTTGGATGAATATAGACCAATATCTTTGATAGACAGCTTGTATAAGATACTAGCAAAGGTGTTAGCATGTCGCTTGAAAGACGTGCTAAATAAGGTAATTAGTGTTTCCCAATCTGCTTTCCTAGAAGGAAGAGGTTTCCTGGATAGCCTTGTGGTAGCAAACGAAGTTATACATGAGTACAAAATCAAAAGGAAGAAAGGTTTGGTACTCAAGATAGACTATGAAAAAGTCTATGACTTCGTGGATTGGGAATTTCTCTTCTATATGTTAGAAAAACTCGGGTTCTGTAGGAAATGGGTGAGGTGGATTAAAGATTGTTTAAAATCTGCCTCCATATTAGTACTGATGAATGACAGCCCAACAAAAGAGTTTCTCACCCAAAAAGGATTAAGACAGGGAGACTTTTGGCCCCGTTTCTTTTCTTAGTGGTAGTTGAAGGGCTAGCTGGGGTGGTTAGGCAAGCAATAGCAAAAGGGATGCTACAAGGAGCCAGGGTGGGGGGAAATGAGCTTCAGGTTAGTCTTCTACAGTTTGCAGATGACACTTTGTTTTTTAGCGATACAAATCCTAATAACATTACGGTAATTAAAGCGATATTGAGATGCTTCCTGTTAGCATCGGGATTGAAGGCCAATATGAGAAAGACAAAATTAGGAGGAATAGGGGTAGAGTCTGTATTACTGAAAAGTTGTGCACGGGAATTAGGATGTAAGACAATGATATTGCCATTTACATATCTGGGGTTGAAAGTTGGAGGAAACTACAAAAGACACGAGTTTTGGGATGACGTCATAAGTAAAGTAAAGAAAAGACTCTCTAGGTGGAGAGGACGCATGCTCTCCTTTGTTATTAGGAGGGTATGTTTGGTGAAATCAGTTCTTTTGACGGTACCATTGTTTTATGTATCGATGTTCAAAATGTTTGTTAAAGTGATAAAAGAGATAACAAAACTTCAAAGGGAGTTTGTGTGGGGTTGGGGCAAAGAAGGGAAAAAGATAGCGTGAGTAAAATAACAAAAAATATGTAGAAGAAAGGAAGATGGTGGGTTAGGGGTGAAGAACATTTAGAAGATGAAGGGATCCCTGCTAGCAAAATCGAAATGGAGGTTAGGTGTCAAGTCAAAAAGATTATGGAAGGAAGTAATAGAAGCCAAATACGGGTCCTGGAGAGCCTTAGACGAACCGAAAAACATTAATAAGGATTCAAAATGGTGGCTAGATATAAAAAAAATATGTAATTATAATGTGGTAGAGCTTGGTTTGATAAACATGTAACTTGGAAGATAGGAAATAGGGAGAAAATCAGGTTTTGGGACGATGTGTGGATTGAGGAACAAAGTTTAGGCAGTTTGTATCCAAGGTTAAAACAAATAGGACTGAACAAAAATGGGGTGCTATCAGAACATGGTGTGTGGATGGAAAATAGATAAGAATGGAGAGTAAACTGGAGAAGACAACGTTTCGAATGAGAGAAGGAAATGGAGGAGGAAATGCTAAGTAAGATTCAAGACGTAACACTCAATAGGGATACAGAAGATACGTGGTTGTGGGGATCGAATAAAAATAAAAGGTATAATGTAAAAAAAGCGTACGAGATTCTAACCGAAGTAACTTGTGATGAGAACGAATCGATCTTCAAATGGTACTCGAAAATTAAAGCGATACCAAAAGTCATTGTTATAGGGTGGAGAATTCTTCAGGATAGGATCCCTACTAAGGTGAATTTAGTTAGGAGAGAAGTTGATATATATAATCCAAAATGTGCTTTGTGTGGAAGTCAGGACGAAACATTCAATCATCTCTTTTTCACGTGCAAGATGTCCAGTGAGATTTGGGAAAAATGCTTTAGATGGATGGGAATCAGCTTTGTTAGCCATTGTGAGGTGAAAACAAGCCTGGAAAGCTTTGCATTAGGTGGATTGGGAGCGAAAGGAAATATGTTGTGGAAAAAACTATGGCTAGCAGTGGTATATAAAATTTGGTTTCAAAGGAATAAATATATTTTTAAAAATGATAAATTTGATGTGAAAGTAAGATTTAGTAAAACTAGTGCAAAATTCACTGTTTGGTGCGCTAGAGACTGAGATGTAGCGAGTCTAGCAAACTCCGATTGGTTCTATGAACCGGTAAGGTGTATGAGGCTAATTGTCCTATAACTTCTCTTTTGTTTGTGTTGGTTGATATATGTCTTTACAGTTTAAAGTGTGTAATTATGCTACAAATATGAGAATTCATATAAGAAGACAGAGAGCGGGAGTATTCAGGAGCTATAAGGTCTATTTTTAGCCTTGTTGTAAGCTATGTTATTGTTAGCATTTTATCTAAAGCTAGTTTATTTAGTTACCGTTGGGATAATTGAACGTGTGCTCTTGAGCTTTTATCCTTGTGACCCAGCAAGGTATGCTTTTTTATTTTTGTTCATCTAGCTTCTTTCAGTTATATTTGGGTTGAAATACCCCTTATACTTCTATTAATTTTATTCTTTGTTACGATAAAAAAAATGTATCAAGATTCTTCTACAAAATCAACATTTAGAAAATTTTAGATAATTGATAATAATTGTGTTTAAATAATGGACAGTAAATACATTGAAGAAAGCTATTATATTTGGTGGAATAATTATTAAGAAAATATTATACAAGATAAAATTTTGGTCCACCAAGTAACATATCGTATCGTACCCTACATTATTTTTCAAAACTAGAAGATATAGTTAAATTTTCGGGTATTCTGAGTGTAAATTTTATACTATAATGACTTTTATAATTTCTTTAGATAATTTTAAATATATATATATATATATATTTAAGATTAAAAAAATTATTTTTACAATTAAGTCATGCGTAAAGTTTTTTAAATTAATTACTTTCATAAATAGTTTTAGAAAAATAAATCAAAAAATAAGATTAATTTATTGATATGTTATAATTAACGTATCCTTAGTGTAAAATAATATGAAAGGAATTTATTGGTACTTATTATTAATGTTTAATAAATAAAAAAATTTATTTTATTCTTATTAGTGTTTTTAAAAAATTTTTGTTAAATATGTAAAATTAAAGACATTTTGTAGATAAATTAACATGAGATCATTTTATGAAAATGTTTAATTTAGTTTTTATTTTATGCTAAACAAGTTTATACAAAAAAATTCAAACAAATCCAAATTAATATAGCTTATGATATAGAACATAGTTATATAATATTTATCAGTACAAACCTAATATAGAAAGAAATCACATTGAATATTTTATTATTATATTCCCCTAGTACAGTGGCATTTATAAGATCTAGAAATCACTTTCAGAAGTTAGCAAACAAAAGCAACTAATGATAACCTAGTTCTTTGCACCATTCCTGATAGAAAAACAAATTGGACATACAATGTTACTAATAAAAACCCTAATTGTTCTTAGATATTAAAACTAAAAACAAAATAATGCCACCTTTCATTGACCACCGAGCTCTTTCAAGTTCTAACATTATCAAATCAAAATCTCCTTTACAAAATAAAGAAGAGCCACACTGTAATTATTTAATTGTTAATGGATATAGGTTAGCACAGTTTTATTTAATTAGCATTGTCCTTTATTTTTATTTAATTTTTCCATTCTTAGTGCCTTCTATCTTTTTATTTATTGCTTAAAAGATATTTTAAATCCCTACAAAATTAATATATTTTTATTTTAATTAATTCCTTTCAATAACTTTTTTACTCTCCATACAAAAAAAAAATAATAAATCTATTATCATTTAGATATACCACATTCAATTTTTTTCTCCTAATTTATAGATAACCTTTTAAGACTTTTCCAGATACTTTTTTAAATGTAGATTATATTTTTTATATGTATAAAATAGTAAACTTGTCTAGCTTTATATAATATAATTTTCAAAGCGTAATACAAGGATTATTAATTGATAGTATATTGCAAAATATATATATATATATATATATATATATATATATATATATATAAGACGAATGTTTTGTTATTGTTTATTTATAAGTATATAGAAAAAAGATAAACATTTGAAATATTTATTAAAATATATTTAAGATTTTTTGGTGTCTGGGCACACATAAAATCTTTGACCTTTTCTTTGTAGGTGTTGATATAAATTTGGTAATTAGAGAGAGTTAGTGAGTCCTCTTGACCGCCATCGAGTTTCTGGATGAAGACTGAGTCAAATATTAAATACATGTTTTAGCATGCCGCGTAATGTTTCTATAAAATTTAAAAATGGGGAACAATGGTTGGTACATCAATTAATGTTCAATGGAACGTTATTGTCTCATAAATTCATATTTAAACCACAATCACACTTTTTTTAACCGACGAGCAATAAACACTAAATTAATAAATTAAAAGAAGTAAGTGAAAAATTAGACTTAATTTGAAAAAAATTATATATATATATATATATATATATATAAATTATCATTAATTTTGATTTTTAAATTATGTAAAATTCATAAATTTATTCAAATATAATCCTTCTGTGAATAAGTATGATAATAACGATTTTTTTCGCCCTGTAATCTGATAAAAATCACAACTATAATTAGTGTATTAAGGAGAAAGGTAATCTTCTTTACCAATGGATGCCCGTAAAATTTGAAAAAAAAAAGAAACAACACGGTTAGTGCGTCATGTTGGGGTTGTAATGACTTATTCTCATGAATTTGAGGAATTTTAAAACTTTCTACCACTATCAACATAAAGCTTTGACCATATACGACGGATAAAAAGGTATATTGGAAATGTTTTCACAAGTTTCTCAATAAAACATTACTAAATTAATAAAAATAAACTCATTTATATAAATTATATATTAACTTTTATTCAATTATTTTTTATCTTATTTCTATCTTATACAAGTGATTACCAAAAACTTTACTCACACTAATTCGTTATAATAATTTAATTAATGCAAAAAGTTAATTTATCCATAATAATATAATTAACTGAGTTATTAAATGATGTTAAGAGACTGAGAGTTTGAAAATTATAAGAATCTATATGTTATAAACAAATTCAAAAGATATTTATTTAGTATATTTTTTAATACAAAAAAGTGTTTACTCAAATTAAAACATGTTTCCAAATTGCGTATTATACTTTTAAAACAAAATATTTTTAATGAAATAACTTATAGATCCAAAGAATAATGTAAAATATATGTTAAAGAGTAAAGTTATATCAAGTATTAAAAACATATAAAGTATAAACATCCAATAGTAATGTTTAATGGCTTGTATGGGTATCCAAAAATGTGATAATTTTTATCGGTGAAGGTGATGATAAAATATTGTAACTCGGGACTCAATTATTTATTATTCTTTTATTGTTTGAAAATTAATATGATTATAATTATAATTTATATAAAAGATGACATAATTATGAATTAATTATATTCACAACTCAAGTAAAATATGCTGCTTTTTTTAATATGATTTTGTTTTAGGTGTTTCTTCTAATAAATAATAAGTTTTTTACCCTCAAATAATATTGATATCATATAGAGAGAGAAAGTTAGAGATGAGATTTTCCCTTTCTTACTTTTTAATTGTTGATTTTTCCTTAAATTGTTTCAATTCCATTTATAAAGTTTAAGATTTACTTAATTACTTTTTATTAATTATATTATTATTTTTTTAATTATATTTATCAGAGATAATAATATAAATTATTATGAGTGTTTTTAAGAAAAAAATGATAAGGATATTATTGAAAGGCAATAATAAATATATTGAAAACAATAAAAAATAATATTTTTTAAAACCAAACCTTAAACAAGATATATTAATGAACAGAAGGAGTACTATTTTATGTCTTCAATTACAAAATAATAAATGATGAAGATGATGAATAAATTTATAATTTTTCTTAAAATAAGTGATACTTATATATATATATATTATTTTTATTGCTTATATAATAGATATAAGTGTTCTATTCAGGAAAAAAAGCTATACTAAGTTAATTAAAAATAAATAAATATATGTGATTATTTAATGTCAATAATCTTAATTTCCACATGAGTTATGGTATTATAATATGAACGTAAATCTGCAACTTGAGTTTGGAACGTGGTTACGCAAAAAATAAATGAAGAGTTATAACTCTTCATCTTGAACTCTAAAAGCTGCTTTGGAAGAGGCCAATGTTATATTGATAATCGATACAAACTTCAAACAAAGCCACCACAATCTTTGAAAGGTCACCAAGGGAATGCATGAATCATTTTTATGAGATATATGGAACCTGCTTTTCCATTCTTCCAATCTTCGAACGTCTCCCTCTTCTTTCTCCAAATTAATCGTAGGATTCGACACTTCAACATAAATTATGTTCTTATATACAATTCCTCATTGTTCATTGCAAAAAGTATCATGAGACCAACAAATAAAAACCTGCCCAACATTATTTTTAAATCAGATTATAGTCATTGGAAAAAAAAATATCATGTTTCAGTTTGAAAGGACTATGATATATATATATATATATATATATATATATATATATATATATATATATATATATATATATATATATATTTTGTTTATATATGGTCAATTGTCATATCAAGTTTGCCTAAATAGTTGTAGTATTTGTTTTTATATTAAATTTTCATTACTATTTTATTGAAAAAACACTTCGTATATAAATTATTAATGACATTAATCGCTAAACTATGAGACTTTTAAGAGTATTAGGAATAAAATGTTATTTAAGATCCACAATAATTTATGTATATTCTCGTGTTTTAATCTATCAAAATATTTTTCATTATTTTTGTCGATAATAGCGACGAAACTGTATAATAATAATAAAGCAAAAATATCTAAAAATTAATAGCTATGTGAAGTTGGTATATCTGTGTTAGTGTAGTCGTTGTATCATATAAAATTTTAAATTTTATGTTAATAACATACATAGCTTCTTATATATAACCTAAAATCTTCTCATATCCCTCTCTAAAAGACCCATGGGCCACAACCGTTCATCCACCGCTAAGATCATCCCGCTCAAGGCCGAGCCGGAGAAGCTCTCTGGCTTGGCGGTGGAATACCAAAAGCGCAACCGTGAGACGGTGAAAACGGTGTACAAAGCACTGCACGACGGCGACACAGAGAAGCTTGCGAAGGTGGTGAGGACAGAGTTGGAATGGTGGTACCACGGACCTCCTCGTTGCGAGCACATGATGAGAGTGTTGACCGGCGGGTCAACGCCCAAGGGCTTCAGGTTTCGGCCTCGGAGGATCAGGGCCGTCGGAGACCGCGTGATGGTGGAAGGGTGGGAGGGGGCGGGGGAGTACTGGGTGCACGTGTGGACACTCAGGCACGGGATCATTGCTCAGCTGCGGGAGTACTTCAACACCTTCATCACGGTGGTGCTTCGGGTTTCGGAGGATGGTGATGAGGCTCGGTTGTGGCGGAGCTCCGACCGGGTTCGGGTTCACGTGTCCTTACCGGATCTGGTGCTTTCAGTTTAAATCATGTTCGTTTGATAAATATAGTTTTACTTTTATATTTAATAGAAACTACATTTCCCAAAAGTTTTTAAGAGTCTTTTTAAACGTGATCCACTAAGTTTTGAATCGAAACACGCACTAATTATAATGCGCTAGATTGCTAGAATAAGCCCAGGCACAGATTCACCACAAAGCTTACTTTCCCAAATGCATTGACACTTGGAGGCATTTGGAAGAGCTTGTGATAAGCGAGTGACCGTGACGGAAGTGTTGACGTACTCTCTAACCTCCGTTATGAGCCCGTCAACGGACACAGTCCAAGCGTGCACCCACCACACCAAGTGGGCCTCATCGAACGCTTCCGCGATGACCACAGGCCCAAACCCAACAACATGTTCTGGAACCGGAGCCTTTGAGGAGGGTGTTGAGCCCGTTAGCCAGGGAACCAAGTGGTGCTGATGGCATGGTGGGCCATGGAACCACCACTCCAAGTCCTGGGCCACAAGCCCATGGAGCGTCTCGGTTTGTTTGGACGTTAGGGCTTTGTATAACTCCGTCACCACTATGGTGTTGCGCTCCACATATTCTTCCAAGCATTCTTCTGATTCTGGGTTTGCCAGCTCCACGTAGTGAAAATATGAATCTATGGATGAATAATGAGGGTAGGAATGAAAATGAATGTAGAGTGGGGATCTTATATAATGGTGTTCATGAGATAAAATAATTTCAAGTGTCTACTACACTTTCTTTTTCTTATGTTAAGTTCATTAGAAATTTTGATAATAAAGTTCATAATTGTTCTCATTCAATTACAATAAGTTGAAGGATTTTAATGCAAATAATCAAACAACATGTGATAGAAAAAAAAAAAACTTTACGTGGCGATAAATTAAGAGAAGTACTAATGATACACTATTTAATATATTTTTTATTAATTAAAATGATTAAAAATTATAACTATAAACTCATCAAATAAAGAGTGAACTTACATAATTTAGTAATGTTCAATAAGTTTTAAAATGTATGAAAATATTAAACACAATTTGAAATATTATATTAACGATATTAGTAATAATTTATTTTTGGCAAATTGGAAGTAGCATGTCTTAAAATTTATTTTGTCCAAAGAAAGTTGCATGTCTTACTTGTTTCTTTCCTAATTTACATGTATTGAGTTAATAAAAAAAGACAACATATTACTTATCAATCATCTTTTGATAATTCCATCAGTAGTTTGTGTTTTAATCGACTGTAATTATGATTAAATGTTAAAAATGAAAAACATAACATTCACTTGCCCCCCAAAGGGACCTTTGGTGTTGATCAAGAGACGTTTGAGGCTTGAAGGAGAGGGTCAAGGATGAAGATGAAACAGATAAAAATGTATTAAAAATCAATGTGTTTTGTACTCTTTAAAAAGTCATAAGGGGACAAAGGGAAAAGTTCAAACATTTTCTTAACAATTATTATTATTATATATTATAACATTAAACCCTTTTAGTCTTCAATTTTGTTTTGCTTTAACTTTCTTTTCAACAAATTTATCCTATTTTTTGCTTCTTCTGGCAAATCTTAACTTCTAAACTTGGAAGATACTCTCATTCAAAACGCTTTTCCACATTAAATATGAACACAATTTAAAAAAAAAAAAAATCATGATTCATTATAGTATTTGAGACTGATTTATTTTCTCACAACATTTCGTTTATATTTCACTTAGTAAATGCAATTTTTGTGATTTGGCAAATTCTGAATGAAAACAAAATTTAATGCAAAACCATTATTCCTAACATGGGTGGTGTTTTGCACGTCATTCCCATTTTACGTGGCTCGTGTTTATAGTTTGCACCAATATCACCGACTTTAGGTATGTTACTTTTGAAGATAACATACTAAATGTTATTGAAAAATCTTGGATACTTTAGCTATTTTATATATCTCAACTTTCTAATAAAGTATTCAATCTTTTAAGTTTAAAGTATAATCGTCTAATATAATTATCTGAAAAAAATATTTTATGTGTTGAATAAATTAAAATTTCTATATACTCTTTATTTATCAGTTTGTGTAGTAGTTTAAACTTACCAAATCCTTCTAGTTTTAATAAGTAATATATATTGTTTAATAAATACGATTATTACATATTATTTTTATATTTAACTGATAATTTACTTTTTAATATCATATTTTTATTAAAAAATTATATTTTACTTATATGCTTATAATTTTTTTATACATTAATTTTGATATTATAATTTTCAATGATTGAAAATATTATTAATTTTCTGATATATCATAAGTTTAAATTATATTTCTAAAGACAAAAATACTAATATTTTTGCGTAGTTTTAGACATTAATGATTATAGTATGTTAAAATATATTTTTAATACTAATAATAACAATAATGATTATTATTTATTTTTTTCTTACAGAATTTTAAAATAAAAAATTACAGAGATTAAAATAAGAGAAGATATTATTTGTAAGTGCTTAAAGCATATTCGAGTTTTATATTAGTTTTAAACTGTGAAACTATTGGATAGAAAAAAAAACTAATTATCATGCTTATATCATATACAGTTTTAATATATCATAACTATAAATTTTAAAAATTTTAATTTTTTTTATTATTATTTATCTTTAAAGATAACATTCTTGTTTATGATATATAGAAATATTATTTTATAATGATTTAATATTATCAAAGTTATTAATATTTTTTATATTTTATTAAACTAATCATAATTATACAGGGACTAAAAGTTGATGATCTGAAAATGTGAAAAAAAAAGAATATATTTAATCTTTAATTGATTTAATTTTTTCATAACTTGAGTGCAAACTTTAACCCTTGACATAATTTCCTTATAGTACTCCTCAAATTTGGGAAGAGAGGGATAGGGTTAATTACAATTGAAATTTTTTGCAAAGAATAGCAAAATCTCATTTAATACAAGAAAATTCTCTCAATCCACAAGTTATAGCAAAACTTGGGAAGTTTTTTAAATCAGAATGACATGTAAACACTGGAAAATCTCTTAATAAGAAGTCACTCTTATTTGAAATAGGAAAAAAATAAAAAAAAATTGTAACAAACATAAACAACTCTAGAGGTTCAAGTTGACGTGAAAAACTTTCTCAGCACAAACTGCTACAATAACTGGACCAACTAGATCACCAGCAGCACAACCTGAAAATATTATATTAGAATAAAGAAAAAACTATTTTAATTATACTGAAATATATTTTAATGTAAGATTTATATTCTATTTATATACATTATAATTTTATTATATCTCTAATCCGAGATTTTAATATATTCTTTTGCGTTAAACAGAGATTGTTCAAAGAAAAGATAACTGGATGATTTCTTTCAATTTATGTAAAAAAAAAGGGAAAAAAAGTTAACCTTTTATTGTGATTTCTAGTTTATTTATTTGGTTACTTAAGTTTTAGGCTAATAACCACTATTATCCTAATATAATGGAAGTGGGTGTAACAAAAGTGAGTGTAACAGTTTGAGAAAAATTAGTGATATGATTCCATAAACGAGTGAGAATGAAAGAATGTTTGGATGCAAATTTCATATTCTTACCAATCCACTGGCCAAGTGAAGGAGGAATAAGGGCAGCCCCAATCCCTGCCCCAATAGAGGCAAAAATTAGAGATGCATTGCACCTTACTGTAGCCAGGAAAACCTTCTGTCTAAGAATTCTGACTCTCACATCACTGCTTAGATTTTCATTCTTTGATTTTGACTTAAAGTATTGAAACAATCCTACGCCTACTTGAACAAGCCATGATGCTGAAACTCCAAGCATGTACCCTGAACACAAATATTAACACAATATAGCTCAGGTCAACAACTCAATAAACCTCATAATCAACATCAAATTTATTCATTGCTTTGACCTCTGAAAGTTGTTTTGCTCACAGAGCAAATGTAAACTAAAGTAGGCATTTTCCTTCCAGCCTTGCGAACAGCGGATTCAGGAACATCTGCTCAAGAGATAAATTTAACATGTATAAGATTTTAAAACAAAGTTATCATGATATTTTCTTTTGTTTTGTTTATTCTCTTTGTCATTCTATCCAAGGAATTTTGGAACTATTTAATCAACAAAATAATGCACCTTTGAGTAGTTTCCATGCCATTCTTCTTGAAACATAATATACAGTTATTCGTTCTAAAATGCGTCTAGTTGTCACCACAGTTACCTGTGATAAATTCAAAACAAATCAAGTTTTTAGCTGACATGGTAATTAAATAAATGTCGAAAGAAGAACCAATACAGGACTTCACACTAAAGTATAAATTATGTAACATATATTTCTTTTTACTGGGCACTTTGAACAGAAAATTTTCAGAAACCAGTATCATGATATATGAATCATTAGTTGAAAGTTCCCTCTGGAATTGAAATATATATATATGGAGAAAATTAATCAAATTGGTCTTTTATCTGATGGATGATTTGAGACATAAGATTAGGTTCACCTCACGGATGATTTGCAATAGTGACTTTTTGAATGGAATACTCAAATTTCCAGTAAGGCCTTTTTTGTCCTGAAGAAACTCAACATCATCTTGTTCCATCTTTGCATGAGGCTCCATAAGAGGCAAATAAAACATTAGAAATGATCTGAATGTAATAATTGTAAATGACTTCAATTCGAAAGCAGAAAACAGTGGTTTGGGCTCAATGTTGTAGTGCTTGTTGGTAGTATATTTTAGAGAATCATGGTAGAAATATTTCCCAGGTACTTTTCCCATGCTAGGAATGCGATCTTCAGAAATTATCGCTCCAGCATCACAATAAGCAACTGGTGGCCTGAAACTGAAGTTTTATAGCTATAATGTCAACATAAACTCAATGATAACCAAGGATGTAAAACATTCTTTTTTTCTGATCTCCTGAACTTTGCATATTTTATAGAATTTGTAAAACAATGTTCAGCGATGCATCCTCTCAAAGTATAATAAACTGTACAATCATAATATGCAGTAAAACTATGAATCCCCTCCTTTTCCCCCAACATTAACATCAATATATCATATTGAATATTGCATGCATGCGTCTTTTTGGAAAGATAAAAAAAATTGAATAGATGAATGCATGTAAAGGATCAAAACTTTAACTATTTATCTTCCAAATCAAATTCAACACAGTAATTCTTATTATGAACTTAAATTCCTTTTTCATCCAACAAATATTTGCTTTTTCTTCTAGTATGTAATTATTTTAATGATAAATATACTACCTAAACCTTTTTTTACCATTAGTCTCTAATACAAAAAAAAAAAAATGCTGAAATCACTTTAAACCCTAAATGACATAAGCACAACACAACATCTATGAAACCGCGCGCATAAGCACTTTTATAATGAATGACATATAACAAGATCACAATAAAAAAAATTACAGTAACTAAAAAGTGTTAATATATATAGTAGCATGAGGAGAAAGATATTTAAGCCATTTTAATTTTTATGTACATCGAGGACAATAAAGATAGAATTTAAGATTTCATGCACAATACTCAAACTCTTCTCCAGGTCTATCTTTAGTTTTATAACCTTCTTATTAAATCCTTGTAATACATAATTAATGATTAAAATAAAAAGTTAATATTAACGTAGATTAAATTGTGCGGAGAAAAAATAGTGAAAGATCATACCCAAAGAAGTCCTTTGAGGAAAAAGATGTGGCTGCAGCAAAAGAGGCGACAGTGGCAGATGCAGAAAAAAAGGAAGAAGATTGATAGGTCCGTGCCGTGTTAAAGCTTTGGTTTTTCTTCCATAGATCTAACAGTAGTGTTAGTCCCACCATTGTAGGTCCTTACAAGTTACAACACTAATGAGTAAGTGACAAAGTGGATCTCCACAAAAATGCAATCACAAGATTCACAACATTAAGTTAAAAGAAAAAATCTGCAAAAGCAAAGACTAATAAATGGTTGGGAATGACTTCTAATTCCAATAGATTTGATTCGGTTTTGATGAATAAACTCAGTTGTGTTTCTCATGATTGCAATGATCTTCACATTTTAGAATTACAAGTATTTTGTTTAACTCAAATTCATTACCAAAGGGACTAAAATTTGTAAATAAAATCATGCAGCATTACCTTGGTGTGGGGTTTGAGAGGCAATTTTGGGCACCAAAGGAGGGGGGTCACCAACGCCAAAACCAAAGTAGAAACTAGCCAAGTGAAAGGTGGAACTAGTAAAAGTTGGGGGAGTTAGAAGAGAGAAAAGTGATAACAGTTAACAAATGTGTTTGAAATGCACCAGGAACTATTTTTGTGGCAATTCGGATCTGTGATTTGTCTCTTTCCAACTTGCACGAGGTCTTCAACTTCATTACTTTCTACAAGTAGTTAGTTTTTTTAAAACAGAGTTTAAGTGAAGTATATAAAAAAAAAATTCAACAACATTGAAGAATATCAAATTTTCACAATTATAAATATGTACTTCCTTCACCATGCATACATACGTTCCCATGTAAAAGAAAAATCAAATTTAATAATTAAAATGTTATTTTCTAAACTGTATTAATATTTTAGGTGATATTTTAATTATGATGATGAAACGATTAGATTGATATTTATAGTCCATGAACCCGTTCTAACATGTAAATTTGTCGAGTCGACATATAAGGTTATATAAGTGATATAATTTACAAAAATTTAAAGAAAATTTATTATAATTTATGAAAATAAGTAAATTTATTATAATTTATAAAAAGAGGATATAACAATTTTACTCGTACAAAACACTTGTCAATGTCTCTCATTCGTGCTCATCTCTTCTTTACTCACTATTTTTTTTCGTAAATATGCAGTTTTATTAAATAAAAAAAATATCATATATTTTTTGTTTTAGGTATTTAAAAATTTTCACCATAAAAAATCTTATAAATTTTAGTCTATTTGTTATTTATTATTATATAATTTTATTTTTATTATTTTAATTTTTAATTTCTTAATGTAATCTACCAAAAATATATTATTAATATATATGTTGTGTGATAATTAAGAAATAAATAATAATTTTATTATTTCACTAAATAAAAAATAATAATTTAATTATTTTAAAAAATGCGGTGGGCTAACTCATCTGTTAATGATGAATTAAAATTTATAACTCATTTTATTATAACAATTTATTTTATCATATTTTTTTTATGAATTAAAAAGAAAACGAGACAAAATAGGATAAAATAATTTTTTTTCATGTCTAATTTTAATACCTAGATTATTAAGATGGAATTCTAATTTTAAAGAAAAAACTACACAACAGCTCCCTAAAAATTGGTATTAGATTTCTCTATTATATTATAATATTACCTCAGACAACTAGCTCTTTTTTTCATAAAATAAAATTGACAATTATTAATTATATTCCCTTTTTACTTATATTCTATTTTCAAAATTAATTTCTGAAATATATTTTGAGATTTATAATGTTTAAAAGTTAATATGATACAACTTGTTCTATTCTTTAAGGTGAAGAAGAAGGAGATTCTGTGTCTTCTCATTGTTGAAGAAATGGAGACATGGGGTCAGGTGTCCATGTAAAACCAGGAAACAGAAAATTAGAATATATCTCTCAAATTTCAGTAATAAATATTTTTTTTTCTTATTGACGAAAAGTGACTTCTTTTAATTATGATTGGAGTTTAACTTAAAGTTGAACTTAGAAATTTTGAAATAGTATTTTATTTTTTTTATTTATTTCACGTGGTAGATAGTTGCATCAACTCAACCTTCATCCATGTTCTTGCCCTTCATGGCATCTTTCTCGCAAACAAAACATACCTTACACTATTACGAAGCTCTCACAATTGGATCCAAAAAGTTAAGTTTCTAGGAGTTTTACATTATTTTGAAACTTAATTTTTGAAATATACACAACTTAATTTTCAGAAAGACATTATTTTTTTTTTAAATGAAAATATACAAATATCATGTGCTCAAAATCTGAATCATCTTAACATAAGCCCAAGTGACCATGCATTACACAACTTCTCTGGCCCATGAATGCGAATAAGATAGTACCCTAAACCTTCATCCCTCTTCCCATATCAGTTCTCATGTCTTGTCTCTCAAAACCCAAAACCCAAAACCCAAAACATAAACCTCACATCTCCGCACGCACACTTTTCTGTGATTCACTTATAGAAAAACAAAAGAGCAGAGGAAATGTTACGGTCCTTTGCAAGAACCGCAGCGACCCATCATTCATGGCATCACAAGCACGCTCCTTTCTCGTCTCTCAGCCACTCTTCTAGGACCCCAAAGCCCACAACACCCTTCCAACCCGATCCCAAAAAACCCACCTCCTCCGCCACTGCCGCCCCACTCTACGATGAACAAGAACGTATCCGGCAACTCGCCGCCGATGACAAGAACCCTTCACTTGATGTGGGGCCTAATGGCCGTCCTCTATTCACCTCGGCGCCTTCCCTCTCCCACCTCTCCCGCAACGATGCCCGCACCTACTTCAAGCTCACGTACTGTTCCCACCAACCTCGTTTTTCGTTGTGGCATTTTGTCGAACTGTATGTGTGCGTCTTTGATTCTGACGTTTTTCCTGGATTCTGAGATCCTGGGTCGGTTTGGTTTTGCAGGAAGGATACCCTGAACGCAGTTTTGCCCGAGGGATTGCCAGTGGGTATGGTGAACGAGTTTCAGGATTCGATGCGGACGGCTTTGCTTGTTCGCCAGAGCTTTTTGGATCTTCGTGATAACTTCAGGCGCGTGGTGGATCCACCAATGTGGTCCGCTAATGGTAAAGGTGCGGCCTTTGTGTTGTTTTTTACCTTGATTATTTTTTAATGCATTTTATTAGGCTCAAATCCTTATGTTTCAATTTTCATTATCAAGTGTAGAAAGATAAAATTTGGTACAGCTCTGAACCATTCACTACACCAGCAAAAGTCAATCACCTGATTGACAGAGTTGAACTTGAAGCCACAGAATTTACAGAAACATTAAAATGTGCTACTACTATTGATATTGTTTTGTTCTTTTCATATATGGGCTTTCGGACCTTGTAATAATTCTCTGTGAACCTGATTGAGATTGTTCCTGAGTGTCTTTTTGTCCACGGAATTTTGGTCTCCTATCCTGTTAGCTAAAGTTAGGTCTGAGCCTTTCTCTCTCCCCTCTGCTTGCTCAATTTTCTCCATGAAAAATGATTAGTTGCCATTGTGAATTATGCTTGAGTTTCTCTCAAGCTGGTCTCCCAATGCTGCTACCAAAGATGTTTTGCCACTTCCAGATGGACCTAACGAAGGAAAGAATGTCATAAGTGTCAAAATATGCTGACAATGTCATTGCTCTACAAAAGGATAATACTATTATGAATGCATCTCAGCGCTACGAACTAGAAATTAATTGTGGGATTTAATTGAGGAAAACAGGATTTTCTTATGTTAGTCCATGCATAGAGGAAGATAGTAAGATTATGTTTGGGTAAGCTTTAATTAAGCACTTATAGTAAAAGAAAATTTAAGAAAAAAAAAAGAAATAATTTTCTTCATTAGCTAAAACTAGCTTATGCATAAGTTATAATCTGATTTTGAGAAGCTAATATGAGAAAATTTCTACAAATTAACTTATGCATAAGTTAATTTTAGCCTATGGATAAACTTATTTTATTTTTCTCTTTTGTTTTCTTCTCATATTGTTGAAAGTCCCACATCACCTACCTCATATCAGTTGGTATGGTTTAAATACATGTTAGGCTATTCCATATATAGCCAATTGGTTTTATGTTGGAACCTTAACATGGTATCAGAGCCAAAGCCTAACATCTTTCCGGTTATTGTCATGAGCCAAAAGTTGCCCTTTAGTTGGGTCAAAAGTACCCTTTGCTTGGTCCAGCAGGCTTCGTTGGAGGGGTTGTGTTGAAAGTTCCACATCACCTACCTCATATCAGTTGGTATGGTTTAAATACATGTTAGACTATTCCACATATAGTCAATTGGTTTTATGTTGGAACCTTAACACATATAATTGGTTATGGATAAATTCTTCCAAACAAACACTAATTATAAATGAGGTAAACCTTCATTAAATTCAAAAAAAACCTTCAGAGTCTCTAGAGGATTTCTCTTGTGAAAAAATGTCAGGTGCTTCCTCCTGTAATGTTGCCTTTGAAGTAGTTTGAGACTAGTCTGGCATCCCCTGCTCCATCTATATTCACTTACAAGTTTCATAGAATCACCTTTGAAATTCTACCATGCATCTTTTAATAATGCCTTAAATCTATTTCCCTCTAAATAAGAATAAAGCATTACACAAATGACTTAAAATGCCTCAATGAGATAACCTCTCTGTCTAAGTGTGACTTTGGGTGCGATTTAACTGCATTAGGTACTATCATTTTCACAAAATTGCATGAACCCTCTCATTGTTTATGATGTTAGTATTAACTGATTAGGACACTAAAGTTGTCTATGATGCTAGCATGATAGCATCATTATGCTACGTTGCTAGAGAAAATTTGGTTCGAGAGCCTGTCCCTTTTTTGGTCTCCTATCCTGCTAGCAAAACTAGTCTCCTGTAATCCAATAAATGATGCTTCTAGTCCTTATTATTATATCCTAGTATTGTTCAATCATATGTGCTTTAGTTCTTATTATAATCAAGTCCAATATCTCATATGAACACAAAACGCTCATCCAATTCAAGAAAACATAAAGAAAATAATTTCAAATAAAATGTTAAACAAACAATTTCAGTTATGAAAGAGCAAGCAAATATTCTTTGTTTTTTCTAATAGTATTTAATCATTGAAATCATTTAATTTTTATTATGCTTTGTAGTTAATCAGATCAAAGTGCTTTTATAAGTTCATTCAAATACCTGTTATCATTTCAAATAAGCACTCGAGTCTGTATCTTTTGAATACGATATTAACTTACCTAAAAGGAGCTTTTCAAAGTAAAACTTTTAGATAAGCTCTTCTAAATAAGATTATCCAAACAGACCCCTTATGATGTATGCTAAGTATGTTAACATTTATCATTATTACCTTAAAGGTTGACTGTAAAGTTTTTTACTGCCTGAAACTTAAACCTCTTTTACAGGAGTTAAAGTTAGGAAGCAAGTGGTGTTAGATGGTCCTGTTAGCTGTGGGAAGAGCATTGCGCTTGCAATGCTTGTTCAGTGGGCCCGAGAAGAAGGTTGGCTGGTTTTATATGTTCCTAAAGGCAAGGAATGGACTCGTGGAGGATTTTTCTATAAACACCCACACACTGGTTTATGGGACACACCTGTCCAGGCTGAGAATGTCCTCAAGGCAAGACTGAATTTTAATAATTTTAAGTTTTAATTGTGCTTTGTGTTTGCTCTTTCAACTTTCCAATCAAATACCTCATTTTCCGTTCATTTCTCACTTATTTCTCTTCTCTTCTTTTCTTTTCTCTTCCACTCCCTCATTGTTGTTTGCACCGTCCAAATGAAGGTGAAATGTCCATGTTAGTATGGTTCAAGTGGTTTCCTATTCTGGTGCCAATTGGGAATCTATGCAACTTTTTGTATTCACATAGTTCATCTGGCAGTTTACCTAAAAATAGTATGTTGCAAATTCTTAGATATATATTTTATATGTGAAAAAGTTGTTTTTGGTACCTGAACTATGAAATAGATGAATTTAGTCTTAGAAATGTGAATTCAGTCACCTTTCCTACTTTGTAGTAGTAAAAAACCACCCCTAAATATTAGATTAAAAACATGAAAAGAGACTAAATTCACATATTTAGAGTTGGAGGATTAGATTCTTCAATTTGAAATTACATGGACCAAAATTAAGTTTGAACATAAGTGTATAGGGACTAAAATCACATTTTACACTATTTATATTTAGCATTGTTTAGTGAATATAGAAAGAATGAGTATGCCTTTCTGTCATTTTGTTATTTTTTTAACTGCATTCTTGCTGTCCTTCTTTTCCTGATACTTTTGAGAGTGTAGCTGTTTTAACTACCCTATGGTGTTACATTTATCTTTTTATCATATTGTATCCATGAACATGCAAGCTAGAGGAGTGAATATCCACATTATCCTGTGATAGTAATGTTGAGTAATACAGCCACCCATTTTCACTGTTGCGGCGCATGTTATTTGTTATGAACTGGCTTAGTATAGTTCTCAACCCCTATACGTATAAGTAGCAAGACAGATAGATGTTTTGGTGAAATAAATTTTGAATATGAAATTCGAGGAACAAGGAAGATGGTTGTCCACATTTGTTTATTGTTTTGTTTTTGGCTTCCTAGATTTATTACCCTGAGTTATTTTGAATGTTATGTATGGGTCATTTATTTCCAGGATTTTTTGAAGTACAATGAGTCCTACCTAAAGCAACTTCCCTGCCAAATATTTGATCCAATCCTATTAGGTGAGGGTGCTGGTGTTGGATGGTTGAAAGATGCAGATTCCTTGGCAATTCCTGAAGGTACAAATTTATACGAGCTGGTGAGAACTGGCATTGAGCAGACACATGCAGCTGTTGGAGTGGTAGTTCGTTTGAGGAAAGAGTTATCACTTATTAAAGACAGGCCTGTGCTTATTGCAATAGATCAAGTGAGAAACATATTCCTTGCTGCTAAATGATTCTCATTTTATTCAAAATTAGGTTATGTTATATTTTGATTGTCTTTTTTTCTGTGGTTGCCTGTCTCCAGTATAATAATTGGTTTACATTCAGTGAATATGAGGAGCCAGTCACTATCCGGTCTTGCCGGCCAATACACGCTAGAGAACTTACAATGGTTGGTACATTGCTTTGTTTACTTTAAAACGTAGTTTACAATATATAGCATTACGGATTTCTGCTTCTGGAAATGTGCTATTTTTCATTCATTTTTATTGGGTTGCTGTAAGCTTACTTATATGAAAATGCTGGTCATGCTTTTGGTATGGAGAGAAATAGACCTCCAATTTCTGGAATCTGTATTTGTCTTAATTTACTTATGTCAGCAATTAGGCTTTTGCGCGAATGATTAGGGACCTCCTTACTGTTGCAGGTGAAAGCTTTTAGACCAATGATGCATGATGATATGATGGTAGGTGCCTTTTCTCATTCAACAGCAGTAGGAAAACTTCGTAAAGACTTACCAGATGTTCCAGTAAATGCTCGTGTTATGTTTCCTCGATACAGTTTAGACGAAGCCGAGACTGTTTCCCATTATTATTTAAGGTATGCTTACACAGTCGTAGTCTCTAGTTTCCTGGTTGATAACATTAGTGATAGTATCATGGTAACAGTTTCCTGTGCATAGCAGGTACTAAATCATTTGTTAATAAAACAGTTTGTATAATGAACCTAGTCTACTTTTGTATATGATAAATTTTCCCTTCACTCAATTTTCTAAAGATTTTTCTATTTGAACTGTATCATTGTTTAGGCAGTTTCCCATATCTAAGGTACATGAATAATTTGGTCAAAATAAAGAGAGAAATTCTAAATTTTTAACTGGTCCTTCAGCAAGTGATTAATGAATTAATGACCTTTATATTTATAATCTTTATAGTCCTTAAGCAGAAGTATTGTTAATCATTTCTTGGATCTATCGTTTGTTGGTTATGTTTTGGTTGTTACTAAGGCAAACAAATTCCTTAGCTTGCTGTGTTCTAGTTTGTTGAAGTTGTGTTATGATTTTTGACAGGCAAAGGCTAATTCGTCGTGAAGCGTTCTCAGAAGAAAATTGGAAGAAAATTTACTTCCTGTCCAATGGAAATGGAACAGAGATTAGGGGGTTGGTTCCGTTCATGCGATGACAAACAACAGATGCATTATTTCACACCACTGAGATGTGTTCTTCTGATCATTACTTTTAATAATATTAATGTTTCGCATTTGCTTCAACGTAGGATTCAGTTGGATTGCTATTTGCATGACCCATCCACTTCAATCCTTTTAATTAACATTAACAATCATTCTTCAAAGCAATGTACTATTATGTATATTAAATACTTGCATTTTATAGTTTTAGAATGAGCAATAGTTTTCTTGACTTTCGGTCTCTTAAATAACATTAACAAATTAATGACACTGACAGAAGCACACGTATCCAAGGTATTTTGCATTTTCTCTCTCCCAGTTGTACATACACCGATAAACAAGTATAGGAATATGGATGGATCGAGATGAATTATTATTTTACAGTTGAAATTACATCATATCGTTTGTAATAATAATACACACTAACAGAACATTATTTAGCATTTTAACGAAGCTGGTATTGTGTGGTGTTTTGTATTTTTAGGATATTTATAGGTAGAGTCTAATAAAAAAATCTAATAAAGTAATTTCTAGACGACGAGTCTAAGAATGCAATCTTTAAGATTAAAATCAAATAGATGTTTGCAGGTAGGATGGTTCATTTTAGTTAAGAAAATCGATTAATAATTAGCATAACACAATAACGTAAGTCGTGGTATTGGAAGATAAAAAGAAAAGCACACTAGTAACAAACAGAACCAATTTGCCATTCAATATAACATACTCTTACTGCTAGGTGCTACTCTCATCAGCCCTTGTAGGCTTTAGTGCATCCATCTCCTCCCTAAACTTGGGCATGGAAGCTTTGGGGAGGGAAACAAAGACCCTAACTCCTCCTTTCATTGAAGTATCCAAGTTACTAGGAGGCAAGAAAAGGCACAAGTCCACATACCCTAACATGTTCCATGGAACTGGTACTATATTTACCGAAGCCTTCCATCCAAAATCCACTTCTTCCAACAAACTTAGCTGCCTCCAATCTGTTAACACCACAGATGCACATGTTCCTTCAATCCTTATGTTCCTTTGTCTCATTGTCTCCAGCATGTTTATTGTGTTTCTGATGTACTCATTATTGGAAGGAAGCTTTTTGCTCTCTTTGATGAGCTTCACAACCTCTGAGAGTGGTCTTTCATCAAGTTCTTTCACTGTTTGCACCACATTTGAACCCACAAAAGCATTCCCATAATACCCTTCAGGCAAGGGTGGATCCAACAGGCGTCTCACCCCTACTGCTAAACACAACATAGTTTTCCCGTCAGAGTTCAATTCCAAAGCTCTAGCCCTTGACCTCCAAACATAGGCTCCAAGTGTTTCAACAGTTGTGAAGCTTTCCTGCACATCATCACTTTCCTTCATCAGTTCCATTTTGAGTCTTTGTATGCTCTTACCGTTGAAGTTAAAGCATTCATGTGAAATCTCCGTAGTTGGCCAAAATGGTGAAACTGCCCTTGAAGTCTTATCAAAGGGAAATTGGAGTGGTTCCTTAAGAAGCGTCCCCATGAGTCTCTCCCTCTCCCACACAGGCTTCACTGAGGGCTCACTTTTTCCACATGCAAGTTCAGCCAGAGCTCTGAAGAATTGAGATGCACCAAACCCATCACAAACACTGTGTGACAACCCCATTCCAATAGTGAAACCTCCGCAGAGAAACTTGGTCACCTTGAAAGCCAAGGCATGGTGACTAGTTTCATCTTGAGAATGGTTATCATTATTAAACACCAATTTCTGTGCTGTTGTAACATCAATCCCTTCTAGATAGTGAAGAGAAGACAGTTCACAGTTAGCACTTGCCTCCAAGAATGGAACTCCTTCGGCATTGCAGTTGATTCCAAGTTTTCCATCATCAAATGTTATTATCTTCCCAGCAAGAGGATAATAGTAAACCAAAACCTTTGAGAGAGCTTCTTTTATCACATGACCAGGATCTAGTTGGGCATTTGGGGAATCAAGATTTGCTTTGTAAACATAAATGGTTTGACACAGAATGTTGAGAACTGGATCCCTGTCAATGGTGGACAGAGAAAGAAGCTCACATGGTGTGGGCTTGGAGGGTTTAACTATTACAACATCCTTCATATCAAGAACAAAGGATGTCTTTAGGTTTTCCATGGATTTAACGAGTAAACAACAGAGATGTGAGGATATGAATGAGAACACATGTGAGATGGATATGCTTCATATGTATATATATATATATATATGCATTGAATTGACTGTGTAACTCTTCTTTTGCATTATGAGATCGGAATCATTACACTCCCAACTCCTGAAGTGGGTTTGGTTGAAAAATTGGACACATGGAATAGAAACTGACACGTTGATTCATTAAGAGGGAAATGAGAAGTTTTTTTACGGTACTGGTTTAATTTTTAAAAAAATTTACCCAGTGTAAATTTTAAAAAATTACTATTTTGGATAAATTGTCTTAATACCACTCTAAATCGAAGGAAGTGCTTTATTTTATTTTTTTAATTTTAAAGTAAAATAATACCTTCAATGTAAACGTTCTATTGAATTATGATTTCAATTTTTTATATTTCAATAACTATTATTATATTAATAATAATATTTTTATATTATACTTAATTATTTTTTATTATAATTCATTATAATATAAGTAATTATATTTAAATAATCAGTATTATTATGTTTTTTAATTATTAAAAATATTATTTTATCACTACTAATACTGAAATAGATTTTATTATTTTGATACTATTATTTTTATAAAATATTAATAAAAATAAATATTACTAAAATAATATTAATAATAAGATAATAAGAATATTATTAATATTAATAATAATATTACTAATAACTTTAATATCAATAATAATAATAATAATCTATAATTAAATATAATAATTTTTATAATCGTTTTAACTGTTATAGAAAAGAAAAATAAAATTATCATAATTTAAAAAAAAAAATATGAGACAGAATTTTTTTTCTATGTAATTAATTTGAAAAGAATAAATATATTTAAAGAGAAGGAAAAAATAAAATAAATTGAAAGTAGTATTTAAAAATAGTTAAAAAATAAAAAATTTGAAGTCGTGTATTATATAATACGATTCCACTTTAAAACTAAAAATTATATATTTTAAAATAAAAGTTGTGTTACAAAAATATTTTAAAATATATTATGAAATATGATTTTTTTTAATTTAAAAATCGTGTTTTATATGATTTATCAAAAATCATAATTTTTTTAAAGTTATCTATTTTGATAAATTCAACAAAAAAGTTACAGGGTTACAGTAAAAAAAAACGAAATGAGATTTGAAAATGGAACTTACAATTGTACTACCAACTATGGTGCTCCTGTAACATACATAAATTTGTAAGAATTCTGTTAATGAAGATAATTTGGACTTTCATGAGAAAATAAAATAAGATTTGCATAGTTGCGTGTTTTTGCAAAGCATCAATTTTGGTACAAACCACTATCTTTACTTAGAGACAATCATGTTTAAACCGATAAGAACTACATATACGTGTGTGTGATAGAACTCTCTTTTAGAGTATTTTATACAACTGCATAATCAGGATTCAAACTTGGATCCAAAACTGTTGATTAAATTGGAACTATTCATGCATTTGATAGTGCAAAGTACCATTTTATGCAAGTGAAATTATTTCTCAAATCAATCCTATGTTAACACCCATGAACGCATGTAATCTTATCATCATCTTTGGTTAATTGGAGACACTTGTATAAGTTTCAGAAATAACAAGTCAATGTCCTGGGGACGCTTGAGCACTGCACTAGTAGCTGGATAGTTCCTGGATCGCACTACGTAAAGTTATTGGTGCAGGTTTCACACCCAGAAATTACACGGAATTTTGTAACCAGAGACACTTGAATTGATCATCATTTCAAAGGACTTTTTTGTACAAGAACATCTAAGCACAATAGAATACCTTTTTGAATAAGTTGACATTGGTATTTGATGAATGATTCTAATGCAAGCAAGCCACTGTACAATGTGATTCGTGGAATACAGCCATATATGTTCACGTGTAAATTTAAATACGCAAGAGACTATAAGAGAAGTAATCTTATGGTTGACAATGTTAGTTGAAAAGGCTTGGGTGACATAGAAAAGGTGTAGTAATGTGTGTCAACAGACAAGAGGTGTTATGGAAGTGCCTATCACTGTCAATTGTATTTAAATCTCATGTTCTTTACGCGGAAATTTTTTTGTTATAGCAAGTCAATGAGCACAAAATTCCCTTACCTAAGAACATGGCCGAAAGTTTCATTTTGATTTATGGTTTTAAGTTTCTGGATCAACACAAACAGAGGGTAATAAGATCCAAAACAATCAAAGAGTTTGATCCAGAAATGACATAAACTCACCTTCCCAAGCTATTAGAAAACCCTTGTAAATGACAATGATCTTATAACAAATTATTTGAATTTAAATTTTGATACATCATAAATAACAGTAAGAAATCACTTTAAAGTTGAATTTTAAATTGATTATAACAAAACTTAATGATTTTATTATGCGTCCATTCATGATAAAAAGTCATCGCATTTTTTATAAACTGTAAAAGATAAAGCTCACTACAAAAATACAAATAGACAGAGAATGTAAAGATAAACTACATTAATAACATCCTTAGTTGTCATCTTTTATCTCCCAATGAAGAAATGATATCTGGGAAAGATTCATCCAACCATGGTCCTCTTCCTTCCTCTTTGTCGCACTGCAAGTTGTGAAAATGTATGGAAGTAAGTACTATGAAGAAAAAGTGTTTAAGTAGAACAAAGTATAAGAGGGTATAACCTTGTGCTAGCTTGTTCAATGTGGATGACCACTGTTTTGATGACTTCCTGTATGCAGCAAGAATTTGATCCATCTGTCCAGACAAAATCCAATGTTCAAAATTGTTAGTCAATTGATTACTTATTATAATCATAACTTCTGTTAGTCTCAGCAAAAACATATTATAGAAGAATAAGGCTTCATTCACTCTCACTAGAATGTGAAGTTAGATGACATGGATTTGTAGGGTGGTTAAGTAAATCTCAGTCTCTTTGCCACAAAAGGAAGTGCTATTGTTAGTCAACGAGAAGTTCATTTGTAAGAGTTTTTGCCCAAATCTTTGGTGCACAAAATGTAAAGTCCTGATTGTGAACTGTTGAAAACAGGAAATTAGGAAAAAGCTTTATTCCATTGGTATTTCTTTTGGCCAGAAAACTTATCACAAGCATGGCAGACCTCTCCATTGACAGCTTTAATTAAAATATGAACCCAAGAGCCTGTTTATGAAAATTATGATGTAAAGTTTAAGGCTTTAAACTTGGTGTACTAAAATTAGTTTGGACAGAAATTTTTTAGTTAAACGTACCCCAAAGTATGTTATATGCTATCTTTAGACACTGATTCTGTGGAGTGCCCTCTAATTCAAATTCTCATTACAGACAAATAAACCTGTTTTCATCTCCTTAATTTTCTATGGCAATACAGTTAAGGGAAAAATGAAAAGTTAGCTTACCACATCCCCACAAGACGAATGCATTGAGATAAGAGATCTTTCCAGAACATACAAATCAACAGCTTTATCTTCTGGTAGAGTTGAAGTGAAGCTAAGACCAAAATCAATAAGAACCTACTCAAAATACACTTGACTTCTTTAACAACCATTGATTATATTTCTCATGTTGCATAACATGATAATTGGATATAACAGGACATAAGGCATGAATGAACTCACCAACTGCTTGGTATCACTCTTCAATAACATGTTTGATGTTGTTAAATCACCATGTACAAGACCACCGTCATGTAACTTCCCAATTGCATCACCAATTTGGGATGCAATATTGTCCAGCCACTCTTTATCAATCCCATGTGACCCAAATTCAAGAAACACATCTTTGACAGAAGGGCCAGCAACATATTCAAATGTTAAAGTGTGCAACACATGATCCACTGCATACAGCACAGGAGTACAAACCCCAAGTCGCCTTGCTTTGGTCATGGACCTAGCCTCCTGCTCAAGAAAACACTAAAGCATTCAAGAAATGCAACAAATACATATCTTAATATACAGAGCTTCAGCACACAAAAAAAATGTTTTCTAAATCTAACCGCATTTAAGCGCTTGAGGGTCAATTTTGAATCCAAAGTTGGGTGCCTGTACTTCTTTGAGAAGCGTTCCTTGACAATGGATTTCCTTCCCACAAAAGAAGACTCAAAAACCCTCTACAAAAAGGAACATAATTAGAAAGGCACAATTCAGTCACTGCTATTTCATAATAAAGAATCATCCAAAACGGTGGGCAGAACAAGTATAACAAAAAACAAACGCAAACTTTATCCCACTAGGCGAGATTGACGAAAAGGGTTCCACAATGATGATGAACTCAATTGCTATGAATTTCCTCTAAATTGAAACTTATAGAGGAAGAACATTCCACAGGAGCCTCACCAAGAACAAACATCCCACCTCATGCTATGAAGAACAAAGTATCCTCACCAATAACATCGCAAAAGGTACTCTCATTATTTTTCCGTGGAACCAAACAACTGGAAAGAGAAAAATAAAACCTTTCGATAGTTGAAGATATAACTGTGGGAGAAGGCTTATAAATGGTTTTTCACTTAGCTCTTTTCTTGGATGATATTCTTGGTGAATCAGTGACTGTGTTGTTTGACTGTTTGGTGTAAAGAGGAGAGCAATATTGTTGTAAAACTTAAATTAATTATTTGGTATTCCTAGAATAGTATTAATGATTTTAAGTACGAGTTGTATAACCAAAAAATATGGGAAAGCAGACCTATTTAATAGGTATCATGATTTACTTTTTGACATCTGAAGAGGCAAATATTTTGCCCATAAATACTTGCAACAACTAATTTGAAATTGGAGCAGGAGAAACATTGAGAGATTAAAAGAAAATAAAGTACTGCCAACTTCTATTTTCTGCCTTCTTGTTGCCAACAAATTGGCATCAGAGCTTGTGTGTGAGGTGAGCGTGAGAGAACCTACCAAGCCTCAAGAGAGGAGCGACTCAGAGCTTTGTGAGGTGTGTGAGTTGAGTGCAAACACTTAAGAGAAAATGGCAGGTCTAACCAATGACATCCCGCTACCTAAATTGACGAAAGGCGCTAACTATGACAACTAGAAGGTACAAATGAAGGCCCTTCTCGGCTCCCAAGATAACTGGGATCTGGTCGAGACTGGGTATGAGGAACCGATGAACACATATGGATATTCAAATGCCCAGCTGAACGCGTTGAAGGTCATTCAAGCTAAAGACAAGGCAATTTTGTATTTGCTATACCGAGCTGTCGACGAATCTGGCTTTGAGAAGATAGTCAATGCAAAATCTTCCAAAGTAGCATGGGATACACTTGAAAAAACAAATAAAGGAGATGAGCGGGTGAAGCAAGTTTGACTTCAAACCCTTAGAGGCAAGCTGGAAAACATGAGGATGAAAAAGTCTGAAAACGTATTAAAGTTCATTACTCGAGTGGAGATTGTGGTGAACAAACTGAATTGGAATGGTGAAAATCTTTCATCAAACAGAGTTGTTGAAAATATTTTGAAGTCACTGACGGATGATTTCGAGAACATCATGTGCGCAATAGAGGAGTACAAGGATCTATCAACGCTCACTTTTGAAGAGCTTGTTGAGTCCTTGGAAACACATGAGCAGAGAAGGAAAAACAAGAAGGGGAAGTCCCTTGAACAGGCCCTCCAGGCGAAGGCAACAATAAAAGAGGAAAATGTGCTCTATGCTCAGAGTACCAGAGGCCGAGGAAAAGGCAGAGGCCAAGGTGATAGAGGAAAAGGAGGACGAAGAAATGAGTAAGATAATCAACAGAACTGGCGTGACCAAGGTTAGGCTCGGGGTAGCCGGAAAAACACAAACAATATTGAATGCTATAATTGTGGAAATAATGGACATGTTGCCAAAGATTGTTACTCGATAAAATGTTACAATTGTGGAAAGAATGGACATGTTGTCAAGGACTGTTACTCGGTAAAATGCTATAATTGTGGAAAGCTGGGTCATATTTCCAAAGATTGTAGGTCTGAGAAGAAAAAGAAGGAACCAACAAACTTTCTTGCCGAGGAAGAAGATGAAGGATTGCTGATGGTGACAAACATTTCAGAAATTGAGGTCAAACTGGGATGTTCTAATAACTCGGTTTGGTACTTGGACACTGGTGCAAGTAGTCACATGTGTGGTGACGATCGCTTATTTAAAATACTTTCAAAGGTGGAGTCCGGATCGGTTTCTTTTGGCGATGCTTCGAAAGTAGTTGTCAAGGAACGATCTGGTATCAAGAGAGAAATGGACGAATCAAAGAGATAAGAGATGTATACTACATACCTAATCTTAAAAGCAACATACTGAGCATGAGACAGTTAATGGAGAAGGAGTACTCGGTTCTGATGAAGGACCGAGAACTACAACTAAAGGATAAACTTGGGAGGCTTATTGCTCTGGTAGAAATGAAGAAAAATCGCATGAATAAACTTGAGCTGAAAATAGTTCAAGATAAATGCATGAAACTTGATGTGGAGGATGAGGCTATGAAGTGGCATTTTCGGTTCGGTCATCTTCACTTCGGTGGGTTGACTGAGCTGGTGAAAAAGGAGATGGTGTTCAGATTGCCTAAAATGGAATTCGAAAAAAAGTTTTGTGAAGAATGTGTGATCGGGAAGCAAGCAAGGACTTCTTTCCCAAGGAGTTCTGAGTGTCGAGCAAAAGAGCGAGTTGGACTAATCCATATGTATGGGCCAATAACTCCAGAATCATTCAGTGGTAAGAGATACTTCGTCTCTTTCATTGATGATTTCTCGAGAAAGACATGAGTTTATTTTTTGAAGGAGAAATCAAAAGTGTTTGAAACTTTCAAGAAATTCAAAGTGATGGTGGAGAAAGAAACAAACAAAGTCATCAAAGCAGTCCGATCTGACAGAGGAGGCGAGTTCACTTCTGCTGAATTTAACAAATATTGCGAGGAACATGGGATCAAGCGTTTCTTGACTGCCCCATATTTTCCGCAACAAAACGGTATAGCGGAACGAAAGGACCGAACCATTCTCGATATGGTTCAATCTATGTTGAAAGGGAAGAATATACCGAAAAGGTTTTGGGCAGAGACGGTGCAGTGCGCAGTCTATGTGCAAAATAGATGTCCACATACAAAGCTAGGTGAGAAGACACCTCAGGAGATCTGGAGTGGTATGAAGTCGAGTATCTCTCATCTAAAGGTGTTTGGTAATGTGGCCTATGGGCAAGTACCAAGTTAGCACAGGACAAAATTAGAAGAACGGAGCAAGAAGTACATATTTATCGGATATGATGAAAAATCTAAAGCGTATAAATTGTTTGATCCTATTAACAATAAAGTGGTGGTAAGCCGAGATGTTCACGTGGAGGAAACAAAGCAGTGGTGCTGGAGTAACCCGGGCGAAGAAGAAACTAGTTCAGAAATTGTTGTGCCTTCAATAGCAACAACCACTGAGTCCTAAGATGAAGAAATAGAGACACAACAGCCCAGGATGAGAAGTCTACAGAAAAATATATGACACTACAAATGAAGTTCATGTTGTATGTCTTCTGGCTGACTTTGAAGACTTGAGTTTTGAGAAAGCTATCCAAAATGAGAAGTGGAGAACAATCATGGATGAGGAGATTGGAGCGATTGAACGCAACAAAACTTAGGAGCTAACCGACTTTCCTGAAGGAGCTCGACCCATTGGAGTAAAATGGGTGTACAAAAAGAAGATGAATGTTGAGGGAGAGGTTGAACATTACAAGGCTCGACTTGTGGTGAAGGGCTATAGACAAAAGAAGGGAATCGACTATGATGAAGTATTTGCTCCTGTCATGAGAATGGAGTCAATCCAACTTCTGATCTCATTAGCTGCTCAGAACCAATAGCCAATTCTACAGATGGATGTGAAGTCGGTATTTCTAAATGGAGTGCTGAAGGAGGAGATGTACGTCGAGCAACCACTCGGGTACATGAAGAGAGGGGATGAGAAGAAGGTGCTGAGATTGAGAAAAGCCCTCTACGGGCTGAAGGAGGCTCCTCGTGCCTGGAATGAGAGAATTGACGGGTATTTCAAGAAAAATGGGTATGAGCAATGTCCATACGAGTATGCCTTGTACACAAAAAAATCAGAAAAGGATATGATGGTAGTTGCTCTTTATGTCGACGACCTCATATTCACTGGAAGCAACACAAAGCTGATTAAGGAGTTCAAGGAGGTAATGAAGAAAGAGTTCAAAATGACCGACTTAGGCCTGATGAAATATTTTCTTGGCCTAGAAGTGATGCAGTTGGTGGAAGGAATTTTTATATTCCAAGAAAGATACGCGCTTGAAATTTTAAACAAGTTTAAAATGGAGGACTGTAACTCGGTTTTTACTCCAATGGAACCGGACACTAAATTCTCAAAGTTTGATGGAGGAGAACGAGCTGATTGTAGGAGATATCGAAGCTTAATTGGAAGTCTGAGGTACCTTACAAGCACGAGACCCGACCTAATGCTGAGTGTTGGGATAACAAGCAGATACATAGAGAATCCAAGCTACACACATTGGAAGGCCTTGAAGAGAATTCTAAGATATGTTCGAGGAACCCTATCACTTGGTCTTTTCTATTAAAAATCGGATGACTATCGACTAGTGGGTTACTCGGACAGTGATTAGTGTGGTGATGTTGATGACCGGAAAAGTACTTCAGGTTATGTATTCCTACTCGGAAAAACAGCTTTTACTTGGCTGTCAAAGAAGCAGCCCATTGTAACTCTGTCAACCTGTAAGGCCGAGTATGTGGCAACCTCTTGGAGTGTGTGTCATGCAGTCTGACTTTCAAATCTACTAAGGCATCTGGGAGTGATCCGAGACGAAGGGACTGTAATCCGAGTTGACAACAAGTTGGCGATCAAGTTGGCAAAGAACTCAATTAATCATGGAAGGAGCAAACTCATCGATGTCCGATTTCATTTCATCCGATAATAAGTCAGAGAAGGAAAGGTCGAGCGGGAGCATGTTGAAAGCCGAGCTCAAGCCGCATACGTATTCACCAAGTCCCTACCGACCACACAGTTGGAGAGTTGTAAAAGACTTATTGGAATGAGAGATGCGAAAAGTATTTAAGTCTAAGGGAGATATTTGTTGTAAAACTTAAATTAATTATTTGGTATTCTTAGAATAGTATTAATGATATTAATGATTTTAGGTACAAGTTGTATAACCAAAAAATATAGGAAAGCAGACCTATTTAATACATATTATGATTTATTTTTTGGTATCAACTCATTTAAAACTGCAGGAGGAGAAACATTGAGAGATTAAAAGAAAACTGCCAACTTCTATTTTCTGCCAACAAGTATAACCTACCAGCTATCTTTGGTTCAATGGAGAAATAATGAGAGGAACTTCGGGATGTTTTTGGTGAGGCTACTTTCCTCGATTGAAAACTATCATTCTCAGGGATATTATTCATCACAGTGTCCTTCTTGCTACCAATTGTTACTATTTTCCTCTAAAATCGAAACTTTACATCCTCAAAGGGTAGAAAACTAGAAATCAATTGCTACCAAAAAAACCATGGAGCGATTGCACGTACAAGATTAGTGCACCAATAAAACAAGAAAAGATAGAAACTTTACATCAAGGGTAGGTTTTGTTAATTAATTCTACAAATCCAGGGTGTGGTTACACTTACAGCTTCAGCTCCTTGCTTGAGCAGAATGAGAGAACTATCACTTGAGTCAGCATCAGTCTCCATATATTCAAGGTTTCAGGCAGTGGAACTCCTGGTGTTTAACTCTCTTCAGCAACAATTATCTGCTCAAAAAGTAAAGATTACACAATGAAAAATAGAGAAGAAAAAACATGTAGGTGTAGATATTAATTATAGTAAAGATTGGAGTTGAGTAAATTCAGTAATTTAGAATACAATTAATACAAAAGTGAATGGTATGATAGCAAACAACAATTGCAATGGATATCATGCAGTACTTGCCATCAATTGCAGCCACCACAAGTTCAGGAACAAACCTGACAAGTGCCTCACTTAGGGTAACAGAACTGAACAAACAAAACGATACGTTTTGCGCCATGTTTTTTAACGCATAAAATCCACTTCAAACAAAACCGGCCCAGTCTGCAGGCTGGGCGGGTTGGACCGGTTCGTTGAAAAAAGGTTCAAATATGCTTAAGATTTTCCGAAGATTTAAAATTGTAAAAAAGTTAATCACAGTAAAAACTTCTAAAATTTTCAGATTTAAAATTCTTAAACAAATGTATTTTAAAAATTTTAAGAATAGGAGAAAAGTGATATCCAAACATATCCTTTTAGTGTGAAGTGTTCAAAGTCATCTAAAGTTTACATTTATTTTCCAAATTCCTTTATTAAAGTACAAGGTAATTGGGTTGGTTTTGCAAGATTATTTTACTTTTTCAGTAACACAATTTTTTTTCTAATATATATTTTTATTATGTAATAAATTTCGTGCGAAGCCTGTTGAAAATGAAGACCAGCTTTTTTTATAGGAACTTTCACATGTGGAAATTAAATTTATGTAGTTGTCAAATTCATTATTAAATGGATGGTAATTTTTAACATATGATTAACAAGCCATTAATGTCATTTTTAAAAATTAAAATTGGATTAATAGCCTTTTCCCCATTTTGCTTTCTTGAGTGAATGAATAAAAATAAAATGAATTGAATATATATTGCCATTTAAGCATCAAGCTACTGTAGCTGAAACTGTATATAACCATCCAATTACCAAAACAGACACAAACACAATCATTCGAGAAGTACAAGATTTTGGATTTCACAGATATTCCCCTACCACAGAATAATATACCTGGCTGGGGGTAAGGATTTCAATGTTTTGTGATGAAATAATGTTTTCGATAAAAAAAATTAATAATAATAAAATAAACTGAAGTAAAGATTTTTACTTGGATAAACATGGAGTGCCATTGAAAAAAATGCCCAAAAAAGAAAAGAAGTGATACAATTGTTATTCTTGCATTCATCTTCATATACAGTAAGTGTTCAAATCAAAAGGTTGAGAGCCTCCATCTCCTCCTTGAACTTGAGCAATGCAGCACTTGGGAGGGACACAAAAATCCTAAACCCTCCTTTCATTGAAGAATCCAAGTTGCAAAGAGGTGAGAAAATGCATAAATCAACGGATTCAAACATGTCACGAGGGGCTGGTACAGTATTCACAAGTTCCTGAAATCCAAAATCTACCTTTTCCAAAAACCCCAAATTCCTCCAATCTGTCATGGTAGTGAATGAACCACTCCCTTCAAGGTTGAAATCCTTTTGTTCTGTCTCTAAAGTGTCGATGAAGTTTCTGACATAACCACTGTTACAAGCAACCCTCTTGCTTTCTCGAATGAGCTTCACAACCTCATAGAGTGGCCTTTCGTTGAGTTCCCTCATTGTTAGAATAACCTCAGCATCCACAACAGCATTTCCATAATACCCTTCAGGCAAAGGATCAAGCAAGTTCCTTCTAACCCCAACTGTGATATTCAGCATAACTTTCCCATCATCGCTCATTTTTAAGGCCCTAGATCTTGATCTCCACACATATGCAGCAAGTGATTCAAAACTAGTGAAGCTTTCATTGTCACCTGATTCCTTCATCAAACTCATCTTGAGTCCTCTGATGCTCTCACTGTCCACCTTAATGCACTCATGCATGAGAACTTTGGTTGGAAGAAAGGGTGAAACTGCAGTTGAGGCCTCATCAAGAGAATCAATTTGCAATGGATGTTCAGTGATTGATCCCACTAGCCTCTCTCTCTCCCACACAGGCTTCACAGAGGGCTCACTTTTCCCCCTTGCAAGCTCAATGATGGCTCTGAAGAACTGGGACGCTCCAACGCCATCACAAACAGCATGTGACAGCCCCATTCCAATGGTAAACCCCCCACAAGGAAACTTTGTCACCTTGAACACCAAAGGATATTGGTCGCCACTTTTATCTTGACAGGGTAGGTCAAACACCAAATGTTTTGCACTTTCCATGTCGGTGCCATCCAAGTAATGAAGAGAAGAAAGGTGGCAACTAGCGTTGGCTTCCAAGAATGGAACACCTTCTGCACTGCAATTGATCCTAAGCTTTCCATCAGTGTGCTTTACTAGCCTACCTGCAAGAGGGTAATAATAGAATAAAGCCTTTGAAAGTGCTGCTTTGATCACTTGAACAGGATCTAGGAATTGACCATTAGGACAACCAGGTTCATCATAATCATGAGTTGCTGATCGATACACATGAACCGTTTGACACAGGCTATTAAGATCAGGTATGTTATCTATTGTAGACAGAGAAAGAAAAGAGGAAGGCGTTGGTTTTGATGGTTTGATAAGTACAACTTCTTTCATGTCAAGCTTGAAGGATGCCTTTTGAGGTGCCATACAAACGAAGGGAAGTTAAATAAATGTCTGAGTGTGTAGTTGTGAGAGTATAGCCTCTATATATTTGATTTGATGATGGAGAAATGTGATAGTATGCTTAAAGAATATGGATATACACTCTCAAGAATGAACCACACACGTTCTTGGATATGAATAATAAATAACATTTACACATGATAAGTTATTATTATTTTTTTTAAAAGTTAATTGCTTATTATTTTATAGATTTTATATTGCGTACAAGAGTTGTTAATTACATGCATGCATGGTTTACAATAATGTGATTTTCATGTGACATAGTATTACATTTTTATAAAGTAAAAATTTATTCACATGTTGGTCGAATAAAATGAAAAACTATCAAAATGAAACAAGCTATAAAATAAATACAATTTCTCAAAGTACAAAAGAAATTGTTTAAGGAGAGAATATACCTCTATAACAATAAGATGGAAGGGATCCTTTAGAGGCACTGATTGAGGACATGTTCCCATGTGCTGGTCTAGCCCATTTCAAGACAAACAAGCATGTGGGAACCCTTTTTTTTATGAGTTTTCTATTTTTTTTATGACTTGTATGACCTAGAATGAGGACAGATTTTAGATTATTTTAATTTTTCCTAAAATATGGTAATTTTCTCTGAGAGTTAGCTTTTTAGAATATTACTATATAAAATCAATTTATGAAGTATAGTTTTCGAAAACAAAAATATTTTTACAAAAGGTAAGCATGTAAGTTGGTTTAAGTTCATATAAAAAGCTTAGTTTATTTTACTTTTATAAATACTTTTTAGGTGCAAAAAGAATGAAAAAAAAGTTGCAAACAATAAATTGTGAAAACTTTGAACTTTATCATATGAAACAAAAAATTACATGTAGATGCATTAGGTTTCAAATATAAAAAACTAATTAGTGGATCACGAGTTCAATATTATAATATTACGTAGACTTGTTTTTTCTTCATCAAGCTTCACGTGATTTTGAATCACCAATGCCCATGTCTTTTGTTAAGATATTTGTGCAGTTAACAATGTTTTTCTTTTTTTTTTATTCCAACGATAAATTGATAATTGATAATGTTTCCATCAACGTTAATAACTATTTTAGCAAAGAAAAATCCTTGACCTTGTGCCAATTACTTTAATTTTTTTCTAACAAGAACAACAAATGCATGGAAAAAAATGACAATTTTGCGCATGCCATGATGCTTGCATGAAATCATTTGCAACTATATGCGAAGTTAAATATTGAAAAGATATAAAAACGTCTTCAACAACCGTTTGATTTGATTTGAGGAAGATCATCCTATTGTGCTGATTCCTAAACTACAATCACTTGTATGTTACTTATGGAACTACAACAGGACTTCACTCATTTTTTTTAACATGCAATTTCCCCCAGCAATTTCTAAAGCATCGGGCAAGGAAATGTACAATGGAACACTGGAATTGTCAATTCCAAACACTCTAACATCCCATTGTATCTGACACGGTCTCTTCCTCAACCGTGGTAATACGGCTAACAACATAGAGATGGGATCATCATCACATTCGTCAGATCCTCATCAATAATAGGTTGCTTTTTATGCTTAGCACGACGCAAGTCCTCCTAAACAAATGATAACAATTAATTAAACATTTATATAATTATAATACTAGAAAAGAAGTAAATAGACAATATGTATATATATATATATATATTACCTTGGTGCTGTCTTGATAGTGGCATAACCAAACGTCTTGGCCAAGCCAAGAATGTCCCGCTTGCCTGCCCCACTAATTGAATCTCTTCATTAGGAAAAGGCACTGGAGCATTAGCATCATTAACTTCATCAACTACTACTCGTGTCCAGTCCGGTCAGTAGAGGGACACCATGGATGGTTAAGCCACCCTCAAAAACTCGACCAACGACCACTAGACGCGGGGTCATCTTCAACATATAACTCACACTCGGTGTGATGCATCGATCCGAGTATATTCTCCTGAAGGATCAACGTAGTAGCGAGCACAACTCCCTTTAGTGCCGACTCGAACAATATCATGTTCAATTGTTTGAGGTGTTCCTTGAGTCCGTTCTTGAGAGCGGGCGAGAGATTCAATTTTCTCATCAAACTCTTGCCGCAAGGATTGCCTTATTTGATTTAACTTTTCTTCAAACTGCATCTCCATTTTATGCAAGGCCTCCTGGCCGCAAGAGTCAGCGAGTGGTCCTTCGTGATGTTGGACCAAAGTAATCACGAAGGCCCCGAGTTCCACCAAGCACCACGCACACGTCCCGAGTAATCTGGTTTTCCTATGGCCGTCGCCAATATATCTTGTCGACCATGAGGAATAAATGATCCTTGGCTGGTCTCGCTCAACTAAATCATCCTACAACACATTAACAATAATTAAGTCATACACTAACTTTCAAATTAAAATCAATTCAAATTGACATTATAACTTACGATTTTCTCGAGCAATGATTCGTGCGGACTCGGAAGTCATTTGTCCATCAGATTTTGTCCGGCCGCCTTCCACATCCGATAGCGAGGGGGTGGAGATGCAAGGTCGGTAGAATCAACTCCTGCCGACTCTTCTCTCGGATTTCATGAGACGTTGCTCCAATAATGCATACCCTCCTCGTGACAATACATGAGGTGCATCATTCAACCTCCGACGTTGTTGGGCGGCTTGTCTTTTATCCCGCCAAGAGGGGTCCATTCGGTCGGCACAAAGCCGTAACCAATCCTCCTCACTAATTTGATACTTTAGACAGGGAGATTCATCTCGAAACTTTCCAAATACATACTCCCGTGTCAAGAAAGTCTTAAAGTCCCTCCATCTAATGGCAATGGAGGATAAAATCTTCTTCCTCATCACCTCGGTGTTAGGAACATCAAAATTTTGCTGTGAAATGACCAATAAATGTTAAATTCAATTAATAATGATATATAAAGTATTCAACAAATATAGGAATACCCGAACATCCTGCCACATGAGGTTCTTCTCGGTTTCCTCAACATCATCCCAAGATGGAGTAGTAATCGGAACATGGTGTCGAGCTAGTAGTCCCAAATAGCTCTTAAACTTAGCAGCATTTGGGCCAGATGCCTTACCAGAACGTGGATCAACTTCAACTTGAGTTTTCTCTCTAGCTACCCTCCTTGCTGTCAACCCCTTTAACCGAGTGACAGATCTACCTTTATCACCACTTCCGCTCCTGCCACTGCCACTACCACTTCCAGTACCAGCTGTGGAATCCGACATATCCTGAAAAACAAAACAATATGAAGTCAACATACTTTATAAGTTTGAATAAAAAGAACTAGAAAATGTGAAGATAAACACCTATTATGTTGGTATGTTTTCCCATATCCCTTCATCATGATCACTTCGAATTGCATGTATGTCATCAACTTCATTGTCAACTATGTCATCAAATGGTCTACTTGAAAATGAAGGTGTTTCATGTATATCTAGAGACTCATCTTCATGAATTCCGTGCATGCTTCTTCCTTCTAGGACAATTGACCATCTCTCATTACATGGATCCTTGACATAAAATATTTGTCTCGCTTGATATGCCAAAATAAAAGGTTCATCCTTATACCCAACTTTACTCAAATCAACCAAAGTAAATCCTAGGTCATCTGTTCGCACACCCGTATTCCCTTCAACCCATTTACACTTGAAGACAGGCACCCTAAAAGTAACATAATCAATTTCCCATATCTCTTGTATGACCCCAAAATAACTCATAGAAGCTCGTGATAGGATTTTTGTCTTTAGAACTAGAAAAATGCATAGATTCAGCTTGAATTGTGACCCCACTATTTTGTACTCTACCTTTATCATCTTCTATTTTTGAGTAGAAACAATAGTTATTAATGTCATACCCACCAAATGTAATGACATCACTATTAGGCCCACGAGCAAGTCTCAAAAGTGTTTCGAAGCATTAATCTCAACATATACCCTTTTTTAAACCAAGAAAGGAAACTTTTGTTATGTTCATTCAATACCCATTTTTCATTCATTCGTGGATGTGTTGCCTTTATTTCGGTTATGTGTTGTGATATGTAAGGGATTACTTCATCGGTGTTGTTCAATATGTATAAATGTGCTTGGTCAACTTCTTTCCGACTAACATTTTTAATCTTCAAATTTCGAGTACCCTTACCTTCACATCTTCCATCATGTCTCATCTTAGGAATACCTATTGGTTCCGATTTTGACATATATCCTTGACAAAACTCAATGGCTTCTTCCGCAATGTACCTTTCCACAATAGAAGCTTCCGGCTCGTACTCGATTCTTCACATATCCTTTTAAGATCTTCATGTATCTCTCAACAGGATACATCCATCTAAGAAAAATTGGACCACATAATCGAATTTCCCTTACCAAATGGACTATCAAATGCACCATGATATCAAAAAATGAAGGGGGAAAATACATTTCTAATCGGCACACTATTACAATTGCTTCATTTTCTAATTCATCTAACTTTTTTGGATCAATTACCTTTTTACAAATGGCGTTGAAAAACAAACATAACCGAGTAATAGCAATTCTAACGAAGTTGGTAAGATGTTTCGAATAGCCATCGGTAAAAGTTGTTGCATCAACACATGACAATCATGAGACTTTAAACCAACTAATTTCAACTCTTGCATAGACACAAGACTCTTAACATTTGAGGAGTATCCTTGTGGCACTTTGACCTCACGTAAACACTCACAAAAGCTTCTCTTTTCTTTCTTTGATAGAGTATGACAAGCTTGGAGGTAAGTAAGTGCGTTTTCCAATTGATTGTGGATGTAATTCGAACGTATACCCATGTCCGCCAAATCTTGTCTTGCTTTTATTCCATCTTTTGTCTTTCCTTTTATGTTAAGCAATGTCCCAATTACACTATCACAAACATTTTTTTCAACATGCATCACATCTATACGAGTGTCTAACTTCCAACTTACACCAATAAGGAAGATTGAAGAATACAGATCGTTTCTTCCAAATGTTTTTCTCATTGGATTTCTTTTGGGTCTTTCCAAACACAATATTAATATTTTTCACTTGCTCATATACTTGTTCACCATTGCGTGGTACTGATGCAATCGCATTCTCCGACATCCATTAAATGCTTTCTTCATTTTACGATATGGATGGTTAGCAACTAGAAACTTTCTATGCCTATTGTACGCAGCTTTTTGTCCATGTTTCAATTGGATATAACTTGTGTCTTCTTGACATATAGGACACGCTAAATGACCTTTCACACTATAACCGCTCAAATTACCATATGCTTGGAAAATCATTTATAGTACAAAATAACATTGCACGCAACTCTGAAATTCACTTCGTGATATGAATCAAATACATCCACTCTCGTTTCCCACAACATCTTCAAATCATCAATTAAAGGACTAAGATATACATCTATGTCATTTCCTGGTTGTCGAGGTCCCGAAATCATCATAGATAACATCATATATTTTCTCTTCATGCATAACCAAGGAGGCAAATTGTAAATGATCAACATAACCGGCCATGAACTATGTTTACTACTTAAATTTCCATAAGGATTCATCCCATCTCGTAGCTAATCCAATTCTCAAGTTTCTTGGCTCGCACCAAATTCTGGAAAGGTTTCATCAATCCTTTTCCATTGTGGAGAATCAACTTGGATGTCGAAGAAGATTGTCACATTTTCTACCATTTGCATGCCATGTCAAGTTTCTTGCATCTTCTTTTATGGCAAATAATCTTTTAAACCTAGGTATAATTGGCAAATACCATAACACCTTAGCAGGGGGACCATCTAGTTCTTCCTCACCACTACTTTCCTCAACTTTGGTTTTGAACCTCGACAAACCACATGTCGGACACATCTTTAATTTAGCAAAATCATTTCGTACAATATACAATCATTAGGACATGCATGTATTTTCTTGTACTCTAAACCCATTGGACATAATATCTTCTTTGCCTCATAGTTACGAATAGGTAATGTATTATCTTCAGGAAGCATCTCCTTCAACAACTCCAATAATTCGGTGAAACTTTTATCAGTCCATCCATTTCTTGCTTTTAAAGTAAACAATTTTAAAGTTGCTTGATAATCTTGTAAAACTACATCCTATGTACAATTGTTGCGCAAAATCGATTTCAAAGAATCATATAGATGTGCTTTCATAAAATGTTCTTCACCAATATCACGTATCATATCCTCTAGATTATCATCCATCCCTTCATCAAAATTGTCTCGTAGTTGACACAGTTGGGATGTCTAATATTTCTCCATGCCATGTCCATATTGTATAACTCTTAATAATACCATAAACAAACAAGTGATCACGTATATCCTCAAGTTTATGACGAATTTGATTCAAACAACGAACACATGGACAATAATATGTCCCTTTCATAGCTTTTCCATTTTCACTAGCAAATTTCGAAATTCCTCAACTCCCTTTTCGTACTCTTCACTAATACGACGTGCATTCATCCAACTTCGATTCATATTATGTTATAAAGTTTCGTCACTCCTAAAGATTTAAAAATTATATGTAAAAAAAAATTAATATACAAACAACAAAGCACGTTCCAACAACAATGGAGTGTGTAAACCGAATGCACTCAAACAAATAAACAAATAACCGCATTCCAATAACAATCCAAGTGGAGACATTCATACTATAACGTGATTGAGATCCCCAAAAACAATCACGCGATTCAATGTAAACATATAGCAATGACAATGAACACTAACCTCGAGTGTAGACGAAAACCGATTTCAAACTCGAATCCAATCGGGAGAAAGATGAAGTTCGTCAAATGACACGACAATGTAGATGTTTTTCACCGTAAAACCGCTCGCAAATGGTGTGCGGAGGTAGCTCGTTGTCGTCGTTCTCGTCGTCGTTCTAAAAACCCCGGTTGCGCGAGACGAGGAAGTGGGCTGGGAGGGAAATAAAATAGACTTTTTACGTCGCGCGAGTGTAGTAAGCGACGTAAAAGTCATCTTTACGTCGCACTGGGAGGCGCGACGTAAAGATGGCCTTTACGTCGCGTACGGGGGACGCGACGTAAAAGCCTTAGCTTTTACGTCGCGCCCCCGTACGCGACGTAAAAGGCCATCTTTACGTCGCGCCTCCCAAGTGCGACGTAAAAGATGACTTTTTACGTCTCATATTGGGGTGTGCGACGTAAATTTTTTGTCCCGTATTTACAAAATTGCCACCGCGTTTTATTTACGTCGAATATACGTGCATGCGACGACAATTGGGTGACGTAAAAGCCATATTCTCGCACTAGTGGAATAATAAATAACATTTACACATGATAAGTTATTATTATTTTTTTTAAAAGTTAATTGCTTATTATTTTATAGATTTTATATTGCGTACAAGAGTTGTTAATTACATGCATGCATGGTTTACAATAATGTGATTTTCATGTGACATAGTATTACATTTTTATAAAGTAAAAATTTATTCACATGTTGGTCGAATAAAATGAAAAACTATCAAAATGAAACAAGCTATAAAATAAATACAATTTCTCAAAGTACAAAAGAAATTGTTTAAGGAGAGAATATACCTCTATAACAATAAGATGGAAGGGATCCTTTAGAGGCACTGATTGAGGACATGTTCCCATGTGCTGGTCTAGCCCATTTCAAGACAAACAAGCATGTGGGAACCCTTTTTTTTATGAGTTTTCTATTTTTTTTATGACTTGTATGACCTAGAATGAGGACAGATTTTAGATTATTTTAATTTTTCCTAAAATATGGTAATTTTCTCTGAGAGTTAGCTTTTTAGAATATTACTATATAAAATCAATTTATGAAGTATAGTTTTCGAAAACAAAAATATTTTTACAAAAGGTAAGCATGTAAGTTGGTTTAAGTTCATATAAAAAGCTTAGTTTATTTTACTTTTATAAATACTTTTTAGGTGCAAAAAGAATGAAAAAAAAAAGTTGCAAACAATAAATTGTGAAAACTTTGAACTTTATCATATGAAACAAAAAATTACATGTAGATGCATTAGGTTTCAAATATAAAAAACTAATTAGTGGATCACGAGTTCAATATTATAATATTACGTAGACTTGTTTTTTCTTCATCAAGCTTCACGTGATTTTGAATCACCAATGCCCATGTCTTTTGTTAAGATATTTGTGCAGTTAACAATGTTTTTCTTTTTTTTTTATTCCAACGATAAATTGATAATTGATAATGTTTCCATCAACGTTAATAACTATTTTAGCAAAGAAAAATCCTTGACCTTGTGCCAATTACTTTAATTTTTTTCTAACAAGAACAACAAATGCATGGAAAAAAATGACAATTTTGCGCATGCCATGATGCTTGCATGAAATCATTTGCAACTATATGCGAAGTTAAATATTGAAAAGATATAAAAACGTCTTCAACAACCGTTTGATTTGATTTGAGGAAGATCATCCTATTGTGCTGATTCCTAAACTACAATCACTTGTATGTTACTTATGGAACTACAACAGGACTTCACTCATTTTTTTTGTTTGTTATAATGATTCCGATAAAAAGAAATAAGAAAGATGATAAAAGACAGTACAATAACAAATCAATTAACAAATCTTCATATCAGAAAACAGATCTTGCATCAATTTATAAATCTTAAAAAATAAGCTTTGCAACATTCAATGGACCATGATCAATTGGTGCAAATAATCATATCATCACATCACTAGGGTTCACACTGTGCGAGACACGTCGGTCGGTAAGTCCGTCGTTAAGGTGAGGTAACTCCTAATTTATTTACTTATGCATTACATGATTTGTAATTACTTCGTATATAATTTTTTTTAATATTTAAATTAGTAAATTAACTTTAAGCTTTTATATTATCTAATGTAATCTACTTTTTATTTATATATATTTGGTATGTTGTTTAGAAATCGATATAAAAAATAATTTATAATTTATATATATCATTCTCATTTATATTATCAATATATCTTTTAAACAATATTTCACACGTAAAAATGATCTAAGATATAAAATAAAGATATTTTCCTTCTATCCACAAATATTATTATAAGATATAAAATAGTGACATTATCTTTCTACCTTTTTATTATTTTTAATATTCGTATTCATGTAATATATTATTATTAATAATTATAAAGTATGATGAAAATCATGAGAATTATAATGTAATTATATGAATATCATAATTAATTATTGGAAAATTTTTCAAAGATAAATAAAAAATTATAAAAGTAAACATATTAATAATAAAATATATAATTAAATTTTATAATCATTATTTTTTAAAAGAGAACTTATTATTATATTATATTTTAATTTTTATAAATCAAACTTTTAGAAAAATAATATAATAAAAATGTGTCCATTATAATTTTGTTTTAATTATTATATAAGTGTAAGCGGATAAGTTAATTTTGAAGGCTTACACGGCCAGCCTGTCCGGTCTTCGTGACGCGAAGAGGATAAAACAGGGGTGGCCTGAATGAGGGTGAGGGTGCCAGCAACGTCCATTTCACCAATGTCTATGTGTGCATGAAATTGTTAAAATAAATTCAAATAAAATAACTACGTTTTTATATAAAAGTCTACTAAAAAAATTAAGTTCCACCGTTTTTTTAATCACTTCAAAATATTTAATGATAAGTTAATACATAAATAAATGAAACATTTTTATTGGACAAATTAGTGTCTCATCTCCAATTTGCGTGCCCATTCTTATAATTTTTAATTTGACACTAACGACAAAATTGTCACATTCTTACCTAACTTTAGTCTTTTCTTCTTTTTTTAATCAGAAAATTGAATATAAAAGTATTCTTATAACACTAATACTTAAATAATTAAATTACTAATTAATGAATAATTCTTCTTTTCAAAAAATATTAATTTAAGTCTACATGCATATCTAACCAGCAAACATAGTCAAGAATTGAAGTATATCATATGTTAAACAAGCCAATTCTTTTATATGCTTGTATTCTATAAACACTAATGTTAGATTTTTTATTGAATAATTGTTTCCGTAATTTTTTTTCAGTTAATTTATAAAAAACATTATAATATAATTTTTTTAATGTTTACGTATATTAATTTCTAGTCAAATTTATTTATTTATTTTTAAATTATCAAGAGACTCTTAATTTTTTTTTCAATGTGTATGAGACAAATAGTAATAACTTTATATCTTTTCTTTTTCAATATATGAATGCATTAAAGTTAAATTACACGTTAAGATAAATAATAAAATTTTATTATTTTAATATTTTATTTATATTTAAAATTATTTATTAATAAGTTATTATATTTTCCACCATAACTATGATTAAAATAAAGATAAAATATATTTTTATACAAATAAATTTTTTATTTTATTTTCATATATTATAAATTATTCTATTAATTTTTTAATCATAATAGTTAAAATAGTTGTTAATTTTATGTTACATATAATCATATACTTGAATTTAGGGGTTATCCTGTATATAAAAATAATGCATTATATATTATCTAAATTTATTGTAATTATTTTTTATAATTAATACTATATAAATATTATAATATATATTACTTAATAATTGATGTGAAAATTAATTTTATCTTTAAAAATTATTACAAATCTAATAAAATAATTAATATAATATAAAAATTAGATAAAATATTTTATTAAAAGTATTTATAATAATTGTTATATAAAAATTATATTTTTATCAATAGGTAAAATTTTTAATAATTTTGAATACGAATAAGTCGTGCTTTAAAAATTTTGACTGACCAATTTAATTCAATTTATTTTATGTGACGACTTTATTTTTATTCTTTAATATTGAAGTTAATTATTGATGACTTTAGTATATATATATATATATATATATATATATATATATATATATATATATATTAATTTTATATTTAATATTTAAAAATTTATAAAATAAATAATTATTTATTATTTAGACGTTTATAATATTAAATAAATTTTAAATATGTTAAATTGTTAAAAAAAATACAACAATGATGTAAGTGTAAAAAAATTAGAGATATTGAAACTCTTTATAATCACAGAACTAATTATATTTAATTAGATAATTTATGAAATGTCACCTTAAAAATTTGATAACTCTTTTGACATCAAACCCAAAATTTTATCATTATAATTTTGAACAATTTCTTTATATGCAGAAAATATATTCTACTCAATTTATTAAACTTTTTTTATTATTCCATGATTAACTTTTTTTCTATTTAACAATTTAATATATTTAAAACTTATTTAATATTATTGACATCTAAATAATAATTAATTAATTTTATAATAAATATTAAAATCAAACTTTTACTAAATAAAAATTAAAATATATAAACTAAAATCATAAATCAATTGACAAATTTAATAAAAAAAAATAATTAAAATTGTCAATCAATTAGCATATTAATAAAATAAAATAAACTAAAATCGTCAAAAATAATTTTAATTAAAGAAAAAAAATTACTGAACTTAATACATTAAAATATAAATAAAAAAATATACGAAAAAAGGGTTAATATATGTAAAAAAACTAAAATTATACTTCATTCATAAAAAGTCGTAGTTAAACAAGCATGATTTATTCATAATTAATTTTTTTTTAAATTTATCCAATTTAAAAATAACAAAGCAAAGGGAAATTGGCCAAATTATTATAAAAAAAAAACTAACTTTAAAAAGAAAGAAAAGAAAAGGAGAGGGTGTATATATAATATTAGAGTGTTGCATAATAACCATTTTCTTTATGTTGTTCATGACAAAAACCAAACCCTTTCTTTCAAATTCTCCACGTTCAGTATTTCGTTCTCTCCCGCCACAACCTTTCCTACACCAAATCAAGCAAACCCATGCACATATCGTCGTGTCGGGCTATGCCCGCATCACCGTTCACCTTCTTCCTCTACTTTCTCTCACCTCACGCGTTCCCTTCCCTCTCCGATACTCACTCTCTCTCTTCAACTCAATCCCCTTCCCCACCGTCTTCGCCTTCAACTCCCTCATCCGCTGCCACGCCAAAGCCAACTCTTCGCCCCCTCTCTCTCTTTCTCTCTACGCCGCAATGCGACGCCGTTTTCTCAGCCCCAACGAGTACACCTTCACCTTCCTGCTACATGCCTGCTCCAAGAACTCAAAAACCAGCGTACACAACCAATTGGGTGTTCAAATTCATTCGCACGTGATCAAGCTCGGTTATGCCTGCCACGTATTTGTCCGAAATGCGCTGATTCACTTGTATTTCGAGTGTTGTGATGCTGATTCTTCAAAAAGGGTGTTTGAGGAAGATCCCCTTTGTAGCGACGTGGTCACGTGGAACTCCATGTTGGCTGGTGTGGTGAGAAATGGGGATGTTCGGTTTGCGGAGAAGATGTTTGCTGAAATGCCTGAAAGGGATGTTGTGTCTTGGAGCACTATGATAATGGGGTATGTTCAAAATGGGCTTTTTGAAGATGGGTTGGAGTGTTTTAGAAACATAAGGGAGAAGAGGATGAGGCCCAATGAAGCTATATTGGTTACCTTGCTTTCGGTTTCTGCTCAGTTGGGTTTGCTTTGTTACGGGAGATTCATTCATTCCACCGTTGAGGCCATGAGATTCCCAATAACTGTTCATATAGGGACTGCTTTGGTTGACATGTATGCAAAGTGTGGTTGCATTGAAAAGGCCAGAATCTTGTTTGATGGGATGGTGAAGAAGGATGAGTGGACATGGAATGTCATGATCTGCGGTCTGGCTTCGCATGATTGTGCCAAGGAGGCACTCGCACTATTTCATAGGTTCATTGATGAAGGTTTTCGTCCTGTGAATGTGACATTTGTGGGTGTGCTTAATGCTTGTAGTAGGTCTGGTTTGGTTGGTGAAGGGAAGCATTACTTTAAGTTGATGGTGGATGGTTATGGCATTCAACCTGACATGGAGCACTATGGGTGCATGGTTGATCTCCTTGCTCATGCCGGTTTAGTTGATGAGGCAGTTGAGTTGATTGAGGAAATGGCAATTGCGCCAGATCCTGTTATGTGGGCGACGCTGCTTGATGCATGCAGGCTTCATGGATTTGTGGAGATGGGGGAGAAGATTGGGAATAAGTTGATAGAGTTGGATCCAACCCATGATGGGCATTACGTGCAGTTAGCTGGAATATATGCGAAAGTAAGAAAGTGGGAAGATGTAGTTAGAATTCGGGAATTAATGAGTGAGAGAATTGCCGGCAAAGTTGCTGGTTGGAGTTTGATTGAAGTGCAGGGTAAACTTCACCGCTTTATTGCTGGGGACAGAGAGCATGAATGCTCTTCAGATATTTACAAAATGCTTGAAAAACTCGGACTGAAGATAACTGAAGCCGGTTTACTCACTGAAACGGCTTAACTATGCTGCATAACGTAGGAGGAGAAGAAAAGTAAGGAATAATCAATTCAAGAGCACATTGAAAAGTTAGGAATTACTTTAGGCTTTTTGTTAACAGTATTTGGTGATTACATCAGAACTGTGGACAATTTTACAGTTTAAGAGGATTGTCACGAGTGATCAAGATTGTGTCCAAACTCCAAAGTGTTTGACAGACAGAGAGATGCAAATAGTTTAAGGATGGCAGCAGATATCACCATTTAAGGAAAGTTTATATGTTCTCTTGGAAGGGTGCGTTTAGAAATCGGTTTGATTGCTGTTGATTGGTCTGTATTGAATGTGGATTTAGTTGGATGGAGCTGATATGCAAGCACACTCTTAATTATTGACAGAACATGAATCAAGTCAACCCAGTCTTTTATTTTTATGATAGCATTTTTTTTTCTCAATTTGGGTTTCCCTAAATAATTTTACTTAATTTCCTCATTGCACAAGTTTAAAGAGATAAACAACAAATTAATAAATGAAAATAAGGGAGACGAAAATGGAAAACGAAAGCCCATATTCTTCTCTCCTTTGCTAAAGTGTACACTAAAATGTGCACACTAACAACTACACACATATAATGAATTCACCCACTCACCACTGGCAAACATCCATTTGACTGGACATGGACATGGACTTCTGTAAAATCCTCAAGCAGGGGAGTGAGGGGGAGAGTTCAAAATACTTTAAATATGACACGAATAGTTGTACGTAACACTGATGTCATATCAGTAGGGCTTTCGCCAAAATATTTATTCAATCAGACTCTCCATTCTCTCCAGACAAAGGTGCTCCCGGATTTTGTACTTTCTTTGATCTGCTTAACATCTGCATAGGATTGAGGTTATCATTGAATTTATTTTTTCCGTCTTCAAAATTATTTAAACATTGAATTTGAAACAAAAGTTTAAAAGTAAAGTAGAAGCCAAGAATTTTCATTTCTTTTAGCTCAAAACAAATGATTCGTGAGGGAGAAAAAAAAAGAGATGGGAGAGAGTGTTAAGAGAGAGAAAGAACAGAAAATCAGCGTTTTAAAGCTTCTTCACTTTTTTTTTTTTTAATAAAACCTAGTTTTTTTTTCTTTTCTTTTATAAAAAATAAGTTGCTTAATTTCTTAAAAGTTTTCAGAAAATGTGTTTGATCCATTTTTTTAAAAAGAAAATAAGAAAAAAAAAACAGTTTGGCGAAACATTAAGAGCTAGTGATTGGAATACATCTGAACAAAAATTACTGATGACATTTTTTTATTTCACGCTTTAGATATGATTTTTATACACTTCAGATATGATTATCAGGATAGTTAATAGTTACAGCGCCATATCGATATCCTGACATGTTATAATTCTAGTTTTTATGTTTTCCATATCAGAATGTTATTTATTGCTGGCAAAACGTGTGTCCTAACACAGGGTGAGAGCAACATCGATTCTGTAATTAAATATGCCAACAAAAAAAGAATCCGATTATAGAACTTTACGTAACACTATCGTATTAGGGTTGTGCCAAGACACTGTTTAGAAGTATGAATAGATGACTCAGTTGACAGCTGACAGCAGTGATGACTCATAGCAGATAAGGGTTGTATATATATCCATGAAGAAATACGAAACATTTTACTTTTACAAAATGAAAGATCAATTAGTTGATTTTTGTGACTAGAGATATTATTGGCAGAAGAGAAGAGGATGATAAAGATTTTTTTTTTTTTTTCAATTTGTGAGAAATAGTGGGACCCTGTAGTTTTTTTTTTCTCTTGAGTGATCATGTTGTGAAAGTATGTTTTATTTATATAAATCAGTTGGTTTAGTAAACTGCATGAGTTGCTGATATAAATACGTTAAATTCCAATAAATAAAGAAAAAAACATATAAAACCATAAAAAAGTTTTAACTCATCATTTCATGAAAATTATTCAACATTCTTCGTTAGACCAAACAAAGTAAATTTCACTAAAAGTACAATCTTTACCAAAAAGCATTATTCTCTTTTTTTATATACAAGAATTAAATTAGAAGTTCAGATTATTTAAAAGAAAATAAACTATATTCATTTTATTAATAATTATTTTAGAAAAATACACTTAATTATGAGTGGGTTTTTTTAGTTCAATAAACCATAATTGATGAAATATATTACTATCTCTATAACTTTGTAAGTATCAACCTTTTTAGTTCAACAAATAAATATTTTCTTAGAAAATTTGTTATTATTTTTTGTATTTTTTTGTCAATTATAACTTTACTTTTAACCTAATTTTTAATTAATCTATACATTAGTGTGTATTCATTGTAGAGTATAAATGAAAAAAAAAAAGTATGTTAACAATTTCAAAACCATTTTATGATATTGCATTTTTTTGGTTTGTGTATAAAAGCCTTAACCAAGGAATAAAAGATAGTAATAACAGTTTAATGTTATTTTGGAAGTATAATTTTGTCTTGAGTAAAAAATATTACTTTAAACATTCAGATGCAAGTTTATATATATAAAAAAAAAACAATAAATGTATTGAAAGTGGGTGAAAATAAAAAATAATTAAAACTTATAAAAATGTTTTTAAAAAATAAAGTTATATCTTATTAATTTATAAAATTAAAGACAAAGTTAAGGTTACTAACTAAAAATTACCAAATGTTATTAATTAATCTTAATAAAAATAGTTAAAAATGATTTTTTTTAAAGGAGGAAAAATTACAATTTGTTGACGTTAATTGTTTTGGTCTTTTTCATGGTGACGTGAGGCAGATATCCATGGCGATGTTACATTATTTAGTGGTTTGTGTGGTTGAAAATTTTAGGTCCATTACAAAAGGAACCATTATTATTAATGCACATTATTCGACTCAAGTCGAAAGCTTTTCCTTCAAGTGATTTCGTTTATAAATAGCATTAGGCCCTATTTCTTTGAAAATTCTCCAAGATATCACCTTTCGTCTTCACACACATACCTATCATTCAATAAGTTTTGAAAAAAATATATAGTTTTTGTTTTCTAAAAAGAGATTAAAAAAAAACTAACTGTTTATAATTTTCGATTATTCGATCATTAGATTTCAATAATTTAAATAAAGTTATACAGATTCACTATGTTTACCAGACAATTTATATAAAAAAATTGATAGCAAAAGTCTTTTAAAAATAAAATAAAAATAAATTTTATTATAAATTACATATGAATTATGTAAAATTAAACAAATTATTTATATATTATTTTTTCAATTATAATATACTTTACACATTCATTTCACATGAGTAAGTTTTTAGGTTAGTGTTTTTTTAAATGATTATATTGAATCATTACATTTAAAAATAAAAATTAATTTTTTTCATGTAATTTTTTTTTAAACTCATATTTTATTTTATTTTAGTTTAAAAAATATATCTTTTTAATAAAGTCAATATGATTGGTTGAATCTATGTAAAATGGGGCGAAACTTAAAAAAATTCATTCCATAAAAACATTAGTTGATTGAACCGACCAACTTATCAGCATTAAAATAAGTGGAACTTAATAATCTCATTCAATAATAATATTTATATTATAATTCAAGTAAAAGTAAAAGTTTTACATTATATAAGAAGTGACAAAAACAATACATAAAGAGAAATTTTCATAAATATATTATCTTAAAAGTTTGAATTAAAAATAATATACTGTATATTATAGATTCATAATAATGAAATGACATTCACGATACTTTTTCTCAAAGAATCCAACAACTTCTAAGCATTTATGTTTGTTTATCTATATTTATACTTTAGTGAGTTTGAGAAATTCTTCCATTATATATGAATTTGATCAATAAATATTTAACAAAAAAAAAAACATAGTTTGACTTGGATATTACGCAAGCATAATGAATTTGCCCTACATGGATATCATGTCTGCAATGTTCTTAAACAAATAACTTACTCTATTTAATTAATTGCATTAACCTTTTACAAAACCTTAATCTCAGATCATTCTTAACGGGAACATATTTGTACTTCCACCTGCTCTTTAATTTATTAATGTCATGTTTGAGTTTCATAACTGTATGTGTCACATGATCTTAAGTATGTTTTTTATGTATTAGAAAATATTTCATGTTTCATTTTCACTAAAGATAAAATCTAAAAGACAATTATATTATATAATTAAAGCTAATTGTCGATCATAAAAATTCCTTTATCATTTGTCGTTTTTGGATATGTCAAAACAAATTCATGCGGAGTTTGTTGCTTGAAGAGTGGAATTGGGTGTGATATTTAAACTTAGAAAAAGAAATTGTTTTCAATTTATATCTTTATAGTATCACCTTTTTTTATTAAAATATTATATTATCAAATAATTATTTGATTTAAATGAAAAAATGGATGTGGATGGTGAAAATGATGGGTATATAAGAGTTGATTGTGTTTAGGACGTTTGTGAAGAACATGCATGTTTCAAATATGATCCAAACCCTTTCACATTAATTGAATAAGACTTGATGATCCAGCTAGTTAGTGTTGATTGAAGTAAATCACTATTTCCTCAAAAATATATGTAAAACCTAAATGTCAAAAAATCGATTCAGTCTTGTCATCTAGGGTTAGTTTTTTCAATATAAAAAAATAAATTTAAAGTTCTTGTTTTTTTTTTTAGTTTTTTATTATTATTCAACAGTTAAAATATATGTTTGTTAGTATGGTTGCAGTATCTTATAAATTTAATTTCTTTAATACTAACAAAAATCAATGTTCAATTAAAATTTAAGCTACAAATTATTAAAGCATTTTATATCCTTTAATTAAACTTGATCATTTATAAATTAATTTAATAGAATAAATCATTTAAATAATTTTTTTTAATTTGGTCCACCAGCTTCCTAATCCATTCCTCGGCAAGTTAAATAAGGTTTGAAGTCTGTTTTTAACATTTTTAGTAGGTTGGTGATGGATCATTATTGATTCATATTTTCACCCTATTTATTAGAAATAAAATATTTTTTTTAGTTTATTCAATATAGATATCATAGTTATATAACATAAGAAAATAAAGAATAAGATTACAATAACTAAAATAAAGTGATTTATAAAAATAAAAAATTATATTATATTTGATAAATTTAAATTTTGTCTTATTTAAATTAATTTAGTTGTTATGTTTTTTAATAATTAAGATATTTTTTGAACTTTCTATAAAATAGGTTATTAAAGAAACTTTTAGATCAATCAAACTTTTAAATAAGATATTTCCTATCACCTAATTTTATTTTAATTATAATTAAATTGTGAAATATAGGAAACATACATAACATGGAATTTTTTACCACTATTTTGAATAAAGTTTGTAATTTATGCGTTATTGTTGCAATAAATGATGTTTAAATACTAATTTTTTATTTATCTATATAAATTGTCTTTAGTCAAATATGTATCGATTAAGTAATTAAAAAAATTTTTTTTAATAAAAAATAGTATATAAATCTTTAAAAATAGGTGTAATATGTAAGAATTTCTACATGATTAAGAATTAAAATAAATACTTCAATCTGAATAATTACTAATTAAATTGTAAAACATATTTTTACGTTTCTAAATAATTGTTAAATATATTGATTAAATTGTAACTGATTATATGTAAACTATTTTAATAAATTGTTTAATTTCAAATAGGTTTCAGATATATTACAAATTAAATAATTAGTAAAATTATTTTTTATTTAGTAATTAAATAGTTGAATGTATAATTTAATATTTAAAACTTTAAATTCAATAAATTTATTAAAATGTTTATTAATAATTATAATTTAAACATTAATAAAATAGTTTAATTTAATTTTCTTAAAATTAATTTAACATTATGAAAAGAGTTTAAATTCGGATAGTATCTGCTTCGCACTTCTACCGTAATATTTTTATGAATGATGGGGAGAAATGTGATGTTGAGAAAAAAATTTATAATAATAAATAAGTTTAGATAAATTGGTTTAGATAAAATATTATTTAGATGAATTCTATTAAATATTAAAAAAAATAAAGATGCATATGTATATATCATAAGGATATATAAGTTTAATATAAAAAAAACAATAATAAAATAGATATTAATTAAATAACAAATAAATTAATTATATATTATTATTACTATTATATTGATATAAAAAATATTTTTTGTTATGTAATAAATAAAATGAAAATCTCAAAGTATACAAAATTAATAACCGTTTATATTATCTGTCAATAACTTAATATATGTTAATATAATAATAAATTATCAATTTATTATTATTTTTACAACGTAAGGTTTTTCATAACGGGTATTTGGGTTTTTTATTTTATTTTACGTGAAAAAAAAATGTCAATCATACTATACTGTCATCTATCACGTCACTATGACGAAACATACACGATCGTCCTTGTTGTATAAATTCTCTCAATTTCAAATATATATATATATATATATATATATATATATATACGTGAAAGTGTAAATGATTAATTTTTAAACAAATATATCATGTTTGAATTTTATAAATAAATAAAAAGGTGATTAAAAAGAATATTCTATATATTAAAAGTGATTAGTGAAGTTATTAAAAATTAAAAAAAATGGAACCACTGTGTATTAAAGGGCCACATAGACACAAAATTTGTAAAAATCTTGCTTTGAAAAGAGTCCAAATTCGAAGTGTAAATAACATGGAAGGGACAGAGGCGAGATAAAAATTGGTGGGGCTGTTCTATGTGATGGCCATTTCACCGACAACCAGAAATTTAAGCCATCGTGCTTCTTTCACCACTTCATGTACTCAAGTTTCCGTTTATGTCCTTATGGCCAAATGATTCTATGTTGTGTTCAGATTTAACTTCAAAATCCTAGCTACCCATATCAGCTTCCATTATTACATAATGGATCTGTTTCTCTCCCACACACACAACAATTTCAAGTCCAAATTTATGTATTCATAATGTAAATTTGATTTTTATATTAATTAGTTGTATTCAAATTCATTCCAAACGCATGGTGTTGTGTTACTTCATACACAACTATTCATAATTACAACTACACCAACGTTATTCCACTAAGTGGGATTATATTCCTGACTTTAGCTTTCACACCATAGTGTCTTGAGCTGTTACTCCACCTTTTCTTAACATATAAACCCTCACATATCCCATACCCTCTTAATAGCTTAGCAAAAGGTCGTTCAAGTTTTTCTTTTCTCTCTTCAAACTTCTTTAATCTTCACCATGCCTTCTACTACTCTTCAATGGCTAAGCCTTGTTGGCATCATTTGGCTCCAAGCCATAATTGGGACAAACACTAACTTCCCTGCTTACTCTTCCGAGCTAAAGCAATTTCTTTCCATTTCCCAAGTCCAACTCAATAACCTTGCCTTTGCCTCTGATGCAGGCAAGCTTTTTGGCTGGTTTTCTGGCCTAGCTTCTGTTTACCTCCCCCTTTGGCTTGTCCTCTTGATTGGTTCAACTCTTGGCTTAATTGGTTATGGTGTGCAATATCTCTTCATAACCCGCCAAATTTCCTCTTTGTCCTTTTGGCATGTGTTCTTTCTAACTTTTCTTGCTGGCAATAGCATTTGTTGGATCAACACAGTGTGCTATGTTGTCACCATAAGGAACTTCCTATCAGATCGCCAAGTTGCCGTGGGAATAACAACTAGCTACCAAGGACTAAGTGCGAAGATTTATGCCAACGTTGTTGATGCTGTTTTTCCTGACAAAAAGGCTAAAGCATTTCTCTTCCTGAACTCTCTCTTACCTGTGATAGTTGGCCTAATAGCAGCTCCTCTAGTCAGAGAAATTGATGCCACAAGTCCTAAACACACGCGTGTTGGGTTTGCTGTGATGTTTGCCATAACAATTTCCACTGGAATATATGCTGTGTTGAGTAGCTTGCAATTTATCACAAGCAAAGCATCTTCACTAGGTATCATGACTGGTATTCTTTTGTCCCTTCTCTTGCCTCTTCTAGTCCCACTCTCAGTGAAGATCAAGGAACTAAAGGAAAATAGAGAAAAATTGAGAGTCTACCATTTTACCACGGAGGAGAATAATAGTGAAGAAAGGATGAAGAACGAGGTGAAAGAGGGTGAAGTTCAAGAAGAGGTTGGTATTATAGAAGAAGTTGGAGTGAAGTTGATGCTGAGAAAAATAAATTTCTGGTTATATTTCTTGGTTTATTTTTTCGGTGCAACAGTAGGTTTAGTATATCTTAATAACTTGGGGCAAATAGCTGAATCCCGGGGTTGCTCTAACACTTCATCTTTGGTATCTTTGTCATCATCATTTGGGTTCTTTGGCCGTCTTATGCCATCTCTTATGTACTACTTCTACAGGTAAATTTCCCTTCCCACCTCCCCTTCTAACACCAACTCGAACAACTGCATTTACACTCCTCATTTAATGCGTATAATGGCTACACATGTGTTAGTTGATCTACTAGGATAATAATGAAGATGAACAAAACTGTAAAACAAACCACCACTACTTTCCAATAAAGTTTAAACATAAAATTCTATACAAATTATCTTAACTCTTCACTACTAAGCCAATCTTTTGTTTTCTTTTCAGTGGAAAATGTAGACTTTCAAGACCTGCTTCTCTGTTGGCAGTGATGGTTCCAACATCAGGTGCATTTTTCCTACTTCTGAACAAAACAGACCTTGCCCTTTACATCAGCACTGCAGTGATTGGAGTGTGCACTGGAGCAATCACTTCCATTGCTGTTTCCACAACCACTGAGCTATTTGGTACCCAGCATTTCTCAGTGAACCATAATGTGGTGGTGGCCAACATTCCTATTGGCTCCTTCCTATTTGGCTATTCAGCTGCACTTATTTACCGTAAGGAAGAAGATGGACATGGACATGATGATCAAGGGCAATGCATGGGCATGGAATGCTACAGAAACACTTTTATCATATGGGGTTCCTTCTGTTTCCTTGGAACTCTTTTGGCTTTGATTCTTCATGCTAGGACTCGCAAGTTTTATTCACAAAAACAATAGGGTACGCATTTTGCTTCATACAATACTATTATTTCTTTCTCTTTTCAATATACACAGTGGAGATTGTGGCTTCTACAATTTCCTCTTATACCTGAGTAAAGTAGTAATACGATAAATATAAATATACATCCATTTTCTTCTTTTCTTTATCACCATCACATTTATTAATTTTCTTTTCTTTCTATTCTATTTCCCCACCACCCTGTATATTCTGTTGTGAATTAATTGATGATAGATCAAGAGAGGATTCGGAAAGATATAAACGAACACTTAATTTTTGAAGAAAGCAATGCAAGAAAGAAAAAGCAGTGTACATGATAAGTACAAGATAATATCTAAAAAAAATAGATAAGATAATAATAATAATAATAATAATAAAAGTTAACAAATGTAATATTAATTAGTAAAAAAAAAAAAAAACTATTTGTACACTGTATTTTCTCTAGTAATAATTAACAGGTGCACATGCAAAAGATTTTTTCTCTCCAAAAAGTCTGAAGATGCTTTTACAAGCTTGGAATTTGAAGTCACTTTACCACAAGTAAGGGAAGAATGACACATTGCAAAGTAAGCTGATTTTGTTGTGACATAGGCAATGAATTGTACGGCCATCGACCATAAGTCAGCACAGTGTGAAACAGTTTGCTGCGCCTTTAAATGAAAGAGTTAGCTGTTTTTGGTCTATTCATTGTTCATGTAAACCAATGAAAATCAAACACACGATATTTCTTCTGTTTCTTTTTTAAATTTTAAATTTTATGTCTAACAAAATCAGTACCAAAGTTTATAATCAAGTTTTTTTTTTTTTAAATTTCATTTCTCCATTATAAAATTTTATTATATATTTCTTGTTTTGAAACATTGTATAAAAAAGATGGGAAATCACTGTGATGGTTGGCACGCACCGTCTATCCGCCGTGTGTGGTGGGTTTAAAAGAAAACGCGCCGTCCATTTAATTTAGATCGCATTTTTCGAATTTCCAAAATAATCCTTACCTATCTATCAGTCACCGCCACCTTTACCCATAGCAACTAATCGTTTAACTATTGTGACATTTTATTAGTAAAAATAATAAAATTAGGATAATACCATTTGTTTATAATTATTTCAAAATAATTCATACTTATAAATTCTAAACTAATAATAATGTGTCAAAAAAAAATATAAATTGTAAAAAGGGAACCTAGGACCAGAATCAATGCACTTACTTTGTCAAGAACAAGTGACCGGTTTCTAATACAATCAAACAAAACAACGACGAGTACGTAGCAATGTTTTTCTTATTCACTGTCTTTGACTCTCCCTTTAATGGGTCTTTATTTGATACTTCTTTTATCGAATATAGAGTATAAAATTATAATGACTATTTAATTCATGTTTTAAATTATGACAAATTTTATATGTTCCTTTTGATACAGACAAAATTGATTTAGTCTTTGAAATGCCTCACTTTCTTTATTATGTTTATCTTGATATAATCAATTAAAAACGAGTATATAGTTAATTCATTAACATATACAACTCTTAAAATAATTATAACAACTTAATTATTAGGTTTTCATAATGATTTTTTTTACATTGTTATTCAATCATAGATAATAAATATTCATTTTCAGTATAAAATAATTTTCTATCATTCCACTATTTTATATTAATTGTCACTATGTTTACTTAACTCAATATTAAAAAGTGTTCGTATCATATGATCACTTAAAACTTGTTTCTGGTGAAAATTTGATCGATTTTGATTTTTCAAAGACTTAAGTTCTAACCAAATTTTAACCACGTAAATTCTTTTTATTTAGGCTAGCAAACGGTTTTCAATCGAAAAATGCATGAGAATCGAAAATCCCATGGTTTCAAAAATGTAAACAACACAACTTAGTATGCAAATCGAAAGTACTATTTTTTGTATTTTTCATTAAGAAACGCGAAGTAAAGAAAACAATAAAAAGTGTCGAATCGAAAGATAGTGCAGAATATTAAATTGCAGAAAAATGTAAAGTGTGAAAACCTCAAATTTGCATTAAGTGTAAAAGGCAAGGAATCGAAATTATAGAAATGTAAATTGCAGGAAATCAAAATTGTAGAAATGTAAATGACGAAGATCTTAGACGCATAACCTTAACTTGCATAAAAGTAAATGACAAGGAATCGAAAGGACAAAACTTAAAGTTTGACAAACGTAAACTGCAATGAAAGTAAATTACCAGGGAAAGTAGAGAAAACGATAAAGATAATCAATAAAAACGGAAATCCAAAGCATTAGAAACGTCATGATGCGTCGTTCTCCTGTAGACTGTTCACTTGCGCTTCTGTTGTCTCTGTCAATTTCCCCTTCTTCTTCATACTTCATTCTATTTATAGGTTCTGCTTCAACGTAACCTCCTAAGAGCAGTTTAGAAAACTGCTACCACGTTCCATGTACACGTACGTTAACTATCTCTCGATTTTTATCTTAGCTGCGGTTTAGAGAAAACCGTTTCCCACGTTCCATGTGCGTGATAACCGTTCCTTTGATCTTGACCTCAACCATCGAGTATTTAAAACTGTTTCTGGCTTTCCATGTAACTTCATACTCAATACCTTTCATCGATTTTTACTTCCCCGATCATCGAATTTCTTCGTATTTCTTTCGATTCTCGATTCCAATTCTCGAATTTCTTTAACAATAATCATCCAATCCTCTTCTTTTATTTCTCGATTTTTATGTCGATTTTTTACTAACAAAACTATATCTATTTTTCTTTCAATTTTAACTATTCTTATATAATTATATGGTTTGCATTTAATTATAGTTCTTATTAGTAGCAAGTATGAAGTTAAAACTCAAACTCTTCTCCATTACGGGCTATGGAACCTGTTCACATTTAAAAAAAATTATTTATTTACGTATAAGTTAAACAAAACATATACTATTAATTATATTTCAATTCAAATAGTACATAAAAACTCATGAACACGTTAATCATAAAATTAAGAGTTAAATATGATATTGTATATCTTATTTTTATTGTTTAATAACGATAATTATTGTTCAAATAATATGGATTTTAAATATTAAAATTTTATATGATAGATAACTTTGATATAGAAAAGTAATATATGTTATTATAAATTAATATAATATAGATAAAAAAAACAGCTTCTGATAAATTAATTTTAATACTTAATATTTTTTCCAAGTATGTCAAATTTAATTCATTTTAATATTTATGCAATAAAAAATATTTGTATTATTTGAGTTCTTTATAAAACACTTAAAATGTAGTTTCTTCAATGAAATTAAATTCATATTTTTCTATAAATATATTGATTAAACTTTTATTAATGTAAAAATAATAATTATAAGAGCTGTTCCATTTCACATTTTGTTTAAGAGTCAAAATTAGTAATAATTTATATGTGTATTTTTTTTAATCATTAAAACGTTAATGTTCCAGAATATATCAATTTCTTAATAATACTATTTTTTTAATGTATAAGGACAAAATATTCAATAATGAAACTAAAATTATTTTGTATGCAACAATAAGTTATTAATGCGAATCCATATTTTGCGACATTAATTATATTAGTTAGAATAAGAAACATGATTTTCCAAACATGTCCTACAAAATTTATCATCGAATTTATAGTTATTTTTTCCGACAACACATAATGGTTCCCATGTTTTTTAAAATTTTTAATGTTATTATAATGTTTTTGACTCCTCCAAATATATTCAAGTTAAATTTACAGTATCGTCGTAAAGTATGAAATAAATTTAAAATTAACATAGAGATGAACTAAAAATGAATTCTTTCACCAATCAATTTCATTTATTTTCATCGATAAATATAAGGAAGAAGTATAAATCATGATTTTATGTTAATTAAAAATACAATTCAAATTTAATATTTAAATTTACCTTTATATCTATTAATTTTATTTTATATTTTTTTAACTCATTTACTATGTATTTTAAGTATAATAAAATTATATATTCAAGATAATTGTTTTATTATATTTGTTAATAACATATAGGTTATTTTACACATTTTATTGATTTAAACATTATTATTACATAAAATCTAAATATTAATTATTTTTATAAAAAAATATATAAGAAGAACAATATAAACATATTGAACTAGTCAATCTTATCATAAACCATCTAGTTCGAGTTTTGTCAAATAAAAAAAGTGAGGAGGTTTATTTAAAAAGATACTTTGATAATTAAATCAACATATGAATATTTTTAGATATTTTTATAATATCATGAAATAATATAATTTATAAGTTTTTTCTTATCCATTATTTTAAGTAATAAATGATATTTATTAATGTATTTAATATAATATTAAATGAGAATATTCCTTTTATAACGAGTATTTAATGGACATCAGTGTAATTATTTGGAGGAAAAATTTAGGTAGATACATAAGTCCCCAAAACTCACATGCTAAAAATGAAAATGAATGAATTTAATTTTTTAGTTCAAATGTTTTACATAAATATTGAGAAATTGAGCTAAGTATTAGAGACAAAGAAACCCAAGTGTATATATTAATAACATTGCCACTTATTAGTCTTTTCATTGTCTTGATATGACTTCTGACATGAATTAATAAGGAATTTTCATCTTTTTCTTTATTAATGTGTTTGATAGGTGAAAATCTCTTTTTTTAATTTTACCTCTTTTTGTCTTTAAATTTTTTTACGTCTTCCTTCCTCGTTACTCAATACTTTCAAGCTTTCCTCTGCAAATCTTTTTTTTTTTTCAATCTTTCCTAGTTATGTTTTCTCTATCATATCTTCTACTAGTTTTTTTTTTATTCTAATGATATATCTTCGAAAAAATCCTAAAAATGGTTTGAATTTTTTACAAAAACTCGAAATGATAGATTTTTCCCTTTTTTTTAATCTCGAATATTCTTGAGTTCTTGGAGAAGTAAGACATTGTTATTTTGTTTTTGTTTCATCATCATCACGAAAAGATACTTGCAAAGCTTATGCCATTTATTTTAACTTTTATGTTCAATTCATTCTTACTGAAATTTGTTCTTCAACTGATTATATGAAACTTGTCTTAAACTTTGAAAATTTAATTTTTGTGTATGAAATTTTATTTAAAGATTTGAATGTTCTTTGAATGTGATATATTGTCTATCTTTGTGTTGCACCTAGTCAACTTTATTTCAATAGTTATTTTTTAAAAAACTTTTCAAAATGTATACAATATCTTAGGTTTGTCACCTACTTAAATAAATTTCTATATTTTTATCAGCTAAAATATGGTTCCAAAGTTGGGTGAATGTCCCTAAATGGCTTTCAACACGGTAGTTTGTTTACGGTGTACTTCTATTCTTTTAAAAAATTTAAAAACCACTTTTTTAAAGTTAAATCTCATGTCAAACATTTACTTACTCTTTGGGATAAGAAAGATATAAAATTTTTATCAAGTGTTTCTCACCCAATTAATTGTGAAGATACGTCGTGTTTCATTTGCCAAAGACTCAAAAAGTCAATTTTTAGATAAGATATAACTTATCATTTATTGGATTGGAGTCTTGTAACTTTTTACTCTATTGTTTTTTTGCATAAATTATGGTTCATAAATTCGATTATAAAAAGATTTAAACTAAAGTAGGTGGTGCTAAAGATCTTCCTAAAGGAGTTGAACAAGTTCTTCATAAATTAAAATTTATAAGTATTGAAAAACCCTACCTCTTTGAAAAAACATCAATCTCAAGTATCAATGTTGAGGTTAACAAGACTATAGAATTCACTCGTGACTCCACCAATATCTCCTTGACCATAAGTTACTCCAGAAGCTTCTTCTCATCCTTTAACATAAATGCTTGGTGAACAATAAAACTCTCTTAGTCATCTCTATCATTTTTCGAGTCAATAATTTCATGTAGCATATCAATCTTATTACTAATTAATATATAAAAATTTGTTATAATTTTCCTTATATTATAATGTAAATATGTTTAGAATGGTTGGTCTTCTTAATTTTCTTGATTATGCTAAAATCATAATATGTCAATATATCAATATTTATATTAATTAATATTTATTTTAGAAGTAATAATTAAGATCATACGTGTATTTCATATGTTTTGCATGTTGTCATGATAGAACTACTTTCTTATTATATTTTTAGATGTTTAAAATTGATGTACATGAATTAAAAACTATTCATAATTACAAATTTAGAGTAAGAAGCTTTTAAATAATATAAATAGTAATAAATTATGTTACACAATCATACTTGCCTAAATAATAGTAGCTATTAAATAGAAAAAATAATAATAAAAACAAGACTTTGAAATTCTAAAACATTTTGGAATAAAAGAAAAAAAAGTAGTACAAAAATTTCATATATTCATTTTAACTAATAATAGAATTTATTTTTTTTATATCTCTTATCATCACTGAGTTACTAATAGTAAATACGTAAAGAAATAAAGGTTTAATTATATGTTTATAAATCTTTTCTTATTCAATTTTGATTTTCTAATTGTTACTTCCACAACCTTTAACCTCTCATTTTTATAATTAAACAAATAATATATGTTTAATTGTGTTAGGACCATGCATCCACACAGAGTGCACACATCGAACTATACTAATTATGTTAAGGATGATTCAAGGCACTTCATGGATCTTTATATTTTTCTATTCACTATTTTTTATTTTGATACAAAATTTAACTCCATACAATTATTGTAAGTATTAAATGATTTCAAATTTATGTTGCTAACATTGAAGCGATGATTTTTTATTATTCGATTCACTTTTCTATTTTTTTGGATCAGGGTTATATTTTTCTTATTCGCTTCGATTATTAGTTAATTTTTTTTCTTACAATTACGAACATTTTACCGTGAATTCAAAATAATAAAGCATGACTCAAGGTTGCCAGCGAGAAGGGGTCCGAAATAATTATATAAAAAGAGTATCGAGAGCAAGTTACATTAATAAAAATTATATTCCTTGTAAAAAAATTGAATTATTTAATTAATTACATATAAAAATATTAGAGATAATATTTAAAAATAGTAAATGAAATTTATTAAAGTAATCAATTAATTAAAATGATCATTATAATTTTATCGTCTAATAATTTTAATTATAATGTGAAAAATGTAATGAAAAATTCTTATTAAACAAGAGTAATGAAATTTCACATCAATTAAAATTAAAAATATGATAATATTAAAGTATATAAGTGAATATAATTTGATTATATTAAATTAATTTTATAAGATTAAGTAGATATATCAGCATGTATATGTATAATAAATTTATTGAGGTGAAACTTATTAAGTCAAATTTTCTTTAAAAAAAATAGAAAATTTTGAGGAAAGTAATAGATAAGAAATATGCAATGTATGTAACGGTAACTTATTTGTAATTAATATTTGTTAATAGGTAAAATAAAAATGGTGGTGAATGGTAGCATAAATTTTGATATGAAAACTTGACCTAACTTGTACGGCAGGTAGGTTTGAAGTAGCTTGAGCATTAGTTTTGTCTTTCGTTGTTGCCATGAATATGTGATTAATATTATGACTGTGAAATTACCCTCAAATTCAACACGATGTGACATGCACCACCACCACCACCACCACCATATGAATTCATTATTCCATCGTTTCTTTGATGTTACATGCAATCAATACAAGCAGAAAGGTGCATGCTTAGTGTAGTTTCTTTTTCCTTCCTAAAACATATGCTAGGTTTTTTATTACCATAACCACCATTATTTTCTCTATCCAAACCTTAAATGTTTCTATTACAAACTAAGTTCAATTTCTTTATTAAAGAAGGGATCATGTCAAATTAAACGTGTTGTTTTCAAATTAATGAAAAATATAAATTTCAAATATTTACAAAAATTGCATAAGAAATTAGTATTAGGCAAAAAGTTAAAATGAAAACATGTGACGTACAAGACACGTTCTTTCTATTTTTCTCCTTCCAAATTCAAAGTTCTTTAATAGGCAATCACTAATTTGAAGCCACGTCAATTAGTCAAACTATTCACTTCACACTTTTGTCTTTGTTTAGCTTCTAAATTCTTCCTATCATAAATTTAACATTTTATCCTTGTCAATGTTACAAACTTTTTACCCAAACAAACATTCTTATCATTCAAATAGAATTGTTTTATGTACACAATATTTTTAGAAATATATGTATTTCAGAAATACTTCTACAAAGGAAAATAATAAAATAAAAATATTTTTTATAAGTTAAAATTAATTTGTATATAAATAAAAAAAATAGAAATTTATACAAAATATTTCTATAAATTAGTTTATTTATAAGCTAAATTAAATTTGTAGAAACTTATTTTAACTTTAGAAATGTTTATATATAAGTAAAATCAATTAATGTCTTTATGCATGTTAAATAGTTACTTATTATGCTTTTTTTTTCATAAAATTGTACAAGAAAGAAAGAGTAATTTAAATACACAGTCAAAATATTTTATTAAAATATTTTAATAGTTTTTTAAACAAATTCAATTTCATTTTTATGTTTAATTGTTACATTATTCCATCAATAATTAAAGGTAACAAATTTGAAACATGATTTTAATTAACATACAAGAGATTATGTGACCAATGAAAACATGAGTTCAATAAGACATTGGGATGGAACATTTGTTACACGGTAATATTACATTATTAATATTTGTATAAAAAAATTACATTATTAATATGGTGTGTTTTTTTAAATGAGCTAGGCCCAGATAAGTTGAAAGAGACACTTGGATTCTGTATCATCTCCAAGGCTTAATGGACCAAACCCAATTCAAGAAGTTCTGGGAATAATAAGGGTTGAATATTAAGCTTTAATTTTTCCATACTCATGCTTATCTTCCTATCCATTGCTTTATATATATATATATATATATATATATATATATATATATATATATATATATATATATATATATATATATATATATATATATATATATATATATATATATATATATAAATTAATTAATTAGAAACATATATGTATCTTAAATTTCAATTTAAAATTAATTGACATACCAGTACAGAATAGATATTTTATGTATGTTACTTTAGATTTTGTATTTCTCTCTAAGTTTTAATATCAATGTAAGATAAATCCTATAGATTTTTATTTTTATTTTTTATAGAATAATGTACACCTTTTTTTTATATATTTTTCAAGTACTTGACGTTACCCTACCAATTCTTATAGATATAAATCCATTCAGTTTCAACTGGAAACATTAATACATTATTGTGATTGAGATTCTTATAATTTCAATTTTCATAAAAAAATAAAAATATAAAACATTAACTTCAATAACCCAAGTCAACACCTGAATGCTTAAATCTAATAAAAGAAATACCCAAAACAACCAATGAGTCAGTGTCATTATTGAATATTGTAACCAGAAAACACCTAAGAAACAAACTCAATGCACTACTAAAATGTTTGTTATTTATGTAGTTTTTCGTGTAAAAAATTATTTAAATTGGTAGGAAACTTATTTGTTGTAATTTTGATAAAAAAATTATAAAAATATTCTCATGAGGTATATGAGAATTTTTAGTAGTATTGGTATTTTGGTCATAAAAAAAAAACAAAAATTCTTAACCAACTAAGATGAAACCTTAGGAGATATAAAATGTTTTGATGAAATTTTATTCGAGATGTGATAAAAAAACTCTCTCAAAATAAGAAATATGATGAAATATCTCTTTTGAAGTGAGATGTATAATGAAAAAATTTCCAAAATGAGGATTGATAAAAAAAATCCCCTCAAAATAAGAGGATATAATTAAAAATCTTTCTCAAAATAAGTGTAATGTCATTAAATCTCATATAGATTAAATATATAATAATGTTATAATATATAAATGAATAAAATATTTACCATTTAATACATTTTTCATTTTAGATCATATGGTCAAATGTAAAAAAAAAAAGAAAAAATTTAAAAAAATACATTTTTGTTACTTCGAATTTTTACTAATAATAAAAAAAATAATATAAAAAATACATTTTATACATCATAAAAGAATAATTAAAGAAAAAGTCTAAAACTCTCATATCACTCTCAAGTGAGGAGAAGTTACACATGCAAGTAAGGTAATGGCAACAATCAATTGTTAGTATAAACTTGAGTTTTGTTTTACTGTGAAAGCTTCCTTTCCAATGCTGGTTATACTGAATGAAGATGAGAAACAAAATATAAAACATAAAATTCATCAGATCCTAACAATGCCCGTGAATTCAACCTCTCGTCTCTTGCATGCATCATGCATCCACCACGTAGTCCTGTTCAGAGCCAAACATTATTTTGGAAACATTACATTAAACAAAGGTGTTTTTTGATGGCATCATATATTCCATGTATTTTTGTATTTGTATATATGCATAGAAGACACTGTTTCGAACACATATAATAAATCTTGTTCTCAATAATTCCCGCTAGCTTCCTATCAAACAAATAATTATTATTTGTTCATGAAACTTGAAATTCGAATTTCCAAGAAAGAGGTTGTGGAATATATTGTTCACGGGCCATGATCACACAAAACATGCAACAAGATCTGATTTGTGAATGCTGCTATTGTTCACATAACAGTAAATGGACCAACCATTAATTAATTAATTAAAAGACGACAAAGGTTAATTGGATCACTTCACATAATGTTTATATTAAGATGATATTTTTATTCATACATGTTTTTGTAAACAATTACTACTTACATTCCATATCCGCCAACAAAGTATTTAATATTGATTTTATTTCTATCTTGTATACAACCATAGAAAATTTGGTTGAATTGAAATCAAAATGCAAACCACTTTCGTAGACATTAATAAAAAAAAGTGTAATGATAGTAAACTACACAGCACAAAGTTCACCACATTCTTCCCACCTAAACAAAGCAAATAAGGGTATGTTTTAACCCTATTAGTGGATTAAAACGATGACATATATTAAATTGAATAAAGTGGTTTCCCTCTTAACATGACTCACGTATACACAGTAGCCCTATCAATCCTTGAACATCAATCCAAAATTGACTTGACAAATCATAAAAACTACAAAGTCTTTACGACCATTTGATGTTGCATCTTTTGTCCACAAGAGTCGACCAACATCAGGATATTTACCAACTCTTTCATGCTGAATTATTTTTCCTACCTAATCTCACTTCCATCTGTTCAAATTTTATTCACGTCAGATATTATCCCACTGAAACAAAAATCCTGATACAATTTTTAACAGACAACTTAGTTAAAACGAATTTAGACCAAAATACTCTGCAAAATCATAATGTAGAACTTACTTCATGTGTACCACTAGCTAGTGACAACACCAATTATAATCAAACTGTGAGCCACGTGAATCAACAGCAATCATGCATGACAAATTCATATGACAATAACTTTTGTTGTATTCATTTTCTTTTCTGCAACTAAACAATTCCATGAATCCACTACCTTTTTTTTTTTTTTTTTTTTTTTCTTTTGTGATTTGTAAGCTTTTCAGTTGCGGTCTTGGTGTGTATGTGTACAGTTCCTCCTCCTTTTCTCTTTTGGCTTTTGAGCAGAAAGATCAAATGTTGGTAACCTCACATGCTTGCATTACAGTTTTGAGTTTTAACCTCACACTGCAGGTTGCGCCCAAAAAAGAAAACAAGCTACAGAAACGAAATAAGAAAAACAAAGTTTTCCATGGTTGGCCAATTAAACTCATGAAAGAAAGATATAAGTATGTGTACATTTAAGGACATAAGATGAAGCTTTTTGCCAACCTATCATGTGATTCTGTGCTATCATGCCTCACTAACGGTTTCCCTATGAATAATATATATATTTTTATTTAATTTGTTTTATTATTTTATTAATTAAATATATGTTTTTGAAACATTTAATTATTTACGTATTCAATATTAAATAATATAGATCATTTAAAAATTCTAAAAAATATGTTGAGATTACAAATTTATAAAATTTCACTGCTTAACCTGATCAAACCTAATTTGAAAGAAAGCAAAATTTGACTAAATCTAAGATTTTTACTAATTGATTGATGGATTTATCCGATCAACTAAATCTAACTCGATTTTAAATTTGAAAAGACTTTAGTTGTATGTTTTTTTAATAAGGTATACATGATTCATTTGGTGGAGATATTTACTATTTTATTATATTATAATCTATTACTTTTTTTACACGTACCTTATCATGTATTTACATATGTAAAAATGGGTGGTGTGTTACATTTAGTCTATCCTCAAAGTAAAAAAATTTTAATGACACAAGTCTAATCTATATTTTAAAATAGATTATAATTTTTAGTTTAATTTAACTCTGTTAGACCAATAAATTAACAACCAATTTTGATCTAATTAATTTTTTTATAAAAATATTAATCAATCTATACTAAATCAATTAAATAAAGAAATATTTAAGTAAATAATTAAAAAAAATAAAATATAATTTTTATTAATAAAATTAGTTTTTATTTGAGATATAATAATTTAATATATATATATATATATATATAATCTCAAAATAAAAATTAAACATTTTATTTTTATTATTATTATTATTTATTTATCAATTTAAAATAATAATTAAATGTTGGAATAAATGATTATTAAAAATTTATTCTAATATTTATTTTTAAAATAATTAAATTTATTGATAAATTATTTTATAATACATATATTTTTTAATAAAATAATATTACTTTTATTTTTATTTAAAAAATAATAATTATTTTACAAAATAGTTTGATCTAAACTATTCTAACTTAAACCCATGTAAATTATAATTAAATAATTCAGATCAAAATAGGACGATAAATATTTAAGATTAACCTAATTCTCAAACGTTTCATCGGGTTAAAATATACCTTATATATTTCTTAATTTATTCTTATTTCAAAAGAGGAGGTGAATTAGATACAATATGATACCTCTATCAGTGTATAGTATTCACACATAATATTATAATGATAATTATAATATAAAAATATTTATTTATTACTTAAATACATTTTAGAACAAAATTTGAATCATACTATTCATTTCACAGAACTTATATAATTTTTTTAAAATTCAAGAAAAAGTAACTATATAAAGAAAACATTTTTTTAAATTTGTTAATATTAATTTATATGATGATAGATATCATAATATTTTATAATTTATTTATGTTTATAATTATTGTGAGTCAGGAATTTAACATAGATTATTATTTAGAATTTTAATAATAATAATAATAAGTTAAATATTTTTAAGATATTAATTTAACTTTAACTTTAAAATATTATATATATTTTTATGATATAAAAGTTATTTAAATTAAAAATAATTTTGTATAATATAGTTAAAGATGTTATTTTTTGTTCTCATAATTTGTAAAAAAATAATTAAAAAAATATAGAAAATTATATGTAATTTAAATGAAAAAAATAATATTTTAAATAATTTATTTATATTCTATCATTATTTAATTTGTTATCTTGTGTAGACCAATATCATGTTTTTCTCTTATTTCTTATCCACTAATGAACTCTTACAGTAAAAGATTATGAAAAAAAAACATATTTTAGTTTTTCTGTTATGCTAAAATCAATTTAAACACTTTAAAATTAAAAGAAGAGAGTTTCTATATTAAAAAAAATAATCAAATACTCAACATGATTTTAATTTACAGAATAAATTATTTACCACAACTAAATGAGATTGAAAGTGAAAACCACGGTAAGCTTCTCATGAGAATGAAGAGATGATTTGAGTGAGGAGAAAAATAAGAGAAAGAGCGTGAGAAGGGAGTGAAAAGTAAAATTATTTGAAAAATAAAAGTTAAAAATTAATAAAATTGATTTGATTAATAAAAAATAAAGTAAAATAAAAATAATGAAAAGGTAAATTATTTAAATAACAAAAATAAAAAGTAATTTTTAAAAACATTCAAACATAACAAATTATCTCAACTAACATAATCGATTGTTTTTTCATACGTCTTTGCTTATAAAGGTAAAAAGTGAAAAAATGTAATTTTTGATTGGGATTACAAAATCAATTGCTCGAAAATTTAACCTTTTTACAAATTCCACGTCTTTCACTTTTTCACAAATCCGCGTATGTAAAGAAACACAGGCTAAAGGAATCTTACGTGAAAGATAAAATAAAATTAGAAATAAGCATTAATTTTTATATAAAAAAATGATCTGACTTATGATGCGATTATCCTATACTATTTAACATGCCGCGAAAACTATACAAATATAGAAAACATGTGTACGAAATTGTGAAAAATGATGAACATTCCCACCTCACAGAGATTCCTAAATTGAAGGACAGAGTTGTTGGAGGCAGAAAAAGGTAACATAAAAGGTATTGAAAGGACAGAAAGGTGCAGTGAAGTGGGAAAGCTTTGTGACTGTTTGGTCATATGATGATGAACAGAGGAAACTGGTGTGAATTGATGGCAGACATACCCCGAAGATACTGCGACGAAGGAACCACCAATCTCATCATTTCAAGAAATAAATTCTTGTAAAGCTCAAGATATTATTATATGGAATATTTGTGGTACATTCTCTGTCTTCTCTCTAAGGTTGGTGGTGAAAGCGTTTTAACTGATTCAATCAGCTAAGAAATTAACTAGGTTGCAGAATCTGGTGTTCACTTGAGTAAGACTTTCTTTGGTTGGAGGGATTTGAGAGAGTGGAAATGAGAGAGTGGAAAATGAGGGATTTAAAGAGAAATGAAGATAAAGTTAAAGTTGTTTTGATGAATGGAAAGTGAAAGGAAAGTTTATGGGAAATTGTAAATGATTTGATTGATATGAGATATAAAAATTATAATTTTAATTGATTATTTAAAAAAATTACCATTTTACCCTTTGTATAAAATAAGGTTCAAATGATTATAAATATAATTTTTTAATTAATTATCCATATTTTAACATTGATTATATATTTAAAAGAAAAAACAAATTTAAAAGTGTTTGTAATTGGAAAAAAATTTAAAAAATTAACTTTTTTTAGAAAGTTATTAAAAATTATATAAATAAACAATTACAAAATTATGTACATTGCATATCCATATTCAAATAATGTTGACATATTAAATAAATTATTTGACTAATAATTAAATAATTATAAAATATAAAATAATAATTAATATTGACTGATAATAACAAATAATTATGAAAACTAATAATATAATTGTACATTATTATTTAAAACAAATATAAAATACAGTGAAAATAGAATAACCGTTATTACAGCTTCTTGGAAACTTCTACAACCACCTACCAACTGCAGAAAACTTGTACCCAAATTCCAGGTACAACACAATACAAAAGAATTAACGAGTAATTGAAAAGAAGAGACTTAGAAAGCTCAAACCGGATTACGCTAATCCATCGTAAGTTTCTTCTTTTAAAGAATGCAATATGCCTCAAGAAAGATTTTCAAAAAGCTTCACAAAACAAGTTGCAGTATCTTTCTTGAAAAGGATGTTAATAGTTGCTTGAATTTGATTGCCTAGGATGTGTAAAAACTTAATGATTAAAAAGTTCCAAGCAACTCGATTTTAAAGAGTAATTTCAAAACTGCCGCATTAATTAATCTGTTGAAAGTTTGTTTTAATCTGTTGAAATAGCCGTTATAATCTGTTAAAAGTCCTTTCAACCCATTAATGCGTTCTTGTTTCTTTATCAAAATTGTTTTAGTTGATACAACCACGTTTATATCAGCTTAAAACATTTTACAAACATTTTCTAAGTGTGATTCAATCGATTGATTTGCGTTTTAATCGATTGATTTACTTTAAAACTTTCTTATAAAACTTTTCAAGTTATTTTAACTGATACAAAGAAGTTTTCAAGTCTCGGGTTGTATTTCGCTCGAGCGATTATACTCTCGCTCGAAGTAAATACGATCCTGATCGATCATAATTTGAAATGATCAATCATAATTGGAGAATATAATAGCGGTTCCTCAGTAATCGCTTATCTAAAGTGTATATTAGATAACGGTTAAGGTTTAACCGCTATTATAAGCTCCTTTAAGAGCGGTTCCAGTGGAACCGCTATCATATACAACCATATTTGAAGTTTCTTGAGTCTCGGGTTGTGTTTCGCTTGAGCGACTATATCTCGCTCGAGCGAAATTTGATTCTGATCGATTAGATTTTCGAAATGATCGATCATATTTGATAATTTTTTCAAATAATTAATTCTAATCGATTATTTTTCTAAATTATTGATTAGAATTGATTAGTTTTTCAAATAATAGCTTAGAATTGATTAATTTCTAAATATATATTAAAAAATTATAATTAAAAATATAGATTATTTAAGAATATTAACTATTGTAAAGATAAAGTAGAACATGGGAGGAGATGAGGATGATAATATAATGATAGAAGTTACAAAAATGTAGAATTGAGAAGTTTGAAACAAAAAAATTAAGAAAATAGAGATTTAATTACACTTTTAATAAATTAAACATAATTACAATATAATTTTCTACTCCGAGAATGAACAATATAATTAAGAAGATCAAGTGTAATGTTATTGATGCTAATTTTAACAATAATACAATAATATTATTTTCGAAAATGCTCATATGAATGTGAATATTTTGATTATTATTATATAAAATAATTAAAAGAATAAAGTAAATAGAAAAGTAAAATGCATGGTTATACCACTTTCCTTTTAATCTATAATTAGTTAGGTATGAATCAAATGTAAAGTCTAATGTTATTGATGCTAATTTTAAGAAGATCACAAAATGTAAATTAAAATAATTACAATATAAATTTCTACTTTGAGAATGAACAATATAATTAAACTCAAAATTGAGAATACTCTTATACATTTTTGAACTCTTTTGGATAAATTTTGTTTTCCTTATTTTTGATAAAGTTAATTTTAATATTTAAAAGTATTTAACATTTTTAATTCTGAAAGGTTTTCTCTAATAGCAAATTAAAAAACATAATATTCAAAAAAATATTTTAAGATTCGATCTCGGGTTGTAATTCGCTCGAGCGATACTACTCTGCTCGAGCGAAACAAGATCCTGATCGATCATAATTTGAAATGATCGATCATAATTGGAGGATATAATAGCAGTTCCTCTTTAACCGCTATCTAAAGTGTATATTAGATAGCGGTTAAGGTTTAACTGCTATTATAAGCTCCCTATATACAACCATTGAGTCTCGGGTTGTGTTTCGCTTGAGCGACTATATCTCGCTCGAGCGAAATTTTATTCTGATCGATTAGATTTTCGAAATGATCGATCATAATTGGAGGATATAATAGCGGTTCCTCTGTAACCGCTATCTAAAGTGTATATTAGATAGCGGTTAAGGTTTAACCGCTATTATAAGCTCCCTATATACAACCATTGAGTCTCGTGTTTCGCTTGAGCGACTATATCTCGCTCGAGCGAAATTTTATTCTGATCGATTAGATTTTCGAAATGATCGATCATAATTGGAGGATATAATAGCGGTTCCTCTGTAACCGCTATGTAAAATATATTAGATAGCGGTTATGGTTTAACCGCTATCTTAAATATATTAGATAGCGGTTATGGTTTAACCGCTATCTAATATATATTTTAGATAGCGGTTATTTTAACTGCTATCTAAAATATATATTAGATAGCGGTTTTGGTTTAACCGCTATCTAAAATATATATTAGATAGCGGTTAAGATTTAACCGCTATCATATGGAGAAGGGTAATTAAGTCATTTTTTATTTGATGATGTGTCTTTCTCTGCTATCCTCGCAAATCCTCTCAAAACTTCAGGGTGAGCTTTTCTCCCCTCTCCCTCAAATCCGCACCTGCAAATCCTCTCAAATCACTTGCAACAAACGAATTGAATCTCTCATTTCATTCTTCGTGAACAGTAAATCAGTTCAAACAAACACAGGCTAAAAGAAAATAAATGATTGCGTAGAATATATAATTTATTTGAGATAAGATTTTCAAACCATCTTGATGCATATATACTCGGAGCCAAATGGGTAATTAACATGTTTTCAAGTACAATAATGTAGGACATAAACCTTGTAGTCATCACACTCAATCATATTGCTCCAAATATATGGTTTGGAGATTATGGGATTCTCACAGTTTTCATATTTATATATACATATATTTATTATTTATTAACAATATATTATTTAATTTTTATATTTATTAGTCTAGATATATAACAAACAAAATATTATGTTACTTGTGTATTTTTAATTTGTTAGTTATGTTGAAGTTCTATATTAACTAAATAAGATGAAAATAATTTTTAAGTTTAATAGGATTAAAAAATTATTTTTATTTCTATTGTATAAATATTTGCTTACCAATAACATATTACTTGTGTAAAATTAGAAAAAAAGGTTTTGTAACTATTTTATTTTAACTAATATATATTAGTTATATAATTTATTCTTTTAAATCACTATTATACATTTAGAAGAAAAAAACTAACAAAAAGGACATTAACAATCTTACCGTGTTTTTTTTAATATTTAAATGTGTATTTTTTGTATTTATTAGAAATCATTTTTTGTTCTAATAAAATTATTTTTAAACAATCCTTACTTTTTCTATTTTCACTTTCTTGATTTCATTTTAATTCTAATATATTTTTTAATATATATAACATTTTGTTCATTTCGAATTATTATTTTCTGAAAAAAAAAACAGAGGTTAAAAGAAAATTATTCATATATTATAAAGACACGAATAAAAAATGAGTTTATATATATACCAACATTATTCTACTACGGAAATGTTGTCAGAGTTGAAACCATGATTTCACGTTCACGGTCTTGTTCTAATAAATTTATCGGTAAGTTTTATCTAACAAATTGTGTACTAAAACTTGTTAAGTTTTGAAATTAATTTTGATATGCTTAAATTTAATTTTGAAGATCAGTTTTTATTTTATTTTGTAAATATTTTTCTTATTTTTAATATCTTTAAAATTCTATAAAATTTTAGTGTAATAAAATTTGTTAAGAAAAGTTAAATGTTAAATGGATTCTATTCCTTATTAAAATTGGAATAAAAAATAAGTTGGTTGATGTAAAATATAGAGATTAGTTAGGCTTAGCCAAATATTTATATATTAAAATAAAAATAAAAGAATTATAATTAAAAATATTATATTTTTATATTATTTTACTAAAAAATATAAATATATTATAATATTATAATTTAAATTATAAAAATTAATTAATTAATTAAATTTAAATTATTAATTATAATTAATTATTTTAACACATAAATATAATATTTTTAATTTATCTAATAAAAATATTAATTAATAAATAAAAATTTAAAAATTAATCATATAATTAAATATTTATTTGTTTAAAAATATATTTATCTTGACAAAAAATTGTGACCCATCCTGATTATAATAAGTAAGTTCACTCTGTCATATTTTTATACGAATTAATGAGAATATCAAAATCAACATTTTTCCATTTAGTGAAATAATTCTTGAAAAAACTTTTTATGAATTTCTCTATCGATCATAAGTAAATGGGACTTTATTTGGGTTATTCATCGTAAATTAATGATGATTTTTTATTTGGATTATTCATCACAAACTAATGATGATTTCATCTTGATCAGGAAATATCTCAATTTGTTTCATTTAATATCCCATATGATGTATTAAATCGTTAAAAAATATCTTCTTAATTAACATAGTCATTGACTATGGTGATCATAATTCTTCCACAGCTATCATAGCTGTGTTTACTATCAAACAATCACACTTGTTTGTCACTTTCATGTCTTTCTACGCCACAGTTCCTTTCCGCGTATCTTTTAGCTTTCATAGCATTTCCATGGAAATTTCGAGTGCTCTCTAAGCAATGCGATTTGCTGAATATTTTATATATTATAACTCAAACAATTATTGACAAAACATGTGGGATTTTTATCATGAAATTGTTGGTTCTAATATCAGAAAGATACACCAAGAATACGTGTTGAACCAAAACAAATGAGTGTGATTTGCATTCATGGAAAACTGTGATTTCACTCTGAAACAATAATACACACTAAGATATATATATATATATATATATATATATATATATATATATATATATATATATACAATAGAAAATTTTAGTTTTTTTCCCTTGAAAGTCTGAGAAAATCTCTCAGCAATCGAAACTTGCTTACTTTTTTTTCTCTCTTTCTTCTTTAAGTCACTTTGACTCATGAAAATGAGGCAAGTTAGTAAAAAAATAAATGATCCCATTACACTAATCTGCTAGATTATCTCGTTAAACTAAGCATATCAATTTAAACACCAAATCATAATTAACCATCCATCCCTAAATAGTATTTTTAGTTCAATTTTTCTTAAAAACAAATAAAATAAACAAATAAGTTGAACCAAACACACGATTTATTGACAGGTAAATAAAAAGGACTGGAAGAAGAGAAAGACAAAGCGTTTTTGGTTTTTGTTTTGGAGGAAAGTGGAGAATAATGAAGAAATGACATGATTTAATTTTTGTTTTTGCAGTACTTGATAATAGAACCAAAAACTCTCTGAACTGTGTGGGTAGAGATAGTTAGAGAAAGAAGAGAGAGAAAGGGTTTCCCGTGAGAAAAGCTTGGAGGCATCCAAAGAAGACACCTAAAGCTATAACATGTTTTTGACACATCTTGGTAGCTGCTAAGCTACTTCCTACTGCGTTAACCCACGTTCAGATTCCCTTTCCTAGCCAGCTTCCAACATAACCCCACTATGCTTGCTGCCAATGCACCACCACCACCACTCTTTAACTTCACCACTTTTACACGTTCCCATGCACAAGAATGTTTCATTTCACTGTTTTCTCTTTCCCTGTGTATGACCCCACACACTTTTTCTTTCATCACTGTCTATAATGAACCGCTGCACACGGGACAAACGTACACCAGCTTGCACATGTTGTCCCTTTCTCTGTTATCCACTTTGACTGCTCTAGAATGTGGCAAATCAAACTCCGTTCCTCCTACTAGATTAACTTTTCATCATACTATGGTTCACTCCCTTTAACTCATATCAATTAACTCCATGTATTTGAAAAAGAGAAAATCATATACATGATAATTCTACGCTACAATAAGATTGAAACTCGTGTTTTTTTTTTCCCTTGTATGAAGTTAGCATTCAATAGTTATAGTGTAATATATAGTTTTGCTACATGATAAAAGAGTTGGACTAATAAAAATATCCTTTGTGGTTTTCCTACTTTTACTGGTCAATTTTGTTTAGTTATTCAATTATTTGGTAATTAATTTTTTGTTTTTAATTTTTCAAATTAAAAAAAAATCCCAATAATTTATTATTTATACCGTCCCCTTAAAACAAAGGTGTCACACTAGGTCTTAGTTAGCTTGAGAGAAGAACAAAATTGGATCAGTGACAATGAATATCTCACGAGGAAAAAAACAAGACCCTTGATCGAAGTTAAACATTTCATGCATTTTGTAATTCCAAAACTGCATCACATGTGATCAACAAGATTCTGTGTCCTCATCCTCTTTATAAACCATCAAATAAAGGTTAGATTTCTTTGCATATAGTTCTCTTGTGAGAGAGAGAGAGAGTGTGTCTGATAAAGAGAGAGAATGGTTTCAAGGATTCACAAGAGAACAGCCATGTACAGGAACCTACAACTGCTTCGTTCAATCAGATACTCTCACTCGGTGATTACTCTGAAACATCTCTTTCTTCCCAGTTTGCATGCCTTATTCCCCCCCCCCTTTCAGTTTCTGGACAAACTTTTTCCATCACGGTGATCACTTTTCATTCTCTTTCTCTCATATACTTCATCTCATTAACCAAACTTTCTAGGGAGACTTCTCAGTCAATATGTATTCACTTGATAATCTCTTTTCTCTTGTGTGTATATTCAATAACAGTTAGACATACAAATTCTACTATCTCATCTCTTGCTTGTATTTTTTCCTCCAAATGCATATTTTGTTCAATATAATTGAAGATATCACGGAACGTTTTCGTGTTTATGCAGCGACCTAAAGCCTCAGTGTTATTGGATGTGTCAAATTACATACAGTGTTTGAAGAAAAAGTTGCAAGAGTTGAACCAATTAACAGTTGCAACGGCTTGGAAAAACGCTGACTATGATCCAATGCCTAAGGTAAGAGAATATCATCATCTAATACTTCAGAAAAGAAGGGAAAACAATTTTATCGGATTTGGTAAAATCATTAAAAATGTTAAAGTTCTTCTCCAAGTGTTTAAAACAGTTTCATAGATAAGGTTGGAGTTGAAAACCAATAAAATATCTTTCTATCACTTGATTGATTCAAACGTTAAAGAAAGTATTTATAATATTGAAACATTTATATACAACGTATATTTAATATTCCACTGGTAACACCAGGAAAAACTCTACAGCATTATTAACCTTATCAACAAATGTTGGTTATAATTGATTAATCTGTGTTTGTTGTCAATGATTTTGTAGCTTGAAGTTGAAACGCAGGAAGAGGGTTTTGTGATAAAGGTGCTGAGTCAAAGGAGTTGTCAGGGGTTGTTGGTGTTTATATTGGAAGCCTTTGAAGAGCTGGGTCTTGATGTGCTCCAGGCTAGGGTTTCTTGTGCAGACAGCTTCAGTTTAGAAGCTTTAGGAAACAAAGTAATGATGTGACACACACATACACACTCATCTCATTAAAACTCAAGAACAATGCTAATTATTGGTGCAATATTTGTATAGGTACAAACAACAATAAAATAAAGATAAACTAATATATTTTCAGTACCAGTTTCACTTTAAATTTATTATAATTTTGATATATATACCTTGAGATTTTGATTCTCTTGTACTTCCGGACGTTGTGCTCATACAAAAATTACTTGTATAAAGAAATTATCTGTAATTATATTGATGGAATTAATTATTTATTATGAATGTTTCAGGAGAACAATGAAGATAGTAATCCTTTGGATGCACAACTAGTTGAACAAGTAGTGTCTCAAGCTATTCAAAACTGGAGAGAAGTTTCACATATATAATGATCCAGCTCCTATATATGTATTGTCATGATTAGACAAACTATGTTTAGTATTGAGTTTCCTCCTTGTAACAATGTTTAATAGGTCGAGAAGTTGGTCTTTTTCAAGAATACTATAAGATAATGTTCTGCTTTCTCCATATAAATAGAACCCCATCATTTATTTGTTGTTTTTATATAAATAGGTTTAGATGAGCTTCTTTAAACAGATTTAAAAAAAAGTTGGTTTTATTTATTTTTAATTAAAATAAGTTGACATATAATGTAGAAGTTACTTTATATAATTTATTTAAATTTTTTATTTTTAACTTGTACACTAACTAATTTCATCTTATACATAAACTAATTTTTTTCTATTTTTATTTTAAAAAAATGTTTATGATAATAACATGCCTGTAATAACTAACCAGTATGAGAAGAAAATAAGGATGTGAAAAATGTGGCCACCATTAATTAAAGTCCTCAAAAGTAGACTAGGCATTATGTACTTATCATGTGGGTTCCATATACAAATATCCAAATTAGTGCAGAACACTTTTCTTTTTAAGTTTAAACAAAATATTTAAATCACGAGTGTTTGCAAATTGGAATGCTTTTTCCACAATGTCTCTATAATTTAATCAATCAATGAATAATCTCATTTAACAATGAGAAATAAACCTTCTTAATCCTTTTTTATGTATGTAAACATTTTTAGTACAAATCATCCATTAGAATATATTGGGAAAAGAATATGGGGGTCACGTGTGTCACTGTAATTTTACCAATTAACTTTTTCTGTGCCCTTTACATCCTTATAACATGTTTTCCATTAGTTAGTCTTTTACTTGTCCAATCCAAAAACAGCTAAATCCAATAAGCAGTTCATTAGTCCTCTAAACGTTATCTTACTAGCAGGGAAAACAAAACAGAATGAAAGAAAACCTTAATAACAACATTTTGTAATAATTCAAAGAGATAACAAATAGAATTTCTGTGTGATGAAAACAGACACGTTACAACGTACGTGCATGGTTCCCTCATCTTGTTTCTTTCCTCTGGTCGTTGAGTAGGAACAAACCACCATGATAATGTTCCATGCATGCATACCAATAATAACTCATGCAATTCAACATCTTTTTTCCTCATATTCTCTCCTTTCATCATTAACCGCTTCGACAAAGAGAATCATCCATCACCCACATTCAACCAATTTATAATTATTAACCTTCTGCTTCTCACATTATTGCTTTATTTTGTCTCCAAACAAATATGTACCAAAATTTCACCAAACTTGTTCTACCTTTGTGCTTGTTAGTGTTGTTGCTGTGACCACATGGAAAAATCATTCAATGTTTTTCTTTATTGGCTAAAATTACTATTAAGGATAAGATAAATAAATTAACTACTTACCCTTTATTTTTATATACTTAAGATTCTTTCATGCAGAGAGGATATTGCTAGTCATACATTTATAATTTATTCAAAATTAAAATATTAAAAGAGACACTCATAAAATAAGATGTAAGATGCACAACTTTTATAATATTTGTTAGATATTAGATATAGTTTGATATTGTTAACCACAATATCAAACAATATCTTCTGATTATTCTGTTTACTTTCGGTTACTCTTTTAGTTGTACCTCTCTATTATAAATAGATTATTCTATGTGTGATTTATATAGAAGAGAGATTATATCCCATGTGGCAAAGATGACTTCTGTTCGTTTATTTATTATCATGGTCGCTCTTCAACAATGGTCTCTTTATCAATTGGATGTTAAAAATGTTTTCCTCAATGGTGATTTGCAAGAAGAAATATATATGAAGCAACTTCCTGGGTTTGTTGCTCAGGGGAAGTCTTCTGAGATAGTATGTCGTCTTCACAAATCCTTATATGACCTAAAACAGTCTCCTAGGGCTTGGTTTGAAAAGTTTAGCAAGATTGTTCAACAATTTGGTATGACTCGGTGTGAAGCAGATCATTCTATCTTTTATCGACACTCGAATGCTGAATGTGTTTACTTGATAGTATATGTTAATGACATCGTTCTTACAGGTAGTGATGATCATGACATCTCTCAGTTGAAACAACATCTTTATCACCATTTTCAGACTAAAGATCTTGACAAACTTAGATATTTCTTGGGTATTGAGGTGACACCGTCTAATGATGATATTGTTATATCTCAGAAAAAAGTATGCCATAGATATTTTGGAAGAAACTAGGTTGATGAGTTCAAAGTTTGTTGATACACTCATGAATCCCAATACTAAACTTCTACCAAATCAGGGGGAGCCTATATCTGATCCTGAGCAGTATAGAAGATTGGTTGGAAAATTAAATTATCTTACAGTTACTCGTCATGACATTTCCTTTGCAGTTAGTGTGGTAAGTCAGTTTCTTAATTCACCATGTGAAGATCATTAGAATGCAGTCATTCGTATCTTGAAGTATATTAAAGGATCTCCTGGAAAAGGATTGTTATATGATTCTAATAACCATACAAGAGTTGTTTGCTACTCAGATACTGATTGGGCAAGATCTCCTTCAGATAGAAGATCTACATCTGGATATTGTGTCTCTATTGGTGGTAACTTGATCTCATGGAAAAGTAAGAAACAAAGTGTTGTGACAAGATCCAGTGCAGAAGCAGAATATAGAGCTATGACCTTAGCTGCCTGTGAACTTGTTTGCCTCAAGCAATTGCTTAGAGAGTTATAATTTGGAGATGTCACTCAAATGACACTTGTGTATGACAATCAGACTGCTCTTCATATTAGTTATAATACTGTCTTTTATGAGAAGACTAAACACATTGAGATTGACTGTCATTTCATTCGAGAAAAGATTATGTCTGGAGATATCAAGACTGAGTTAACTCAAGTGATCAGTTAATAGATATTTTCACTAAATCTTTACGGGGGCCTAGAATTGATTATATTTGTAACAAGTTTGACACATACGATTGTATGCATTGTTTAGATATTGTTTAGATATAGTTTGATATTATTAAGATATTGTTAACCACAATATCTTCTGTTTACTATTTTAGTTGTACCTCTCTATTATAAATAGATTACTCTATGTGTGATTTATACACAAGAGACATTAATTTCAAACCCTATTTCATCTCTATTCAACAATATTAATCTACAAAAAAAATAAAAAATCTAAAAAGAAAGTATAATAATAGATGAAGTGTGTAACATTTTGCTTATGCGGGGACCACTTCAGTACATAGGACCATCCTTTATTTATATGTTTTTAATTTTTAATTTTTAAGTAATTTAGTTATGACAAATATTATTTATTTTTCTATAAATATTTATGAATAAATTTATTAAAAAAAATTAAATAACATAAGTATAATATGGTTTATTCATTTAGAAATAAGAATAAGATATTTATTTTTTATTTTTCTAGTAATTTAATAACTAAAATAAGTTATCATTTTTAAATACTATGTAACTCAGTATTGGAATAAGCAAACCTACTCTCTATATAAATTGACCATCTTTTTGTTATTATTTTGTTTAATGAACATTTAACCCTCATTCTCTTAATTTATTTAAAAACCTAAAAACCTTAATTGATCTAAAAAATTTCAACTTCATAAAAGAGTTTTAGAAAGAGAGTGGTTAAACAGTATAATAAACATTTATTTTAAAATTAATTATCGTTAATATATATTATTCACAAATTTGTACTTCTTATTTCATGTACAAAAGATATATATGATACTAAATTATAGTAAATATTCTATCATTTCCTAAATAAAAAATTTCTCTCATTTGTTGTAATTGTTCGGGGTGGATTTAGGTGCTCTCCATCATCTTCATTTATGTTTCACCATTCCCTCAACAACAGTTACATTCCAACCATACTACGTCGTTTCTAAAGGAATCACTAAATATTAATATTTTTTCTTTTTCTATAAAAATATGTTTTATCCAATAAACCCTTCCTTTTAATAAAAATGCCTCTGAGCATGGGGCCGAAAACATATTGGGCCAACTAGATCCATTTTTCGCTAATTTCTATTTGCACTAGCCCATTTCTAGAGGTACCTTTGGAAAAATATTTAAAGGTGGAATGTGTTTGGAAAATTGGGAAGTGTATATAGTATAAGCACAAATGGGCTTAAATTCCCAACGAAGAGCCCAAGAACATGGAAGATAGGATTCCTGGGTACTCTTTCTTTCCGTTTACATTTCCATTTCTATTTCCCTCAGAAGAAAACCAAAACCCTCACTCGGCGCTTTGAGAGAGAGAGAGATTGACGAAGGATGGGTCCGAACCTGGAATGTCGTATGTACGAGGCGAAGTACCCAGAGGTGGACATGGCGGTGATGATACAGGTCAAGAACATCGCGGACATGGGAGCTTACGTGTCACTTCTCGAGTACAACAACATCGAGGGCATGATCTTGTTCTCGGAGCTCTCCCGCCGTCGGATTCGCAGCGTCAGTAGCCTCATCAAGGTGGGCCGCATCGAGCCCGTCATGGTCCTCCGTGTTGACAAGGAAAAGGGTTACATCGATCTCAGCAAGCGCAGGGTCTCCGAAGAGGACATCCAGGCCTGCGAGGAGAGGTACAACAAGAGCAAGCTCGTCCACTCCATCATGCGCCACGTCGCTGAAACCCTCAACATCAATTTGGAGGTATTATCCTAAACCCCCTTTTTTCTCAATGCTCATCACTTCCTATAATAATTCTCTTCTCTGTCACATCTATACTTGAATACTTAAACACTCACCTTTACCTGGTTGCATTGCACTTGTGAACCCCATATCCGATACCTGTAGGAACGTTAAGCAGATTGGTAGGGGAGAGGACGAATGTATTTTTGCTTTCCAGGGAATTCACAATGTAGCCATAGAGAATATAGTGTCCGCCACTCTTTTTATCTTTTATGAATTTAATTTTTTAATTTTTAATTTTAAAAATTTTAATTTTTAAAAAATTGAAAGTGAGTCCATCTATATTGGAGCAATGTCCCTTCTAATTAAGCCGTATCCTGTAATATTTTTCGAGAAACTATATAAAAATAAAATATAATCGGGCCTTCATAGCATTGCTCTATTGCTATTTTGTTTATTGGACTAAATTTAAATGGCCTTGTGTAGGAGCTCTATATTCACATTGGATGGCCTTTGTACCGCAAATATGGTCATGCTTTTGAGGTGGGCAATTTTTTATTTTTTTTAATTCTTTGATTTTATTTTTTGTTTTTTTACTCTAGTAGTAGTTACTGAGTAAACTTCATTCTGTGCAGGCTTTCAAAATAATTGTGACTGATCCTGATTCTGTTTTGAATGCGCTCACCCGTGAGGTCAAGGATGTTGGCCCTGATGGGCAAGAGGTAAATGTTTTTAAGGAATAAAAGTTACCACCTCTCATGAGTCTGTTCATGACTAAATATATTTTTGTTTTTCCCATAGGTGACTAAGGTAGTGCCAGCTGTATCTGAAGAAGTGAAGGATTCTCTTGTGAAGAATATTAGAAGACGGATGACCCCCCAGCCCTTGAAAATTAGGGCTGATATTGAAATGAAATGTTTCCAATTTGATGGTGTTCTTCACATTAAGGTCTTAACTATCTCTGTTCACGTGTTTTTTTTTTTTTTTTTTTTTGCGAATAAAAAATTCCTCATCTTCTTTCCAGAGTCTGGTTATATGATGTGGTACTGCCTATAGCTTAATTTCCACAGCATTCTCAAGTATTATGGTCATTTGATTATGCAGGAGGCAATGCGAAGGGCTGAAGCTGCTGGAAACGATGACTGCCCTGTCAAAATTAAACTTGTTGCTCCTCCACTTTATGTTCTTACCACACAGACTCTTGACAAGGTTAGTGCAATCTTCACATAAATTTTGATATGTTGATTTGCTTTTTCATCTGAATTGAGTGTATTTTCCGCCTTTGAAGATTTGGCTCCAGTTTATATAACTTTTGAATTTATGAAATATATGACTTTGCCGCTATTGTTGTATTACAGATTATTCTTGAGGGCATTTAGGTTGTAGAACTAGGTTGTCAACTGTTTAAACTTAGTGTAATTGCCTTGTAAACCATGCATTGCAGCAGTCAAATAGAATTTATCCCTGAAGGCATGAACATTGTCCCATAACTCTTTATTTCATCAAAAGTCAATTTGGTGTTATAATTACGTGTCTTTGTTGTGGTTGATTTCCAAAAGGGTCTCCAACTAAAAAAATAAAACTTAATGGAGTACTTGTTTCAATCATATTTTTAGCAATGTGCATCAGAAGTTACTTGAAAGTTTCTACTTTTTGTACCAAATTTCCCCATGTCCCTCTCATTATCTATCTTGTAGCTACTGAATATGATATGTATGGTGTTTGGTCTTAGTATCTCCTATTACCTAATACCTGGTGTTCATCAATCTCGAAGTTGTGATTCTCTAGAAACCATACTTGTGCTGTTATAAGTAGAGGTATCAAAATACGCTTAGTCTAATGAGTCGACCCGAGAAATAAGTCAGGCTAGGTTATAAAAATTATGGCCTAAATTGAAACCTATTTTGGTCTATAACCTTAGATCAGGTAGCCTGTAAGCTTATGAGCCATCCCATTTCATAGAATATTTATTTTATAAATAAAAATAAAACTAATATTATTTTATTAAAATATATATATATATATTATAAATTAATTTGACAAGGGATTCACTTATTCTAAGAGTAAATATCAGGATAAATCTCTAATAATTATTTATTACATGATCTAATATTATTAATTTAAATTAACTAATTACTACAAAATAAATAATGATAATAAAGAGGAAGTTTTTAATTCTTATTTTTGAGATTGAATTGATGCATTTTCTTGTAATCTATATATTAAATCATTATATCTTAAATAAAAATTAATTTCATTAATGAAATTTAAATTTTCAAAATATATTTTATTTAAATATTTTTTTAATTAATTGATTTTGTATAGATATATTAATATTTAAAAAAAAATCAATCAGGTCAGTTAGTCAGTTGGCTTAACATAAAGTCAGGCTAGGTTAAAATTTCTGAAATATAGGCCATTTTGGGCCATCAATATTTTTTACTTGGCCTTGGTTGGGCTCCTTGTTGACAGCTCTAGTTATAAGCAAGTTGTACATTATGGGTACCGTATTGATACGTTGCAGGGATTTTTATTAGGGAAAATCATGCTTTTGGTTCTTGTATTTCTTTTCAAACTTGTTTTTGGATCTTGTATTTTTTTAGACTGATGAATTAGGTCCTCAAACTTTTGGAGAAGTGATTTTAATATTTTTTTTCGTAACTAAATTCAACATTTTAGTAATGATTTTTTTTTTACCTTGACAGACCTGATAAAAGGATTAAATGTGATTTTAGTCATATTTTAAACCTGAATTTAATATTTAGTATCATTTTTTTATTATAATAAAATTGATAAAAGGATTAGTTCATATATTTTTTAAACCTTGAGGTCTAAGTATCAATTTTTAAAATATAGGGACGAAAACCAAGTTTGTCAAAAAGTATAGGGACTAAAAATATATTTAATCTTTTTTAATTTCAACCGTGTTATAGAACGACATTGGTGGAGTTCAATAAACTAAGGTTATTAATATCACAACTGTTAAGACACTGTAATATGTATGGTACTCACTATCCACACTACAAGAGGCAATTGTAGATTTGTTTCATTAAGTTCAAATGATAACCTTACTATTGAAAGTAATTTGTGTATTTTTTTATGATCTTGACAGGAGCAAGGAATATTGGTTCTCAACAATGCCATTACTTCTTGCACTGAAGCAATAGAACAACACAAGGGTAAACTTGTGGTTAAGGAGGCACCTAGAGCAGTGAGTGTCACCTCTTCTATTTGTTTTTTTATTTTCATCTATCCATTATGTCGTTTTACAATATTTTCTCCATCTGCCTTGGGATCCTGTTCTCTATTTATTTATTTTTAACTCAGTATAGGGAGAGTAGAATTCTAGTACTTTCTTACTTTGGGAGGTTTGACACTGCATTTTGTTTCAGGTGAGTGAACGTGATGATAAATTGCTTGCTGAGCACATGGCTAAGCTGCGCCAGGATAATGAAGAGGTCAGTGGTGATGAAGACAGTGAGGAGGAAGAAGATACAGGAATGGGTGAGGTTGATGTGGATAACGGTTCTGGAATAACAGAGTGAAAAAAACTTGTGGGTATAGTAAGGCATAGATAGCAGAGTACGGCTTAACTAATTTTGTCTCTGGTATTATTCTTTAGAAACTGTCTTTATATGGGATTGTATAATACAAATTTGAATTACTGTTTGTTTATTCATGTAACTTCCCAAGTGATTTTGTAGTTTCTTGATGAGGGTGTTCAACCCAAACTAAGGAGTTTACCTAGAATTGTGATTCAGTCTATGAACCAATATATTTGAATCTAGGCCTCAACTATATTTGAACAAATTTATTCAGCTTTTCCTACAGTTTGATATTTTGTCAACTTGATAAAGATTTGGGCATAGAATTAGCTATATAAGGACAGATCTATGAAAACAACAAAAGTTGTTCTCCTTTGTTTTCGTGAATTTGTCCATGTCCTTTTTACTCTGTTTATGCATTGCTTAATTAGTATCTTACAATTGTTCTGCTGATGTGTTGGTTCAGTCTAACTTTTGTATATTGCTACTGCTATTATCTTTCTATTTTGTTGTTGAGCCTTTTGTGTGTGCTGTGATTTCTGGCTATGTGAGCTGAAAGGGTGAAAAATGAGTCACAAATGACAAGAAAGAAGTTGTTATTTTGTGAAGTCACCGTGAAAAGAGGTTAAGTTATTAAATGAAGCCACTGTGAAATTGTCCCCTTACATAGTCCTTACTGTAGTTTGAAGTTCATTTTGGCTTTTATTCGTTGAATTATGATTTATTTTGAAGTTAATATTTCACTTTATTAGCTATGTAGTGAGTTATTTGACTTTAAAATGCCAATATGCAGATGTTTTCATTGTTTCCTTATATGAAACACTCCTAGATCAATTTTTGTTAGTTGTTTTTATGAGTTTGTTAGCTATATATAATATTTTTAGTTATTGATATGAATCTTACGATTCATCATACAATTTGGTTCATGATTAAGACAATAAGTCCTTTGATTTATGATTGGAATTACCAGATTAGGACATGGAAATTAAGAAATTATAGAGTGGGAACTGATCTTCAGTCTTAATATTTATTGGGTGCAAGTATGGAACATGGAAATGGTGGGTTGGTTTTGCCACCGCATCTGTTTCATTGGGAGTTTGTTTTCATGCCTAGGGTGAGATTTATAATTTATTATGACTGTCAACCTAATGGCTGCCTCTTCAACGTCATTTATAATTGTATTTTTTTTTTTTTATCATTAATGACAAAAATTCAAATACAAATAATTTATGCATATATAGTGAAGTCTCTAGTTGTTCACTTGTTATCTGTAAACTGGTTTTGTAAGCATAAAATAGTTGTGAATATAAGAAATTCTTGTTTAATTATGATGAAAATTTGTCAAGATGTTTCCGTTTAGGTGCAAGAATTACCTGAGGATACTGTATAGAACAACCACCCGGATTCCAGAGTTGAGAATGTATTAAACTAAATGCAAATACCTTTGAAACAGATTTAGCACGAAAATATTTGTGAAATTGGAAGATCATTACAGATAAAAACAAGTTATGGTAATCGGTGTTAATTGCGGTATCATAATAATAGTTTGTTTTTCATATAAAGGATCTGTTTCGTCAAGCGTGAGAATTTTTTGGATCTGCCCCGCCCATTCCTCGCCAACCAGTTCAAAGCCAGACGCTTCTTCCACTCTCAATTTCCCCTTGAAGTCACCCCTAAAATGATTCTCTGGTCTCCAATCACATCTATCCTAACCCAACCAACTGTCAGGCAACATATGAACTGGTTTTTTAATGCAAAAATATTGAGATTATCATCAATTGAGTCTAGTATTATACTCATATATATTAACCTCATATATATATTCCTTTAGTATGTTTGTTATTGGTCAGAATGTTGCTTATACGTGTATTTCATTTGTCTTTGAGATTCCTTACGTAGACTAAGTTGATTAAAAGGTTTACATGCAAGAACTTTATGTATAATTTTTTTCTCTCCCTTTCCAGACCTAATACAACTAAATACGGGGAAGAATTAATTTACAAGTTTTGACTACTCGCATGCCTGCATTCTGAAGAGAAATAAGTTTGTTCATCATTTAACCCGTTCAATTAAATTTTAAAACAATAAGTTAAAAAATTTGAAATAATCAATTATATTTATTTGAATTTTAGTTTAATACGATCTAAATCTAATAATTTACTCAAATTCTAGTGATTGATTTTATTTTTAAATCTATGGTTTAGTTTTGAGGAATCTGAACTAAATTAACAAGGTCAAAATGTGTTATTATTAATTATTATATAAGAAATTTTATGGTCAAATTATTTATTTTTTTAATGTTTAGTCATTGTATATTTTGTGTAAAGTAACAAAATAATTTATTTACACTTTTAATGACAATTATATTTAAATTCTAGATTAGATAATGTTTTTCTTTTACCATAATAGAATTTTGAGCACTGACATAATATAAATAAAGAAAAATTAAGTAATTCAAATTTTATTTATCTTAAATATTCTATTAACCTCCACCTTGAACACTTTAAAGAAAAATATTGCATGAATAAGTAATATAATGTAATATATACACAGAAATAGAAAAAAAGAAAAGAAAAAAAAGGAGTGTGTATAAAATAAAGATATTCTGGAAGGCAAAAAGAGAAGTGTGAAGCATGATGAGTTTAGTGGGGTGTTGTGTACGTAGGTGGTCGTTGCACCCCATTTTCCATTTTGGCTGCTACTTGCCTGCAAATTCAAGTGAATGGGGGAAAATAGAAACCAATATTCCATCTTCATCAACACATCGCACCACAAGTTGAATATATTCCATACGCATGGTCCTCTCAAACCATATCAAATATGAACCTTTTGGACCCTTTTCTGTATACAACGTTTACTTTTGTTATCATCAATATTAATGTAATCATAGATGTGGAATGTTCTGAAGTTTGGCAGATCGGCAGAACTTGGAAATAATGCTGTTGACTACCTTGATTCCTTCAATCGCATGTTCACATTCCAAATTGCAATACTTTATTATTGAAACCACTAGCTAGTTTATCATCACTACTTCCTTTCCTATTCACGTTTCTTTTTTTTATAGTATAGTAGTCTTGCTAGCTACCTTTTATGACTGTTTTGTGGAGGATTAGGTATCTTCTAATCAACCTCAGCAACACATGTCAAAGCATTAAAGAAAATTTAATCTAAACAAGTTTTTTATTTTACACCTTAATTAGTTGTCAAAGTGAGACTTTTTATTTGGAATCTGAGAGTACCCCTCTGTTAAATTCGTTTCCAAATGCTTATAACACCAACATCTCAGAAACATATCAACAGTAAAAGTGATGACAATTAACTAAATGCCATGACGATAGTCTATATAATGCAACCCAAAGTGCTTAAACAACTATTTATTTTTACTGTACTAAGATTAAATAATTAATACTGTACTTAACATTATATATAATTTTTTTATTATATTATTTTTTACATTTTCTTGTATACACACATTTTAAATATGTCCCTCCAAAATTATAGGAACAATAGTTATTATTACACTTAATCAACCAAGTTCAAGTTTAGGCCAAGACTTGCATGAATGTGAGAAATATATCGTTTGTGTGATATCTTCTGAACTCTGCAGCTCTTGATATGTTGTACTTTAAAACACAAATATAATGCATGTTTATGTGACCTATAAGTGCAACAAAGAATTTCTCAAGAGAGCAAATTTTGCACTTAAAACGTTTTTTCATTACATTGCTTGGCAGACAAGTGATACATTGCTTGGAAATGGTTTTTCTAAGTCTACCAATAGAATAATAATCTGTTTTTCCCCATTTCCTTTAATTTAAAACACGACACATCGAGCTAAGCAACGACCATGCAATAATAAACTAAATGGGAGACTTTGGTTGAAATCCAATAATGCATATTCAGTGTTTATTTTTCTGTTCTTTTGACCAATTTAAAGTTGATCAGAACCAGATCACGTAAGGTCCAAAATGGACCGCGCGTGGCTTGCTATATAAATTGTGCTGGAGGAGCAGTGTTTCCTCACAAAACAACAAGTTCAAATTTAACTTCACCTATTGCTAGTGATTATTTGAACTATAATGGCTTTGAATTCACGTTGTAACGTGTTTTTCTTCTCTGTTTTGTTTTGTCTACTTGCCATAGCCTCTGCTCAGCTATCCTCAGATTTCTATGCAACATCATGCCCCACTGCTCTCTCCACCATAAAGTCTGCAGTGAAAAGTGCTGTTTCTAAAGAGCGTCGCATGGGAGCGTCCTTGCTCCGTCTTCATTTCCACGACTGCTTTGTTAATGCAAGTTTTTTCCTCTCTCTCTCTCTCTCTCTCTCTCTCTCTCTCTCCCTATTCCTTCATTTGTTTCACTCTCAAACTCATGCATGAGTAGCGGCACGTACGCATGCATATATTCACTTTGACCTAACATGAAATGCATGCATACATTATTTTCTAAGTCCTAATTAACTTAATTTGAAGTATATTAATTTTTAAATAATTAACATAACAACCTAAATATATAAAAGTGATTGAACTTAGTATGATAGCACTTGCGGAAAAATAGCTAAATGCAATCAGACATGGTGGTTAAAAGGGAAACAACTTCAACATTACATGATCTACAAACAACATTTGTCATGGATATAGATAGTATATGTATCCATGCGTCACACATTTATTTTTCTAGTATATATACCATGGAGAACATATAGTCTTTATTGATTAATATTGTTATGAAAACTTGTAGGGATGTGATGCATCAGTTCTTCTAGATGACACTTCGAGCTTCACAGGAGAAAAATCAGCTGCTGCAAATGTGAATTCTTTGAGAGGTTTTGATGTAATCGACGACATCAAAAGTCAGTTGGAGACTGCTTGTCCAGGAACTGTTTCCTGTGCAGATATTCTTGCAGTTGCTGCTCGTGATTCTGTCGTAGCAGTAAGTTAACTCAATACAATAATCAATGTCAACATATAGAAGAAGAATACAAATAAACAAGAAAATGCATGATCTATATCTGATGAATTAACTATGTAAATTTTTCAACACATATATTAGACTTTTAATTTAAAATATTAACTGACTTGGCATTTTCATTTACTCAGTTGGGTGGTTCATCATGGACTGTTGGCTTAGGCAGAAGAGACTCAACCACTGCAAGTAAAGATGCTGCCACCAACGATATTCCATCCCCTCAATTAGATCTTAGTGATCTAATTTCAGCTTTTTCAAATAAGGGATTTACCACCAAAGAGATGGTAGTCCTCTCAGGTAACTTCAAAGCACATTTTGATAGAAAAAAGAAATAAAATTCTCAAAGACTTCCGTGTGTAAAAGTGTGATTAAGTACGTGAATTCAGTACAGAGTAATTATTTTGTTTTTCTTATCTCAAAATTAATGTAAATGTGTAGGAGCTCATACAACTGGTCAAGCCAAATGCCAGTTCTTCCGGGGTAGGATTTATAATGAGACCAACATTGATTCAGATTTTGCAACATCAGCACAGTCAAATTGTCCAAGCACTGATGGTGACAGCAACCTGTCCCCACTTGATGTGACCACCAATGTGTTATTTGACAATGCTTATTTCAAGAATCTAGTGAACAAGAAAGGGCTTCTGCATTCTGATCAGCAACTCTTCAGTGGTGGTTCTACTGATTCACAGGTCACTGCCTACAGCACAAGCTCTTCAACTTTCTGTACAGACTTTGCCAATGCCATGGTAAAAATGGGAAACCTCAGTCCTTTAACAGGGAGCAGTGGCCAAATTCGTACAAATTGCCGCAAAGTTAACTAAAAATGGATAAAATTCAATGAGCATGCATTGAGCAAAGCTAGCTAGAAATTATGTTCATTCAGTCACAACCTTTATGTATTACGGTTTTTTATTTTCTGTGTGTGCGAGTCTTGTTAATGATCAAAGAATCTGAAATGTAAGATGTGGTAGTTTATTCTTAGTTGCAGTTCTCCATCAATTGGACGCTTTGAAATAAAGAGAGAGAAGTGTTATTCCCATGTCATCTCCATTCTTGGTGTAAAAGTAGCATGTTGAATAATTTTACTGTGATTTTAATTGAATCAACGAGATTTTGTAGTTTTTTCTCCTAATTTCGGAAATTTTCTTTAATCTGTCATTTGTTGTACATTTCTGATTTTAATTCTCAAACCCTATATGTTAATTGGATTCTCAAGTTTGCTATTTGTCTAGTTATTAATACTAAAACAATTGTTGCTCCAGAAAAGAAGACGAAGAAATAAACCAGTAATCTAATAAAATAAATGACTGACGCATAACAAATAAAATAAAATAAAAATAAAATACAATATCTAAACCTTCATCGTATGTTTGCACATATAATTTTACAATTTTAAGAAAATTAAAATATATTAAATTTGATTTTTTTTTCAATTCAGAATTGTTTTACTTTTCATCACTAGAGGTTTCTTTGTTTTAAGAAAGTTAAATTACATTTGAATTCTTTTAATATAATTGATTTTATTTTTAAATAATTTAATAGTATGAGAAATTAAGTTTATTCAATTTTAATTTTTTATTTAGATAAAAATTTTAAACTTTCATAAAATAAAAAATTTATTTTAATTTTAAATAATATTCTTAATTCAAAAATATAAATTGATGATGTTTTTCCATCAACTTTATTTGATGTTATTATTTTCTTTTTATATGAAATTTTAAATTCTTAATCTATACTTTTATAAAATTTTATTTTATTTTTAAAAATTCTTAACCAATTAATATATTTTATTATAAAACAATTTAAATTCTTAATAAAAAATAAATTACCTTCTAAATATTACTCATGTGAAACTTCCCACATCTACTAGACCTAGGATTAGAAAGGTGGGTCAAGGGCACATATTAGTCCACATTGGACAATCTATGGATATTATAAAGTCAATGCCTCATTGACACAAAAGAGAGTAAATTGCTTATGTTAATCAAATAGTTATTGTTCTTTAAATATACAAAATTGAAAGTTCGTCTTAATGAAACCAAAACACACAAATAAATATTTTACTCGGACTCAATATTTTTGTCATACTTTGAGTTACTTCCCCAAAAAGTCATGGTAGCTATGCATATTACTAATTATTAATTACAGAATATAGTGTTATTAGGGTTTTAAACTGAGATTGCAATTATGTGAGTTCATTACAATTATTAATTTTATGAAAAATTATGAACAAATACAACTAATTGCTATTTCTTATGAACTCATCGCGATTACTTATATTATAAAAAAATTACAAACAAATACAATTACATTCATGATAAAAAAAAAAAAATGGAACCTCAAAAGTCTTTTGACATTGAGGCTACAACAGTATTAGTTTCAGTATCAAAATAAATGACATCTCGGACATAACTTTTTTTAACAATCTCAAATGAAATTCGAATTTAAAACATTTAGAAGAAGTTGATCAGATAATTATGGAAACCCTACATCACTCTGAAAGCATTTAGTTGACTCTTCTACAGTTTACTCTGATCTCTCCATCGTTCCCAGTAAGAGGCTTAATGTTACCCATCTTGATTATGGAAGCTTTGAAATCTGTTGCAAAAGCAAAGGGGTCAGTGCTGTAGAGCTTCACCAAAGTGTCACTTTCACTTCTATCTCCTTTGAAGAGCTCTTGATCAGAATGAAGGAGACCCTTTTTACGTAGCAAAGCAGTATAGTATAAAGTGTCAACTCTTGTGGGAGTGGCACGATCCAATGGTGCCAGATTACTATCTCCACCACTTTTAGGGCACGTGCCCTGCAAGGAAGATGCAAAGTTGGGGTCTATGTTGGTGTCATTGTAGATCCTGTTCCGAAAGGTAGAGCAGTGAGCAAATCCAATGGTGTGTGCACCAGAAAGAGCTACGAGATCTTTAAGGTCAAGTCCATGAGATTGGAAATTTGAAAGAAGCTGGGAGAGGCTGAAAAATGGGGCAGGAAGATTTGAGTTTGCAGCATCCTTGCTAGCAGTTCTTGCATCCCTTCTGCCTAATGCCACCTTGTACCAATAGAGTGAACCTCCCAACTGTTAAAAGAACACCACACTCGTTACTCTTTGAAGGATGACTTATTCTTTTATTTCTACATAGTTATACAGTTTATTCTTTCCTTTTATACTTTCATGATATATATATATATATATATAAAATTTTTCACACATTTCCTTTTATATATACGGCAGAGAGAATGAAAGTTATAAAATTAAAATTAGTTTGATTAATGAGACTCACAATGGACACAGAATCACGAGCAGCAATTGCTAAGATATCTGCACATGATACAACAGGACGTTTGCAAGCTTTGTCAACCGCTGCTTTGATTTCATCGACCACCTCCAAACCTCTAATTGAGCCAATATTTGGGAGTGCAGTCTTCTCCCCTGTGAAATTGGGGGTGTCATCCAGCAGAACTGATCCATCACAACCCTATAATTTGAGCCATACAAATTACTATTTTGAGGATAATAATATATACTATAACATTTGCATGCATTAATTTATCAGAAATGGTTGCATTACAAAGTTTTATGAAACTTTCTGCTAGCGTATATGGGCTTTGACATGGACAACCTTTCCTCGTTTACAATTTTGCTGCGTACTCAGTTTAATTAAACTACAAGTTCTTATTTAAATTCGGAACCAATGAAAATTAACTGATGAAATCAATCAACTAACTTGACCTATTCAACTTGGCTTGAAAATGATGCATATGTATAGGCTACATATAAGAAGTCAATAGGGGAGGAAAAGACCAAAGTCAGAGAAAATTATCATGAATGCAAAACCTACCTAATTTTGACACTGTTACTAATTACACGACAGAAAGTAGGAAACAAGGTTGGATAATAAGATTACCGGATCATTGTTGGACTATATATAATGTTTCATGTTGTAAATTTTATGTTGGAGATGTCTAATTTTCAATGACAATATGGACTAAACATTACTGCATGCATAAATTTGTTAGTAAAAACATGACTCCATGGACATGTGCATGGATCTGTATGCAACTCACATTGACAAAACAGTCATGGAAGTGCAAACGCAGTAAAGAGGCTCCCATACGACGTTCACGGAATATGGCTCTTTGAACAACTGACTTAATGACTGGAAGTGCCTGAGGGCAAACGGTGTTGTAAAAATCAGGTGTGAGTTGCTGTGCATGAGAAGGGATTATGAGAAGTGTGGCCATGGCAAGAACAAGGAAATATTGGAGATGAGAAGCCATTTTCTTTTGGATCTCAATCTTAGCAAGTGTATTGATTTGTGAGTTTATCTTAATTTGTAGGGTTTATATAGACTCCAAGTAGCAACTAGCTAGCTTACTTGTTTCAGTTATCTACATAATATATATTTTTGGATCGTTGTGTTCCAACTTGATTGTGCTAAATTACAAATTGACGCAAACCGCGTAAGAGAAATGTTCAAATTTTGCCTCCACAGGCCACACATGTCCATGCATTGCATGCAATTGTAAGTGCATAATGCATGCCAGCATGACATGGGAAAAAGTCGCATTTTAAGAAAAAAGTAAGAATGTTTAACAAAAGACAGTGAAGAATTTTTTAAGGATCTTGTCCTCAAAACTTGAGAATTAATATTTCAGTATTTATAATCAGTAAAGATAAAGAAATCAAGAAAAAAAAAACTTTTGATTAAAATATTACGGGTCAAATAGAATTGTTGTTGCTACAAATAATAAAAGTCGTGAAAAAAAATGCAATCGCAATTTGAACGTATATATTTAATTTCCCCTTTAAATTCAATCATAAATTTCTTAAATTATCTCTTAGTTGGTAACATATCAAATATTTTTTTCCAACTATTTGTTTTATACATTATATTTTTTTCTAAGAAAATATGTGTAAACATTATTAATGATGAAGATATGAAATTGTGTGCAGGAAGCCAAAAGTCAATACCAACTTATGTGAAGAACTAATCATAAACTAGCTAGTTGTTATTTGTTTATTAAAACTATTATTTGTATATGAATATAATAAGTTCGTATTGAAATATGTTAACCAAGTAAAGTTGAACATATTGCAACGAAAACTCGACCAATTCTGCAATGTTAAAGCAATTACGAGTAAATATTATCTTATAGTTTCTTTTTCGTGCTGTACTATAATTAGGTCGGCTATAAGTTATGGAGGATTCAGAATTTGGATAAAGTCTAATTTATTAAATCTAATTGCCATCATTGTTAAGAAAATTAAAAGGGATATATTAACTAATTGGATTCCAAAAATTCACAGTTAACTTTGTTTATACCTTATATCAGACTTATTCAAATAGTTAAACTATGATGATGTTTTTTAGGATTAGTTATAATGATTTCTTCAAAAGTCAACGATGCGTGCATATATTTTTATACGAATATAAATATACAAAATGAAGAACTATTATTACATTTGACATTGAATTAATGTGGGCGAAGATAGTGACTAAATATATAATATTTATTTAATTTCAATTCATTCCCGAAAGAAAATAAATGAATTTAATTTGTTATATTTTAAAGTTACTACGAAATTCGGTCAAAAATTCCGTCACAACTGTCTACAATACATATTTTGTATATGGAGTGAGTCGTGCAAGTAACCAAGTAAAAGAAAAATGAAAAATGAAATTTGTAATCAATAATTAAGATTGGGTAAGTAAGAATAATAAAATAGAGCGTGAAGCATGAATCTCCGATTCCTTTACTCTCCATCAATTAGATGATAGAATATGCATATGATTATTCAAAGAAAATAATAATCCTAACTACTGTGCGAGTAACTCCAAAATAATGAACATAGCTGGTCTTATGTACATTCTTTCACCTTATTAATTAAAAATGTTTCACAATAATTACGCGTTTAGACAGATAATTTTCCATTATTTTATGTTGCAGGCCAAGATATATATGCCTCCAAAAAATGACAGTAAATATTTCTTAAACTCTCAATGTTTGCCCTAAAATTAAGCTCATGAATGGAGTCATTTAATGGAGAGGAGTGATACGCGCTTGTAAATTGCATATAATACGGAGAGATTAGAAGTTTGAGACAAACAAGTATCAAATTGATTACTTCATGTTTATATTAGACAATTAAAAAAGCTTTAATTTTTTTAGTTAAAACGAATAACAGATTTAAAAAATCTTGCAGTGATTTTTCCCTCAGTGCATAGCTACCGTCTCACAGGGACCTTCATATGTTACTGATTTCTTGTGACACTTATGGTTCAATGTTATCTGAACCTAACACGTTAATCTTAATAAAATAGAAAACATAAAAAACAAAATTATAGACACATGCATGAATAGCTTGGTTCGCTAGACATAGTAATAGTAATCTATCACACTCATAATTTCTCAATCTTTGAATCTTTATTGTGGTCCATGCCCGAAAGATCGATGCAGCAAGATTAGTTAACCCTGTTAGAATTAATTTTTAATTAATTCATTCCATTATGTGACTCATGTGAAATATTATAAAGGGCCCAAATGTGATTTAATAATTATAAGGACCTATTGGTTATTATGTGAAGTCAGAATAAAATAAAGATAAAATAAAATATTAACTGAATGTAACCAACTCGATGGACGTTGGTTAAAAAAAAGATTAGGGTTCTGTCTCTGGCCATAAGGTCTTTTTCACGGTAAACCATCAAGAAAGCGAAGCGTGTGAAGAGAAAGAAAGGCAAAGAGATAGATTGGGAAAAGGAGATTGGAGAACGAAAGGATCAAGAAGGATTCTCATGGATCAAGATTAGTTCTCTTATTAGATTCATGTATTGATGTATGCAAATGTGAAAATCAATAATCTAAAGATCCTATAGAGTAGTTTTCTATAATGAATGAAGAACGTTAGGAAAACCGCATAAAGTTTACATGTGGTATCGAGCACGTAGGTTATTAGATTTATGATTTTCCTTTTATGAAAGTTTTTCCTAAATTATGTTTTTCTCAAATTAGGATAAACCCTAATTATGAATTTAGGAATTTTTATCAGATTAATGTGAACCCTAATTATTCCCAAATTTATTTTTTCCCAAAATTGAATAAATAGATAAGCCCTAATTTATAGATAAAGGTCTGTATTTAATTTCAAATTGAAATCAATTTGATAATTTATGTGTTTCCATGATTATTTTAGTTGAAAAGAAAAATGTAGGCGCATTTACTCGTTTGGCTCACGTAATAGTTTTAATAATGCTCCGCTGCAATTAAGTTAATTATGCAATTAAAATGATGGGATCTGGGCAATTGAAGGAGTTCATGTATTTGATTAAGATGTTCTGCGCAAATTGCATATTAAACATGCTAAGGGTACCTTACCTGCGCGCAAGTTACGTGGGTCAGTTTGCAACAACTGCACCTAAGCATTACGTGGGCCAGTTCCTTACCCGCATAGAAAATTAGATGCTCATTACGTTGGGAGTGCATATTACATGGGCCAGCTGCATAAAGTGACGCATATTAGGTGCACTAACGTGCGCAATGTGCGCAGTTGTATATTAGGTGCGGTAAATGTATTTGATTTTAATTCCGTGACATTTGTTTTATGATGAGTATTGGCTGCTGCAATTAATTTAAATTGCAATATAAATTTAAAACGTAAATGTTAATATGGAGGCTAAAATGGGATACGTGAATGAATTATGGTTTGTTATTGCTAAATAAATAAATAAATAATAATAGAAAATATTATAAATGATTAATAACAATTAAAGTTATTATTTTATTTGAAATTAAGTATGATAAATTTTGTTAGTCACCAAAGTGGCCAAAATTTTAAGGTTATTTTAATTTCAAATTATTAGTGATTTTATTTCAATTACCCATAGTATGAACGCTAAAATTATGAATAATTGATTTATGGGTTAATTGAAGTTCATTATTATAAGACATTTCAGGATCACCCAAAGGTTGATTAATTGTTATTATAATTAATGAACATGAAAGTAGATAATTTTCTGTGCGTCACTAGTTTTATTTATATACCCAAAGGTGTTAGGTGATTCTAGTTGATGCATATTTTAATTATCATTAATGTTATAAAATGATTAGCGTAATTATGTTTGTGTATTGGTGGATCTCCCAAAGGAGAACATTAGTATGCAGAGAATAGTAATTTATGGTTAAATCTGTATTTATGCTTAATTTTATGACTCAAAGTATTAATGTTAGGCATGTGTTAATTGCGAGTATCTCGTTCCTCGTAGCTCGCATTCGCTATCTTCGTCTGTTCCAGTCTTTAATGGGTTAAATTTCCCGACTGGAGTGAACAAGTCCAATTTCACTTAGGTGTGTTGGATCTTGATTTGGCTTTCCAAGTTGAAAAACCTACTACTATCACCGATGTTAGTAGTAATGAAGAGAAAACTCATTATAGAGCTTGGGAAAGATCAAACCGACTTAGCCTTATGTTTATGCGAATGAGTGTAGCAAGCAATATTAAGTCTGCTCTTCCCAAAACTGAGAATGCGAAAGAGTTCATGAAATTTGTGGAAGAGCGCTCTCAAACTGCTGACAAATCCCTCGCTGGGACATTGATGAGTACGTTGACCACCATGAAGTTTGATGGTTCTCGTAGTATGCATGAACACGTAATCGAAATGACAAATATCGCAGCAAGACTGAAGTCTCTAGGAATGGCGAGTGGAAGAAAATTTCCTTGTGCAATTCATTTTGAACTCAGTTACCGCTTCGAGTATGGTCCGTTTCGGATGAACTATAACACCATGAAAGACAAATGGAATGTGCATGAATTGCACAGTATGTTAGTCCAGGAGGAGACCGAGACTCAAGAACCTAGGAAGCCACTCTATTCATTACGTGAAAAATCAAGGAGCTAAAAAGAAAGTTGTTAAGAAACATGGAAAGGGTAAAGGACCATTAAAGATTAACGAGTCCTCTACTAACATTCGAAGAAAAATGACAAATGTCATTTCACGGGAAGTCTGGACATTTTCGGAAGGACTCGCTTAAAGCGTAAAGCTTGGTTCGAAAAGAAAGGTGAGCATAGTGCTTACGTATGTTTTGAATCAAATTTAACTCAAGTTCCCCATAATACTTGGTGGATTGATTCTGGATGTACAACTCATGTTTCTAATGTGATGCGAGGATTCCTTTCAACCCGAACCATAAACCCAAATGAGAAGTTCGTCTTCATGGGGAATAAAGTCAAGGTTCCAGTGGAAGCTCGTCGGACTTATCGTTTAATCCTTGACACTGGATATCACTTAGACCTTATGGATACTTTTTATGTACCTAGTATCACTAGAAATTTAGTTTCTTTGTCTAAGCTCGATGTTCGTTGGATACTCTTTTAAGTTTGGGAATAGTTGTTTCAGTTTATTTAAGCGTACATGTATGATTGGAACTGGTACACTTTATGATGGTTTATATAAATTGAATTTGGATAATTTATATGTCTGAAACTCTCATGACCTTGCATCATAATGTTGGCACTAAACGTAGTTTGGTGGATGAAAGATCTCGCTTATTTGTGGCATAAGCGTTTGGGACATATTTCCAAAGAAAGAATGCAAAGATTAGTAAAGAATGAAATCCTTCCGGATTTAGATTTTACTCGATCTCGAATGTATGTGTGGATTGTATTAAAGGTAAACAAACAAAACACACAAAGAAAGGAGCCACAAGAAGCACTCAACTTCTTGAAATCATACACATCGATATATGTGGTCCATTTGACGTAAATTCTTTTAATAAAGAGAAGTATTTCATCACTTTCATTGACGATTTCTCGCGTTATGGATATGTCTATTTACTATATGAGAAATCTCAAGCAAGTAAATGCCTTAGAAAGTTATATAAACGAAGTGGAGAGGCAATTAGATGAAAGGTGAAAATTGTCGAGTCGGATAGAGGTGGTGAGTATTATGGAAGATATGATGAAAGTGGACAACACCCTGGTCCGTTTGCTAAGTTCCTCGAGAAGCGTGGTATTTGTGCTCAATACACAATGCCAGTGCACACCGCAACAAAATGGTGTGTCCGAAAGGCGTAATCGAACCTTAATGGATATGGTTAGGAGTATGTTGAGTAATTCATGTTTACCTGTATCGTTGTGGATGTATGCTTTGAAGACCGCCATGTATTTGTTGAACAGGGGTTCCTAGTAAAGCGGTTCAAAAGACTCCTTTTGAGTTATGGACAAGTAGGAAACCCAGTTTAAGACACCTACATGTTTGGGGTTGTCGAGCGTAAGTAAGAATTTATAATCCGCAAGAAAAGAAACCGGATGCAAGAACAATCGATGGATATTTCATTGGTTATCCGAGAAAAATCAAAGGGGTATATGTTTCTATCGTCCTACTCATAGTACAAGAATTGTTGAAACTGGAAATGCTCGGTTCATTGAGAATGGTGAAACCAGTGGGAGTGAAGCTTCACGAAATGTGGAGATTAAGGAAATTAGAGTACAAGTTCCAATAACTAGTACATCTTCAAGAGTTGTTGTTCCAAATGTTGTAGAATCACACGACAATCAAGAAGAACAACAAATTAATGATCCTGAGATAAACAATGATCCGATAATAGAACAACCACAGGAAATAGTATTAAGAAGATCTCATAAAGAAAGAAAGTCTGCTATTTCAAATGATTACGTGGTTTATCTACAAGAGTCAGAAAATGACCTAAGTATTGATAATGACCCAGTTTCATTTTCAGATGCCATTAATGATGATAATTCTGATAAATGGTTAGATGCTATGAAAGATGAGCTTAAATCAATGACACAGAATGGTGTATGGGATCTTGTGGAATTGCCAGAAGGATGTAAGAGTGTTGGGTGTAAATGGGTCTTTAAGACTAAGCGTGACTCTCATGGCAATATCGAACGTTACAAGGCCCGACTTGTTGCCAAAGGTTTTACTCAGAAAGATGGCATTGATTATAAGGAAACATTTTCACCTGTTTCTAAGAAAGATTCCTTTAGAATTATCATGGCATTAGTAGCTCATTATGATCTTGAGTTGCATCAAATGGATGTTAAAACTGCTTTTCTGAATGAAGATTTAGAGGAGGATGTTTATATGAATCAACCAGTGGGGTTTATTGAAGAAGGAAAGGAACATATGGTGTGTAAACTTAAGAAATCAATATATGGACTTAAACAAGCTTCTCGACAATGGTATCTTAAGTTCAATGATACTATTTTGTCCTTTGGATTTAAGGAAAACACTGTTGATCGGTGTATATATCTGAAGGTCAGTGGGAGTAAGTTTATATTTCTGATTCTGTATGTTGATGATATCTTGCTTGCGACTAATGATCTTGGTCTATTAAGTGAGACTAAGAAGTTTCTCTCTAACAACTTTGAAATGAAAGATATGGGTGAGGCATACTATGTGATAGGAATAGAAATATTCCGTGATAGATCACAAGGACTGTTAGGTTTGTCTCAGAAAGCATATATTAATAAAGTTTTAGAGAGATTCAGAATGGAGAAGTGTTCAAGCATCTCCAGTTCCAATACGAAAGGAGACAAATTTAGTCTTATGCAATGTCCAAAGAATGACTTGGAACGGAAACGAGATGGAAAATATCCCTTATGCATCTTGTTGTTGGGAGTTTGATGTATGCTCAAACATGTACGAGGCCGGATATTAGCTTTGCGGTTGGTATGCTTGGTAGATACCGCAGTAATCCTGGACTGGATCATTGGAAGGCTGCAAAGAAAGTTTTGAGATACTTACAAGGAACAAAGAATCACATGCTTACTTATAGGAAAGTTGATCACCTTGAGGTGATTGGATATACTGATTCAGATTTTCTTGGTTGTAAGGATACACGAAAGTCAACATTTGGTTATGTGTATCTTTTAGCCGAAGGAGCGATTTCATGGAAAAGTGCGAAGCGAGTCTGTCATTCGTTGCATCCACCATGGAAGTCTGAATTTGTGGCATGCTTTGAGGCCACAGTTCAAGCTAATTGGTTGCGGAATTTTATTTCGAGGACTTGGAGTAGTCGACAACATTGCCAAGCCGCTGAAAATTTATTGTGACAATTCCGCAGCGAGTCTTCTTTTCTAAGAACGACAGGTATTCCAAAGGTGCTAAGCATATGGAATTGAAATACTTTGCCGTTAAAGAAGAAGTTCGAAACAGAGAGTGTCAATAGAACATATTAGCACTGATCTTATGATTGCTTGATCCTTTAACAAAGGGATTACCGCCTAAGTTGTTTGCTGGCCATATAGTAAATATGGGCATTATGTTTACTAGTAATGAATGTTGAATGTTAATGTTATTATTAATGTTTATATGACACTCCGAGATCTTTAATGTATAAGTTTTGAAATTTGTGTTTTCTTCTTTATTTATATGCATGCAAATTATGATGAAGAAAACAAATTATGTTATTATTTTAAAATGATATTATGTTTGAACCCATTATGTACTTCTCATTATAAAGTCATATTAAGGAGAAAGAGATAATATAGTGGTACATGGAAGGGAGCCTGTCGATTGAATGATATGTAACCGCCATGACTCTTGTTATACCTGTATCTTTAATTATGAATAATGATAGAATCAATTTATGTAAGGTCCTTAAATGCGCTTTATGACTTAAGTATTAAATCACGAGATCGTATGACATCACATGGGTCAAGTGGGAGAATGTTAGAATTAATTTTTAATTAATTCATTCCATTATGTGACTCATGTGAAATATTATAAAGGGCCCAAATGTGATTTAATAATTATAAGGACCTATTGGTTATTATGTGAAGTCAGAATAAAATAAAGATAAAATAAAATATTAACTGAATGTAACCAACTCGATGGACGTTGGTTAAAAAAAAGATTAGGGTTCTGTCTCTGGCCATAAGGTCTTTTTCACGGTAAACCATCAAGAAAGCGAAGCGTGTGAAGAGAAAGAAAGGCAAAGAGATAGATTGGGAAAAGGAGATTGGAGAACGAAAGGATCAAGAAGGATTCTCATGGATCAAGGTTAGTTCTCTTATTAGATTCATGTATTGATGTATGCAAATGTGAAAATCAATAATCTAAAGATCCTATAGAGTAGTTTTCTATAATGAATGAAGAACGTAGGAAAACTGCATAAAGTTTACAAACCCTTCTGCAATTGCGTCTGATCTCTCCCTTTCTCCCAGTGAGAGGCTTCAAGTTACCCATCTTGATAATAGAAGCCTTAAAATCTTTAGCAAATGCAAAAGGGTTCTCACTGTAAAGCTTTACCAACTTGTCACTTTCACTGCCATTGCCCTTGTAGAGCTCTTGGTCAGAGTGAAGGAGACCCTTGTTGCAGAGCAACTCCTTGTAGTATGAAGTGTCAACCATTGCAGGAGTTGGGTCCAATGGAGCCAAGTTGTTATCGCCACCAACTCTAGGGCATGTTCTGCGCAGAGAGGCTGCAAAAGTAGGGTTGATGTTGGTGTCGTTGTAGATTCGGTCTCTAAAGTTGGTGCACCTTGAAAACCCTATGGTGTGGCCACCAGAGAGTGCCACTAAGTCCTTGAGGTTCATTCCGTGAGAGTTGAAATTGGTGAGAAGCTGTGAGAAGCTGAAAAATGGAGCGGGAAGGTTGTTGTTTGCAGCATCTTTGCTCGCAGTTCTGGCGTCTCTTCTGCCAAGTAATACAGGATACCATAGGTGTAGACCTCCCAACTGTTGTTAACAAGAACAATCAATGAAAAATCCAAAAATTAATAAAAAAATTTGTAGATGTTATTTTCTAGTTAACCTACAAAGGGAAGGAAAGAAATACATATATATATATATATATATATATATATATATATATATATATATATATATAAACTAAAGAAAAATAGTGTTGATGAAATGTATAATATATAAAGGTGTTTATAGTTTACATTTATATTAAAAATATGAATTTTGAAGTAATTTTCGTAAAAGTCAATGGCTTTATGATATGATAATTGACCATTGATTAATATCATACTGTACGTATATTCAGTTAAATTTATTTTTAAAATTTTCCGTTTCAATTAATAAAATTATAATTGATATAAAATTTTAACACAATTATTACACGATCTAATTCGTTACAGTTTTTTTTTTTTATCATATAGCATATAACAGTATAAAAATTCTTTAAGCTGTAATTTATAAACTATTTACTCTTTTCTAAAACAAGAGGTTAACAACTAATTAACATAGGATAGTTTAATTAATTGTAATTATAGTATATGCTTACGATGGCCACAGAATCTCGAGCAGCTGTAGCCAAGATATCAGCACATGACACGACAGGGCGTTTGCAAGCTTTGTCAACTGCTGCCTTGATCTCATCAACCACTTCAAACCCTCTGATGGAATTCAGATTTGGCTGGGCTGTTTTCTCCCCAGTGAAGTTCCTTGTGTCATCCAACAGAACTGATCCATCACATCCCTGTGTGTGTCAATCATCCAAACCATTCAACAAATCAGTAAATTCATATATCATAATATCATATGATCATAATAGAAATAGAAAGGGATATGATGGTGCTTTCCTTCTCAATGCTTAATTAATCGTGTGTTGATTTTTTTTTTTTATATTGGCTAGGGTGCTAACATGAATAGTACATAGTTGTATCTAAGTTTATGGCATCAAACATGAAACTAACATAACAGTAGTTTGCAACACCATAACACAGTAAAAATGATAACTTACATTAACAAAGCAGTCATGGAAATGCAAACGCAGAAATGAGGCTCCAATGCGTGGTTCACGAACAATTGCTCGTTGAACAACTGATCTTATGACTGGCAATGCCTTGGGACAAACTTTGTTATAGAAATTAGGACTTAGTTGTGCACTGCATGGGACCATAAATGTGGCCAAAGTGGCCAGAACAAGCACAAGCAGTGATTGGATAATTGAAGCCATCGTGGTGTGCTCTTACCCGCTTTGAGCTTAGTTGTTATTGCTTTGGCTAGGGTGTGATTTATATATAGAAGGAACTAGCCATAGGGTATCCAGAAAATTTAATTGATTAATTAGTTTACTTGCTCGAACTATTCACATAATATTTTAGTTCATCACGAAAATGATACAACTGGATGTGCACAACATTTTCTTGTGTCAATTTCAACTGGATCAACAATCATTTTTTGCAGACAGCTTAGTAGCTAACACTATTTCTGCAACTCTATTTTTACGAATTCTACTAGCTACTTTTAAGGCACTATTTCACTTTCAAACTTGTTATATATTGTCCTTAACTTTAACCAATCATGATTCTCATTGTCATAATGATTTAATCGTTCCTAATTGAATCCTAAAATTGGTCGCAAAAAGCTTTCAAGTTTTTGATAATAAGAATTCAATGCAGAACATTTTATATATAGCAGTGAGCTGGCAATGATGACGAAAACATGTTTTCTTTATAAGAAGTAGTAATTTTATGGTCATCAATATTCAGATATAAATAGCATGTCTAACACATAATTAAAACTAATATGATATGTTCCGATAAACACATAACACATGCCATTTCCAATAAAATGACAAGTGGCAGAATATTAAACAGATAATCAAAATAGATATGCAGATCTTACTTCTGTTCCATTACATCTTCATTTTCCTTTTTCTTTCTTAATCATTTTGTTGTTTGGTGTTTCTTCTGTGTGTAAAGTAAAAGATCTATACGAATATTTTTGAAGGATAGGTGTTAGACAAAAGGGTGAAGTTAGGAATCATATTTTTCCATTAGAGACATTAATCAAGGAATCTTAATTATTTTTCTTGAGTCAGAAGCATTCGCACGATTACCACGAACTCAATCAGTTATAGGTTAAGCATTAAAATAATATGACATAAAATCATAGAAATAAGGATATATATCATACTACTTCATGTTAAAGCTTGTCAACGTTATTAATAATAAATTCAAGCTTATTATTATTATTATTACCAATTTTTTTTTTATAATTCTTTTATCTGTTTGATTTTTTTTTTAATTTTATTTCACAATTTTAGTTTCTAAGTTGTAAAAATTTTGTAGTATTTTTTCAATATTTTGTGTATGTTATATTTCAGTTATCTCAGTTTAATTAATATATTGATTTAAGGTATTATTAAAATATAATTTAGTTAATTAAAATATAAATAAATGTAACATTGGGGATTAGAGCAAAATTAATTATAGATTGAATTCATTTAGATACTAAAATCATTAACAAAATATTAAAAAAGTTTAAAGTTGTAATTTAGTCAACAAAATATTGAATAAATTTTGAGACATAAAAGTTGTAATTTAGTTAAATGTTTTTTTATTATTATTAGGGAAATGTTTATTGAGTCGCCGAAGAAATTTTGACTTTATTTTTTTATTGACTCTATATATAAATTAAAATGGTACAATCATTAAAAAAAATTCTAGCTAGCTTCTAAAAGTGATTAACTAGTTGCTGGAAAACACAAATAATAATAATAATAATAATAATAATAATAATAATAATAATAATAATAATAATAATAATAATAATAATAATAATAATAATAATAATAATATATGAAGCATTATATATTAAGAGAGAGAAAGTGTGGAAATTTGAACAGGTTGGACTAATTACGAATGGTCTTAATTATTATATATCCGCAATTTCAATGTTTGGTACTTTTTTTTAGAAAATAAATGGACCCATTTTGGATAACTTATTCTATAATTTTTTTCCTAAAAAAATAAGAATAAAAATAAAAATTATTTTTTTCATAAATCAAAGTTAACTTATATTATATATAAATTAATTTTATAAAAATTTTCTACGTATTTTCTCTAAATTTTTTTATTATATATAGAGACTAATTAACACATACGAAAGTCAAATTATTTGTTCTTATTTCTCTCTCATTATATTATATAATGAAAACCCTTTCATACTTTCAATATATTATATACATTTTAATCGTTGACAAATTCCTACTTGTAATTATAATTTATTAATAAATTAATGGTATGAACACCACCAACTAATGGTTATAGCATTCAGAATTTGCATTATTATTAGAAAAATCATTTGGTAATAGCTATTTATTTTGGTACGACAATGTCAACTTTATTTTTGACATTGTTATGCTATTTATTAAAATAAATAAAAAATTGATAAAAAAAATAATATTTAGGTCTAACTCTTCGTTGACTTGAAAATTATTTAAGATTGTCATTGAGTCGATGGATTAACAAAAAAAAAATATATAAGAAATATGTTATGAATTATTTTTTTTGAAAATAAGACCTATTTTATTTTAATTTATTTAATTTATATTTAGGTTTAGATCAAATTAATCCATGTATGATCAATTCATTTTATAGAATAAAAATTACTTTTAAAATAAAAATATATTATTTTATTAAATATATATATATATATATATATTATAAATTAATTGATAAAAATTCACTCTTAGAATAATTTTTCATTTTCATTTATTTTAAAATTTATTTTAAGATTTAATAATTATGATTAATTATTATTTTAAATCAATAAATTATAATAATAAAAAATAATTTGTTATCTCTTATTTTAGGTTTGAATAAATATTTTTTTATAAATTATATATTAAATTATTAAATAAAATTTAATTTCATTAATATAATTTAAATTTTAAAAATATATTTTTAATTTTATTTTAATATTTTTAAATTTTTTTTAATAAAATCTAAATTGATCCATTCATTTGTTGAACTAATATAAAGTTAAATTAAACTTAAAATGATAATTTATTTTAAAATACAGATAAAATGAGACTATCAAGTTTTTTTTTCTTATATCGTAAATTCATACAAGCGAGAATTAACGTTCATTTTGACAATCTGCACCTTAATATTAAATGTTTATATTAATTTTTTCAGTTGTTGTTTAAGAGGGTAATATAAAACGCAATGCATTACAAACGCGATTATATTACACACTGTTAAATCATATCCTGTAACTTAAGGGAAACATGTTAAGGTTATATATCAAAGTATCTATTCTAAGCCTAGGTAGAGCCTTACTTTGTGGGCACTTGAACCAAAAGCCCGTAACCAAACAAATAAAGGCCCAAATATAGAAATATCACTTAAGAAATTATTTTGTATGGTATGGAGAACAAAACGTACTTTTTATCGTTATTTAGTTTTTGTAATTATGTTTAAAATACTCAATATTATAAGTATTTCAGAGTTTTTCGTCAGCTAATTATGTTTTATAATGTATGATATAAAAATGTTTTATGGTTTGACATTAATTAGTTTACTTTTTACAATAAAATTATAAAAAACATATGAATTATTTTTAATAGTTGCCTTTAGAGTTAGAATCTATTCCCTATTCTCAACTTTCGTTTATTTTTATGATATAATAATTTAACATTGTAAATTGATATACTTTTAAAGACTTTTCATCTTTATTATTATTATTATTATTATTATTTATTCTAATGATCTAAAAATTATAAATTTTAGAACAATTTCCATTGAAAAAAAATCCCTCCTAAATTTTGTAACAATAAAAATAAAAACAAATACTAGACTAAGATTAAAATAATTACTGGTGCAGATGGTGAATTCCTACAAAACATATAAATAGCGTGTGACTATAATATAAGAAGTTGTTCATAACTTAATAGAAACTTTCCATTTAAATGAAATATAATTGGGAGGAAGGACTTAACTAAATTTTGTTTGAATGATATGATATATGATGAATTTTTGAACTTTGTTTAGTTGGTGGGTGACATGCTCATATAATGTTAATAACAATTATTTAAAGGTCTAACAAAAGGTCCACTTGTCATCTAAACTTCTTTCAAACATTTTTTTATAAATGTATGCATCTTATATAAAACAAAATCACTCATTGTCTTACCATATTTTGTCATAATTAAACACTAATACATTTTCAACTTCAACCTACCAAAGGGAACTACACTTCCCAGAAAAAGAAGTCAGAACAAAAGTGATAGCAACCACACATGTTCATTCTTTATGTTATATTGTTCATGACACATTAACACAATAATACAAATGCTATGATCCAAAATTCCTTTAATTTCGATCCAAGAATACACATTACAACCACAAAATTAACAACATACCATAAACTATATACTTAATTAGCATATAGAAAATTGGTCATGCACCTTCAATTTCTAATTAATTAACCCAATCAAGCATGCATGATTATTCACTCTACCAGTTCCACCCTAATCATTTCCCTTTCTTTAATAAGCTTCAAATTATTATTTTTTTTCCTATCTTTATTTGGAAACAATTTTATTAGGAACATGAATACCAAATATTAAAATCTCTTTATTTTTTTCACATGAAAAATTTGAGTAAAAGTGAAAAATAAAAGCCAAGTTAGTAAACCTAAAATCATAGCCAAATAAATGTTTTTACTAAAACCTACGTAAAACGAATTATCTGTCTATTTATAAATATATCAAACTTGTTTTTCTATCATAGTTTTGATCAGCACTTTTGAAAAATAAAATATCTTATTAAATTAAATTTATTATTGTTATATTTTCGGACATTATCAATTTATATTGTGTAAAATTTGGAATCTTTTAAACTAAAGAATTAATTTTTCAGGTAAAATAAGTTAAAGAGAGGACAGCAAACTGGGGAACTAAGAATTTGTCTCATGCGTTTATTGCAAAGTTTCAAGTCAAAAATTTCATGCCAGAGTATGTAAATAAAAAAATAAAAAATCTATTTAATTTGTCTTATTAATCACACACCATCTTCTATTAATTACATTGGTCCAGCTGGTTACCTCATCATAATTTAATGTTATTATCTATTAATGGGGCTGAATCTATCAAAAAGATTACCATAAATAAACATTTTAACTATTTTGGCACTTTCTTCCGTTATAATCTTTAGAAAAATGCAAAAGAAAAATAAAAGTAAATTGTTAATAAAAAATATATTAGGAGTCAGCAAAAAATTGAACGTCAACCAACAACAATTAGAAAATTAATTCCAATCAATATACGTCAATAATTATATCTAACGTGGATGTTAATAAATAATAACTCTTATTAATATCAACTAAACTTTTTTTATAATCTTTAAAGAAAAAGAATTTTGATCAAGTTGATGGAAAAACATCACCTACTAATATTTTTATATTAAAATAATTTATTTGTGATAATAAAAGTACTCCATTTTAAATATATATATATATATATATATATAATAATAATAATAATAAATTTAAATTATCTTGCACTAATAAAATATTTTAAAAAAATAAGTTAATTTAAATTAAAAACAACTTAAATTTTATTATACTTTGATTCATTTGAATTTATGAAATTTCTTGTCAAAACCAAAATTAAAACTATTCGAGTACCATTTTTATATTCAAAACATAAATCAAGATTTTAAATATAAAATCAAGAGTAATATAATAAATTATTTTGGTTAAAAAATTTCCTCTATAACTATGATCTCATAATTTTTTATGACAATAAATAAAGTTTAAATGATTTTAGGTTCTTCTTATTATTATTAATAAATAAATAAATAATATTAATAAAATAACATTTGTTTATTTATTTATTAAACTAAATAATCTTCATCCTATTTCTCTTAGATTAAATAGTTTCTATTTTGGACATATATATCTTTTTTTTTCTGTTTCACCTATTTTTCTTCTTTCTCTTTTTTTTTCTCTAATTAAAAATATATGCATACGTAAAGAGGAAACAAAAATACGACATTGATCTCTTTCTATTTACATATTGTTTACTTTCAAAACCATCTCATGTCACTTTATTTTTTAATTACATATTTTCTTAAACTAAACATAGCTTCAGTGTATAGTCTCAAATAAAATTGTATACAGAGGGGCAAAGTAGATGTTATCTAATTTCAGTCAAATCTCATACATAAATAAAGATTCAAACCTTTAACCAACTAATAATTATATCGACACAAGGTTCAACCTTCACCAGAAAAGCCATCACAATTATATATAAAAAAAAAACATTTTCTTTATTCTTGTTTGTATTATATATTTAATTAGAGATAAATTAATATATTACTATCGTTAAAATATTTTTTTTAACAAAGTTATATATTTAGTACTGTGGATAGATTCCAAGAAAGAGTGCCATTATTATATAGATACAAAAGTTAAAGGGCGAGACAAAAATCAATATAAAAGTACAAGCTATGCCTGCAAAAATCAAAGTCAATACGAATGCTATTTGAATATTCTCCTTTATAGGTTTCCCAGTAAGAAGAAACCCAACCACTCGATCCTTTTTTAGTTTTGACAAAAAAAGAAGAAGGAAAAGATAAAAAGTTTTATTTTGTATCGATTGTACAGAAAAATCTTGTTAAATAGTTACTTTATCATGTATCTTTTTTTCCATTAAATTAAGATTACCACATACAAATTAATTTAAGAAAAAAATCTTATATTTATTTTTATATCTATAAATAATTTCCGTCAATATCGAAACCTATTTTTTAGTTTTCTTTTAATGAAATCTCATTTTATAACTATATATTTGTTTTCTGTTTATAAAACTTAAGTAGAGTATTTTTTGGACAATGATAGTTGGCATGGAATCTACTATAATGTTACATAGAGTCGCTATTTTAACTTGTTTCTAATTGTGTCATCTTTTGGTTCCAATTCTTTTAGTTCTTTAGTTGTAACCAGCACGATATATATGAGTTGGAAACCACATTAGTAAAATTTGATTTGTTCTTAGGAAAAGCCAAAAACAAAAGACAGAAGTAGATAATGTCATCCTATGATGATGTCTTTGATTACGGTTTCTACATGTTAATTTTCTATGTCATAAATAAGGGACCAGAAGATTTTTTAATATATATATTACACACGGATTTTTTTTTTATCTGAGTATAGTGTGGTTGAGCATCTTGACCTGAACTCACTTTCTGAGTATAGTTTGATCAAGAAAAGTTTGACCTAGCAGCATCCTTTTCAGCACACGTTAATTAGAAACTAAGAATCTAAATAATTTGCTTAACTAATTAATACGTATGCCTTATATTACAACAAATTAATTAATACACATCTGCATAATCAAGCAATGTTCCTAAACTCACTTTCAAACGAAATTAGTTTTACGATGGTTGAGCTTAAGTTTCTTTATCTATCCACACAATTAAACTGCTCCACTTTCTTAATAAGGACAGTTATTTATGATTTTATAATCATTATAGCTTAGAGTGAGACATTTCAACGAAGAGAAAAATTGAGAGTAATGAGTCAATCTCATAACTTTTTAGTATAAGTCTGTCATATTCGTATTGGTGAAGATCTACTCTATCACATGCATGCATGTTGAAAACTTAAAAGAACAATCAAACAAACAAACAGGGATATTTAACTAGCTTACAAACACTTTTTCCAAAACAAACACTACCGCTTTCAACGTCACCATTTAACGTCGGTTAAAGCTCGAATGACGTTAAATACACTTTCAACGTCGGTTTAGGGTTTAGAGTAGTCAACCGACGTAAAAAGTACATTCAACGTCGGTTCTAGATGAACCGACGTTGAAAGTCTTTGTATGGACACTTTCAACGTCGGTTCTAGATGAACCGACGTTGAATGTGTCTTCACCAAAAATTCTTTTAAGTTAGAGAATTGTCATCGACAGGGTTCGAACCCGATACTTTAGAGTTGAAAGTTGATACTCCAACCACTAAACTACTCGTAATTTTCTAATAATAAATTACAAATTAATTATATTTATATACAAATAAATATATATTCGTGTAAATATATATTTATTTATATTTTCTGGAAAGTGATTTTATTTTTTTCAGCCAAAAATTCACTTAAGTTAGAGAATTGTCACTGACAGGATTCGAACCCAGTATTTTAGAATTGAAAACTAATACTCCAACCACTAAACTACCTGTAATTTTCCGATAATAACTTACAAATAAATTATATTTATATACAAATAAATATCCGTGTAAATATATATTTATTTATATATATTTTCTGGAAAGTGTTTTTATTTTTTTCAGTAAAAATTCACTTAAGTTAGAGAATTGTCACTGATAGGATTCGAATATAGTATTTTATAGAGTTAAAAATTGATACTCCAACCACTAAACTACTATAATTTTTTGATAATAATTTACAAATAAATTATATTTATATACAAATAAATATATATCCGTGTAAATATATAAATATAGAATATATAAATACAAATATATTTATATATTTTGATATATTTATATATTTTTATGTTGGATGTGAGGACGCGATCGAGGGTGAAAGTGAGATTGACTCTCGCTTAAGTGAAAATACGTTAAAGCTCACAGAAATTCACTCGTTCAAGCCTAGCTTGAGCGAAAATTAGTATTTTTCGCTTGAGCGAATGTGTCACTTGAGCGAATGATGCGTTTCCCAAATTTATTTTATATCATTATATAAATAAATTATAAATATTATATTCTGTCATTAAATTACAAACCCATATAAAGAGACTCGCTCATAAATTTGACATCAAATTTTGAAAACCCACTCGACACACACTTTCACCTTCGAGCGTGCCCTCACATCCAATATATAAATATATAATTATTTAAATATATCAAAATATATAAATATATTTGTATTTATATATTTACACGAATATATATTTATTTGTATATAAATATAATTTATTTGTAAGTTACTATCAAAAAATTCGAGTAGTTTATTGGTTGGAGTATCGACCTCCAACACTAGAGATCTAGGTTCGAATCCTGTCAGCTGACAAAAAAATAATTTGGTAATGCTTTAAACTTTAAAAAAATATGATAAATAATAAAAATATAATATAAAAAAATTTGATTTAAAAAATAAGACTTTAAACGTCGGTTCTATTTAACCGACGTTTAAAGTCTAATAACTTTCTACGTCGGTTTTGGAACCGGCGTTGAAGGCCTTCCGAAGCCGACGTTGAAGGCCTTATTTGTAGTAGTGAAAATTGTGTACATTTGCCTCGTGTTTAATAGTTCAAGTTTCTCTCAAATACACCATACATAATTTATGGCATCATATATCAATGATAGTTAGTAATCGGATAAAAAGTAAAATTGCTTTAAGTTATCTGTGCAAAGTAATGAAATATTTTTGTATAAATATTATTGATTTCTTTGTGAATATTTAGCAAAGGCCTTCTGCAATCTTTGAATAGTCAACATTTAGCAGCTCCACATCACAAATGCAGACCCTACAATGTTGAAAATTAAAAAGCATGGACACGGGTCACCCCTGACTGAAGAAACCAACTTAATTTCATCCTAATATATAACGTGTCTCATCTAAAAGAATAAAAATAAACAGATAATATAATCTTTATCAGTAGGTCAAGTCAAATCAATCCACATTTTCACGTAAAGCTTTTAAAATGCTTAGTTGAGAGTATGAACTCCACCATCATGATCTCTATATAATGGAGGTCTCACATGTACATTTTCTCATTCTAAACTCACTTCTGATAAACCTTCATCAAAAGTTATGCCACTTTCTTCTTTTCCGTCATCTTCTTCTTTCTCTTCATCAGCTAATGTTCTTGCATTAGCTGTGCTATTGCTGCTTCTTAATGCAGGAACCTCTTCGGCTCAACTCTCAGACAACTTCTATTCCAAGAAATGTCCGAATGTTTTCAACACTGTCAAATCTGTTGTTAAATCTGCTGTTGCCAAAGAACCTCGCATTGGAGCCTCTATTCTTCGCCTCTTCTTCCATGATTGCTTTGTTGATGTAATTTTCTTGTACCCTATATACATATATTTTGTATATTTTCTGTTCGTGAAATAATTTTTTATCTCTATTATTGGCTTAAATGTTTATCATTTTTCAAAACTTCACTTTGGTTTTCATAATTTATTCATAGTTAAGATCTCACACGTGAAAAGGACACATATATAGCTGATGTGTATCGACTTTTAACAAAGCAATAATTGTTAATAAATGACTAAACTTTCTTTTTCCCTTTTACTTTCATTTTTTTTATCTCTATTATCAAATCACTGGTTCTGTTTATCTCACTTGTAATAAGATGTACTTGCTGCAAGAGATGGGTTTAAAAAGTTAAAATAATTTGACCGATATTACCAGTAATTAACAATGCAACTTTGCTTATATACTTCGACTACTACGTAAAAACTAATTTTTGATAATGATCTAAACTATATCATTGATGATATGTCCCACTTTTGTTTTGACGTGTCATTAATCAGGTGGCACAGTGCGTTGATTTGACACTACGAAATAAAACAAAGTAACATGTTATAATTATATATTAAAAAAACCATTTTTCAAATCGAAACAAATTATCTAAATTCATTCAAAGTTATCTTTTATCGGTTATTGCCGGACATTTTGTTGGTTGATGATGTGAATGGAAACAAACAAACAGGGTTGTGATGGATCATTACTACTTGATGACACTCCATCATTCTTGGGAGAGAAAACTGCAGCCGCTAACAACAATTCAGTGAGAGGTTTTGAAGTAATTGATGCCATCAAGTCCAAGGTGGAGAAACTATGTCCTGGTGTCGTCTCATGTGCTGATATCTTGGCCGTTGCTTCTCGTGATTCTGTTGTTCTTGTGAGTTCATAACAATCTTCTAAAGATAAAATGACTATGCATTGTTTGTTTGTTATGTGATTTATATATGTTACTGCATGATGCAGCTTGGAGGGCCATTTTGGAAAGTGAAAGTTGGAAGAAGGGATTCAAGAACAGCAAACTTCACTGCTGCCAACACTGGTGTTATTCCGCCTCCTTCATCTAACCTCACCAACCTTATCACAGCATTTCAAGCTCAAGGACTCTCTGCGAGGGACATGGTTGCCTTATCTGGTATTTCTCTTTTATCTATTCTATGCTAGATTTTCCCACTGCTCCCTCCTTTAGTAGAGACACGCTTCATGATGTGACAGTTAAACAACTATGTACATTGGAGATCTAGTCTTTCTTATCCTAAAGCTTAAAGGCATGTCATGTAAATAGTAACACAATTAAGCGATAAGAAAGGGACATATAACCTACTGAGAATTATATCCATGGACTTTCAATGTTTCAAATTCAGTGAAACTATGAACTTTATATCATTCATATTTCGAATATAATTTACATTAAAAATCATATTCAAAGTAATTTTAAATCTAATCACAGTATATAAAGGTGTGCAAAGTAAAATTAAACTTAATAACTATTAATTACTCTGATTAGCACTCCATTATGACATAGAGTCCTAAACACCAAAACATTTATAGAAAAGCTATATAAGAATATTGAACAATTGTATCTATTATATTCTGTGTGGTTTCACTTGCAGGAGCTCACACAATTGGAAAAGCAAGGTGTACTTCTTTTAGAGATCACATATACAATGGAAGCAACATTGACAGAACATTTGCATCGGCCAGGCAGAGACAGTGTCCAAGGACTAATGGCGTAGGAGACAACAATCTAGCAGTTCTAGACTTCAGAACTCCAACACACTTTGACAACGACTACTTCAAAAACCTCCTCATCAAAAGGGGACTCCTCAATTCTGATCAGGTGCTTTTCAATGGTGGATCCACCGATTCACTGGTCAGAACTTACAGCAAGAATAACAAGGCCTTTGATTCTGACTTTGTTACTGCAATGATCAAGATGGGAAATAACAAACCCTTAACTGGGTCACGAGGGGAGATTAGGAAGAACTGCAGGAGAGTGAATTAATAAGAGTACACATAATTTGTTTGGTCATTCGAGTTGTTTAATTAAGTGATTTCTGTTGAATTGGAAAATTGAGAATGGTTTGTTTAATTCAATTTCAATTATATTGATATATTGTATCGTGGAATAAGGCTTCGTGCCTTTTGTACCTGTGAAGATTTATTATAATATATTTAAATTATACTAAATGATATTGGGTCGGAGATGTGCGATTTCTTACATACCCTCTAATTAAGTTTGTTAGACCGGGTAAATAGTATTTTTCCTCAATAAAAGAATAATTTTTTATTTAAGAGAATAATCGAAAAAATATTAAATTTTATATCATATTAAGATTCTAATATAAAATCAATTGTATTTAAACCATAAGACCGAGTGCAATACATGTTATATTGCATTTGCTATTTTCTTTTCGGTTTAGGCATTTGAACCAGCACTCTTACATATTTAAGTTGACATCTATATATAAATGGGCACATATATATTAATATTTTAGACAATATTTATTTTCTAAACTTTATAAACATATCACTTCAAAATTTAGTATATAAATATTAAAAAGTAATGTCTTCAATGTTTTTTCGAAATATTCTTTCATATAAAACTTAAGAAATTAGTCTAAGCAAACCATTTCTCATTTTGGGATTTTTCTTTTAATGATATAACTTCATTTTTTATTTAAGATACTTATTGGAAAAAAAAATTAGTAAATTAGTTTTAAAATACCTTTTCTTACTTTACAATTTTGGAATTATATAACTTAATTTTATTTTTTGGGATTTTTTTTCAAAAGAATTTCAATTTTAATGACCTTTTGTGAGACTCATTATAGTAGAAGGAAAAGGTAATCGTAAGTATCGATTAAAATTTTTTTATTTTTACTTCTTTTTTTTTAAATTATTATATGTGCCAATATTATTATTATTTTTTTAATATTGAGAAAATGTAGTCGTGTTTATGCTATGCATTTATTATTCATTTCTTAGTTGTTGGGCATGTGTTATTTTTTTTCCCCAAAGTGTGTTATTCAATTTTTAATCTTTAGAAAAGCTAGTTCTATAACTCACAACCACTAAATTTTCATTTATAAAAACAATACCTTTTTTAAAAAAGTCACATGACTTGTGCATATAATCAATGAAATTGTGATTACCTCACCAGAGGATTTATAATGGATTTGTTTTATTTTCTCAAGATGTTAGATTGAAATTTTTGCTTAATTTTAATTCTAATTTAGGTAGTTTCCATATCTTAATCCCTCATGATCGTGTGTGCTGATGCCTTTAATTTAATTTGAAGGTTTCTTTTATTTCCAGCAACATAATGAAGGTATGTGGTTGAGCATCTTTGTCTCAACATTTATATATACTGAATCTATAGAGGTTTTTATCAACAATAATCTGACATGGAAAACGACAAACTTGACCAAACATCCTTTTAAGCATACGTTAATTAGACTAATAGTTTTATATGCTTAATTAATAATACATGAACCATACATTACAAACAACTACACAAGCATGTGGCGTAATTAATAAAAACACGTCGTGCTCATGCATCACTTTTTAAACTCACTTTCAATGAAATTAAGTTCACGTCGTTGAGCTTATTTGAACCACTCTCTTCATCCTTCCACACACCTTCGTTAAAGACAATTCAACCACTCCATTTTATAAATCAAGAAAACACTTGAATTGTTACAATTATACCGTAACCGAGTTAGAGTGAGACATGTGAAGGAAGAAAAAAAAATCAGGGTGAGAGCATGACGATGAGGGACAATAGTGATTTTTCTAACCCTAGGAAAACGTGTGTGTATTGGTGAACTTCTACTTTATAACATGCCATGGAAATTTAAAAGAACAATAAAGCAAGCACGCTCGGGCATTTAAGAACTTGTCTATAGTTTCAAATATTTTCTCCACGTTTTTCAATATCTTTAAAGTTTATGATAATATCATAAGAATGGGGTAGATATATTATTACTATATTTTCTATCAGTACTTTGTAAAAGATGAAGATCTTTAAGTTATAAAGATAATATCAAATATATCTCTAGGTAATAAAATATAGCACGAGCTTTTGCAACGTTTTAATATTATATTCAACATTAGCATGCATGTTCTTTCCATGCATCTATGCAACAAAAATGGGGACCTTACTACAGTTTTGAAAAATCAAGAGCATAAAGCTGTTAAAATAATTAGGTGAGGATGTGAGAGGTACCAGCTACTTCGTGATCTCGATATAATGGAGGTCTCACATGTAAAGTTTTTCTCGTTCTAAAGTTACTTCTGTTAAAATTTCATCAAAAGAAAATATGACACTTTCTCTTTTTTTCATCTTTTTTTTTTTTTCTCTTCATCAGTTAATGATATGTGTTAGTACTGCTTCTTAATGCAGAACCTCAACTCTCAGACAAATTATATTCCAAGAAATGTCGAAATACTTTTAAAAGAATATTTTTCTTGATCTCATTTACTCACTTTAAATAAATACAACTTATAAAAATATATAAACTGTATTTTTAAGAAACTAATTAGGTAACTAATAATATCATATATATTTAGGAAACTAATTATAAACTAAATATATGCTTACCTAAAATACAATAACAAAATATATTTTAACACATTCCCGCAGTCAAAGCAGGAGAACGACGGATACTGAGATTATCTCTAAAATCATAAAATAACACACGCAGAAGTCCCTTAGTAAAGATGTTTGCGATCTGATATCGTGAAGGAACATGAAGAACTCGAACTTCACCACATGCAACCTTTTCCTGAACAAAATGTTTGTCCATCTTAATATGTTTGGTACATTAATGTTGCACTGGATTGCCTGACAAATAGATAACACTAATATTGTCACAATACACCAGAGTAGTCTTGGTAACCGGACAATACAATTTCAATAACAAATTTCGAAGCCAACGCGACTCAGAAACCATATTAGCAACACTCCTATACTCGGCCTCTGTACTATACTGAGAGAGTGTAGATTGACGCTTGGAGGACCATGACACCAAGTTGTCACCCAAAAACACACAGTAACCCGAGGTAGAACGTCTCGTATCAGGACACCCACCCCAATCAGCATCAATATAAGAAACAAGAGATGTGGTCGAAGATGAATTGAGATAAATACCAAAGTGTACCTTGTAAATATCGGATAACACGTTTGAAAGCTTACATATGGTCCACCCTTGGATTGTGCATATATAAGCTCACTTGTTGCACCGCATAAGAGACATTTGGCCTGGTGAAAATGAGATATTGTAGAGCCCCAACAAGACTCCTATAAAGAGTGAGATCCTCATAAGATGTGCTAGAAGTAGTACCCACCTTAGCATTGGTGTCAACCGGTGTTAGAGATGACTTGCAGGAAGACATACTAGTCTGGTCAATAATTGCCTTGGCATATTTGCGCTGTGAAAGGAACATACGATCCTTATGTCGGGTCATTGCAATGCCAAGAAAATAGTTCAAAGGAGAAAGATCTTTCATAGCAAATTCCAAACTCAGAAGGTTCATAATATATAATCGGAGAACATGAGACAAGACAATAATGTTGGAAAATTAATAATAATAATAATAATAATAATAATAATAATAATAATAATAATAATCATAATCCGATTTTGATTCTAACGATCAAACATAAACGTAATCCTATACTCGATAAACATGCTGTAGAACCGAATGTGAAAGCGTACTCGAATTAGCCATAATGATGATGTCTTTGTAGAGCGCTATATTGATCTTATGGTCTTCCACCTGAAGAACACCTGTATTTCTCTCTTGATTTTCTCTCTTGATGGGGATAGAAAGAAAGGAACAGGAATGAAACTTACGTTCTGTCTACGTGCTCCCAGAAGGGGACCATGACCCCTTAAAATAACCAGAATTAGGTTAATTACTTAAGTTTTAGTATTTCTAATTTGGCCCCTCATCAAATTAGAAATTGCTCTATGGTCTCTACACAATTTTATTTTCATGACATATGCCTTTAGTCAAACTTTTTAATTTAGTCAGATCACTTTATTATTTGGCTTAATAAATAATCACCCTAACACATTTAAATTATGTATCATATATATACATGACCCAAAATTTGCCAACAATCTCCCACTGGTCACAAATATATATGTTCTTACAACCTTACAAATGTGTTAGACTTTATGAGCTCAAAATTGCCATTATATTCCTTTAGCATACTCCAAAAGTCCTGTTCATTAATCATATCAGGATATAGAACCAAACTAGCTTTTCATTGCATCATCGCAACTAAAACCAACAATAATTACTCATCCTAACATAACCAAATGACATGGATTCATCATGAAATGTGTAGCATGGAAAATTACGTGAAGGTGATCTGTACACGTCTATTTTCAACTGGTCCAAACTTTAATTTATCGAGATCGATATAATATCCTTAATATACAAAGTGTAATGAATGAACGAAAAACCGCATATCTATAGATAACCAAATATGTCCAAAAATCAATGTATACATATATGAAATTAAACATAGAACATAAAATATATGAAAATGACTAACTCCCACTAAACCACAAATTCCTCAAACTGTAAAACACCCATGTGAGAAACATGCTCATGAAAGACCTTGGGCAGAAGTCCTTTAGTTAGAGGATATGCTATCATGGAGTTTGTCCTTAAGTATTCTATGAAAATCTGTCCATTTTGTACTCTTTCCTTAACAATACAGCTGATTTATTGCCACAATATAACTTAAGTGGTCTTTCAATGTCTTTCACAATTTGCAGTCCTGTGACAAAATTTCTCAGTCATATTCCATGATTTGATGTCTCATAACATGCTACAAATTCTTGACATCCTGCAAAATCTGAGTCAGAAAACCCAGCGATCTCCAACTGGTCTGACCTCCTGTATGTGAGCATATAATCTTTTGTTCTCTTTAAATATCTTATGACCCTTTTTGCTGTTTTCCAATGGTTTATTCCTGGATTGCTAAAATATCTACCTAGAACCCCAATTATGTATGCTATGTCTGGACGCGTACATACTTGGACATACATCAAACTCCCTACAGTTGATGCATAGGGAATCTTTTGCATTTCCTCAATTTCTAAATTCCCCTTTGGGCACTGATTGAGACTAAACTTGTCTCCCTTAGCAACTGGAGTATCCCCGGATTTACATTCATGCATGCCAAACCTTTTAAGAATTTTTTCGATATAGCTCCTTTGTGATAATCCTAAAATACCCAGACATCGATCTCGGTAAATTCCTAATACAAAAGATACATCACCAAGATCTTTCATTTCGAAATTCTTTGATAAAAATTTCTTGGTTTCGTGCAATATGCCTATATCATTAGTGGCAAGTAGAATGTCATCAACATACAAGATCAAGAAAATATACTTACTCCCCTTAAACTTGTGATATACACAATTATCAACAATATTCATCTCGAAGCCAAATGAGATAATTATTACTTGATGAAATTTGTAGTACCATTGACGAGATGCTTGTTTTAGTTCATAAATGGATTTTGTCAGTTTTTAAACCATATTCTTTTAATCTCCTTGCACAAAATTTTCTGGTTGTACCATATAAATCGTCTCATCAATGTTGTCATTGAGAAACGCCGTCTTGACATCCATTTGATGAAGCTCCAAATCATAACGTGCTACAAGAGTCATGATTGTCCTAAAAGAGTCTTTCGATGAAACTGAAGAGAATGTCTCTTTAAAGTCAATCCCTTCCTTTTGGGTATAGCCCTTAGCTACCAGACGAGCCTTATACCTTTCCACATTACCTTTAGAATCCCATTTGGTCTTAAACATCCACTTGCAACCAATGGGTTTCATACCTTCTCGTAATGGGACAAGTTCTCAAACCTTATTGTCTTGCATGGACTTATACTCCTCCTTCATTGCTTCAATCCATTTTTGAGAGTTAGAACCTTGCACAACTTGACGGAAGTTAACTGAGTCATCTTCCATTATATCATTGTTTTCCTCATGTTCCTGAAGAAATACCATGTGATCATCCGAAATAGCACTTCTTCTTTCTCTAGTGGATCTCCGCAAAGTTATTGGCTCATGATGCACAGGTTCTTGAGGATCTTGAGTTTGTTCTTCATGAACAACCAAATCATCTTGAGTAAGGGGTTCATCATAAATGTCTTGTGGAGGTTCCGAACTTACTTTATCAAAAGTAACTATTTGAATCGGTTCTGAAATTGTTATTGATTCTTCCTTTAAGATAAAGTTCTTAATCTTATTCTTCCCCCCAAACTTAATATCCTCAAAGAACATAGCAGTTCCCGTCTCAAAAATTGTCTTTAATGTGGGATCATAAAATTTATATCCCCTGGATCTTTCAGCATAACCAATAAAATAACTACTTACTGTTCAGGAGTCCAATTTCTTTTCATTTGGCTTATATGACCTTGCCTCAGCTGGACATCCCCACACATGGAAATGCTTCAGATTAGGTTGTCGCCCAGTCCAAAGCTCATAAGGAGTTTTGGTAGCTGCTTTTGTTGGTACTTTGTTTAGAATATAAGTTGTCGTCTTTAGTGCCTCTCCCCAGAGTGATTCCGGTAAGGTAGAATGACAAATCATACTCCTTATCATATCTTTAAGAGTGTAACACAAGCTCAAGCGCCACGATTCGATTGTGACTTGAGCACTTGTGCCATAATGCACCTGAGTAAGTATTTTCAATTTTACGTTTAGTACCACGTGATTCTGTATTAAGGGTTTCATTATAGGTAGCTACAATATCAAGTAAATATTGATTATCATAAGTCAAAAGTGAACTAGTTCCAACAATATCTGAATTAAAAGACAAACTGAACTCATTGTTTCCAAATGAACACAAATAACCTAATTTGTCCAAATAAGAAACTAAAACCAAATTCGGTCTAAATGACGGCACAACAAAAGTGTCTTTCAAATCCAAATAAAAACCAGTACTCTAACAATTTAAAATTCCCTATAGCTTCCACCTCTACTGATTTGCCATCTCCAACATATATACATCTTTCAGAATCAATTGGCTTTCTGTAGCTTATGCAACCTTTCATAGAAACACTGATGTTAGTAGTTGCACCTGAGTCTAACCACCAAGTGTTACTATGTACTCGACGCTAAATTGACTTCGAACGGACCAAAGTAGGAAACATACTTTTGAGGATCGTAACGAAATTTAAATTGGCAGATACATAAGCAATTGTAGTTGAATTTAGAACACGAGAAATAAACTAATTATGCTCACATTATATAAAAAATAAATAATTATAAATATATATTCAAATAATGATTTAACACATCTCAAGACACCCAATGCACCATCAATATCAAGTCTTTGGACAGTAATATTAACTGTTAGAGGTGTCTTGTTGTAATAATCAAACATTGATAATAAAGCACGTCCAACAACAAACCAGTCTTTGGATTGATTTATCATCGACAAAGCAAATCCTTATAATTATCACATGTTTATCATTACAAGTGTATATACAATTCGGCCAAATATTAATCTTCCTTTGGGCTGATTAATACTCGCATGAATATACACAAACACTAACATTCAATATTTTTCATGAACTGTCCAATTCAAGAGAGGTTACTTTGGTGACTTCTTGACTCAATTTGCTCACAAAAAATATTAAACTACCAAAATTGAATATTTTATTTATATAACAAAACTAAATATTTAATATTTGCAAACTAATTCAAAAGATAATCACTTCATTAGAATTCCACTAAGGATGAACATCTTCCTAGAATCCCATTAGGGATGAACACCTCCCTTGAACAAATCAAAGGATGAAAACACCTCTTTTTTCACCAATACATAAAGGATGAACATCTCCCTAAAATCACACTAGGGATGAAACAAAGATAGTTATGAGTCTCTTTAACACATTACTCTAAACCCTAAAAGGGAATTTAACATCAAATTTTCCTTAAATCCCTAGGGGATAAAGGCAATAAAATAATAACAGCCACACATGTGGAAACATTCACCAGTTGCCTAAGATCCTCTATGTTGGGAATTCCCCAAACACCACCCCCAATTCCAAACTCATCCATATCCACCATGAAAAGAAAATGAAAACAAAACCCATAAAATTAAATAAAAACAAAAAATAAAAGATTCAAAGAGAACAGAGAACCCAATACAAGAAAGATTGAAATTTGAAACACTATTTCTTTCTCAGTAAAACTTGAAACTTAAACTGAAACAAAAGGGAAAAACGAAGAAGAAGGAGAATCCATAACTTCCTCCACGGTTCCATCAGCAAGCAGAATCAGATTGGGGATGTTACCCCCAAATTTAAATTTTAGGGTTCACAAAAATTGAAGATTATTCTTCACTTAGGGTTCATAAAATTGGGTAATTTGAATTGTTTAAAATAAAATTAACCCTAATTTTCATAATTAGGGTTCTATAAATTAAACAGACGTGAATCAAGTATAGGTGGCTCTGATACCAATTGTTGGAAAATTAATAATAATAATAATAATAATCCTGATTTTGATTCTAACGATGAAACATAAACGTAATCCTATACTTGATAAACATGTCATGAACCGAATGTGAAAGCGTACTCGAATTAGTCATAATGATGATGTATTTGTAGAGCGTTATATTGATCTTATGGTCTTTCACCTGAAGAACACCTGTATTTCCCTCTTGATTTTCTCTCTTGATGGGGATAGAAAGAAAGGAACAGGAATGAAACTTACATTCTGTCTACGTGCTCCCAGAAAGGGACCATGACCCCTTAAAATAACCAGAATTAGGTTAATTACTTAAGTTTTAGTATTTCTAATTTGGCCCATCATCAAATTAGAAATTGCTCTATGATCTCTACACAATTTTATTTTCATGACATATGCCTTTAGCCAAACTTTTTAATTTAGTCAGATCACTTTATTATTTGGCTTAATAAATAATGACACTAACACATTTAAATTATGTATCATATATATATATATATATATATATATATATATATATATATATATATATATATATATATATATGACCCAAAATTTGCCAACAAATAAGAGTAATGTTATTAACATAGAGTAAAATGTAAGTCATGTGCAAACGTTTTCAATAAATAAATAATGAGTGGTCACATTTGTTATTTGAAAAACTAAAAGACACAACATAACCAACAACCTGTTTATACCAAACACGGGATACTTGTTTAAGTCCATATAATGACTTACGCATATGACACACATAATTGGAATGAGTACGGTTACAATACCCTAATGATTTATGCAAATAAACTATTTCTTGTAAATCACCATGAAAAAAAGCATTTTTGACATTCAACTTATATATGGGTCATCGTGATACATTGACACCAGAATTACCTCTTACATGACATTTTACAATATTAATTTCTCATCTTATTTTAATTTGAGCAATTATTTGGCATTATTACTATGGTCATAGTATCCCGATTCATAATTATGAGAATACTTATTGTTTTTTCTTAATTTTTCTTTATCTCTTACAAATATTTTACATACTTTGATAACATAAAAAAATATTTTCTTTAATTTTCTTTAATTGATCTCATTCATTCACTTAAAATAAATACAATATATAAGTCATAATCTTAAAAAATTAATTAGATAACTAATAATATCATATATTTAAAAAATTAATTATAAACTAAATATATACTTACTTAAAATATAATAACAAAATATATTTAGATACGTGTTAAACGGTCAAATCTGTTGTTAAATCTGCTGTTGCCAAAGAACCTCGCATTTTCGTCTCTTCTTTCATGACTTGTTCATGTAATATTCTCCTAACCTATACCTATATATTATATCCTATAGTTTTTTCATTGTTTTTCAGCTACATTTTGCAGGTGTGTTTGTTCATCATTTTTATCTGTTAGTGGCTAAAAAGCTCGTGATTTTTTAGCTACATATAACTCATGCATCTTAATCGTGTTTCTTCTCTTAATTAACACTGCAAATATATTCTAAATGAATAACTAAACTTATCGAGGAATGATGTGCTGTATAACATTTTGTGTGATGTTATGCTTTTCTGTCTTAACGGGACCACCTTTTCGAATTGTTCATTTCAAATAAATATAATAACGTGACAGGTCCTAAACCTTCGTTTTAGATTTAAATAATTAAAATATTGTTTATATTAGACAATAGTTGAGTATGTGTCCCATTTCTTTCATATAACAATGGTTTTCTAACAAAGTTCATACCAGAATGTGACATTTAAACCACCGCGTGCGTTGGATCAAGTCATTTTTCTAAGCTTAAAGTCGTCCATTCAATAGAAACACATTTGAGAAACATGAAAGGCAAATTTAACCAACTGAAAATAACCCATTTATGATCTTTCAGTGTTCAGGGAAATAAGTGAATCTATGAACTCGCAATCATTAATATTTCATATATAACTAGAAAAATATTTTAACAAACAATCTCATGTCCCAACTAAAATTGCAGATGACATATTATAATTTAGGATTTAAATTCTTGAAAAAGGGAAATTAAATTAAAATTCGTAAAAAAGAGAAAGAAACATTCACTTGAGAGAGTCCTATGTATATTATATATACATCATAAAAGTGAGTAAATACTATGAATTATTAGGATGTGCTTATATAGAAAACTGTCACGCATAATAAAATTAAAATTTGAATTGAAGATAATTTTAGTTAATTGACTTTATATAAATCTTTGCATTGACACATGAAAATTAAGAAAAAATAATAATGATTTTTTAAAGGATTGATCTTTCTTAACAAATATTTTTCATACACAAATCCCACATGACAGAATTATTTGTTGTGGTAAAACTTGAGCAGAAAATGTTGGTTGTAAGATACAATCCTAATTAACATTAACAAATCAGTTATTAAAATTATGTATGAATATTGAACAATTATTATTTTGTGTGGAGCTGACACAATTGGGAAAGCAAGGTGTGGTGCTTTCAGAGATCACATACACAGTGGAAGCAACATTGACAGGACATTTGCATTGGGCAGGCAGAGAAAGTGTCCAAGGACTAATGGCATTGGAGACAACAATGTAGCAGTTCTAGACTTCACAACTCCGAATCATTTTGACAACAACTACTTCAAGAACCTCCTCAACAAAAAGGGACTCCTCAGTTCTGATCTCGTGCTTTTTAATGGTGGATCTACTGATTCACAGGTTAGAACTTACAGCAAGAATAACAAGGCCTTCGATTCTGACTTGAGTTGAGTGGGAAATAACAAACCCTTGAGATCATATGTAGGATTTGTGACCCAATCACTAACTATCCCACGCAATCACGCATGTACAATCTTCATTTGCCTCATGATATCTAGAGAGTCGTTTGTGTTTATTATCACTGCTTATTTTACAAGCTCGTCGATTTTTCTAGACTAAATTCCGTAATTTGCTGATGTCTACCTCATTTTAGAGGATTTTCTACGTTAAAAATTTAATGCCTTCTTATCATTATTTTGTCATTACTATTTATGAATTAGAGCCGGTTGAATATATTTCTGTGACTGTTACGCTCGTCACAGTTTCTCTCAAGCAAATTAGATTAATTTGCCCATTAATTTTCGTTGTTTCTACTGTGTGCTTTCACCTTCATTGGTCGTTTTAATGGTGCTTTTAACACAAATAAAGATGCACACCAGAATTTGATAAAACTGAAACAAAAAATACACACAGATGATATGGAAAAGGGAAGTCGTGTCTTACAAAAAGGGTGATACGAGAAATTCTCGGATAAACTCTTTATTTATAGTGTAACATGAGCAGACACACTACAAAATCATCATAGGAAGCAAGAAAAAGAGTCATAGCAGAGGTCACGAATCAAATGGAGACATTAATCATGCTTTCTTCAAGATGCCTGCCTTGCCTGTTTTAAAATCATCCACGCATGAACACACCAGTTTACACCTATCTCAATGAAAGGGACAGTTAAAGCGTCACTAAATAAACCAAATGTTTTATTTGTCCACAACCATCATGCCCTACCATAACAACAAAAACCAGACCTTTTTTGTTATACAAAAGTTAGACTTACATGTAAAAAAGTTTACATCACAGAAAGGGTTTTCACAAGGAGGACACAATCAATCCTCCATGATTTTTTTTTTTTCCCTTTCCAGGCCAGTGAAAACAATACAAAAACACCTTTACACACATTATTTGCACCATGTAATGTATAAATTGGAGACATTCTATAGGAGTTAATTCAAAACCTTTGGATCAGCCCCTCCCAGAATTCCCATGTCTTTGACTTCTAAATTGATTGAGGAGAGCCTGGGCCTAAATATAGAAGAAAATTTATCACTTTTTTGAAAGAATAGAAAGAATAAAAGACAACTAAAATATGAAACTACAAAGGCAGAAGCACACCTTTTCTTTGCCCCTAGGGGTGCCTGACTGTGATAAAGCTACTAATGGAGGGACAGCTCCTTGTTGAAGCACCTTGCCTAAAAATTTGGTACTATGTGAACAAAGATGTAGAAGAGCTGCGGCAGCATTCTCCTTTCCTCTCGCAGAACCCAACTCAACAACCTCAACCAGAACAGGAATCCCACCTTCTTCACCAATTGCATTTCTTCCTTCTGGAATTGTGGCAAGATTTGCTAAGACAGCCACTGCCTTGTCAACCATTCCAGCTGCTGGATCCATTAACTCCACAAGGTGCCTCACAGCACCAGCTTGCACAATCCTATTCTTGTTTTCATGATATATTGACAAGTTAAACAAAGCAGTGGCAGCATCTTTCTTTCCCCTTGGGGTTCCATTCCCCAGTAAATCTACCAATGGTCTAATTGCCCCTGACCTCCCTATGAAAATCTTGTTTTCCTCAATCACTGATAAGCTGAAAAGAGTGGCAGCAGAATTCTCCTTCGCTTCTGGGCTCCCAGTCTCAAGCACATGAATTAGAGGTTCAATTGCACCAGCATTCGCAATTGCAGTTTTGTTGTTATCGTTGATTGATAAGTTTAGAAGTGCAGTAACAGCATTTTCTTGGATAGTTGTATCAGCTGATTTAAGTAAATCAACTAATAAGTTAATGGCTCCACAGTTTGCAATCGCAATTCGATTATCCATGTTGTGCTTAGCAAGAAGGCGGAGTTCTGCTGTTGCCTCTTTCTGAGTATCAAGATCAGAGCTCCTCAAGCCCTCAACCAAATTCCGGACCTGGGCTTCAATACCAGAAAGATCAGCTCTTGTTTCAATAGCAGGAGATGTTATCCTAGGAACGAGCCTATCTGATGATCGCCTCCATATGGCTTGACTCCGAGGCCTTGTCTCCAACAATCGGGGTGGGAACTCAGCTTCTCTATGTGTTGATGGCGTGGTAGTAGTACCAGCAGTTTCTGGCCCTGGATTTAATTCACCAGAGGCATCTCTACTGTGGCCTGGACTCGTTGACAGCTGAGCATTGTTGTCATCATCTTGGGTTTCTTGAGGAAAATTTGCATTAGAAAGTGCACTGGAATCAGAAACAGCTCTAATATGGGCTTGAGATTGTTCAGAGCTAAAGGCACTGGAAGAGTCCCTTCTAGTTGGTGACATTGATGGTTGGCTAGCTGAATCCATGGTGCTTTCATCTGAGCTAGAAGATCTGTCATCCAAACCGGCAAGAGATATTCTACCAAGATCTATACATTGTCCATTACCCATACCACTTAAGGAGCCTTCTGAAATTGAACGGGGATGCAAGGGTGATGATGATGTTTCCTCTAGCTGAATGCCACCAGAAGTTGTGTTATTACCTGGTGAACTAAAAGAACGAGAACGCGCTGACTCAGGTGAGGATGACTGGTTGTTCCTGGGGTGAGCAAAAACAGGCGATTCCCTGGTTGTACCAGATTCCATATACCCATGAAGGCTGGATGGTTGATTTAAATTTGTGGATTTTGAGGGATCAACTAGTTGAACATTGTTGGACTCGCACCAATTGGCAATTAGTGCTTTTACAGTATAATTAGGTATAAGGTTGGTATGAGCCAGAGTTTGACGTGTCTTTGGACAAACAGTAAGCCCAAGATCAATCCAGTTTTTGATGAAAGCTCGCTCATATGTTTGCCCTGATGCCACAATCACAGGATCAGTCATCAACTCCAAAGAAAGAGGACAACAAAAATCAGCAGGTATTGAAACTGGGCTGCTACTCTGGGCTTGCTTAAGCATAACAAGACGCTCATACATTCGTGTTACAACAGCAATCATTTGATCAATGTATTCAGCCTCTGCAGTCTTTTCAGTTTGTTCAGCATTTTCCTTCAACCTTTCGAGGGCCACAGCTTCAATAAGAACCTCCTGATTAGACAGTAGGCCCAGGCTATCAGCAATTTTTGTCAGAACCTCTGGACTGGGCCCTACATATTCCAGTAACTCTGTAATAGCTTCCTTAATAACTGATGAGGTTTCTTCATGTCCCAAAAGCTTAAGTTTTTGTGAACAGTGCTGCAATTTTTACATTAATTATAATCCAATTTTTTTTTTCATATAAACATAAATTCAACTGAATGGGGATCTTAAATTAACCACTTCATTCAGCAGAATATTTACCTGTAAATCTTCAGAACTTAATTCATCAGGGAGACAATGCTGAGAAGCCTTCAGCTGCTGGAAAATATTGAGCCCTGAATTGCAAATTCTTGAAATCAGAGGTTCAACTTGCATAACCTAGCCAACAAGGAAGATGAAATAGTGAGAAATTGACATGAAATCAACATGAAATATTCAAAACCATGAATGTTCATGAGAAGCAGGCACAAAAAAAAAAGAGTTACTATACATTCTAATTCTAGAACCGGTGGCAAGTGACCACCCAACTCATTTGAACATGCTTCTCAATTCTAACTTAATGACATTTCACTAAGGTAGAGAGAAAAAGAAACAGCAAACTTTTCAGAAGGACTGATGTCTGGTTATGCTTCCTTGAAAAAGGTAATGTGGATAAGAACTGAGTTCCAAGTGGGTTAGGAAAGGCACTATAAATGGATGGATTGGAGGTAGTTAATTGTTAGGAGTATATGTGATAAAAAATAACTTATCTTGTATTAGCAGCTCTATATTAGAAAGCAGTTCTGCATTAGAAACTGCTAGAAAATGCATAATGAAAGTTATTCATAGAAAATAACAAGTGGCACTGAAGTAGGTTGTGTTATTAGGCAAATGTTTAGTTATTTACAGTTTTGTGGATAGAGAAATTTTGGCTGAGACGGTACTGCTTTGCTATATAAATTCAGTGCTCTATATTATATTTTATTAGTTAATCAATTGATATTCTATCATTTTGGTCCAACAAGCAGGATTATTAGAAAGGGAGATCTGTTAGGCCAGTGAGTTGATCAGTAGACAATAGCTGTAGATTTATTGGAGCAGGGAGAAAATAGCATCAATTCTGCTTCAGTAATTTCAACTTTTTCAAAAAATATAGGCCTCACTTTTTTTGTGTCAACATGGAGGACAGATGAGAGGGTGATAGAATCACTAGGTAATTGGAAAAAATTTTAGGGATTTCAAACAAAATGAAAGAATACAAATTTCATTATAGGATTCGTTCTCCAGATCAGTATGATCCAAGAGAAAATTATGTATATAACTCAGACCAATTCGAGTGCCCAGAAATCTCCGAGTAAACACTACTACAACAATAACCTTCCCTCTATAGCCAACCTCCTATATTCCACTAGTTACAGAGCAGTTAGTTATAACTACTCTTAGTTAACTGTCCATCCTAGTTAGTTATAACTACTCTAATAGTTACTAACAACTGTATTTGTATTGCAATACCCATTCCTATTCTTCTGCCTTCGCATGTACACTTTCCTAATGAGGTGTCTTGTACCAGAGGATGAAAGGAGTTCTGTGAAAAAAAAAAAAGCGGCTTCTACATCTAACTTATCAGGAACTTATGGAGATAAATATAAAAGGTTTGAATTTTTAATTTGAAGAGAAATCCCATTCTTTGCACCAATGAAACGAAAAACAAAGGGTGGTGATTTGGTGAGATGAAGCCCAAAACGGTTGAGAGGTAATTGTTACTGAAGTAGATGACAAGAAGAAGGAAGAATTTTTTTCCCACAAGGCTGATTTTTTAGCAGGTTGTGATGATGGGAACTGAAATCCAGGTTAGTAGAAAAGGGTCTTTTAAGGATTGGAGGTAGTTAATCATTAGGAGTATATGTGATAGATGACAAGGAATTGATAGAACTAAAATTGAATCTGCATAAAAGAAATGACAGAACAACTAACCCATAATGGAAGCCTTGTTCACTTTACTTTAAGGTAACAGCTAAGACAAATATGACCTTTGTATCTAGAAACTAAGAGTTAAGATATTATGAAACTTACAAAGTATAATTTGCTAGACAATAGGTGCCAGTTCTCAACATGCGCCTTTAATTCATTAACAGCAAGACCAATTTCTTCCAACATCTTATTAAGCACTTCATCAGAAGCTAACTCTGAATTAACAATCGCATCAATGATTGGCTTCAACAACTTAAGTATCTCCTCTGCCTTCCGGTAATACTTTGAGACAGGTTCACAGTTCATGTTTCCAGAAAATGATAAATGCAAAAACGAGGATATGCCATTTACTATCATTTTTAAATATGATATCTCCATAACACCTGCATATTATAATGATAATAACAACAAAAATAATGGTGATAATAATAATAATAATAATTGAACATAGATGCACTAGAAAAGGAGGGAAATTGCTCGTCTTTAAATGTTCATTTAATTTCCATATACCAAATTGAGTATAACAGCATCAGCTAGAATATTCTAACTATCACCCATAAAAGAGTGAAGGTATGACCTTCAGGTAAAATACACAACCAAAATATAATAAACATAAGTACGAAGTAAAATTTAACCCTTCTCACACTCTCCACTACATGCAAGTAAAAAGAATATACAAACAAATATAATTTTATAATTAAGCAACTAATAAAGTTCAACAGAGCCAACCATAAATAATGTTGTGTGCTTTTTTTGTGATTTAATTTTATGTGTAGTCAAAAATTTATGTGAGTTATGAGTTGTATAAGATTCTATGAATCTTTAATTTAGGTTCAATGTAACATTTGTTGTTATTTAGAGGTAATTTTTATGACTATCTTACACACAACACATATATAATTCTTGCATTTTAGTTGGAACTTACAAATCATCTTACACTCATACAATCCTACAGCCCCACCCCTCTCCTTCTCCCCTGTTCAAATACTGAAATTTTATTTTGACAATGCTGATCTAATCAACAAAAATGTTTTAAATGACTAAATAGGTGGACAACTTCCCCAATTATAACTGTTTGTGGTGGAGAGTGGGTCAAACAGGGTGCAGGCCTAATACCCTTCTCACCCAAAAGAAAACCTAGCCACTTTCTAGTTTCATCAGCCATCGCTCCTTATCACTAAGAAAAAATAAAAAACTAGCCTCTATTCCCCATCACCAACGATTTTTGTCTTGGCAAAAGTTGCAGAACAAAGGCTATTCAGTGACAGTGCAGGTCGCAGAGACAATCCAGAGACAGTACAAATGAAGGAGGAGGAGTGGTCCTAAAGGCCACAAATTGCAACAATTTTCAGCAATTTTGACCACACTAGTTAGGAGCCCTTTGAGGAGCAGCACAGTGTCACAACACTCGTGTGATAGCTGCATTATTGCATGCAATTTACTACTATATATCATTAACTATTTAGTTATAGGACCGAATCTGATATACTTAGACAACTGCATCAAAATTTAAGACTTTCTATGGTTTAGAAAAGAAATTGTGAGAAAAAGAGCATTGCAGTAAATAGAGAATTGTAAATAAGGCTAATAGTAAGAAATGACAGGCAACTAACAGGCCTAATATGAGAATCATACTATGTCATAAAGAATGGAACATCCACACAAGGTAAACAAGCCATACTGTGGTTCCAAATTTCCAATGGACACAGCAAAATGGCCACTTGTAAATACCAATTTGAGAAGAGTGAAAACCCTCGACTACAAGTAGGGTTTCTGCCTTCATCTCACACCTAACAAAAAGGTCACTTGCGGTCGTGCATAGTGTTTCCTACCTGATCTAGTAACGTAATTGCTCAGAAACTATTGTACTGCGATGCAAATGCACCAAGCATCATTATAACATGACAATTCTATCTCGAAATATCTACTGGAATTCGAAGTAACATCACTCCAACAAGAACTTGAAACACCACCTGAGTCTAGCTAAAGCAATCTATGCTAGTAGGCGTAACACAACATACCCAAAATAATTTAACGAGTGTTTTGGTCACACATCAAGGAAAGATTTCCAAGTGTCCAACCGAAGCAAATATAACTCTCTTAAATCCATTTGACGTGAAAACTATATACACATGTTTAGCTAGAGTGTATCCAGACACACACCAATATAATTAAAATAAGTGTTTTTATTCCCATTTTCCCAGGCACTAACAGTAGAATGAAGTATTTTGTCTCATTGAAATGAAAGTAAGTTTCATTCAACGCAAAATGGTCATCAAATCAAGTTGAGTTTATGAAGTCAAACGCAACTACAGTTAAGTTCGTTCCACATGACTGGCTATCAGTTTTCTCAAAACAACTGAAACTCTTTAATCTAAAAAAAAAAAAGTTGGAGCTGATCCAGCTCAACTAGCTGAACTCAAATCACAGCAAGCTTGTTCCACATGACAAGCAATCGGTTTTCTCAAAATAACCCATGCTCCTTAATCTAAAAAAAAAAAAAAAAACAGTTGGAGCTGATCCAGCTCAACAATCTGGATTCAAATCACAGCAGAAAAAAAAATCACAACTTCTGTTTTCTCTAACGCTTAACCAGCAGCAATTATATTTGCAAACGAGGAACCATAGTTGCAAATGCACACAAGCAAGTTGTCAAGCTTGGTCAAAGCTAAAATTTCGATAAAACATTAATTCAAAGCGTACTTTACCGATGGAGCGAAAGGCGATGCCACTGTTTCCAGAACTACGTTCGATTCGATTCGAGATATTGAAGCTGTGAACAGAAGAAAATGAAACTTAGAGTCTTCGCTTGCTCTCGTTCTTCTTTATTCGACTAGGCTTGCCTCCGGTGAGGGAGAGTGGATGGGACGACCGCTGGCGAGGGAGCGGCGCTGCTGGGTTTATGGCCGGCCACGGTGGTGATCCACCGGAAGATTCGGACACGCAACTAGGGCGAGGTCCTAGAGGAATTGGGAAATTGTGGAGACTGCGTCTTCTTTTCTCGTTTTTTATTTTTTATTTATTTTTCTTTTAAAACCAACTTCTTTTGATGGTGTTTTTTAACTAGGAATGATTGATGAACTTAATCACATGATTAGATTACCAATAAAACAAGCAAAGTACCATTCACATTGGTACTCGTGGAACTAGACTCATACTGTGATTGATGAACTATGGTGTTTAATCCTGATTTTTCACTCATACTTTCTTTGAATCTTACTCTGATTCATGAAGTGGTGTTTTATCATGATTTTTCCTACTATGGCCAAATTAAACTTAACTAAAATAATAATAAATAACTTATAAACTTTATTAAAAAAGATACTTATGTTTCAAACATTTAATTGCTTGTTTCAATTCAGATTTTAACATTTAGTGTACATATAACCACAACCATCCATCATTAATTAATCAATATATAGCATAACTGTTATTTATATAAATATTATATTATGTATTTAAAATGTCTATATGATTTCTTACACAGGTTCACATTTGTTAACCCAAAATACTACTATTTTATTTTTTGGATTTTTTTTATAAAAGTTATAAAATACTATGGTAATTAAAAATACTATTTCAATATATTATATTTTTTAATTTAATATAATCTTTTACTTTTATTGAGTATTGAAAGATAATTTTTTATAATCTGAAATTATATTATTTTTTATTTGAATCCAAAAAAAATTAAAGCATCTTAATTTGGTAAAACTGAAGGTAACTCTGTTTGGAGAGTTTAATATTCATATAGAAATATTAAATTGTATTACTAGATTATATTTTGAAATATATTTATTATTTATAAAATATTATTATCAATATCCATAACGTTTGTAATTATTAAAAGGAATATTTTAAAATTAAAACATTTTAAAATCAGTTATAGAATAAAATGTTACCTAATAGATTAAATGTGTTATTATTTAATGAACTGTTATAATTAATTATAAAATATTAATACATATGAATATAATTAACAAATCAATTTGTTTTTTCACTTTTAGATGTAGTGATTAAATACATTATACATTATAGGAATTATCCTTGTAGTAGGAAAACAGTGACTGATATAACTATGTGAAAAACTCATCACCTTAGATAAAAGTTTATAAATATCATATAAATATATTAGAAAAAAAATATATATATATATATATATATATATATATATATATATATAATCATTTGATGTGATGAATGTTAATTAAATCATGGGTATATTTAGAAAATAACATTTTTCTCTTTTTTTTTTGTGTTTTAAAATTGCTTGTGACTTTAGTGGTCTTTTTACAACCGTAATAAAAATTTGTAAAAAAATATTAAAAAATTTTATAAATTAAAAAATTTGTAACTTGTAAACATTTGTTAAAAATTTTGATCTTTTAAACTTCATGTTATTTTAAAAATTACTACTGTCTTGGTTATAAGAAAAAAATTTGTGATAGAATTATTTTTCATCAATTTATTATTATTAAAATTAAAACCAATTTTAATTATAATAAATGATAGCAATGGTCAGTTATACATATAAACAATTATAATAATCGTTAATTATAATATAATTAATTATTAAAATAACGTTACTTGTTAGAATTTAATTAAAACTAACTAATAGTGTAAGTATTTTTTTTAATCAAATTACAAAATCTCTCTGTATAATAAGTATTTTTATTTATAATATTTAACTATTTGGTCAATTCCTAAGGAAATAATATTTGCAACAATGAATGTAGATTAATTTTTTGCTTCTAGATGGATTGAACTAAACCTTCATTATTATTTTAATCAACAATATATAATTAAGTTTAAATTTTATATGACGTGTAAATATCTCTATGCTAAAATAAAGTCATTTATTGTTCTAAGGCTTACAAGTGAAGCACAAAATTAATATAGTAAATATTAGAAAATACCAATTTACTCTTATTTGTGAAAAAATAAAAATAAAAAACTTATTTAAATGTTTCTAAAAATATTTATTGTAATTCAATCAAAATTATAGTCATTCTCAATAAATCATGACTTTCAGTTGGAGATTTTCCACATTCCCTATTTTGAATCATGATTATTTTTCTTATATCAGATTTGTCATGGAAGTGTTGTTTAATGCATTTATTAATGTGATTTAATAGGATAATTATTTCTTCAGGATTTTGAAATAAAATAAATTTATAATTAATTAGCATACACATGTTACAACATTTTAGCAATGTACCATATTATTATACCAGTAAAATCTGTCAAATATTTAATAAAAATCATATAATATAATATAATCAGTGGAATAGAGTGAATGAGGTAGATAAACAAAACGAAACAAAAACAGTGCACTACCCAACACAGTGCCACAAATACAAGAGGTTACAAATGGTACACGTAAAAACCAAGGTCAACAAAATTGGTGTGTGAGTGAAGTGAGGTGAATTTTCCATTCTGTTATCAACTCGCTCTCATGGCTCATCTTCGACTCACCAACTCGCTAGTTTCTCCCCTTCCCAACAAACTCGTTCCCTTCTCTTCACAATCCATAATTCTCCACCATCCTCTTTTCTTCGCCAAACCTAAACCGCTTATCCGCTTCACCCGCCGAACCGGTTTGCCGCTCGTCCTCGCCGCTGTTGGCCAGGCCGAACCGAACCGGCTCCCTCAAACCCATGTTCCGCAGGTCATCACTGAAGAGGAGGTATTCGATTCCATAATTAATTCAAATTTCGTTTCAGTTTATTAACTTATTGTGTGTGATTACTGTTCATTACCTCAGTTAATTAGGTTAGTAGCGTGGTCAATTTTTAAGTTCTGCTATTGCACAATTTCGTCATCCCTTAAAATATGTTATCCGGGCTCTGAGCGGGTTGGTGGAAACAGAAACGTTTATAATCTTTTTAAATGGTGAAGTTAAGATTTACACGATATATTTTTGTTTTTGTGGAATTTGGTGATGATCTATTAACCGGAGAAGTGAAATAAAATGCCGTGTGCTGCAGTGGTGCAGGGAGGAATTCAAAAGAATAAGGAACTGGAATTTTTCACTGAATGGAATTCGTTTCATTTGGTTGTGCATGATTATGAATTCTGTTAATTCGGTCAGTCACGAGGTTAATAATTTAGGGTTCTATGATGTTCAATTTCGTTGTCCATTGGTGTTCTTGGTCAACTTTTTGAAAATCAAAGTTGAAATTTACGAGATTTTGTATATGGTTAATTTATTTAATTGAAGAAATACAGTAAAATGCCGGATGCTGCAATGCATGAGTTTGAATTTGATAGACAAAAATTAAGGATAAATAATTCTTTAAAAAACATAATATAAGATATTTCAAATCAAACAGAGCAGTTAAGAACAATAATAAATAAATATAAAAAATAATTAAGTTTAAAATATCAACCAGTGAAAGACTTAGTCAAATATTTAAAATAATAATAATAATAAATATATAAATATAATTTAAATTTTAATTATTTTCCAACAGAATTTTGTGGGTAGGAAGAGTGTGTAGAATGATGTAAGAGTTTTGGTTTTGTTCCTTGTAAAATGATGAATTATGAAGTTGGTTGAGCTTTATTTAGTGGTCGAGGCTAGCTAAGTATTTTACTATTTAAAACTTAGAAGGTTTGAACTTTGAAGAACCATTGAGAAATTGTGTTAGGTAGGGGATAATGTAAACATTTTGAGTATGCATGTGGACGGAACATGGTCAGTTAAGTGGGTGAGTGTGATTTGTGAGTAGTTGATGGAATTTGTCATTTTCATTTGTAGGATGATTTGCCCTCAAAATCTCAGCACCAAGGTAGTCAGCTTAAAAATCGGGTTGTTTTTGGACTTGGTATTGGGATTAGTGCGGGTGGTGTTGTTTTGGCTGGTGGATGGATCTTTGCGACTGCCCTTGCTGCTGCTGTCTTCATTGGTGCACGAGAATATTTTGAATTGGTTCGGAGTCATGGAATGACTGAAGGAATGACACCACCTCCACGTTATGTATCGCGAGTCTGCTCAGTCATTTGTGCCTTGATGCCATTGTTTGTCATGTAAGATTGGTTAGTGCGCCATAATTTTCCATTAGCACTTGCATCTGGTAATCTTTAGTATTTGCATTTGGATAGCCATCATGATTTAACAATGAAAAGTTGTTGACATTTAATTTACATGTTGAGTGCAATTCACTCTCTGGATTTTATGTTGCTATACTTGTCATTTAATTTCTTATTTATTTCATAGCATATATTGCTCTTTGTGGTCTATGTTTTAAACTATAATGGAAATGAACTAAAAATGGTAGAAGGAAGGATAATGAAATTTACCTTGTGCATATTTAAAGACATTGGCAAGCTTTTGGGATCTGAAATCTTTCTCCCTCCCCCCAAAACTAAAAGAATGAATGAAATAGAAAACGTGAAATTTGTTACTGGTTGTCCCCTTGAAACATGTTATCATAAACTTCCTTACTCAAATATTATAACATTGCCCATTTAAGCTTATTATGCTTTCATTTTTCACTGGAGTAATGTATGAAGTAGCAACAATCGTCCAAGTTAGCAACTTATTTTTAGCTGCTAATCTAAAATAGTGATCTTTTCACATTAGGTTTGCCTACTTATCTTAGTAGCAGTCAACAATTATATCAGTTATACCACCCTTTCTTGTCAACATCTTCTTGGCTCTTTATCTCACTCAATTCGTTTCTAGTGTTATGTTCCTTCCACAAACCCACCTTTCTGGGAGCCATAAATAATTTGCTGAAGATTAGCTGCTCCTGTGAGGTAGTATTTTTTTTTTTTAAAACTTACCTTGATTGTCCTTCTATGTCAAAGGGACACCAAGCTACCAACAAAATATCATGTTTTATCTTGAGAAAGAAGAACACATTTGAGGATTTTAGTGCAAGAAGTATATTTTTTTACCATTGTTGAGGAAGAAGATGAAGATGGTTTGGGACCTTGTGTTGACAAATTCTGTCATTTCTAGCAGCTCATGTGATGATTTCAATCTCTATACATTAGGGTGATGTTATGTATAACAAAATGAAGTTTGTGTACCAAACATAGAAATGCTCCAAACTTTAAGGGATAATCTGTATTTAATCCTTGTAAGTTTGCTTTCTATATGTATTATGTAGGCACTTATGTGGGGAGCATCTTAAACATATTTATTTTTAAGTCCATAACTTCTGGTGTGGAAGATTGATGGATCTTGCTTGCTGATTGATTTGTATTTCTGATACATGCCAGGTATCGCGGTCATGTTGATGTTTCTGTGACTTCTGCTGCTTTTGTTTTGGCTATAGCATTACTCCTACAAAGAGGAAGTCCCCGTTTTGCACAGCTAAGTAGTGCCATATTTGGGTTATTTTATTGTGGATATCTTCCCTCTTTTTGGGTGAAACTTCGATGTGGTTTAGCAGCTCCAGCCTTGAACACAAGTAATTAACTTTTATATTTAGTCTTTCAAATTTAGTTCTGCTATTGTGGGGCTGGGGGAGATCAGATCTATTTTTTCTCAATCAATAAAAAAATTCTGTTTCACCAGTTCTACCCTTCATTGCTGGTTAAATCTTTTTGTAGTAGTAGTTTTAGAGATCAACGTATGCCACTGTGTTCTCTAACATACTTTATTATTGCAAGGAAATAGGAGTAATTATAATCTGGATATTGAGCATAGACACTTGTTTTGATGTATTACTGGTAACCATTTGTTGAATTCCATTTCACATGAATAATGTAGTTTAGCACTTAATTTGATGTATTACTTACTGGTTACCATTTGTTGAAGTCCATTTCACATGAACAATGTAATTTATCACTGTACTCTTCAATTTTCACCTTTGAAATGAGTAACTAAGTTCATTTGTATATGATTCCAAGTTTGAACCCATATTTGTGGATCCAATTGCACTCTTCGTTCGTTATAGTTGTTTAGTTCAAAATGTAAATACACTATTTAGGATGTGTCCTTGCCCTTGGCTGAAAGGAAATTACACTTCAAATAGTATAACATATGAAGTAAAGGACCCCATGGCAGCAAGTCTGGTATTTTTTTCCTCCTTGAATATGATTAATTACCTGGTTTTCTCTAGTTTAGAAACCAACTTGGTTATATATCTAGTTATTCTGCTTTCATGTGCAATGCTATGATGTTAGGTGCTTTCAAATTTTACTAGCTGCAGTAGCAGCTCTGATTTCAACAATAAGTACATTATTCAGGAAGCTTATATATGTTTACCCATTTTTCTGTATGTTATATTTTACAACACTTGTCGTTGATGTATGTTATTTTAGTTAGAATTCATTCATACATAATATATTATTTATTAGCATAGTTTTGTACTCCCTACTTTCTATATGGCTTGAATTAGTGCATGTCCTTAATAGATTATTATCTTGTAGGAATAGGAGCAACATGGCCTATACTTCTTGGTGGCCAAGCTCATTGGACTGTTGGTCTTGTGGCAACTTTGATTACCATAAGTAGCGTAATTGCAGCTGATACATTTGCATTTCTTGGTGGCAAGGTATTTAATTCGCTCTTTCAGAATTCCATAGAAATTTTTTATTAATCATTTAGATTTCGAAATGGTTTTTTTTGAATTCCAGTCATAATAAGAAAAAAATAAGTAATGTTCAAATAAAAAGAAAATTCTTTACGGGAATGATTGGTTTGTTGGAAAGGATGGGAGGTTAAAACTTCATTTCTGTCACTGTCTTTTATTACTAATACTAAGAAAATAATTTTTCAAAAAAAAAATACGAATTTGGTTGAAGGACAGAACAAATTGAATCCATTTATCAAAGATTCGATGAAATATTTGAATTTGTGAGTACATTTATGTATCAATAAAATGAATTGAATGTTATGATTAGAATGACTTCAAGAATCAATTTGGAAATAATGTATTCTTTTTATATTGATAAAATCCAAGATTAAGAAATTCTTTTTTTTTTATTATATTCTATTCACTGGGTAAATCCAATTTTTTGTTCTTTGATGAGTCATTATGCAACTAATATATATTGATGTATTTTTATTCTAATCCCATTTAATTTATATAATTTCATTTATATAATAGATATAAATTTATATAATAAGTATACATAGTAACAAATAGATGTACTAGTCATATTGGCTAGTTCCTTATTTACGAATTGAATGAAAAAGGGCCCTTTTAACTCAGTCTACTTGGTGACTGCCAAGTTGTCCTGTCATTTTTTTTAGCCTGGCTGCTTCTTAATATTTTTTCTTAACGAAGTTTCATATGATATTAGTAGTATTCAAAAAGTTTCTCTATATATTAATATAAAAAAATTGCTTTTAGTGAGATATCCTGGTCTTACGCTGTCTCACATCTCACAAAAATCAACTGGAGCATGTCTATAGAGTGGAACTATAGATGAATTTTATTCTGTTGGAAAACAAAATAATTAACACTACGGATGTACATATACTAAAGTTTGTTTACTATCTTGGGTACTAGTCCAAATAACTGATTCTCATCAATATTCTGTGCTAGTAAAGATTGCCAATTTATTGGTGAGAAATCTTCTTACATGTCTCCACATAATCTATGTGAAATTCATTACAATATCTCAAGGTTGATTAGACTTCACCTTTTTAGTGCTTTGTGTTCAATGGTTTGAAGAGTGGCATGCAATTCATTAGGCAACTTTTTGAACGATAATCTTTTGATTAGAAAAAATCTACTCCAAACGAGAAAGTGAGTAAATCTTCATAGGCACTAGTCTGAAGCTTTGTGTTGTGAAAGATTAGCACACATCATTTCTAAGTGGCATTAGTAGGCTGGCAGTAAACAAAATCCTGACTTTTTGGTGGAGCCAATACTTGCATTTACCTAGTATTTTTTTTTTTTTAAATCTCTTTCCTTTTATAAAAGTGTTTTACGCAGGCTATTGTACTTTTAAGTCCAAAGTTGGTATGCAACTGATTATTATGATGTCACAATATAAATTATTAGTTTACCTAGTAAAATTCAGACGGTTTATTTTTTGTCCGTTCGAATAATACACACTTAATCTGGCCTTAGTTATGAAGTTTTATTTTGTACCTTTGCAGGCATTTGGTAGAACACCACTCACCAGTATAAGTCCAAAGAAGACATGGGAGGGTACTATTATAGGCTTTTGTGGATGTATAGTTACTTCTGTAGTACTGTCAAAAATTTTCAGCTGGCCAATATCTTTATTAAGGTACCCTACTTGTGCTTAAAGTTAATGTCAGTATGTTATTCGATTCGTTCCACTTGTTTAAGAATTAAAAGTTTGAGTATCATAGTTCTTTTGTTCATTACAAAGTTACTTGTCTTCTGTTAATCCGTAGACTTTATTCTAGTCTAAGATGAACATTTGTACATTTACCATGCATCGTTATATCCTGTGAACAGTTATTGGCACATGGTAATTTGTGGTTTTTACATACATTTTCTTCAGTGCAATAGCACTTGGTGTTCTGAATTTCTTCGGGTCTGTTTTTGGTGATCTCACTGAATCAATGATTAAACGTGACGCGGGGGTGAAAGACTCTGGCACTCTAATACCTGGTCATGGTAATTCCTCTTTACTTTGTAATATCTCTGTGATACATGCCCTATTTATTTTACCGTTTGATACGAGAACTTTTACTGTAGACTGAAGAAATAGCAATATATAAACAAACCTGTTATTTTGGTTAAAGATGTGATTCGCATACAATAATTTGTTCATTATTTTGTATCTATCTCTCTTCATCATATTATTTATTAATCTTAATTTTCTCTCTTTCTTTCTTTTAGCTGTACAAGTTCATTAATAAGTAATTACTGATCATAAGGTTTAAAATTTATTTAAGATGTCATCTTGCCACAAAAGATGAACACCTCATGTTAGAATCTCACCTTATTTTTTCTCCATTAGAAAGTACTTGAAAGGTAGAACATATTTTATTAACTCCAATCAATGCAGGTGGAGTACTAGACAGAGCTGACAGTTATGTGTTCACGGGTGCTCTAGCATACAACTTAATCAAAACCTTTTTACCACTTTATGGAGTATGACATGAAACAGTGGTAAGTATTGCTTCAAGTTTGTTTAAATTTAGTCTACTTATAGTTTAACGCAATATATTGTCAGTAAATATTTAGTAACATAATCAAATTAATTAAGATATTTTATCAGCTATAAACTTTTTACTAGTTAGGTGGTTTCTACATGGCATGTTCATTGACAACGTGGACGCGTTACCAACAACAAATTGAATTTAAATACTCGTTCCTAAATTTGGACGAGCTTCTTTGTGGGAAAAAGAGAATTTTTCTGATGATCGTCAGAAGAGGAGCAGCAGAAATTTCTTATCATCCCAGGCCAAGTTGACCATGGTGCATTGCTGCTGCTTTCTCGCTTAGCGAGAGGCCATGGATATGAGGACCAAACGGGTAACATTGGTTGTAATTTAACTTGTAAATAGCCACAATTGGATTTTATTTTTTATTTTTTTTTAAAAGGTTGCAGTGGCTCCAACAATTATTTTGATGTTTTGCTAACCAATAATCTAAGGATACTGTTGAACAATCATTACGAATCACGTGGTGCTAGTGGAAGTAAACTTTTATTGTTGTTCATCATTGATATATTACTTATTGTATTTAGTTATCATGTGATTGAAGGCACTAGAAACATGTGACATATCTGAATCACATTTTAGGGTTTGTGGAATAAAATGTAAAATAGCTAAAAAAATGGTGGGAATAGTTAAAGTAAACATTAAATTATACTAACAAAGGCTTGATGATGGATGGAGGAAAAAGGACAAATTATGTTAATTTAATATTCATCCATTATATTACCATTATTAACACAGACTCACACCAAACACGTCAAGCAAAAGAAAAGAAAATCATCTAGCGACTGAAGTGTGCTCAGATCTACTTCTCTAGTTCAACAAGATTGTTATAGAGCATACAATAATTTCCAACAAAAAGAGATCATAGAGTAATAAGGGACTTCACAATAAAAAAACACACTTAAATTTATTTTTCATAAGAGCATGTGGTTACTAAAGTTCAAGTTTACCCATAATGATTATAATAAAAATAAACATAGTGAAATCATAATGCATTTATTCTTTATGGGGGGATTTTTAACTATGATCGTTGACTACTGGTAGATAAACTAATATAAGTTAATTGAAAACAACTGATAGATATATGTCTATTCTCTAAGTTTCTTCCATTGTTAGAGCAGACCAAATCCAAATATTTTAAGATAAGCACCCAGTTCCATCCATGTTTCTCATTACCATACTCTATACGCATTTTCCTCAGACACATGAACACCTAATGAAATAAAATAATGATTTCAATCTGTTTACGGTTGTTATCAAACAATTTTTTTTTTTCATTTTACTTATATTTATTCTTCCAAAACTTCAACTTATTATTCTCAATCCTTAAAATGGACAATTTTTATAAAAATTAATTTTATTATAAAATTTGAAAACATTAATTTAATATTTAGAATTCATTTTAAGATAAATAAATAATATTTCTTTTAAGAATTAAAATAAACGAAAGTTTAATATAACTTAGTTAATGTCTATAACAAATGTCGGTTATCTTAAAGACATACATCTCATAATATTAAGGAGAGAAAAAAGGTAATATTTTAACTCTTTTTAACAAGAAAGAACAAATTATAAAAATAAAAACGAAACTCACTAACTGATTTGATTAAATTAAAGAAACGTTATAAAATCAATTAACACCACATAAAAGTTGAATATATAGTCGTTATTAAATATTATAGGAGTAGATGGTATTATTCATATTAAATTAAATACAGTGCCGAAAACACAATAATTTCAATGTCCACTAAGTGATTATTTGGTTTGCATGTGGATTTGTAGTGATGAGTACTTCGTCCACAGAGCAAGGTTATTTTGTTTACATAAACCAATTTGTTACTATATGTATTTTTTTTTTTCATTATTGTGAGTATTGTAAAAAATAATAATTAAAAAGGTAGAATATTAATGTGAGATGTGATGCAAGAAAGAAAGGGTTCGTTATTGTTATGAAGAGGACAGACAGAGACATTGAATGAGTGGAACCAAAGCAGGTGGCAAAACCCGAATCTTACTCACAGCCTCTCAATGCCACACAATTATTCTATATTTTCAATTTTTTAATTTAAATGTGTGTGTGTGTGTGAAATTTAAGATAAATTAAATATTTAACAACATAGAATTATGACCAAGATAAAGAAAAAAAAAGAGTGAATAATTGTGATCACCCATGAGTACCTACAATAAGTGAAGGACAGATGAAAGTGTAGGGTATGTTCCATCCAAACAAAACCTCCTACCTTTTACTTTGAGAACAAGTTATCAGCTATATTTTTTCATCAGAAATCTATACAATATTTATTGAATAAATAGTTTCAGTAGTTCAGAATGTGTTTGATATGTAGGACATGAAGAGTTGTTTCAACCGTCCTTCAACAACTCAGCCTGCACTTTTCTTTTTGGTGGAGACTCAAAAACAATCATAATAAATAAAAATAAAATAAGATGTCACCTCTTTTAAATTAAAAGTCAAACAAAAAAAAGAAATTAAAATTTATATACAATTACAAGGGATTTAACTTTTCTTTTTGTCATCCTCAAGCAACGCACTAGTTGGGTCACACATGTCTTGGGCCGGGCCCACTTACACTTCTTCCACATTTTGTTTTGGTCAGAGTTAAAATAAGTCTTTAACTTCTTTCACCTACTCTTTCTTATATAACCTCCCATTTATTTTGAGATGGAGTTAGTATTTTTTTTACTTATTAAAACAACTTAATAAAATCTAGTTTAGAATATATCAAAGATAATTCAAAAAATTAATAAAAATAAAAAAACACTTGATAAATATTATTATTACAGTTGTTATAAATTAGTTTAGATTCCCCAATAAACTCATAAATGGAGTGATTTTATAAAATAATAATTATTTTATAAAATAATAAACTGAATTATTTTTTCAACATAAACAATATTAAACTTAAAATTACTATAGTTGAACAAATATAAATAGCACATATTATAACACTTATTTTAAGTGGTCCATTAAAATCAATCGAATCAGACCAATTAGATTCATTTATCAATTATAATAATAATAAAAATAATAATATGTGTTAAAAATATACTATGGATTAAATTATTCATTAGAATTAAAATAATTAGTTAATATAGTTAGTAATATTAAATTTATCTCAAATTCATATTTTTTTTAAATTATTTTTAACATTAAAGAAATATGTTTTTTATTTTTATTTTAATTCTTTTATTCCTTTTCAATGCTAATATGTTTGTTGTGATAGTTTCTAAATATTTTTAAAAATTATCTCTAATATTGTAGAAATATATTTTTATTTATTCTTTTTAGTTTTAATATCTTTCATTATTAATATATTTATTGTGTTAAATTTTAATAACTACTTGTCAATATTTGAAGTATATTTTAAGATATTTTTTATATAAGAAAAAATTAGACTAATTTTATGAAAATATTGCTTTATTTATCATTAATCGAATTTATAAAAATACTCACAATCAAAGATGATTTTTTTAAGAAAAAAAAATAAAACTGAAAGTGGTTCCTAAATTTGAACCTTGTTTATTATATGTAAAGTTATTGTAAAACATATTTTAGATTTTTATAATAATAATAATAATTATTATTATTATTATTATTATAATTATTACAACAAATAATTCATTTATCAACCAATTCATAATAATAATAATAATAATTATTATTATTATTATTATAATTATAATTATTATTATTACAACAAATAATTCATTTATCAAGCAATTCAGTTTGGTTTCTTTGTTATATATATATATATATATATATATATATATATATATATATATATATATATATATATATATATATATATATATATATATATATAATATAGTTTGGTTTCTTTGTTCTCTCTCTCTCTATATATATATATATGACACACATCTTTTCCCGAGTTTGTGTTGCATCTTCAATGAGTACCATCGTATGCTAACCCTGATAATGAAGGTAGTCCATTATTTCTCTGTTTTATTGTTTTATTTTTTAATTCTGTTAAAATTTCTGGTTCAATTTATGTGAACAACTAGAACATGTTCCTGAATCATCCAGATGATACCATCGCCCCATCTGTATGTGTGAATTTGGGATGGTTTTTCCCACTTCGAGACTAATTTTAAAGTTTTGGTATGCTGGGAAGCAAAATTTAGTCATGTTTTTCTGGCAAACAATGATGATAGACGAACCTTGTAGCTAAGATTCGAGTTTTTTTTTTTTATTTGTCTACCACAGTTTTGTCTCTTCCCTCTGCACCCTTTTGGATACGTGTTGAAAGAGTGATAAATTCTCTAAATTATTCTATAGTGCAGATTGTTGCTTGATTCAATTCCCATTTAAGCAATCGGTTAAAGATCATATCTGTAGAAGATCAGTGGGTTTACTTTCTGAACTTTTTTTCCATTTATTTTAAAATTTTACTTCAAAAGAGCGATTTTATTTACCTGGAAACTAATTAATAACCACATGTGGTCATTCTTATTTTTTCCTCTTCTATGTTTCAAGATCGGCATCTGTTCTGTGCTCGTCATCTTAATATATGTTCTCCCTTTTGTTTCTATTCAGATCTTGACATTTATTGAAGTGAGTGTTGTTTGTTTCTCAGATTACCTCTAATGATGAATGATCATATGCTGAAAATTCAAGTTTGATGCTGAGGTTCATCCATTCACGATTTCCAGCACATACTCTTGGTTGTGTTTGACAGAGACACTGGGAATGCCAAAAAGATGTGTCTTCTTTATTTCACCTATGCAGCTGAGATCCATAAGGTGATGCCCTTACTCTTGATGCCCCACTTAATGCTTGGTAAGAGCGGATCACAAGTTTGTCGCCCATTCATTAGCTATTCCTTGATGCACAATAGGCACACAAGTTTTTTTAGAGTGTCTGTTCTGCTGATACTTGATCCATGTGAAGACGGTTGAAACAACTTTCGGCTATATGTATATAGTTTTAGTTATACACACACACACACACTTTATAATAACAAATGATACAGAGTTTAAGTGGGTAGAGGAAGTTGTGTAAAAGTTCATATGGAGAGTAAACCAAATATGTTAATGCAAAGATATGAGTTAGGAAGATTACTCGGCCAGGGAACCTTTGGAAAGGTTTACTATGCTAGGAGTGCACTAACTAACCAGAGTGTGGCTATTAAAATGATTGACAAAGATAAGATTATGAGAACTGGCCAAGTTGAACAAATCAGGCGTGAAATATCTGTTATGAGATTGGCTAGACACCCCAATATCATACAGCTTTTTGAGGTTATGGCCAACAAGAGTAAGATTTACTTTGTTATGGAATATGCTAAAGGTGGTGAGCTCTTCAACAAGGTGGCCAAAGGAAAGCTCAAGGAAGATGTTGCACATAAGTATTTTAAGCAGCTAATCAATGCTGTAGATTTTTGTCACAGTAGAGGTGTGTACCACCGAGACATAAAGCCTGAGAACATTCTATTGGATGAAAATGGTAATCTAAAGGTCTCTGATTTTGGCCTAAGTGCTCTTGTTGAATCCAAGAGGCAGGATGGTTTACTCCATACTCCTTGTGGCACACCTGCTTATGTTGCTCCTGAAGTCATCAAAAGGAAGGGATATGATGGTACAAAAGCTGATATTTGGTCTTGTGGAATAGTTCTGTTTGTCTTGTTGGCTGGTTATCTCCCTTTTCATGACCCAAATTTGATAGAGATGTATAGGAAGATAAGCAAAGCAGAATTAAAATGTCCTAATTGGTTCCCACCAGAAGTATGCAAGCTATTGGGCATGATGTTGGATCCAAATCCTGACACTAGGATTCCCATATCTAATATTAGGGAACATTCTTGGTTCAAGAAAGGACCAAATGTTAAAAACAAAAGACCTGTAGTGGAAAACAACACTGTCTCTTCTTCAGGTACTGTTCTTCCTGATCAAAATGATTGTGATATTCTAGCAGCAGAAGCAAACGGAGAGTCAGTTGCTCCCTTAAGTATAAATGCCTTTGATATTATCTCCCGTTCTGTGGGTTTTGATCTTTCTAGATTCTTTGATGACAGTTTTCATAAAAAGGAAGCAAGATTTAGTTCAAGGTTACCTGCAAATGCCATCATCTCCAAGCTGGAAGACATTGCTAAGCAACTAAGGATGAAAATAAAGAAAAAAACTGCGGGTTTGTTGAAATTAGAGGGTTCGGATGAAGGTAGAAAGGGAGTTTTGACGATTGATGCAGAGATCTTTCAAGTTACACCTTGTTTCCATTTGGTGGAGGTGAAAAAATCAAATGGAGATACATTGGAATATCAGAAAATATTGAACGATGATATCAGGCCCGCTCTTCAGGATATTGTTTGGGTCTGGCAAAGTGATCAACAACTGCAATCACAACCGTCAGAAGAACAGCAACAACGACATACAGATGACCAGCAGCAACAACTTCTGCAGTCATAACCTGTTTTTAATTTTGAGATGTCATGCTCACTGCATTTCATGGCAATCCCAGTTCTTTTTTCTTTTTCTTTTTATTATCTTTTCCAAATTTTGTTTTTGCATATCTTGCATTTCACGATGCTATAACCTCTTTGTATCACTTATTCCTCATTTTTAGCTGCTTCACCTTGTTGTAGCATATCTTGTCTCAAAATTTTGTTTGCAAAGTCGATGCCACCGTTTCTCAAATTTTCTGTATAATATGAAGCTTGAAAGAACTTTTGTCCAGTTTTGGTTCAACCAAAGTAGAGTCTAAATATATGTCTTAGGAGATTAATGACTTTACTTATACTTTAGAGGAACTAAACCCTAAATATATATACCAATTTTTTGTGAAGCCAATCCACTCAAGACAGTATTAATGCTCAAATGCATAGGAGGGTTGCCTGAGGAACAAACACATTGTGTCAGAAGATACTGGGTGAAATTGGATCCCCACAGTTGATAATTGAATTGCATGAAGTGCAGTTCTAAATCTGATGGAGGTTAATTTGCGGATGGAACTTTCATATTTCAATTTAATACAAAACCAAATCATTTGAAAGGTTAGGAGTTGTGCAGTTATAAAGTGTAACTTCAGAAGATCTCAATCCTTGTTTGGTAGTAATAGACAACGATAGTTTCTAATGGCTCCTCATGTTTGAAAGAAATGAAAACCTTTTTAATGAGGGTCGTGCTAGCCTCAAAATATTGGTTGTTTATAAACTCTGTCCAGAGGAAACTTCCTCATTTCTTGATACTCCAAAGACCTTTGTCTCTTTATTATTGTTTGCACATAATGATTAGAACTTTGTCTCTTAGCATTTGATAACAGCATCAATCGCTTTAAAAAAAATGTTAAATAAATTTCTCAATGAAGAGTTATTGCATTAGTTTTTGCTAGGATCCAATTGGAAGGTACGAAAATTGAGTCTCACGTTATAGAAATATATGATTCTAGTATGCAGTTTATATGGCCCTGGACTCTACAACTACAACCATTAGCTTTTGTGGTGTCTTCTAAAGGTTTTTATCAATTGGTATTAGAAACCTTCCACCATGTATTAACCAGCTATTATTCAATGTCATATGACACTAATTTTTGAAGGACTAAGATAATCATTTACTCATGAAAGGGTCTCTCGTTTATTTCAAAAGAAAGGATAAATAAAAAGCAGTTATCATAATATGCATGCTACCGACCAAGTTTTTAGACACCTTATCTAAAATTGTCATCTGCTTCATCCTTTTCAAAAACACTTTAATTCAAATTCAATGTTCCATGTGCCAAAAGCAAAACAAAGGAAAGAAGAGATAGACCTGGTTTTCGTTCACAACTGAGGTTATCTTTGAACCTCTATATTATGTGACGTAAAATTATCATTGCAAATTTTCAGCAACTGTGACTGCTACCGAAGTGCAAGCACAAGAAGTAAAATAGCCAACGGTTATCACATATCAACTCAAAAAATTCATGGGCCGTTGTTATTGGTTACAAGTAGTAATATTATTTAGGAATTAACATTTCTTTAGGTAAATTACACAAAACTCTCCTAAGATTTGAATAAATTATATGGATACCTCTTCTGTTCTAGAAAAGAATGCCCGAACAAGCTTGTTAATTTGTTTTGGTTAGTTATGTTTTTACTCTTTTATCTTATCTAAATCATTTGATGACTTCTTCATTGTCAAAGGACGCGAGCTTATGTTTTCATCTATTTTCTCAAATAAAAGAAAGTAAACAAAAAATTGAAACTTTATAAGGTTCCAACATAAAACCAATTGGTAATATGTGGAATAGTCTAACATGTATTTAAATGATACCAAATGACATGAGGTAGGCGATGTGGGACTTTCAACACACCCCCTCCAACAAAGCCTACCAGACTAGACAAAGGGTACTTTTGACCCAACTAAAGGGCAACTTTTGGCCCACAACAATAACCGGAAACATGTTAGGCTTTGGCTCTCATACCATGTTAAGGTTCCAACATAAAACCAATTGGCAATATGTAGAGTAGCCTAACATGTATTTAAACCATACCAAATGACATGAGGTAGGCAATGTGGGACTTTCAACAAAACGAATAGTCTGTGTCCAATTTACTGGGATCGAACTAGTAATATTCATTTGGTATTAAAAAGTTGGTAGTATTGAAGGTAGAGAACACAAAAAATGTTTCATAACATTTTTCATGCCAATAATTACTAACACTTATCGATTATGTCCATTACTGGAAAAAAAACTCCTTTGCTAAGAATACAAATATGGTAGAAAGAATTTTCAGCAGTAATTCAAACTTAAGCAAATAAACAAGATTATATTTATTCGTTCAGATTTCTCAATTCTTATACCGGAAACAAACTGCTTTGTGTGACCCTTATCAGAGAAAGATAATCGGGTGTGACAACAGATTATTAAACAACTAATGTTTTCTCACCACATAGCTGTGACATACCAGAAGCCTTAGAGCTGAACAAAGTTGGGGGAACTTGTTAAGTCGATAAAATCAGTAACAGATGAAGAAACTCTTCTCTTTTTCCTATCCGAAACACTTCTGCAACTAGGAGAAGGGGTAGACAAATCAATAATCTCAGCTTCATGAGGCAAAACAAATGTGCTGCCAACAGTTCGATTTGTATTGGCTGCCAATGTAGCACCTGATTGTGCTGGTTGAATCAAACAAGCACCACTTTTATTCATCAAATCCATAAAATCAGCTTCTTCAATGATCTCTATTCTTTGTAATGAAGTTGTTGTTGTGGTTGATGATTTATTTGTCAGTGGTGTTGTAGAACTAATCGGTAGGCGCTCCTCTTGTGAAGAGAATGAATTACCTGGTGGTTCTCTTGCTTCTGATTCTTTAATCCACTCAAATGCTTCACTAATCTTCTCCACGTGGGTCTGATTTTTTGGTGAATCAGGAGTGACTAAATCATCACTAACATCGGGAGCAGAACCACTAGCACTAGTATTATTATTACTATCAAATTCTACATCATCAATATTATCCTCTTCATTGTCTGACAAACCATTGATACTATAGCATGGAAGTTCATCCAGGGAACCAATCTTGGTCTTCATGTGCACTGGCAAGCTCGGGCAACCAGCACAGTGTTTCGTGTACTTAGTGGAGAAGAAGTTCACAGTGATATTCATGCTGTGATAATTTATATCATGTCAACATCAAACACCATATCATAGGTCCATTCCAGCAAAAAAGAATGTAAAATCCTACTTGTATAGAGATGGAGTCCATACCTCTGCCAGGATGGAAGGGTGAGCATTGTGTATGCAAGTTTAATCTTATTGGCAATTCCTGAGAGGGATTTAAATTCCACAGCTGCCTTCCTTACAGCCAACGATTCAACAGGGTGCTGCCAAGCCCATTCAAACTGCAAATCTCGAATCAAGTTAACAGAAAAGCATTTTCTTAAAATTTGGCATTTAAAAAGCATAATATGTTTGCTTTCTATTTGATCCAATCATGCCAAACTTCTCAAGCAACCAGACCAACTCATCTATGTCATTTAAAGCCCATAAAATTAAGTTTACAAAGAAAAAAACAGGGAAATGGATAAACCGAAATTATTAGTGTTATAATCTGAGCTCAATATCCATATTTTCCACAAACTGTGAGAATTTAAAAATGATGGATGTCAGTTGCCAAGTACATCTAGTAGCAAATTAGTCCTATTGGAAAGTGATACTGCATCAATGATAGACATGATCCCTGCATGCTTGGTAATGACTCCATAAACTCGGTCTCTCAGCATTCAACTGATATATCCTAATGCTTAGCACTTCACGAATTTAACTTGCTCAAGCAACCAACAACTCAATTAACTTCGAACATCTTAGCCAACAACCACATGATATAGAAAGCATTATCAGACTCAAACCTGAAGAGCAGAGACATTTGTTGGGAAGCCATAGATACACAACACCATCTCCCAAGGCCTCCTCTTCTTCGTTCTCCAAGCTCCACACCCAATTTCCCCATTGTGTTGCCTGATCCGGCGCCTTGGATTCACTGTAAATCTGAAATTGCATACAAGGAAACATAAACACACAGACTACGAGCATAAGATTCATAACAAAAAGTTGGATTTTTAAAAGAATAGTTAAATACCCAACCCTTATCCCAAAACAAAACTCCAAAATTTTCAACAAAAAACAAAAGTTGAAGCAGAAACCTTAGAAAAATGATAGTTAAATACCCAACATTTCTACCAAAATAATTTTTTTTTTTCCAAAATAACTAGCAGCAGAGAGGACCATCAGATCATAAAGGCACCAACTTGAAATGAAACAGAAACCAAAGAAAGTGGCTGAAACCCAAATTTGTATAAAGTGAAAACCAAAAGGGATGTAGGTGATTTTTGGATTGAGTAAAAGGGTGTGATCAAAATTTGATATTTGAGAAGTGAAAATAAGAGAGATGAACCCGATGTAAGTGTGGCCTTTGTAGCGAGGGCTGAGAGAGGTCAAGAGGTAGCAAGCAAAGAAACCATTTCCTTCGCAATTCTCTTTTTCGTTTTGGTTATTGCCATGGTTTTGCACAATTTCTTCTTCTTCTTCTTCTTCTTCTTCTTCTGTCACAGACGTAACCCTTTTCTTCCGCATCTTTCTCATTCTCTAATGAATGAAATATGACCGTTGACAGATCTTAGATATGTCTATGATATCGCGTAGTTAAATTATGTTTAGAACATACATTATACCATATATTCCACGGAAGAAAGATACTTTAAAAAAAAAAGAAGAAAGAAAAAAATGTGTTCTACAAATTTGATTTTAAAAAGATTGTTACGTGCTGCGTAATAATGACTAATGTCAAATGTGTAATTCTAGAAATTTTGATTTGATTTAAATTTTGTAAATTATTATTTTGTATAATGTAAGTTGGTGACACACTCGCGTTGTTGATACAGAACAAAATATCTGCTTTATTTACCATCAATATTTTCTATGAGAAACACTATTTATATTTAACAAAATCTTATTGATAATTGAAGTATCAATTTTTTTTTTGAATTAATTTATAAACAAAATATTTTAAAAAAATTATTTAAATAAAATCTTTTTAATTTTATTTATCTAATTTATATATAAATTTAATAAAAAAATAAGTCTGTCTTGTATAATATAATTTTTATTATTATTTTTTTCTCTCTCCATTTATTTTTTTACTATTCTATTTTTTATTTAGTATTTATTGTTTTTCTTTTTCTTTCTTTTGTTTTTCTTTTAATTTATCTTATTTTTCAACCAAAAATATTAAATTAAAATTTAATAATGTAAATATTTTTTTAGAAAATAAAAATGTTTAAATGATTAAAAATATTATAATTGAATATATTATATTTTAAAAATATTATGTGATAAATTGTAGATATTATAAATATTATTATTATGTTATAATTGTTAAAAAAACTAAATATTAACATAAAAAATAAAGACAAATATTATTGTTGTGTTATAATTAAAAAAATATATATTTATATATAAGTAAATATTACCAATTTCTTTTTTATAATAAAAAAGTTATCAAAAAATATTTACTAAATATTTTTTTCTTTTTAATAACCAAATTATCAAAAAATTATTAAAATATCATTTTTATGTTATAATTGAAAAAAAAACAAATATTTACATATAATTGTAAAGGCAAAAAGTATTATTTTTTGTTTAAGGTATTTATATAATTTTATATATTTTTGCTTACTACACAAATACAAAAGAAAAAAGTTTTTCTGTTTAATTCTACTAAACAATCTCAAATTTAATTTCACCTTTTCATATATATATATATATATATATATATATATATATATATATATATATATATATATATATATATATATATACACTTTTTTTCTTTACCTTTCCTATCTGATTTAAACATATCCTGAATTTGAATAATTTTCTTAACCGAAAATTCCTAACATTTTTATGAAAAGTGAATCTCTTCTTCTAAACTCAACTGTCAATGATTCTCATACAAAAAATTGTATTGTTTAGTGAAGTAGTTTTATTTTGTCATTAAAAAAAAAAAAAGTGATCTTAAGATCTTAACCTTGACAAAGCCAAATTCAATAGAGATACTCCAGCAATGCTAAAGCACCCATTTAAGCGGTTTACATCAATGACATTTTTAATTGAAAGTTATATAAACAGGTGTTTAATTGGGGAAAAAGTTAGAACAAGTTACAACTATTAATTTCGTTAAGATTTAAAAAAAAAGTAATAAAAAAGAGTAAAGAAAGCATTTGAAATAAACTATAACTATAAAATATAATGAAAAGTCCATTATAAATCCAAAGTTTTATTAAAAAATTGTAATTGAAAATTGAAGAGATGAGACCTACATGAAAATAATTATACCTGTAAAGTAATGAAGATGTAAATTTTCTAACTCATCCCATTAATTTTTCTCTGAAGTAAATCATTTTAGGGTTAGTGAGACTTCCACCATTGATCTTATTTATAGAAAGTTTGCCAGATCACTGAATGTTAGTGGCATTCTTGGAAGAGGGCTTTTTAAGGAGGAACTGTCCCTAGCAAAGGCCAAGGAGCCCTGACACAAATGTTTGTAGGTCCTAAAGAAGAATCAATGTCAGCAAGCTAGGATATTGAATCCGTTAAAATAACATATTTTCAAGTTTTTTTTTTTTTTATAAGACGAACAAATAGTTTGAAGTGTTTTATACGACAGTAAGACAGATTTGGTCACAATAGTTTCATAAATACACCAAATTTCCTCCCAGTCTTGCATGTGGCATGTGCTCAAAAGTCCCAAGCAAAGTAACCAAGAAGATATTATTAATGGTTGTAGTGATAATTGATAAAAAATGGAAGATGCTACGTAATCAAAGATGGGGGACCAAAAATCAAAGATTTACCATAACTCAATCGAACTTGTTTAAGATGAAAAGTTTCAAAAATAAATTATTATTACTACCACGAGCTCATTGGCAGAAATCTAAGAGAGGGACTTTTCCTCAAGTTTTATGAACAGAAAGGGCTAAAACTGTATGATAACAGGGCTAAAACTGTATTAGGGATCAATCAATAATATTCTCTCTCTAACAGGTTGGGTAATATGCAAGACAATCTTTCCTCTCTCTCAATTTTGATCACCTTTTAACCATTCTGCGCTTCTTGCATTACTAAGCATAGCATCAAGGGGAAAACCAACGTCAATGATTCATAAACATTATGACAAAAAAGAAAATGAAATGAAAACAAACCAAATTGCAATAAATTTTATATCTCTTCTCATTTATAGAACAGGTATCACTCTGGCATAACAAAAGGTATGCTACAGTAAAAGTCAAATTAAGAATTAACAATGATACTAATTGGGAGGAAAATATCTTGTTCCAAATGTTACATAAATTTGTAATTCTGGACCCTATCATAATCAAGACAAATTCCCATTTCTTATTCTGGTTTGCGACAACCAGCGCAGGATGATGCATAAATTAGATAAACCATCATAGAAATTTTCCAAACTATTACTAGTGATCCATACATCGATTCAACAACCCTCAATTGAATTCATCTAATTTTCCATGTTATTCTATACTGCAGAAATTTTATTCTTTGCCATGCCTGTTCCACTCCCATGTAACTTTTGACAATCCTGCATAAACACCACCAGGTACCTTGTGTTGCTAAACGATAATAACTAATGCCTGCAACTAAATCTCATTGAATCCAACAAGAGAAGAGCATCGTTACTCCTCGTGGAAAACCCATATTACGTTACCTTCTCTCCTAAATAATTGCTAAAGTAAACAAACCATACTCAAGTATTGAAAATCAAAGTGAATAGTCCCTCAAGTATAGAAAGATCCTTCAAATTAGTCCCCGAACGTTAGTAAAATATATCAGTGTAGGGACTACTTGAAAAGCTAAATTGATGGTTTATTCTAAGAATTTTGCATAAGTAAAAACTAAAAACAGCACACACGTCGTTTACGATGATATACCAAAAGCATACGCTTCATCTTCACTATCAACATTATAATTGCAGTTATAACATTTTCACCATTCAAAAACAACAACAAAAACACCAATACTATATGAACAACAGCTGCATGATACACAGCATCCAAATTGACCCTTACAAATTACAACATCAGAGGCAACGTTGAATCACCCATTTTGGGCCTATGGAGTTCATGGAACCGAACAAGTGTAACAACACACATTACGATCTCTTGGAAGTGTTAGAGATCAAATGCCTCCACAGATACCGCCCACTAGCCATATCCACGAAGGTCCAGAACCCAGACTCTACCAGAGCGCGAACCTGGATCAAACAAATTTAGGGTTACGTTAAAAGGGCAGCGCATTTGTGAAATTGAGGCAAAAGGGTGAAGTGGGTGAACCTTGGAAGTGCAATTGGAGGAAGGGTCGGAATCGTCAGAGATTTTGGGGTTGGAAGGCACAACAACCGCGTCGCCGTCGTCGTCGGTGGTTGGAGGCTGAGATCTGAGGTTTCGGAGGACGAAGAAACCGGCGAGGGTTGCGGACAAGAATACGAGAATGAATCTGAGAGGACACATTTTGCTCTCTGTAGAAGAAAGAAGGTGATTGAGGAACAAGCGCGTGTGTGGTGCACACTCTTTGGACACAAGAAACTAATGTAATTAACATTCATAATATCCCTTTAAGATAAAGACTCATTGTAATTAGTTTTATTATTTTAATTATTTAATATTTATTGTGTAAGTGTAATGGACACTCGCTGAACACCCAATAGAAAGAGTCTCATGTGGTTGGTGGGTTTAGATGAGATGAGAAACTCAAACTCTTTGAATAATGATTTTGATAATGACAGTTGCCATAGTTTAATTTGAGCACTCCTAGCTATGCATGTGTCTCAGATTTTGAAAAGCTTTTTTTAGTGTTTGTGTTTTTGGTTGACCAATTTTCCATTTTGAAGTAATATTGTGTTAGGTATGTATCAACTATGAAGTGAGAACAGTAGTTGTGTAAGTACATAAAAGAAGTAATTCAAGTTTATATTATTATACATGAATAGTTAATGTTAAAAATTATTAATGATGGTTTTAAAAAGTTTTCACCTTTTGTTGTTTAATTATCATCTCGTGTAAATATGAAAATTTAAAATCTCGATAAGAATGGAGTTAAAATGATATTTTTACTTACAATTTTGAAACATTTACATTCATTTTCATCATTTCAAGGATTAGTTAGAGAACCCTACTGCTCTCCTCTGATATACTAAATCTGTCATTTCATATTGAGCTATCAGCAAAAAATTTGTTCACTTAATTCATTTAAAAAAAATAAATAAACATTTTCTCAAAAATTAACAGTAAACAATGAATATTGAACCAATTAAATCCGTCTTTAATATGAGAAGATTGGACCATCTTGGTGACAAAATTTGTAGGTAAAATGGAACTTTCAAAATAGCCACCGTCAGCATTAGATTCCAATGTGTCATTTAAACTGCTACACAAGATAATGGCATTCATTCTCAACTTCTCATGGAAAATAATAAATAAATAGCCTTTAAATCAAGTGTGGGCGGCTGAAAGAATAGGGTTAGGTTTCCCTGAAAACTAAAGTGGTAAGCATGACATGCATGCAACCATTCTTTTTTACCAAATAAAATAATGATTTTAAACAAAAAAGAACCTAAAAAATGTCATGAAATAATTTCTTGAAATGCCACTAAAAATTAGATGATGAGAGGCAAAAAATAAATTAGGTTTGGCCTGCCATGTGGCAACTGAAGTCTGCATTACAAACAAACGAGTTCAGTTCACTATGCCTATGTGCTGTCTTGAATATATAACACATCTGCACCAGAAAGAAAACATGATTAACATGGTATGAGAAAATGAAAAACAGGATGTCGTGCACACATACTTTGTCATGCAAAAGATGTATAAATTGTTGCTATGCACGCTTGGTGGATGCAATGAGCAAAAAACTTAAGAAAAGATAAGATCACCTTATTATCTTTTGGCAAATCGAGTTATGTTGGCTAAAACAGTTCTCAAGCTGCGGATTCCTGCTCCAGATTTTGAGCTTACCATCATCTGCAATAGAGACAAAAATTCAAAGCTTAATTCCAAGATTAATATCATAAAAAGTAAAAAATATAGAATGAACAAATCTGCTAAAAGAATCAGCATACCAGAGGCTTAACTACAGACTTGTTCTGCAAGAGGCTCTGTGATCAAGCATGCAGAAACTTGTTAATCTCCAAAATAGAATCTTAATTTTCAGACAAAAGGTTCATTTGGATGACCAATACTTGCCTCTTCAATTTGCATGGCACGTCGTGCCACATCAATTGGAAAGACCACATCTGTCTTAGTTAATACGATCTGATATTTAGTTTTTGATCTGCAAGTTGATATGACTCGTCAAAAAATATTAGGTATGACCGTCCAATTTAAGTTTATATGATCAGATTTTAAGTCACTTGTATTTGTTAATAACACCAATTGCCAATACATATCACAACAATGCATGCCACCAATTGCTCCTGTATGATTTACCTTTCCATTAATTCAATTAGTTCATGATCTCTTGGTTTCATACCCCATTTTGTATCAATCAGAAGGCATACTCGTTTGAGGCCAGCTCTTGTGGAAACATACTCCTTCACCTACAATTTGAGGTTTTCCAGAAACACAGTTGACCAGTGCTTAATATAATAATACAACAATAATCCACTTCATGAACATTTCTACAATAAAAGGGAAAATGGAAAATGGAAAATGCCAACGCATATGATTCCATATGCCATCCAAGAGTGAAGACAGAAAGATAAACAAAGTGCAAAGGCTTTATAGCTCAAGCTAAAAACCAAGTCTTGTCTAGCTTTCACTAAATTAATCAGTTGACAATAGGTTGTATTATAAAGTTTTTAGACTAATAAACAACCATTAACTTTTAACATATTCGAGATTGGCCAAGCATTGATAGATTTTCTATTTCCGAGTGACTTGCGTCGTATGGAAAACAGGAAAAGACAGGAGGGAAATAAGAAAATATGGGTTTTTGTTTTCAAATGAACAGAAATGAAACTCGAGAGGCAGAATCCTCTTACAAGGGACGTCTCCTTTTGCACTGAGAATGATCAGTTTGTATTGTTTTCTCCAATCTAATGTAACCTCTCTTACAACCCCCACCTTCACCCCAAATTCAACTCCAAAAGGAAACTCTAGTAACCAAGCTCGTTAACCTCCAAATAAATTTAAACGTAGCTTGTTAAACTACGAATAAAAACTGTGGTAACTTAAAGAGTCTCCTGACACATTAACGACATATTATAATTATAACAGTTTATTCCAACCACAATAAACCCTCCAAACCTTATTCTCCTCATTAATTATTGGTGTGGGTTCATGAATAACAGACCCCTTATGAACGAATGAAATCTTAACTTAGTAACTAACATGTTTTCTACATACAAATTTTGCAAGGTGGACCCTAACGTCTAACATCAACATTAAACCAAGTTTTGAAGACTTGGTCGGTGCTAAAGTTTATATCATCATATTTTGATCTCACGTTAAAGAGGATAGCTTTTCCTCGAAACTTCTAGTATTCTCTACTATCTCTGTCTAAATGATATTTATTATTTTTCACAAAAAAACAGAAAATTTTCTAACATGATTTCAGTCATCCTCGTGGCACCTTTTAAGTGTAAAATTGGAAGCAACAAACCACTGAAACCAAAAAATTGAATTCCAGGAAACAACTCAACTAGTCTAGTGAAAACACAAAATCAGTTAACACAGTTATCTTGATAGGTTAATAGAACAGTCCTAGAACTGAATTAATGTCCCTGCAGCCCCTGGGGACTCTTTCTTGCCCCACTAGTACAACCTTTCTGAATTGGTAGGACTTGACAAGTCAGAAACCAATTTAGCATGACAAGTGCCAAGTGATATTCTAATCTAATAAACTAATGATTACACTTTACTCATAATCTTCAGGCATGGGAAGACTACCACCTCTGGTACAATATGATAATACTTTACAGGCTAAACCAAACATTCAAGAACCTGACCATTGAGAATAGAATATAATTCGCATACTTACAAGCTCCTCCCAAGATTCTTTCACTTCTTCTTTTGCATAAGCAAATCCGTATCCTGGCAAATCAACTAAGCAAAGCTTTGTTCCCAGCTTGAAGAAGTTAATTGTCTGCACAGTATGCGTCATTAGTTACCAAAGAACATTCATATATCAACACTTTATCTTTCAAATATCTACATCTACCAAGTTTTAAGAACTAAGGTACCTGTGTAAGGCCAGGCTTGTCTGATGTCCGCACAACCCCCCATTGTCTAGTGATTGCATTAAGAAGCGATGACTTCCCAACATTTGACCTACCTGAAAGATAGAAGACAATAGAAATATCATGCAATCCTAGACCTTGCTGCTAAAAGTTAGTCTGAATTCCCATCGGTTCTTAGCTTCACTATTTGTGGATACAGCTTATGTCCGACAATGTATCATCATTCCTCACATATTGTGGTATCAAGAGCACAACAACAACAGTTAAATTTCTTCTTTGAAGTTTAATGCTAATTTTTAGACAACAGCAATGGAAACAGATAAAGATAATGAAACCAGTAACAAGGTAAAAATGATCAAATACAAAACTCGCACCAAATAAATGAAACAATGCCATAATATAATTAACATACACCAAGAAAACAAAATGAGAAAGGAATAGGCATTAAACACTGGTGGCTTAAAACATTACCAGCAAATGCAATCTCAGGAAGATTAGGAGGTGGAAATGATGATGAGACCTCTGCGGCAGCAAAAAAATCCAATTTATTCCTAAAAACCTGTCACAGTTAATCAGACCAGAATGCCAAAATTAACAGAGGCTTAATAACAATATTTGAACAGAAAACCATTACTTATTCTATAGGTATATATATATTATTGTTTTTTATTGCATCAAACAAGCCATACATTTTCTTCGATTTTCTCTCTTTCTGAACTGCTAGAGAATGGAATATTATCTAAGGGTGCAGAAAGATCTATATTGTAACCTGCCCTTCTTAGGTCAATCGTGCGTCTCCTGCCCAGAAGCTGTGAATAATAACCAAGGTACAATAAGTCAACTAACCTTTGCATTCACAATAACAATGGAATATCATAATCAACACAACAATCAAAAGTCCTGCTCATACAAATTACATTTTTTTCCACAAAGGAAAGTATTGAAGGGCTAGGCTGTATTGCACGGAACTGGGCATTCTTGGACATTTTAGGCTCTTTCTCAGACTCCTTCTCTTTCTCCTCTTTACTTCCTGAAATAAACTTAGGGAATCAAAGGGAAGAAGTTCACAAGGTACTTGTGTAAACAGTAAAACCATCACTTCATGTTCAAAATAAACCACAAGCATTTGGTGTGTAACAGACAAACAGCATTTGAACTTTAAACAGAAAACTTGAATGTTCGGGGGAGGACAGTTATCATCCTATCCCATAAATGAACAGCTCCTCTTGTGGATCTTTTTTATTAACTTCTAAAAGGAAAATACAGGTAATAGATAAACAGATTTTAAGCATGTGACCTCAACCTTCAACTTCATCCAATATTGTATATAATCAGTTAATTGGGACCAGAAAATTCCTAAAATAGTGTTCGTACAAGTATGAAATGTAATTCATTCAAATATATATACTTGAAACTGATATTTTCTCAACAGATAGTCGATAGATTAGATGCAAACAGGTATATAATATCAAGACTGACCAGACTGCACAGTGGAATTCTAATCTTATTGTTGGTACGCATGAGAAAGGTATAAAGGTAGTACAAGCAACATAAATCTTAATAGCTTATTGACTAAAAAGAGGTTTATCTCACTGTAATTTGTTCATAGGACTCATACCGTTTAACCCATTTTTATATTGTACCTAGCAAGCATTATTGGAATTATACGAAAAAAATCTCTAAAACTCACCCCACAGCTACCATCATTTGCACATCTTAAACGCAGATAAGGTGAATGATTGATTGTTAATACTATTTTCTTATTCAGAATTAAAGCATATATTAGTTACCACTGATTAAAACATATAATCATTACGACGTTTTTCCATTCACAAGTATGATTCATAATACATTTTAAAGATCCGAAAGAAGATTTTTCAAACAGCATCGATGACAATGCTAAGCGAGGAAAATAAACTGCTTACCATCAACACCAACGCCATCATCTAGCCTCTTGTTTGAGATATCATGGGGGTCAATTTTGATCACCCATTTCTTCTTCTTTGGGCGATAATCTAGTGTCTCAGCATCATCATCATCCAATCCCACTTTATCTCTGGTTTTTATCTTGGCAAAACTTGATGCAGATACAACTTCTTGACTTTTCCTTTTGCTCAATTCAGATTTCTTTTCTCTACTTCTCTTCACCAAAACACTTCCTTGATCATCTTCCCCAGCAAATCCCATTTTACACTCCTCTTTTCCCTTGCCTTTCTGTTTAGCAGTAGCCAAGACAACATTTTCCTTCCTTTCCTTTCCCGTGTGAGTCAAACGCTTGACCTTAGAACCAACATTCCTTAGCTTACCAGGAACCCACATTGTACGGTGGCCAGTGTTCTCTTCAACAGGATCATCTTTCACTTTCTTCTCACCTTTCTTAAACAATGATCTCTTCTTAGATGTTGCTACACCATTCTCTAACTTCCCATTTTTATCCCTCCCCTCCTTAGCATATACCCTCTTCTTCCCAGAAGAATCCAAAGTCCTTAACTTCCCTCTATCCTCAATTTCTTCACTTAATTGCCTTCCTTTAAAGTTCATCCTTTTCTTCAGCTTTCCCTCGAACTCATTTCCTCTACCATAAACCCCATTTTCAAAAGAAACTTCATCCTTCTTAGTTCTCATAGATTTCCTAGAAGCGCTTAATACATGTTTAGTCCTCTTTTTTAGTTTCTGCCTTAAACTATCCTCAGAAGGCATGTCGAACAATGCTACACACACTTATACTCTTCTCAACAAACACAACAATCAACAGCCCACATGAATTTTATGTGTGACATGACAAAGCAAATAACAGGGTCAGATACATAACCTCGTCATGGAATCTTCGAAAGTTAAGAACTTTGGTGAATATTTGAGAGAGGAACTTCCAGCGTTGTGGTGGAATGTGGAGGCAGTGATCTTCAGACGTTGTAGGAGGCGCCGAAATGTTACGTTGGGTTGAGAATTGCAAAAGTCATGGGCCATGCTATCACTGTCAATATGGGCTCTCGGCCTTCTTAGCTTTGGGCCTTCTCCTAGTTTTTGAGCTTGCACTTAGAATTTGGTATTTTTAACCATTTACTTCTGTTTTCATTTCCCGATGTTCTTATATTTTATTTTATCGTAAACTTGTCGCCGCATTAAAAAAAAAAAACATTTTCAATAATAAATATATAAATGTTTGAAAATAGGAAACCTATTACAATTTTGAAATTAAAGAATGAAAATAAAAAAAAAACAAAAAAAAAACGAGTTGTGATGTTATGTTGGAAAGAAAAAACAATTACATTTTGGATATCCTTGGACACGCAATCAATACTTTTTTCTATCATTTTCTAATTGGTTTATATAATATAAGCTCCATGTCTGTAAATTATATTATTTAAGTTTGAATTAATCCCACGATGTTATATATATAATTCAAACACAAATACTTTTGTAAAGGATGTTTATGATTATGTATTTTAAAAAAATAAAAATAAAAATACAGGCCCTTTAATTAATAGATAAAGACCATTTTTTTTTCAAAATAAAAGAAATTAAAATCATGAAAGTAGAAATATCCACGTAACTTTGTCGTGTGTTTGGTTTTATGTAGTTGAAATACAATGAAATTAAAATAAAATAAAATAATGTAGATTTTCGATACACTGTTAACAAGTTTTAACAGTAATTTATTTATTTTTACGTATAAAAAGAAATTAAGAATATTTATATTATAAATTGATTATTTTAAAAAATAATATATATATATATATATATATAGATATAATCTTTATGTTTTTTACTTTTAGATTATAATAATAAATAATATTACACTAATGATAAATAATTAAAAATATATAATTGTTTTTTACTTATCTTTTTTTTTCTTAATTCAAAAAATCTCATTTTATTATCTTTCTCCTTTTTTTTTCACCCACAAAAAAAAAACTCTCTAAACTAAACAAAGACTTTGTACTCGTAAAAATAAATATTTCATGGCATTTTCAAGAAAATTTATGTATACAGAAAAATATGAGGTGAGGCATTTTAAAATTAAATTAAATCGATAAAATTTTGTGATTTATTGAGATTTGGTATTAAGAGATAACCTCTATAATTGAAATTAAATAACTACAAAAACAATTAAGAATCCTAAAAAAAAGTTTTTTTTTTCCATGAAATAAAATATCATTTACTAAAAAAAACACACCCTATCACTACTGTCTATACTAAACTAATTAAAAATAAAATATGTATAAATATAATATAAAATAAACTTTTTTTATTCCAAAAATAAATATTCTATCTTATTTCCAACACAATATTTAAAATTTGAATTAATTATGGTGGTGATGAAGTGAGTAAATGAATGGAGGAGAAAGAGAAAAGAGTAAAAGAAGAAAGTATAAGCATACTCCCACACTCTGAAGAAGGAGGCTATCCATCACTTAAATTCAATTTACAGAATAATAAGGAGTAAATTCAGTTAACAATATTCTTTTCCCCAAAAATAAATTAAAAAATGAACAAACTCCCCTTATTCAATAAAAATAATATACAAAAAAAGGAAAAAATAATGTAATGATAATACTTAATCACACTAACTTCCAAGTGGGCTAGTTCCATCTTCTCTATCATGCAACATAACCCAACAATTTCCTTTTTTTTTTCTTTTTTTTTTCATTACTATTGTACATTTTTATTTTCTTTTGAATTTAATTTAACTCAACCAATTTCAAGTTTTTTTCTTCAGTCACCGACAACCTACGACTAAGTTTGTTCTTGTGCCACTTTGCTGTCAGACGACGTCGTTGCACCTCCGAGCAACAAAGGCTTCAACCTCTCCTCCCACACACTTCTGAACGCAACGGCGTCTCCGCCCCTCCTCCGGACTTCCACCACCGTGAGGTCCGCTGATAGCCGGTGAACCTCCACCTCAAACCTGAACCTCCCATTCAGTCCTTCTAACTCCACCCCGCACTCCTTCTTCCACCGCACCTCCATCTCCGCCGCCCCTCCCGCCTCCTCAGCCGTCTCCAGCACCAGCTCCGGCGACTTCCGCGTCACCAACCGGTCCCCCTTGCCGGCTTCCCCGAACAGCCCCGACAAATCCAAACCCGAAGAGAAACTAATTATGTCAAAAGCGTTCAAATTCATGACCCGATCCTCTTTCGATCCGATCCCGATACCGGACCCGGACGCGTAATCCTCCTCGTTAAATTTTATCTCTTTGTACTCTTTTCTGAACCAAGGGTCACGGATCATGTCGTCCACCGTGATCCTCGTTTCCGGGTTGGTGTCTAACAGCCTCCCCAAAAATCGCCGGAGCTCCGGCGATGTCCACCGCGGGCACCGGAACTCACCCTTGTAAATCTTCTTGTACATTACCATCAAATTCGGGTCGTTAAACGGTAAGTAACCCGCGACGAGGACGAACAAAACGACGCCGCATGACCAAACATCGACTTTGGCACCATCATAACCTGAAAAATATGCCATTTTGTACAACAAATTTTAGAATTAAGAAAGAAAATTATCAGACAAAAAAATACAAAATATAATAAATGACGTGAAAAAAAAAGTAATATCGTGTAAATCAACTTTGCAAATTACTTGTGATATAATTTTGTTATTTTTTTCTGGTAAAGACAAATATATCAACACAATTTTTAATATTTTAGATTTTTTCATTAATTATGATTAAAAAAACTTTGAAGATGAAACTGTAGTTGCAGTGGCAAGATTGGAACATAAATGAAAGATTTTATCAAAACTAAAACCATGTCCTTTAAAATCTTGGTGTAAGATTTTAAACAGGAGCCCTTGCATCGAGTAAAAAATTCTTTACATTTGATACAATAATTCAAAATTTTCAAAATTCTCTGCCGAAATTCTTGAAACCAAAAAATTAACTAGAAAGTCGTTAATATAAATCTAAAACAAAATATTGTATTTAAATCAAATTTTGCAACATATAGTATTAGTATAGTTATTAAAAAAAAAAACTTATCAAAAATACTTCTAATTCATATTCAAACAAACCTAACCTTAATTACATTAAAGGACCATTTTTCAAAACTTCGACGGAAGATCAAGGAGCCACAAAAAAATCTTGACATAAATTATTACTGAATGAGTTGTTTATATAATTTTTTCATGTACGTAACCTTTTTTGCTTAATATCTCGGGTGCCACGTAAGCAGGGGTTCCGCAAAGTGTGTGGAGTAACCCGTCCGGTCGGATCTGATCCCTGAGAGCACTCAACCCGAAGTCGGTGACCCGCAAATCGCCGTTCTCATCAAGGAGGAGATTCTCCGGCTTGAGGTCGCGGTGGAAGACACCGCGCGAGTGGCAGTAGCCGACGGCAGAGATCAGCTGGTGAAAGTACTTCCGGCTGAGATCCTCCGAGAAGCGACCCTTCGAGATCTTGCCGAAGAGCTCTCCGCCGCGGATGATGTCCATGACGAAGTAGATTTTGGTTTTGGTGGCGAGAACCTCGTGGAGACGCACGATGTTAGGATGATGGAGCCTGCTCATGATCGAGATTTCGCGCTTCACGTTTCCGGCGAGTCCCGATCCATTGAGCTTCTTCTTGTTGATGATTTTCACGGCCACGCTCTGCCCCGTCTGCACGTTCCGCGCGTAATGCACCTTCGCGAAGGCGCCGCACCCGAGGACTCGCCCGAGCTCGTACTTTCCGAACAGGGCGGTGTTCTCATCCGCCGCCTGGTCGATCTCCGGCATGGTTGCGCCGGTGGTACTGCACCAGAGATCGAACCCAAGCTCTGAATCACGGGAGGAACCACTCGGGAGCGAAATTGATGAACGCGTTACGCTACTAGAGTGACAAATTGAAATGGGTCAATCGCAGAATTTGATTTTCGTGGGTTGTTGCAATGGGGAATTTTTTGGGGAAAATTGTAAGGGATTTTCAGTATTTTTGATTGACGGTTAGGACGGGTTCCGAGAAGACGGAGGATTGTGAGGTGTTGTGGGACACACGTGCTTTAACACCGTCTAATGAGATTTTGACACGTGCAATATGCTTTTTCATTGTCTCTTTTTGAACGATGATTGAGGTTCCTTATGAGTTTTGGAAAATAGAAAAAGACATAAAATAATATGCTTTTGCTTACTTTGAATTTTGGAATTGACGGTGGGTTGTGATTCGTATCATTATTGCATGTTCCAGCAAGGTTGGATTAACTTTGCATTCTGTTTTTAAACATGTAATTAAGATAGGGGTTGGTTGGTGGCAAAACAAATTAATAAGTTAAGTTCTTTGTGTTAGAATTAATTTTTAATTAATTTATTTCATTATGTGACTCATGTGAAATATTATAAAGGGCCCAAATGTGATTTAATAATTATAAGGACCTATTGGTTATTATGTGAAGTCAGAATAAAATAAAAATAAAATAAAATATTAACCGAATGTAACCAACTCGATGGACGTTGGTTAATAAAAGGGATTAGGGTTACGTCTCTGGCCATAAGGTCTTTTTCACTGTAAACCATCTAGAAAGCGAAGCGTGAGAAGAGAAAGAAAGGCAAAGAGATAGATTGGGAAAAGGAGATTGGAGAACGAAAAGATCAATAAAGGATTCTCATGGATCAAGGTTAGTTCTCTTACTATATTCATGTATTGATGTATGCAAATGTGAAAATCAATAATCTAAAGATCCTGTAGAGTAGTTTTCTATAACGAATTAAGAACGTAGGAAAACTACGAGAAAGTTTACATGTGGTATCGGAGCATGTTTATTAGATTTATGATTTTCCTCTTATGATAGTTTTTCCCAAATTAAGATAAACCCTAATTATGAATTTAGGAATTTTTATCGGATTAACGTGAACCCTAATTATTCCCAAATTTATCTTTTCCCAAAATTGAATAAAAGGATAAGCCCTAATTTATGGATAAGGTTGCATTTAATTTCAAATTGAAATCAATTTGATAATTTATGAGTTTCAATGGTTATGCAATCCTTAATTGAAAATAAAATTTAGGTATTTTACTTGTTTGGCGTCAATGCACACGTAATTTATAATGCAATTAATTTCCACTGCAATTAATTAATGATGCAAGTTGGGGGAACCCTGGGTAATTGAAATATTTCACGTGTATAATTGAAAGTATCACGTAGTCCAAGTATAGAATTAATGTGTGATTTTAATTATCATATTAATTGCAAACGTGCGTACTTGACTTTAAATGCTTTAAGAAAATCGTTTAAGGAAATCTATATACTTGATTCTCCGGCCTTGATACAACGCCGTTTAAACCCCTTTCTCCTCCGTCTTGGACACCTGCGTGTTGAGCGTTTCGCCTCAACCACAAGGCTGCACCACCGTCATCGTTCTCCATAGCGATGATGGGAGACGGGAAAAGTCCGATGAGAAATCATCTTAAGCAGGCGTTAGTAATTTTGCCCAAATAAGGTCCTTTGGAAGCTCTCTTAATGCACCATTGGGGTTCTTTTCTCCTTCCCGAGATAAATTTCTTTTTCCATGCACTTGGATATGGTTTCTGCAGGCATATGTCTACTGTGAATCGGGGTTCGAGTGTTAAAATCCAATTTAAGTATGAATGTGAAATGTGAATGTTACTTGTGGAGGAGAATTCTCTTTTATAATTTTATTTTATTATAAAAGGAATGAATTTTAATTTATAATAATAATGTTATGTTTTGTTATTGATAAATTAAAATTAATGAAAAATGTTATGAATAGTTAATAGCAATTAAAGATGGTATTTATTTGAAATTAAGCATGATAAATTTTGTTAGTCACCAAAGTGGCCAAAATTTTAAGGTTATTTTAATTTCAAATTATTAGTGATTTTATTTCAATTACCCATAGTATGAACGCTAAAATTATGAATAATTGGTTTATGGGTTAATTGAAGTTCATTATTATAAGACATTTCAGGATCACCCAAAGGTTGATTAATTGTTATTATAATTAATGAGCATGAAGGTAGATAATTTTTGTGCGTCACTAGTTTTATTTAAATACCCAAAGGTATTAAGTGATTCTAGTTGATGCATATTTTAATTATCATTAATGTTATAAAATGGTTAGCGTAATTATGTTTGTGTATTGGTGGATCTCCCAAAGGAGAACATTAGTATGCGAGAGAATGGTAATTTATGGTTGAATCTGTATTTATGTTTAATTTTATGACTCAAAGTATTAATGTTAGGCATGTGGTAATTGCGAGTATCTGTTCTCGTAGCTCGCATTCGCTATCTTCGTCTGTTCCAGTCTTTAATGGGTTAAATTTCCCTGATCTGGAGTGAACAAGTCCAATTTCACTTAGGTGTGTTGGATCTTGATTTGGCTTTCCAAGTTGAAAAACCGATCTGCTATCATCGATGCTAGTAGTAATGAAGAGAAAACTCATTATAGAGCTTGGGAAAGATCAAACCGACTTAGTCTTATGTTTATGCGAATGAGTGTAGCAAGCAATATTAAATCTGCTCTTCCCAAAGCCGAGGATGCGAAAGAGTTCATGAAATTTGTGGAAGAGCGCTCTCAAACCGTCGACAAATCCCTCGCTGGGACATTGATGAGTACGTTGACCACCATGAAGTTTGATGGTTCTCGTAGTATGCATGAACACGTAATCGAAATGACTAATATCGCAGCAAGACTAAAGTCTCTTGGAATGGCAGTGGAAGAAAATTTCCTTGTGCAGTTCATTTTGAACTCGTTACCGCTCGAGTATGGTCCGTTTCGGATGAACTATAACACCATGAAAGATAAATGGAATGTGCATGAATTGCACAGTATGTTAGTCCAGGAGGAGACCGGACTCAAGAACCTAGGAAGCCACTCTATTCATTACGTGAAAAATCAAGGAGCTAAAAAGAAAGTTGTTAAGAAACATGGAAAGGGTAAAGGACCATTAAAGATTAACGAGTCATCTACTAACATTCGGAAGAAAAATGACAAATGTCATTTACGCGGAAGTCTGGACATTTTCGGAAGGATCGCTTAAAGCGTAAAGCTTGGTTCGAAAAGAAAGGTGAGCATAGTGCTTACGTATGTTTTGAATCAAATTTAACTGAAGTTCCCCATAATACTTGGTGGATTGATTCTGGATGTACAACTCATGTTTCTAATGTGATGCAGGGATTCCTTTCAACCCGAACCATAAACCCAAATGAGAAGTTCGTCTTCATGGGGAATAAAGTCAAGGTTCCAGTGGAAGTCGTCGGGACTTATCGTTTAATCCTTGACACTCGGATATCACTTAGACCTTATGGATACTTTTTATGTACCTAGTATCACTAGAAATTTAGTTTCTTTGTCTAAGCTCGATGTTGCTTGGATACTCTTTTAAGTTTGGGAATAGTTGTTTCAGTTTATTTAAGCGTACATGTATGATTGGAACTGGTACACTTTATGATGGTTTATATAAATTGAATTTGGATAATTTATATGCTTGAAACTCTCATGACCTTGCATCATAATGTTGGCACTAAACGTAGTTTGGTGGATGAAAGATCTGCTTATTTGTGGCATAAGCGTTTGGGACATATTTCCAAAGAAAGAATGCAAAGATTAGTAAAGAATGAAATCCTTCCGGATTTAGATTTTACTTGATCCGAATGTATGTGTGGATTGTATTAAAGGTAAACAAACAAAACACACAAAGAAAGGAGCCACAAGAAGCACTCAACTTCTTGAAATCATACACACCGATATATGTGGTCCATTTGACGTAAATTCTTTTAATAAAGAGAAGTATTTCATCACTTTCATTGACGATTTCTCGCGTTATGGATATGTCTATTTACTATATGAGAAATCTCAAGCAAGTAAATGCCTTAGAAAGTTATATAAACGAAGTGGAGAGGCAATTAGACAGAAAGGTGAAAATTGTCGGGTCGGATAGAGGTGGTGAGTATTATGGAAGATATGATGAAAGTGGACAACACCCTGGTCCGTTTGCTAAGTTCCTCGAGAAGCGTGGTATTTGTGCTCAATACACAATGCCAGGCACACCGCAACAAAATGGTGTGTCTGAAAGGCGTAATCGAACCTTAATGGATATGGTTAGGAGTATGTTGAGTAATTCATGTTTACCTGTATCGTTGTGGATGTATGCTTTGAAGACTGCCATGTATTTGTTGAACAGGGTTCCTAGTAAAGCGGTTCAAAAGACTCCTTTTGAGTTATGGACAAGTAGGAAACCCAGTTTAAGACACCTACATGTTTGGGGTTGTCAGGCAGAAGTAAGAATTTATAATCCGCAAGAAAAGAAACTGGATGCAAGAACAATCAGTGGATATTTCATTGGTTATCCAGAAAAATCAAAGGGGTATATGTTTTACTTGTCCTACTCATAGTACAAGAATTGTTGAAACTGGAAATGCTCGGTTCATTGAGAATGGTGAAACCAGTGGGAGTGAAGCTTCACGAAATATGGAGATTAAGGAAATTAGAGTACAAGTTCCAATAACTAGTACATCTTCAAGAGTTGTTGTTCCAAATGTTGTAGAATCACACGACAATCAAGAAGAACAACAAATTAATGATCCTGAGATAAACAATGATCCGATAATAGAACAACCACAGGAAATAGTATTAAGAAGATCTCACGGAGAAAGAAAGTCTGCTATTTCAAATGATTACGTGGTTTATCTACAAGAGTCGAGAAAATGACCTAAGTATTGATAATGACCCAGTTTCATTTTCGGATGCCATTAATGATGATAATTCGATAAATGGTTAGATGCTATGAAAGATGAGCTTAAATCAATGACACGGAATGGTGTATGGGATCTTGTGGAATTGCCGGAAGGATGTAAGAGTGTTGGGTGTAAATGGGTCTTTAAGACTAAGCGTGACTCTCATGGCAATATCGAACGTTACAAGACCCGACTTGTTGCCAAAGGTTTTACTCGAGAAAGATGGCATTGATTATAAGGAAACATTTTCACTTGTTTCTAAGAAAGATTCCTTTAGAATTATCATGGCATTAGTAGCTCATTATGATCTTGAGTTGCATCAAATGGATGTTAAAACTGCTTTTCGAAGTGGAGATTTAGAGGAGGATGTTTATATGAATCAACCAAGTGGGGTTTATTGAAGAAGGAAAGGAACATATGGTGTGTAAACTTAAGAAATCAATATATGGACTTAAACAAGCTTCTCGACAATGGTATCTTAAGTTCAATGATACTATTTTGTCCTTTGGATTTAAGGAAAACACTCGTTGATCGGTGTATATATCGAAGGTCAGTGGGAGTAAGTTTATATTTCGATTCCGTATGTTGATGATATCTTGCTTGCGACTAATGATCTTGGTCTATTAAGTGAGACTAAGAAGTTTCTCTCTAACAACTTTGAAATGAAAGATATGGGTGAGGCATACTATGTGATAGGAATAGAAATATTCCGTGATAGATCACAAGGACTCGTTAGGTTTGTCTCGGAAAGCATATATTAATAAAGTTTTAGAGAGATTCGGAATGGAGAAGTGTTCAAGCATCTCCCGTTCCAATACGAAAGGAGACAAATTTAGTCTTATGCAATGTCCAAAGAATGACTTGGAACGGAAACAGATGGAAAATATCCCTTATGCATCTGTTGTTGGGAGTTTGATGTATGCTCAAACATGTACGAGGCCAGATATTAGCTTTGCAGTTGGTATGCTTGGTAGATACCAGAGTAATCCTGGACTGGATCATTGGAAGGCTGCAAAGAAAGTTTTGAGATACTTACAAGGAACAAAGAATCACATGCTTACTTATAGGAAAGTTGATCACCTTGAGGTGATTGGATATACTGATTCAGATTTTGTCTGGTTGTAAGGATACACGAAAGTCAACATTTGGTTATGTGTATCTTTTAGCCGAAGGAGCGATTTCATGGAAAAGTGCGAAGCGATCTGTCATTGCTTGCATCCACCATGGAAGCTGAATTTGTGGCATGCTTTGAGGCCACAGTTCAAGCTAATTGGTTGCGGAATTTTATTTCAGGACTTGGAGTAGTCGACAACATTGCCAAGCCGCTGAAAATTTATTGTGACAATTCCGCAGCAGTCTTCTTTTCTAAGAACGACAGGTATTCCAAAGGTGCTAAGCATATGGAATTGAAATACTTTGCCGTTAAAGAAGAAGTTCAGAAACAGAGAGTGTCAATAGAACATATTAGCACTGATCTTATGATTGCTGATCCTTTAACAAAGGGATTACCGCCCAAGTTGTTTGCTGGCCATATAGTAAATATGGGCATTATGTTTACTAGTAATGAATGTTGAATGTTAATGTTATTATTAATGTTTATATGACACTCCGAGATCTTTAATGTATAAGTTTCGAAATTTGTGTTTTCTTCTTTATTTATATGCATGCAAATTATGATGAAGAAAACAAATTATGTTATTATTTTAAAATGATATTATGTTTGAACCCATTATGGACTTCTCATTATAAAGTCATATTAAGGAGAAAGAGATAATATAGTGGTACATGGAAGGGAGCCTGTCGATTGAATGATATGTAACCGCCATGACTCTTGTTATAGACTGTATCTTTAATTATGAATAATGATAGAATCAATTTATGTAAGGTCCTTAAATGCGCTTTATGACTTAAGTATTAAATCACGGAATCGTATGACATCACATGGGTCAAGTGGGAGAATGTTAGAATTAATTTTTAATTAATTCATTCCATTATGTGACTCATGTGAAATATTATAAAGGGCCCAAATGTGATTTAATAATTATAAGGACCTATTGGTTATTATGTGAAGTCAGAATAAAATAAAGATAAAATAAAATATTAACTGAATGTAACCAACTCGATGGACGTTGGTTAATAAAAGGGATTAGGGTTCTGTCTCTGGCCATAAGGTCTTTTTCACGGTAAACCATCTAGAAAGCGAAGCGTGAGAAGAGAAAGAAAGGCAAAGAGATAGATTGGGAAAAGGAGATTGGAGAACGAAAAGATCAATAAAGGATTCTCATGGATCAAGGTTAGTTCTCTTACTATATTCATGTATTGATGTATGCAAATGTGAAAATCAATAATCTAAAGATCCTGTAGAGTAGTTTTCTATAACGAATTAAGAACGTAGGAAAACTACAGAAAGTTTACACTTTGGTCTATGATTTTATTTGAAGATTAATAGTTGAAGATCAATTTTCATATGTAAATCGTTTACACGATAAAAAAAGAAAATATATATTAGCATTTTATTTGAAATTTTGCGGGATCAAAATAAGGTAGTCAATTAATGATGTTGAGAGTCTAACCAATTATATTTTTTGTGGGGAATTGATAAATAAGGAAGGGAAAGAAATGTTATGTATACAGGAGAAGAAGCTAGCAAGACAAAAGGAGAGTCTATGTTGTAACATATGCAATCATAATAATATTTAATGAGTATTTAAACAGGTAAAGAATGAGTTAGGGAGATTCTAAGCACATGGAACAAGAAGAAATTCGAGTGTGAAAATATAATTATAAGAGAAGGTTTAATAGTGATAACGGGCCACTACAAGAGAAAGAACATAAAAGTGGCAGTGATAAATGTTTACTCTTCTTACTTAGTGAAGGAAAAACACAAGTTGTGGGAAGACATAAATCACGTAGTTTAAAATCTGTCATGTAAGAACTTTTGTGTGATAGGGGATTTCAATTCCGTAAAAAAACTTGAAGAGAGAAAAGGAAGCAGTGAAAGAGGTAGAATAACAGAAGAAATGAGAATATTTATTGAATTTATTCAGAATCTAGAGGCACAAGACTTATCGATCGTTGGAAGAAAGTTCACATGGTATGGAACAGATAGATCATCAATGAGTAGGTTGGACAGAACCCTGGTATCTACGGAGTAGATTTGAGAGTGGAAAGAGAGTAAGCAATTTGTATTAGATAGGAGTATTTCAGATCATTGTACGATAATAGTTAAAGAAAATAGTATAGATTGGGGATCAAAACCTTTTAGATCTCTGGATGTATGACACAAAGAAAAGAGGCTTAAGGATGAGGTAAAAGGATTTTGGGAAGGAACAAAGCTCTTAGGGTGGGGAATGAAAAGTTGGTCCAAAAAGTTACAAATGCTCAAAAATCACCTGAAGAGATGAAATAAAAAATCGTTTGGGAATTTGAATCTAGCAAAACAAAGCATGATCAATAAGATAAGTGAGATGGACCGTAAAGACGAACTACATCAGTTGGATGAAGAAGGAAAGAATGAAAGAATGATGTGCTAAATAGAATTGAGAAAAACAATATTGAAGATTGCATCTATGGAAATGCATTAAAGATGAGTGGATAAAGGAAGAGGATATAAATTCAAAATTTTTCCACTCTATGAGTAGTTGGAGAAGAAACAAGGTAGAGTTACCAGGTATCATGATAAGAGGGACGTGGTGTCAGGATCCTGTAAGAGTAAAAGAAGAGGTTATGGAACATTTTAAAATAATATTCAAACGAGACACAAGATTGAGAGTTAAACTAGAAGGAATATTGTTTGAAAGAATAACAGAGGTACAAAACGAGGCCTTGGTTAGAGAAATATCAGAGGAAGAAATAAGGGAGGTTGTTTGGAGCTACAAAAGTAGTAAAAGTCCAGGGTCGGATGGATTCAATTTTTGTTTCATAAAACATAATTGGTTTACGCTGAAGGTGGATATAGTTAAAGCTATTGAAGAATTTCAAAGGGAGGGTAATATTCCAAAATGATGTAACGCATCTTTCATTGCACTCATCCCAAAAGTAGAAAATCCTGTGGACTTGGATGAGTATAGACCTATATCCCTGATAGGCAACTTGTATAAGATAATAACAAATGTTCTGGCAGGTCGCTTGAAAGGAGTGTTAAATAAGCTAATAAGCGCTTCTTAATCTACGTTCCTGGAAGGTAGAGGTATCTTGGATAGCGTGGTGGTGGCGAATGAGGTTATACATGATACAAGAGTAAAAGGAAGAAATGTTTGGTAATCAAGGTAGATTATGAAAAAACTTATGACTCGGTGGATTGAGAATTTCTTTTTTATATGTTAGGAAAACTTGGTTTCTGCAGGAAATGGGTGTGCTGGATCAAAGCATGTTTAAATTCAACTTCTATATCAACTCTTGTGAACGGTAGTCCAACTATGGAATATGTAAGGATGATGAGGGTAGAACTTGGTTTGATAAACAAGTAACATGGAAGATAGGAAACATGGAGAAAATTAACTTTTGGGATGATGTGTGGGTTCGGGAATAGAGCTTAGGTAATGTGTACCCAAGGTTAAAACAGATAGGATTAAGCAAAGATGCGGTGTTATCAGAACAGGGCGAATGGAGTGAAAATAGATGAGAATGGAAAGTAAAATGGAGCAGACAACGTTTTGAATGAGAGAAGAAAATGGAGGAGGAAATGTTAAGCAAGATTCAGGGCATAACCCTTAATAGGGGTGTAGAAGATACGTGGTTGTGGGGATCAAATAAAAATCAAGGTTACTCCGTAAAGGAAGGGTACGAGATCTTATCCAAAGAAACTTGCAAGGAGAACGAGGAGATTTTCTAGTGGTATTGGAAAATTAAAGCGGTACCAAAAGCCATGGTCATAGGGTGGATAATTCTTCAAGATGTGATCCCTACTAAGGTGAATTTAGTTAGGAGAGAGACCGCTATAAATGATTCAAAATGTGTTTTGTATGGAGTTGAGGATGAAACATCCAATCATCTTTTTTCACTTGTAAGGTGACCAATGTAATCTGGGAAAAGTGTTTTAGGTGGCTGAGAATTAGTTTCGTGAGTCAATGTGAGGCGAAAGTAAGTCTGGAAAGCTTTGCTCTAATTAGTTGTTTGGGAACGAAAGGAAATATGATGTGGAAAAAACTCTGGGTACACTACAAGAAAAACATCAAATAGTGACCGAAAATTCGGTCACTAAATCTACAAAATCGGTTACTAATTAAAATAGTGACCAAAATAGTGACCAACCTGGAATCGGTCACTATTTCCTTGGTCACTGATTTTAGTGACCGATTCATGACCGAATCAAGTGACCGATTCAATGGATCGAATCGATGATCGATTCGATGACCGATTATATATAACCAAATCTGTCAATCGAATCCAGTCACTAAATCAATGAAAAAGTTAATCAATAACAAATTTAATTCTTTTTATTTATTTACACTTTTATTATATCTATTATTTATTTTCCCTATTTTTTAATTATATTATATTTTGCTTATTTAAGTTTTTATTTATATTTATTTCCCCTATCTTTATTATATTTTTTAGAAGTTTAACTTATTATTAGGTGGTTTATTATCATTGTCAGATTCGAACCCTGTACCTTAGAGTTGGAGGCTGAAACTCCAACCACTGAGCTACTAGGATCTTTTAATAATAACTTACAAATAAATTATATTTATATACAAATAAATGTATATCCGTATAAATATATAAATATAAAATCTATAAATAAAAATATATTTATATATTTTAATATATAAAATCTACAAATAATGGTATATTAGTATAAGTATCGTATATTTGTATTTTAATTTTTAATTAAATTAAAATTATGCTAATAATGTATATTAATATATGAGGGGATAATATTGATATATTTGTATATATATATATATATATATATATATATATATATATATATATATATATATATATATATATATATATATTTATATATATTTATATATTTATATATTGATATATTTATATATTAATATATTTATATATTTATATTTTTATATTTTGATATATTTATATATTGATATATTTATATATTTATTTATATCCTTATACATTTATATCTTTATATATTTATATATTTGAAAAAAAATATTAAATTTTAAAAATAATATTATATTTTTAAAAATAAATATTAGAAAAAGATTTAAAAATATATATAAATTATATTTACATTTACAAAATATTAAAGATATATGTTTATATCTTTACATATTTATATATATTTATATGTTTATATTTTTACATATATTTATATCTTTCCATATTTATATATTTATATATAAAGATATTAGTTTTGTATACAAATAATATTATAATATAGTATATTATACTATTAGTATAGTATACAAATAATATGTTAGTATAGTATAGTATACAAATTATTAATTTTGTAATTTATATACAATGAAAATAATATAATGGTATATTGGTATAGTATATTTGTATTCTAATTTTTAAATAAACTAAAATTACGCTAAATGTATAATAATATATGAGAGGATAATAAATTTAATCCAATTACTTTTATAAATATATAAATATAAAATCTATAAAATATTAAAAATGATATTATATTTTTAAAAACAAATATTAGAAAAAGGTTTAAAAACTAGTATTATCTTAAATTTATTAAAAGTATAATTAAATCTCTATTTTCTTAATTTTTTTTTAAACTTCTCAATTCTACATTTTTGTAAGTTCTATCATTATATTATATCATCCTCATCTCACTCCCATGTTTCTACTTTATCTTTACAATAGTCAATATTCTTAACTAATTTATAGTTTTAATTATAATTTCTTAGTATATATTTTGAAATTAATCAATTCTAATCTATTATTTGAAAAACTAATCAATTCTAATCAATAATTTAGAAAACTAATCGATTATAATTAATTATTTGAAAAAATTATCAAATATGATCGATCATTTCAAAAATATAATCGATCAGAATCAATTATCGCTCGAGCGAGACTAGACTCGCTCAAGCTAAATACACCCGAGAGTACCAATTTTGTGCAGGGCAGCTTCGCCGAGCGAGAAACTTATCGCTCAAGCGAAATACAGCTTAGATAGCTGCTACACAGGAACCGCTCTTAAAAGCTCACTTAGATAGCGGTTAACCGTTGAACCGCTATTATATGGTTACCATTATGATCGGTCGTAATGCAATTATGACCGATCATAACTATTTTAATCGATTAAAATCTAGTTTCAATCGATTAAAACAATTTCTCGACAGCCGCTTTAATCGATTAAAACTTATTTTTATCAGCTTAAAATAACTTGAAAACTTATATTAACTATTTTTTTATATTATGTTTTTAAATTTTCTATTAGAGAAAACCTTTCGTAATTCAAAATGTTAAATACTTTTAAATATTAAAATTAACTTTGTCAAAAATTAGGAAAAAAAATTAATCCAAAAGAGTTCAAAAATGTATTATAATATTGTCAATTTTGAGTTTAATTATATGGTTCATTCTCAAAGTAGAAAAATATAATTTAAAATTTTAATACTAAAATTAAAAGATTAAATAATAATAAATTTAATTCTTTAAATTCAAGTAGCTAGAAACTAAAATTATAGTTTCTCTGTTTGAAATAATTAAAATAAATATTTAAAAATAAAAATCAAAACTAGTATTATCTTAAATTTATTAAAAGTGTAATTAAATCTCTATTTTCTTAATTTTATTTGTTTCAAACTTCTCAATTCTACATTTTTGTAAGTTCTATCATTATATTATCATCCTCATCTCCTCCCATGTTCTACTTTATCTTTACAATAGTCAATATTCTTAACTAATTTATAGTTTTAATTATAATTTTTTAGTATATATTTTAGAAATTAATCAATTCTAATATATTATTTGAAAAACTAATCAATTCTAATCAATAATTTAGAAAACTAATCGATTATAATTAATTATTTGAAAAAATTATCAAATATGATCGGTCATTTTGAAAATATAATCGATCGGAATCGGACTTCGCTTGAGCGATAAGTAGTCTCGCTCAAGCGAAATACACCTCGGATATCTAATATGCACTTTAGATAGCGGCTTCGAGGGAACCGCTATTATATCCTCTCAATTATAATCGGTCATTTCAAGTTAGGATCGATCAGGATCGTATTTCGCTCGAGCGAGAAAAGTGTCGCTCAAGCTGAAATACACCCCGAGAATGCGAATTCTGTGCACTTGAGTTTCGCTCGAGCGATAATATTGTCGCTCAAGCGCAATACATTTTAGATAGCGGTTCCACAGAACCGCTCTTAAAAGTGAACTTCTAATAGCACTTAACCATTAACCGCTATCTTAATTATACTTTAGATAGCGGTTAAGGTGGAACCGCTATCATATCATCTCAATTATGTTTTGCAAAATACCTCTACAAATGTTTTTAACAATTAAAAACAAAGTATTTTGACAAAAGCTTTCTCAAATGCCTCTACAAAGTATTTTTAACAATTATATTGAGTTTAATTCTACAAATTAAAAGATTAAATAATAAATTTAATTCTTTAAATTCAGTAGCTAGAAACTAAAATTATAGTTTCTCTGTTTTAAATATTTAAAATAAATATTTAAAAATAAAAATTAAAACTAGTATTATCTTAAATTTATTAAAAGTGTAATTAAATATCTATTTTCTTATTTTTATTTGTTTCAAACTTCTCAATTCTACATTTTTGTAAGTTCTATCATTATATTATCATCCTCATCTCCTCCCATGTTTCTACTTTATCTTTACAATAGTCAATATTCTTAACTAATTTATAGTTTTAATTATATTTTTTAGTATATATTTCGAAATTAATCAATTCTAATCTATTATTTGAAAAACTAATCAATTCTAATCAATAATTTAGAAAACTAATCGATTATAATTAATTATTTGAAAAAATTACCAAATATGATCGATCATTTCAAAAATATAATCGATCAGAATCAATTATCGCCGAGCGAGATAGGCTCGCTCAAGCTGAAATACAACCCGAGAGTACTAATTTTGTGCAGGGGCGTTTCGCTCGAGCGAGAATATTGTCGCTCAAGCGAGATGAGGTTTACATAGCGGTTACACAGGAACCGCTCTTAAAATATGACTTAGATAGCGATTAACCCTTGAACCGCTATTATATGGTTTCAATTATGATCGGTCGAATTCATTTATGACTGATCATAACTATTTTAATCGATTAAATCTTGTTTCAATCGATTAAAACAGTTTCACACAACGTTTTAATCGATTAAAACTTATTTTTATCGCTTAAAATAACTTGAAAAGTTTTAGGAGAAAGTTTTGCAAGTATTTCAATCGATTGAATCGCTGAACAATCGATTAAATCAACTTAGAAGATTTTTTGTAAAGTGTTTTAATTGATATAAACGTTGTCGTATTAGTTAAAACAAATCAGTTAAAGAATCAAGAACGTATTAATGGATTAAAAGAAGTTTTAACAGATTAAAACTGCACTTTTAACATATTAAAAGAATCTTTTAACAGATTAATTAAACCAATAGCTTTGAAAATCTTCTATAAAAACAGTTTGGCTTGAACTTTTTTAACATACATTGAATATATCATCTTTAAAAAATAAATAAATATATATATATATATATATATTTTCATTTTAATTTTCAAATATTAATTTTTTTATGAAATTAATTTTAATTAAAAAAATTAAAGTGATATATATATATATATATATATATATATATATATCCAACTATTAAATTATTCAAGATATTAATATAAATTTAAAATATCAATTCAAGTAATTAAAATAATTTTAATTTTTTATAAATACATTGAAATACATTCTTATTAACATACAAGTAATATATATATATATATATATATATATATATATAAGAGACTAAATTAATAATTAATTTAATTATTGATTTAGTGACCGATCTGACTGAATCGATCGAATCGGTGACCAATCGTGACCGAATCGGTGACCGAATCGATGATCGAATCGGTGACCGAATCGTGACCGAATCGGTGATCGAATCGATGACCGATTCGGTGACCGAATCGATGACCGAATTGGTGACCGATTCTGTGATCGAATCAATGACCGATTCTGTGACTAATTTAATAATCAATTTTAATTTTTTTATTCACATGCTAAATTAAAAAATAAAATCAAATAATTATATTACTAAATTATTTAATAAGTTAGTAAACAATTTTTTTAAAATATTTATAATTTTATTAAAAATGTTATCAATTATTTTAAATCATTAAGTAAATTTATATTTAAAATATTTTAAATAAAATATTTATATAAATGAAAAATAGTTATCGGTTTAAAAATTATTTTTTTAGTGATCTGAAATTTTAGTCACTAAATCGATTACTAAATAATAAAGTGATCTGAAATAGTAACCGATTTTTTGTGACCGAAAATTCGGTTACTATTTCGATTACTAGACTAAAAAATAATAATTTGGTTACTAGACTAAAAAATAATAATTTGGTTACTGATTCGGTCACCGATAGTAACTAAATTTTTCGGTCACTGATTTCGGTTACTATTTGACATTTTTCTAGTAGTGGTAACGGTGGTATATGAAATATGGTCTCAAAGGAATAAATGTATATTCAAAAACAAAAATTTTAATGTGGAAGTATGATTTAGTAAAGTGAGTGTCAAATTCATTGATTGGTGTGCTAGAGACCGGAGATGAGCGAGTTTAACAAATTCTGATTGGTTTTATGAAACGGTAAGATGCCTGAGGTTAATAGCCCTATAACTTCTTTTCTCTCTGTACTGGCTAGTATATGTTTTAACAGGTAATTGAAGATAGCCTAATACAAAGATGGGATCCCGTACTAGGAGATGGATGGAGAAGCATTCAAGGTTTACTCAGTAGAACGTTGTTGTTGCGAGGGCTGAATGGATGGCAGCTGGAGAAGATAGAGCTCAAAAGGGACTTTAACTCCGGGTTTACATATTGGCATGATCTGTTGTACTGGAAAGTGATAGGAAACCACTTGTTACAAACTCCAACAACAAATGCAAGAGTCCGGTAAGGGGCTTAGGCAAACCGTAACCAAAATTACAAGATGACTGTTGAGGGAAGTGGGATACTGTTTCATATGAAATACAAGAGGATACACAAGACCTTTTCAAACCATTGATAATTGTATGTGTTGGTGCTACTTATATTATATGGATGTTAAACTTAAAATTGTGTTGAGGGCAACCCTCCACCAGCAAGGTGGGCCGGTTCCCGCTCCATCAGAAAATAAAAAATGAAAGTGATGAAACTTGTTGGGATTCCAGAGTATGTCCAAAAGATATGGAAGTTTAGTGGAATTGGGTAGAGATTTAAAATGTCTATATACCTTGCTGTAATCTTTTTTTTTTTTTTTTCAATGTTAGGTTTTTATCTAAATCTAGTTTTCGCCAAGCTCAAATATTTGAAATTGTTACTTAGGCGTATAAGACTCGCCAAATTTTATGTTTTACCAAGTTATTTTGTTTTCTTTAGGTTATATTTGGGTTGAAGTACCCTTTTGTATTTTTATTAATTTTATTATTTGTATTTTTATTAATTTTATTATTTGTTGTCGATAAAAAAAAAATTATAAGTTTTGTGCAGCTATAGGTCAATAATGCAACAAGATGGAGTTTCAAATACATTGCCGGCAATTTAGAAACACTTTGCTCGAAAGGTTATATAACAGTGATTGGAAAGCATGGACACAGTGGTTTGCACAATACATAATTTGGATTACTGTTAACTTTTTATGCAACTTTTCTTCTGAAATTGCATTAGGCTTCATTATCTGAAACTTGGGCTCGGTTAACATGATATATGCCTTTAATAATTAATGTATATTTCTTAATAAAAAAATAGTATAATGTCTCTTAATAATTATAAAGTAATAACACATATAAATAAGATCAATACGATGAAAATATAATTATTTTTATAATTAGTTTATTATATAATTAAATTTTTATTTTATATTTACTATATATAGTTGATTGGCTCAAACTCATCAGGTTTGAGATTGATAAACCCGTTACCGTTACCCATTTTAATGTATTAAATAAAGTCTAATTCTATTAAATAAAAAATATTATAATTGCATTGGGTTAGGATGAATTGGTATGTGAATTTGGTGGAACGTAATTACATTTTTATTATAACCATGTTTGTCTTTATTTAAAAAAAAATCTTATTAATAAGAAAACATGCACGTTCTAATGTAAATTTATTATTAAAATAAATTGACATCTGTATTTTTAAATTCACATTATGTCATCCTTTAAAACAAACAGTCCTAACCCAATTCAATTATGTTTTTTTTTTTTTTGACAATTAAACTATTTGTCGCTCTCCAACGTTGTAGAAAGAGATGACAGACAAGGCAAAGAATAAAAAAATGTGGAAAAAATGTTTTTGTTTTGAAAGTAGTTATCATATATAATACCAAAATTTTTAACTCCTACACACAATATTTAAATGGTCTAATTGAATCATTATTAGTGATTCATATGCTAATTAGTAGCAAGTAATAATCACATGTGATCTTAAACATCCACGCTGTGCATCTTAATTATTAACAGTAACTATGTAATCTGCAACATTTGTTTAATTGTTTTTGGAAATGGAATAATAGCTACTGTTTTTAGTTTTTTTCTTCCACAATAATTGTTAATGAAAGGTAGATGCATGAATACATGGTGCTTGCTAATCTTTTATTTATATAATTTAAATTTTAAATAAATATATTTTATTTTTGTTCGGAAAATAATTAATTTTTATATTTTTAAAAGAGATTAAAAAATACCTCATATGTGTGTGTTAAAATTTGAACATAATTAATTTAATTTGAATTAATTTCTACCTCATATACACTGAACCACTCTCACATAATTGCAAAAGACTTTATTCCTATCCAGGAACATGTTGAATGGATTGCGGATAATGTTTTTGTATCAATAATTTGAAATCAACTCCTGAAACAGTAAGGTCCGCTACTAAAACCTAACTTCCAATGCACACATCAAATTAACGTTATCTACACATATCAATTAGTTATGGAAGAAGAAAATTTACATACCAATGTAACTAAAAAAAAATAATTAAAGCCCTAAACAAACTATTTATTTTAAATCAATGTATATTTATTTAACATTTTAAATAAAAAAGAAATATACATGAGACCGTTTTAACCTGTTTCGTTCTAATCAAGCACAATAAATTCCTTTTATTAACACCACCTTTATCATCATAAGTCTCAAACAATTAATTTGATGGAAAAGAAAATGTTTAATTTTTAGGAAGTTGAAGTTAACATTATAATGAAATTTTAAGTTTTTTTCTTCAATTATATTATGTAATGTTTTCAAATTTTATAAGGATATATGAACAATAATATAATGTTTTTAAAACAATACAAAAGTTTATATATGTAGAATTTCAAAAAGACTGGAATGAAAAGGTGTTAGTATAAATTTTTCTTAGATTTATGTTTTGAAATATAACGTTTGCAAAATATAATGTTTGTCTCTATTTGTTTTTCTTGGATGTTTCCCACAGAATCGTTCTTAGGGGAGTTAGAATCTAACTAATTCATTTAAAATAATGTTTTGCTAAAATAAAATATCCATATTATTTCTATTAAATCATTTTACATTTAAATTTAAATATACAAATACACTAAAATCACGTATTTTTTAAAATTGAAAAATTAAATGGATCAATTTGCAAATATAAAGACAGATAAATTTGTGTGAAAAAGTAAAAAAAAAAATCATAATTTTCTGTTATAATTATTGTAAAACTCACTGATTTAACAAGATGAGTTATGAATGAATGATACACAAGGAACAAGGAACAGTAATGTTTTTTTTCCTCCATTTTTAAAACCAAGAAAAAAATTAACCAATTAACAAACATTAGACTAATTGACAACTAGTATTTTTTGATTGTTTCACTTGAGATACTAAATCAAGAAGTAAATCTTAAAGAAAGAGACACACCAGAGATTAACTGACATTGGATCTGGCTCTATTAATGAAATTGTGGCCACCATGCATCGACCACTTCAATAAACACACAGAAAGAGACAATGGAGGAAAAATCCAAACGGCATAGCCAAATTTAACAACATAATTCTATTACTACTACTAACTTGGTGTTGTCCTATATCTCTATCTCTCTCTCTCTCTCTCTCTCTCTCTATATATATATATATATATATATATATAACCATACATTAAATTGAAGTAAACAGAAGCTACCAAAAACTACGTAAACATCATATATAATGTAGTAAGATATACAAGCCTCGAAATCTAAAGTAAACAATTCTTTTAAAGAGTGAGAAAAAAGTAAATTCAACTTTTGATGACAATGCTAATAGTCAATATTATTCATGATAACTCATAAACATTAACTGTTAATTCTTCTTATCAGCGTACAATTACTTATTTTACATTTTCTCACTTTAGAATAGTAAAAATAAAGGAAAATTCAAGGCATGTTCAACTTGTTACCACACTTGCACCTCCATGCTTCTGGGTAGTACTCTGCGGTCACCGGAGTACCCGGCGGCACCGTCACGTGCACCGGTATGCAGGGTGTACACTTGCCACACTTGAAGGTGCATAGGGGTGGAGATGACCCTGGTCCACCTAGAAACCTCCTCGCCCAATCTAGGGAAGCTTCTGTTTTGCCTTCAAACACCATGCCATGTCCAGTTCTCCCCTCATATTTCTGGTAAAAAAAAAATAGTTACTCAATGGTTAGTGTTGAATTAGTAAAATTGAAACAAATAAAGCACCCAAGCACCATGGGCCATACAAACAGATAAAATGGGTGAAACATATGTTTCTCTAATCTCTATGGTGGATGTGGCAAGTGGGACCATAAAGGATGCATGATCCTTATTAGCATGGATGAATACTGAATAGTCAGCGATCAATTCAGTGTACTGTGGACCCAATAAGGAAGCACATGGTCCACTGAACCCTTGTTTACTCAATCAATCACAGTTGACTCTTGTATCAGATGACTCACATTTTGCAAAGGTTCCTGCGCCCTGCAACTTTTTTTTGGTGCATTAATTACATCTTCTGTGTTTGGAGGGTAAAATGTTGGAGATTTTAAAAATTGCTTTTTAAGTCTTCAATTCAAGAATGAGTTATACTATTCTAGCTTAATAACCAGGTAAGCAAACTCTAATGTGGTAATTCATAGTTAGATGCACATTAAGTAATTGGAGTTAAGATAATAAGGTCCCAGAAAAAGAGTAACAAAGAACATAAATTTTTTATCAAAGTAAAAGTACAGATATGGGTTAACGTTAATGCTAGGTGGAAAAAAATATGATCATTTCTACCTGATGATCTGCATGAGGTTTGGCCAACATGGAACACATGCTTGCATCTGCATTGGAGAAGGGATGAAAGTTGCAGTGAATTTATGATTTTGAATCAGTTTCATCATTTGAGCAAAACTACGGGAGTAAAGAAAGTGATGGAAAAGTAGAAAGGTTGTTTTGGTGTTGCATACCTAAACATGCAATGGTAGTGCCATATGTTGTGCTGCTGAAGATCAGTGATAGCATGAAGAAAAAGAAGTAAACTGTGGTATAAAAATTGGTTTTGTTTATGAATTTGTTGGCTCTTGACATCTTCCTCTCCATTACAAGAAGAAGAAAGACCCTTCAGAAAGCCTCTAGATCAACAACACTTCTGTGGAGGTTGCCAAAAATATGCCTGACACTCTCTCTCTGACCTTTAAAGAACCTCTCTCTCTCTCTCTCTCTCTCAAGCTACAGGCCAGTTGTAGGGTTTACAACACCATGGACTTGTACGTACCATGCAAATGTGAAGCTAAACAAACACCTAAATGCATAACACTTGAACCCATTTGTCTGGTTTGTCTAGAACTTAAAAAACATATGCATGTCATGAATTCTAAGAATATGCCATGATGTAATTAAAGACAAAACAAAATTTGTACACACACATAAAAATTATAATAAATATAATTTTTAAATATTTATTGTAAAAGTCGTACAAAGTTATTCTTCATCAAATGAACTAAATTATACACGTGTAAAGAATTTTACAATCTGATAAATTTAAAGAAAAATTACATGTACATATTTATGGACTTAATTATATCTTTAGCTAAAGTTAAAACATTAGAAGTAAAATATGTGACATTCGCCAAGAATATTTCAAATATATGGACACTACTGAATTAGGATGATACAGGTACACCAGTGTCTTGAAGTGTAGAAACCAGCGTACGTTTTCCTTCTCTCACTTCACACATACTTTGTTATTGTGATTGTGATAAAGACACATGGTATTAAAAAGAGAGAGAGAGAGAGAGAGAGAGAGGAGAAATAATAGTGAAAGATGGAAAAGTGGATGGATCGAATGTGACAAGGATTATGCAATGAGGTGGTGTGGGTCGTGGCAGAGGTGCTTGCGTTACACAGGACATGATAGATTAAAAACAAAGTAGTATAATAAACAAATGTCTATCTATGCCAATCGTAGCTTCATAGGCTATATATACCATGTTTGGCAAACAACACTTTCTTGGATTTTTTTCAATGCACAAAATATTAATTAGAATGCTAATCCACACAGTGTAAAACATGGACATATTTCTCATCAGAACTTTCTTTTTATAGAGTCAAAATTATAGAAACCAGAGACTCAAATATTAACAAAAATTAACATTGAGACAAAGACTTATGTTAACGAAATGATACCTGTTATTTGGATATGGAATAAGCATTTGCATTGTTTATGTTGAAGTTTCCAGAACAGAATTAGTCATTGTTTTCAACAATGAATAAATTCTATTAATACAATTCAAAAGTATTTACCAATTAAGATATATATAACAAGATTATCTTGCATGTTGTTTTTTTGTTCCTCCCAAGGATTTTTTCCAACCCAGAGAAAGTAAGAACCATTCCATTCCCTGCTGCTTTCTGCTCTCACTGCAGCAATCCTTTTTCCCATTTCCCACATTTACTTTTTTTTTTTTCCTTTGCTTGTCCCCTTATCAATATGCTTCCTGTTCTCGTGCCACACTTATTCAAAAACTGTTTAACAACTCCAATTTAAAAAAAAAAATTGAAAATTAGTTAGTTATAATGACATACTTTTTGGCTAAGAAAATTGTACTTTTTTAATATAATTGAACCATAAAATTAACAGTATGGCAAAAAAAATAAAATAAAAAATACATATTTAAAATTGAAAATTTAATTAAAATCATAGTTTTTTTTTTAATTTTGAAAGCTAAAATAGAAAAAAATAATAACAAAGATAAAAACATGGATCATAAATTAAAAAGGACAAAAATTATAATTGAACTCATTTTTATTTTAAAAGTAAAGCAACTGTTGAACATAATATTCACTGTTCAGCAGAAAATGATATTATGTCTGTAAGTGAAAGACTTAGATGATATGCATAAGGAAATTCTTATTTGAATTACTGTGATTTTAAGTAACTTTATATAATTTGAGAATTTGGGCAAACAAGGTATCCACAGCTTAAGGACAAGCTTTACAAGTAGCAGTGAATTACCATAGCCTAATATAGAGACCAATGAAATATGAGAAGTGCATATCTTTGTTCTCATGTGAAACAAATTGTTTGGTCCTAACTATCTTTTCCCTTACCATTTACAACCCAACCTTTCTGATATCACATGCACTGTTTCTTAACTTTCATTTGGTAGTAATTTGAAAGCTATAACTCTTTGAAATGAGGTCCTCTGTTTTTCACTTTTTGCTAACAATTAGCATAACATTTCAAGAGCTACAAACTTAGTCAACTCTATCTACTTATGTTATGCTATGCAAAAGCTGCAATATATCCAATGGCTAAGCCCTAAACCACGTATGCAAATATGAAAATCTAATATAACTCTTTAGCATGTATAGTTTTTCTGTATCATAGCTTACTCAAGATATTAAAGTTACGCTAAAGTTGAAATTGGATCTATGAATGAGTACGTTAATAACAAGACGAGTTATATAATTTTAACACAACTTTTACTGTACAACACTTTTTCTTTTACTCTCCAGCAAATTATTTACCTTACACTTCTCTCTCTTCTCTTGGTAAAAAGTATTGAAAGTGCTTTAGGGTCATATGAAGCCTAGCTAGTTCTATGATACTGACAAAGCTAATACAAAGCATTTTATTTCTTGTCAGTTGACAGTGGACCAAAGGCTCCCCTAGTTTAAATTAGGTCCGTGAAATTGACTACGGAGACAAACAAGCAGAGGAGGTAAATCTAGAACATGACCCGCATGTAATGGTCTTGAATGGACAAGTAGAACACTTTTAGCACTACACAGGCACAATAATACATACTGCAGGCTTTATATATGTAAGTTGTTTTGTTCTTGTGTGTGCATGATCAAATTTGGTGAGAGCTTGAGCAGGTGATAAAGGTTGACAGATGATGGAATCACGGATTTGGTGAAAAGGAAGCTCAATGCCTTAGAGTGTTAGGTTGTTCACACCCTCTTGTTTTCATGCATGGTTCTTCAATGCCTGTCATAATATGCAAGATATGATGTCTCCAGCAGCTTCCTTCGAATCACATACTTTGCATGCAAATGCAAGCTTAGGACTGATCCTTCCTTGCCCCACCACACGTTGGAGGAAATTTGATGGTGACATGTGCAGGCAATTGTGTCCTAATAAAGTTCTCATTCTCTCAATTATTCAGCTTGGAATAAATGCTAGCTGACACTTTTTATTCTTTGTTTGTTTTTTCCCTTACCCTTTTCCTTAACTCATCTGAATTTCATAGATGGATATATCTTTACCTGACCTCTTTCTCTATCGTGAGCTATGATTTTTCACATTGGAGGAAAAGTATAATCCGCAAGATAGCAAGATAGTGATGGATTGTTGTGCTCTATAGGTAAGTTCACATGTAATATATATTATTAATCTTTTGTCACTAAACAATCGCTGAATTGAAACTTCCCTAACAAAATGAAGTGACACTTACTTCTGTTAACTGAATCATGTCAAAATAAAATTTGAATTAATGTATCTGTTCACTAAAATTACATTAAAATACAAATGGCCGAAAAAAGATAGGTTGGACACTGCTGGTTGAAATGCAATACTAACTAGTTATGCAAAGAAGGGTTGGTTCAGTGATGCTGAGGAGTGTTTGAGCAGATGGCAGTAAAGGATTTGATTTCTTATAACTCAGTGTTTGAGCAGATGCAATTTTTTGAATGGCAAAGAAGAATGTGGTTTCATGGAATTTTTTACTTTAAAAGTGGTGTGACCTGAGTTCTGCTTGGCCATTGTTTGAAAGGATTTTAAGTCCTAAGGATAGATGATGAGGCTACTCACATTTTCAATCTTGCAAGAATAGAAGGTGACCCTAGAAATGTTTTGGGCTTTAACTATTTATACTTTCTTAACTCACTAAATTCACTCATTTTTCTTTATTTTTTTTCAAATATGAAATTACCCTATTAATCTTAATTTGCCTTTCTTGTTCATATAGTTATTATATTCACATATTCCCTTTTATCTCATTTTCATTCCCCATCAGTTCCAACCAATCAATGCACCCAATGAACTTTTTTTTTTTTTGAAAAATATACAAAACCTCATCATTGGGAAAATTTGTAAAAATACTGAACAATTTCGCAAAGTACTTTCTGGAACTATCTCAAAATTTACTTTTCGAAACTCTATTAAAATATATCTTTTGGATCTCTCTTGGTAATTATACCTTTAATTTTGTACATACAAAATCAATTTTGAGCCCAAAATAAGGTAAAATTTACATACCCTAAAAATATAGAAAAGTAATAGAAATGATTGAGGGTACAACCAAAGTGGATTGTGAAGAATAGAGTTTAGGGTTTGTATTTTTTTACATAAAAGGGAATATTTGGTAATAAAAGTTTAAATACAGGAAAACTAGCATATATAGAATTTTAGGGGAGTGTAAATAGTAAAAACTTTAGTTTGTCACATATCATGTGCGTTTTAAGCCTATGAAAAGACTCTTGCTTTCTGTATCTCATAATTTTTTCTTGTATTTCTATATTCTAAGTCAAATATCTAAACCAACTTTTTCATAATTTTGTTTTTTACTCTAACTTCTTTTTTTATTTGTGTATAACTTCAACACATTCATCCTTTGGTTATTTGATTTTTTTTGTTATCATCTCCATTGAAGGTATTCTCTAATAATTAAAGGTAAGTAATTCTTAATATTATATATGAATTACATGTTCTTGTACTCAAATTGTATAAACAGATCCAAATTATTCAATCTAAAACAGTATCACAAAAATGAAATTAAATTCTAGGAGAGATAATCTAGAAATGCATTCTGGACGTTGTAGAATGTGTTTATGGAGTGGGTGTTCCATAAAGCATTGTTGGGAAAGTCTTTTGAGATTGGATATTCCAGAAATGTATTTCTGATTGGTTTTCTAGAATGTGTTTCCAGAAAAAATCTTTTAGAAGACGCATTTTAGATTAGGTTTTTCAGAATATGTTTTTAAAAAAGTGTAAAAATACATTCTATAAATAAAATGAAGATAAGTGTAAAAATAAAATATAATTTAATTTAATCAAGGAGACGCGGGAAGAACGTGTGGGTGTGCAGCAAGTAACAGCCAAATGAAAAATGCCCCTGCAACCTTGCATAGAGGCCCATAATATACTTTTGTCAATAAATTAAACTAAATAATAAAGAGGCTCCTTAAAAAAAAAATAAAAAAATCTGTAGTAGTAGAGAATCACCCAATTTTGAAATACTGGAGATTCCGCTGTTCAGCTCTTCTTTCCAAAAACAGGAACAAAGTAATAACAACATTTAATAATTATTGTCTCATTTCACAATGTTACAACAAGACTCTCACGATTTCACAAGTTTCTGTAATCAAAATAGAGAAACACATTCACAAGTTCCAGCCTTCCAAATGTCAGAACTCAGTATATAGTGCCAATCAATTTGAACTACCAATGCATCCCACATTGCACTTTCATCTGCCGGTGAGATTTTGTTTATACATTGTTGCCTTCTTCTGAACCTTACATTTTTTATTCCCAAATGCTTTTATATTCTTTAATTTGAATCTAACAACGTGTCTTTCTAGGACATGAACCGTGACAGTTAATTTAGCAAGTGACTATAGTCACTATTAGAGAAACAAAATCTAGAATTTGCTGTTTTTTTGTGTTTAATAACCCAATTTCCTCAAATGTCTTTCATTTGCCTTCTTTTGTTAAGATTTTGTCATTTTGTGAATGTCTCAGTGTTTGTTGAATTAAGGATCAACGTAAGAAGATTGATCATATACATGTATAGAAAGGTTTGATGTTTGCTAAGGATGGAATGTCCAAATACCATGAAATTCAATTCAAATATGTCAGAAATTGTTTGCAAGTTGGCCAAGTTCTATGCATTGAAATCCATTGGGGTGTTACCTCTGAAGTCCCCAATCTCCATCACTTTCACAAGCCAATTTGCATTGGTGCTTCTCCGAGTGAAAACAGAAATGTTGCAAATGAGGAGACCAAAAACTATAGCCAGTGAATCCATTCCCAACGCATTGAAATGCTTGTTGGAGAGGATTCATGCCCTGGTGTGGAGATCATGAGAATATTTGACACTGTTTCAGCTCTGAAATGGGCTTATCTTCACTTCAGCAAGCTCATTTCCCTTATGATCCACAAAAGCTGCACGAGAAAATCAAGAGGATAAATTAGAAGAGAGAAGCAAGTGTTTTGAATGTTGTAAACTTCAAGAATTTCTTCAAGGTTGCTTCAGAGTCCATTCATGATTTTGCCAAACCAATAATTAGTTTGATGAAAGCTTCGGGTTGGGACGTAGATGTCGCAACAAAATGGGCTGAGAATGCAGCTGTATATTCTAAAGGGTGTGACAAAAAACATGCTTTTAAGGCCTACATTGCGCGGAGAATGTTTCGAGGGGTTCCATTAACTTCTTATGATGTGAGTGATATTATGAAGTTTGATGATCCAATTGATGTACTGATGGAGAATCCAAACTCAGATTTTTCAAAATTTTGTGGAGCAAAGTATCTTATGGTTTTTCATCCCACAATGGAAGAGTCATTCTTTGGAAATTTGGATCACCGAGCCTTGATATTGAGCGGCAAGCACCCTAGAACTGAGTTCTATCAGTTGTTTGCAAAAGTGGCAAAATGGGTTTGGGTTTTATTAGGTTCTTCAGCGACAATAGATCCCCATGCAACCATGTTTTCTGTCAACAACAGAGATCCCAACTTCTCTGGTTTGTAAATGGAATCTGTTGAGGAGAAAGAGAGAATACTGTTCTGTCAGATTGTTGGGATGTGGGCTCCCAACTATGTATTTTTCTTCACAAATAGCCCACAACATTTGCCCATAGGGTGGCCAGTCATAAAAATACAAAAAGGAAGTGTCAAGAGGTGTCTGGGCAGAGAGCCCAGAGACAGAGAGAAAAGAAGAGAGCAGAGAGTTTCGTCTCCATAGAACCTCTGAATTTCCAGTCTAGATCTCAGTTAATTCCACCGTTGAATTCACATAAAATTTGGAGGGTGTATTTACGACATCATCGTCTCAGTTCTCACCGTTCAATTTTTCATTTCATCTTCTATGGATGGAGAAATCGAGCTTGCTAGAATCCCAAGAAGTTTCGGTAAAACCACGATCACCGATTCGTGAACTGTTGGATCGGTCTAAATTTTTGGTATCGATTTCCTGAGATGTGGTTCTAGGTTTTGACCGTTCGAATTTTGATTCAGAGATTTATACTGGGAGAAATTGTGCTAGAACAGTAGCACGAAGTAGAGATTTATACTGGGAGAAATTGTGCTAGAACAGTAGCACGAAGTTGTGAGTTTTTCAGCTTCTTATTCTCTTGTTGATTTATTGTATTAGCTGGATAGTTACACAAATTTGTGCAAATCATTGAGACACTGTTGTATCCTACCTTTGATCATAGTAGAGCTTCATTACTGGCTTATGTCCGTGGATTTTTACTTCTCGAATTAAGAGGGTTTTCTCACGTAAATAATTGTTGTGTCTCTTGCGGTGATTATTATTTTGCTAGGGTCATTTGCTATTATCTTTGCTCCTCACAGATTCTCACAAGTTTGGGAAAATTATATCTGCTGCGTAGTCTGAAAATTTAGTTGTATTGCTGTTTTTCTCATCAATACTCCCCCTCACAATTATGTGGAAGTGATCGCCAATCCGACGAATCTCACAGCAATACTTAAACTTTTATCTTGGTAGTGCCTTAGTCATCATATCAATACTATTATCATGTGTATGAATCTTAGCTAACTACAACATCTTAGCATCTAAAACATCACGTATCCAATTATACATCACATCAATATGTTTGGATCTAGAATGGAAGGTTGGATTCTTACCAAGATGTATGACACTTTGACTGTCAACAAACAATGGGTCCTACACAAAACCAAGTTCCTGCAAGAATTTCTTTAACTACAACAACTCTTTGCATGCTTCAGTAATGACAATGAACTCCGCCTCTGTGGTAGACAATGCTACACACCTTTGCAGTCTTGATTGTCATGCTACATCTCCCCTTGCAAACTTAACCAAGCAATCCTAAGTAGATTTTCTGGAATTAATGTCTTCAGCCATATCAGAATTTGAGTAGCCCACCATATTAGGCTTATCACCTCCAAAACAAAGTTTCATATCACTGGTACCACGAAGATACCTCAAAATCCATTTCACAGCATTCTAATGCTCTCTACCTAGGTTTGACAAAAATCTACTGACTGTACCAACAACATGTGCAATATTAGGTCTTGTACATACCATTGCATATATCAAACTGCCCATTGCAGATGCATAAGGAACTCTGCTCATATATGCCTTCTCAGCTTCATTTGAAGGACTTTGTTTAACACTTATTTTAAAATGAGTAGCAAGAGGAGTACTCACGGCTTTCGCATTTTCAATCTTGAATCTCTGCAACACCCTTTTAATATAGTGTTCCTGTGACAGCCAAAGCTTCTTTTCTTTTCTCTCTTGAGTGATTCTTACTCCAAGAATCTGTTTAGCAGCTCCTAAGTCCTTCATGGCAAATGACTCACCCAATTGCTTCTTCAACCTATTAATTATGGAAACATCTTTTCCAACAATAAGCATGTCATCAACATACAATAACAGGATAATGAAGTCATCATCAGAAAACTTTCTGAAAAAGACACAATGGTCAGAAGTAGTCTTCCTATAGCCTTGATCATGCATAAAAGACTCAAATTTCTTATATCATTGTCTAGGAGCCTGCTTCAAACCATATAAGCTCTTTCTCAGCCTACACACATAGTCTTCCTTGCCTTCAACAAGAAAGCCATAAGGCTGCTTCATGTAAATCTCTTCCTCCAAATTACCATGAAAGAAAGTTGTCTTCACATCCATCTGCTCAACCTCCAAATCAAGAGTAGCAGCTAAACTCAACACAGTTCTAATGGATGACATTTTCATCACAGGTGAGAAAATCTCATTGAAATCAACACCATTTTTCTGCCTGAAGCCTTTCACCACTAATCTGGCCTTGTACTTCGGAGATGTCGAATTAGCATCTTGTTTCACCCTGAAAATCCACCTGTTTTTTAAGGCCCTTTTACCCTTAGGCAATTTTACCAAGTCATAAGTTTGATTATCATGCAGAGATTTCATCTCATCTTGCATTGCATCCAATCATTGTTGTTTATGTTCACTCTCGAAAGCCTCTTCAAAACACTCTGGTTCTCCACCATCAATCAAAGTTATATACTCATAAGGAGGATACCTTGTAGAACGTTGTCTCTGTCTATTAGTCCTCCTGAGTTGGACTTGAGATGGTTCAAGTATATCACCAAGATCATCATCAAATTCCTCTTGAGCATCATCAATTGGAACATCTACTCCAACCTGTTGTTCATCAACATCATCATGTTGCTCATCACCATGTTGCTCATCACCTTGAGCTTCTGTTTCAACATTATCCAGATTATGACCTGGCAACCTCATCGAATTACCATAAGTGAAATTACTATCCTTTCTGGGTGTGGTCTTTTCTACCTTATCAATGTCTTCAATGATTTGGTCTTCCATGAATTGCACATCACGACTTCTAACAAGCTTTTTCTCAACAGGATCATATAACCTGTAGCCCAATTCATCTCACCATAACCAATAAAGATACATTGCCTTGTCTTCGCATCCAACTTGGATCTTTCATCCCTTGGAACATGAACAAATGCCTTACAACCGAAGACACGCAGATGATCATACTTCACATTCTTGCCAAACCAAATTTTGTCTGGCACATCACTGTCAAGAATAACAGTAGGAGTGAGATTAATAACATGCATCGTCATGTACAGTGCCTCACCCCAATAATATTGGGGTAATTTAGCATATGAGAGCATATATATCACTCTCTCAAGTAATGTCCTGTTCATCCTCTCCGCTAAACCATTCAGCTGAGGAGTTTTAAGAAGAGTCTTCTCATGAGCAATACCATGCTGCTTGCAATAAACATCAAAGGGTCCACGATACTCACCACCGTTGTCAGTACGATTGCGTTTCAGCTTCTTGCTTGACTGCCGCTCAACCATACTATGAAATTCTTTGAACTTTACAAGCACTTGGTCCTTCCTTTGCAGTGCATAGACCCATAGCTTCCTGGAACAATCATCAATAAAGGTAACAAAGTAAAATGCACCACTAAATGACTTTACCTTCAACGGGTCACAAACATCAGAATGCACTAATTCAAGCAACTCTGACTTCCTTGAGGAAGGATGCTTCTTGAAGGATACTCTAATTTGTTTACCAGTTATGCAATGAGAACATTTCTCCAATTCTGCAGTCTTTAATCCCTGAAAAACTTCCTTTTTAGCTACGCAATTTAGCCCTTTTTCACTGATATGACTAAGACTTCGGTTCCACAAAGATGCCTCCATATCCATGGCATTCACACTGTCTCTAGCAACCAAAGCTTTTGTCCAATACAGTTTAGCTGATTTTTCTCCTTTAACCACAACCAAGTTACCTTTGGTGAGTTTCCACTTTCCAGAACCAAAGTGGTTTTCATAACCACCATCATCAAACATCTGCATAGAGATTAAGTTAAAACAAACATCAGGAGCATGTTTGACTCCTTTAAGTAACAACTGCATTCCCATGTTGGTTTGCGGGCAAACATCACCAACACCAATCACCTTAGACACACCATCATTACCCATCTTCAACACTCCAAAATCACTAGAATAAGATGTGAAGAACTCCTTCCTTGGTGTAACATGCAGTGTAGCTTCACTATCAACTATCCACATGCTCTCATCTGATACAAGATGAACTGACTCGTGGTCACTGAGAATAACAAGATCACCACAAGTAGCAGTAGCAACACGATCATCATTATGTTCATTCTCCTTTTGCTTACTCTTCTTATCTTTATTCTCCTTTTTTCCACCGAAAAAAGTTCTTCTGTATGTGCCCCATTTTGTGACAATAGTGACACTCTATATTCTTGTATCTGGACTTGGACTTACTCATGCTCTTCTCTTTACTACCCTTTGGTTCCTTTTTCTGACTTCTCCCCCTATTTTCTGTGAAAAGTACTTCAAACTTAGATGAAGAATCGTGTGCCCTCCTTCTCATCTCTTCATTGAGAGCACCACTCTTTGGCATTTGCAAAGAAACAACACCATTAGGGGCTGAGTTCGTAATTGAAACCTGAAATGTCTCCCAAGACTTAAGTAAGGTATTCAGTAGTCATAGTCCCAAAACTCCATCATCAAATTTGATACCCATTCCAGACAATTGATCCAGGAGTCCTTGAAACTCATTCAAGTGATCAGAAATGGAAGAACTCTCCCTTTATCTCAAATTCATCAGACAGTTCAACAAACACAATTTATTGTTCCCTGACTTAGAAGCATACAAGGACTCAATCTTCTCCCACAAACTTCTCGCATGTGTCTCATTGGCAATGTGATTATAAACATTATCTTCTACGAATTGCCGAATAAAACCACACACCTGTTAGTGTTCAAAGTCCCACTCTTCTTCAAACATGGAATCCGACTTTTGTGCAACAAAAACAGGAAGATGCATTTTCTTCACAAATAGCAAGTCTTTCATCTTGCCCTTCCATAAGTGATAATTAGTACCATTCAAAGCAACCATTTTTGTATTTGTCTCCATCATTCAAACAAGTAATATATATATATATATATATATATATATATATATATATATATATATAGCTCCAACCAAGGAGCTCGATACCACTCGTGATGAGAAAAACAACAAGTACAACTAAACTTTCACAGTACGCAGCAGATATAATTTTCCCAAACTTGTGAGAATATGTGAAGAGCAAAGATAATAACAAATGACACTAGCAAAATAATAATCCCCGCAAGAGACACAACAATTATTTACGTGAAAAAACCCTCTCAATTCGAAAAATAAAAACCTATGGACACAAGCCAATAATAAAGCTCCACTATGATCAAAGATAGGATACAACATTGTCTCAATGATTTATACAAATTCGTGCAACTATCCAGCCAATACAATAAATCAAATGAGAATAAAAAACTAAAAAACTCACAACTTCGTGCTGCTGTTCTAGCACGATTTCTCCCATTATAAATATCTGAATCTAAATTCGAACGGTCACAACCTATAACCAAGTCTCAGGAACTCGATGCCAAAAATTTATATCGATCCAACAGTTAACGAATCGGTGATCGTGGTTTTACCGAAACTGCTTGGAATTCCAGCGAATTGGAGCAGAATCACGGTCAGAGCTCAATTTCTCCACCCAAAGAAGACTAAATGAATAGCTGAACGGTGAGAACTGAGATGAGGATGTCTTGAATGCATTCTCCAAATTTTATGTGAATCCAACGGTTGAATTTACTGATATCTGTACTGGAAGTTTGGAGGTTCTATGGAGACGAAACTCTCTTTCTCTCTTCTTTTCTCTCTCTGTCTCTTGGCTCTCTGCCCTGGCACCTTCTGAGGTTCCTTTTTGTGTTTTTATGACTGGCCACTCTATGGTCAAATGTTGTGGGCTATTTGTGAAGAAAAATACATAGTTGGGAGCCCACATCCCAACACAGATGAAGAAAGAGCCACCTATAAAGTTCAGTTCACGGTTATGCCTGGCTTTAAAGCTGCAGAGACATTGGTGAAGTCTAGAGTTTATATCTCAAAAACATGCTTAAAGCCAAATGGTGGTTCCTTTAAGTGGTGATTCTGTTCATGGACTGAAATATTTTGTACATGAGCTTTTTCTTTTGGTAGCTTAGCTAGTCATGATAACAATTACTGCTAGTTTGTGTTGCAACTTAGAACCTAAACCCACCATAATGGTGATTGTAATGTTGTACCTGTTGATTAAATTATAGTCTTGATATATCTATCTACTAATTTTTTTTACTGTCTAGTGTTCAAGTTTCTCTATGAACTGTACATGTATGTTTAGTTAAAACTGTCATGTTTAGTCACATGAATTTTTTTTTTTTGTCTTTTGCTCTGCAGTCAGGACAAAACCCTCAAATTTACTAATATGAAATAAGTGATTTTTGAATGTCTGAAATACATAATTAAGCTGTGGGGACAATGATAATAATCTTTTAGGAAGAATGTCTATTACTAATTAGAATACTTTTTCTAGGGGTTTCTATGATGTACTTATTTTATTGTATGAAGGATCATAATTTATCTAGGCTTAAAATGAGATAATTTAAAAATTTTAACTTTTAAGGGTCAAATAGAAAAGAGTTATTGGAGGGAAATTAAAGGGAACAACCCAAAAAAGTTCCAAAATTTCAGCTACTGAATGCTTGAGACTTCCTTTCTTGTTACTCTAGGAAAGGTTGACAGAATCATTCTTAATAACAATCTTGATTATGATATGTAATGGTGTAAATAAGATAAAATGATCAAAAGGAGAAAAATAACTATTCAAGATTTCAAACAACCCAACGGAGGAATTTAGATTTACAAGGAGATCTATAGAAGTATGAATGCAGTTAGATAAATTATGGTGATAGCCATAAGTTCACATGACCATAAATGTCAAGACTTAGATCAGTTTGGTGTCTTCTTAAAATTTGAGATAAGCAATTCCAATATGAAGTTTCATTTAAAGATAATCCTTGAATTATTCAGCTAGGATGGATGTAAAGAGTCAGTAAATTGTAACTAAAATAAGAAAAACGAGTACATTATCCATTTATTCTCTCCCATTTAAGCCTTATGGAGAATACCATATTCTCAGCCATTAGTTGGAAAGGAGCTACCTTCCTCACTGTCTAAAGAAAACAAGTCCCTGCAGATTTCTGCATAGAATCTACATACTAAATCAATGAAGACAGGGCACTTGAGGTTCTTCCAGCAGTGTAGAAATTCTTCCACATCCATCAAGTCCCTCATCTTCCCTTCTTCCACAATTATCTCCACCAAATAATTCTCAAAAATCCTGCATGTGTCTTCCACTTGGAGACAAGCTTCCCTCTTGTCTACCCCGAATGCTCTTACATAAGCTGGAACAAGTGGTGAACATGATGGAAAGGGGGGAGTTTCATGCACATTCAAGGGACTTCTTAAGTATGGTAGCCTATCTTTGTCTTTAGATTTCTTTTGGGAACGAAATGCTGTTAATAACAATGAAGACATTGTTATAGTTGTGAAGGGCTTTTGAGTTTTCAACTTGTGTGAGCACAGAATCAAAAGAGCTTTTCTAAGTACTGAACTGGTTCAACAACAGTATTTTTTTTGCTTTTTGCACGGCTTGAATAACTTGGATCTGAAGACAGCTTGTGCTTTCAAGTTCATTCCAAAGTAGGAAAGGAGTGTGTCTAAAGAAACTTGAGGATTTTAGTATAGGATAATGTTGAGTCTGACGATGATACGATGCTGGAGGTGTGATCCTTCATTAGAAGCTACCTATGTTGCTCTTCCCTACTTCTTGCAACTCCCATGTAAAAACAAAAAAGGTGTTAGGCTTAAGAGTGTTTGTTGAAACTTGAAACCAAGGTTGTTGTAACTCAGTCCTTTTGAAGTTTTTTAAGTAGGTTCCTTATATTGTGAAACTTTGTAACTAAATCCTCAAAATTAAAGGTTTTGTTTTTTCCCTCTGAAGTTACATAACTCTGTTAAATACAAACGACCTAATTGAATATTCCCAAAAAATTCAAAGACCTATACTAAATAATTCAACAAATAATATGGTCCTAATTTATTTAATTTTTTATTGACTCTCTGTACTTAACAAAAAACCAATGAAACTTTAATTACAAGGGCATAATTAAAGTCAATTTATAAATTTAGGGACACAGTTACAATTTTTTCAAGTATCTATTTAAAAATTTGCAAATAGTTAAGAGGTTTAAAATTAATTTAACCTTTAGTTTATTCTCTGCGTGAAAATACAAATTTAGTTTTTTTTTTAATCTGAAATTTTGGTTATAGTATATTTTTCAATTTAAAATTTTTTGCCTTAGTCTCTTAAAGTAAAAGTTTGCATGCTAAGACTAATATGACCATTTTTTGTGTTAATTTGGTGGGTGTGTAAACTTTTTTGGTTTTAAAAGAGAAGCATACACATGAATTTAATTCTAAATGATTCTTTAATGATAAGTTTTAACAAGATTTTCATTAATAAATTCAAAGTCAAAGAGTGTATCTAGTGAAATTAAAGGAAAAAAAAATCATAATAAACTTTTCCCTATAAACCAATCAACCATAAATAAACTCAATTACATAATGGGGTACATGATTTATTTGTATCAATGGCAAATATGGTTGTTGCTTTCTACATCCGCATAATTTTTTCATCTCCCTTCATACCCCAAGTCAAATACCTAAAATACCTATCTCATAATTTTGTTTTTATCCTAAGTTTTTCTTTTTTTTATTTGTGTACAACTTCTGCACTTTCATCCCCAAGTACTTCCATCTCTTGGGTATTTGAACTTTTTGTGCTATCACTTCAATTGAAGGTCTTTTCTAACAATTAAAGATAAGTGATCATTAATATTATAGATGAATTACATGTTCTTGCACTCAAATTAATTGCTCAATCTAAAACAGTGTCACAAATATGAGGTTGAATTTCTTAACACTTAATCCAAAATGTATTTTTGGATTGACTTTTTTGAAAACGCATTTTGAAACATCCTTTCTAAAATACTGTTATGGAGGGTGGGATACATTTTTGGAAATCAATTCCAGAAAGATGAATTTAGAATGCATTTCCAGAAAATTGAACATTTTTTGGAATATATTTTCAGAAAATCAATTCCAAAAACACATTTCAAATAGTGTGTTCCGAAATATATTTTTAAAATTGATTTTCCAGATTTATATTATAGAATCCGAAAAATCAATTCTGGATTGTGTTTTTAAAAAATCAATTTTGGAAATATATTCTGGAAAATGCATTTTGGAATGTATTTCCAAAAAATTAATTTCAAAAATATATTCCACAACATTATTTTCAAACAAATATTTTCAATTTTCTCACTCCCTATAATAAAGATAAAATAGGATTTAATTTAATTACGGGTGGAAGAAACATAAGTCACAACATTGGTTGGACCCAATCCACTTTTTTTTTTTTTTTCTTGTAACTAGACCAAGCCACTGAGTCCAATAGATGTTGAAGAAGATGAAGGTGATGATTGAAAACAAAAAATAAAAAGAAATAAAAGGAGTGTAATTGTTTAAGATAAGTTTATGGATAAAAAGGCAAAAGATGTTATGATTCCTAAAGCCAGGAATTAGGGGATAAATGAAATCAGCATTGCCCACAGTTTGCTAAATTCATGATTACTTGTTTAATGTTGAATGCATGCATAGTCCAAACAAAGCGTGGAGAACCAGATTATGAGTTACAATCCTTCAACTACCACCAAAATGTTGGTAATCACAACACCACATATCAAACAAACGAACAAAAAAAATTATGAAATTGACCAAAAATAAAATATATGAAATGATAATAATAGGGATTTAAAAATAATTAAGAAAAATATGCAAAAGTAGTGATGGACGGTAATCATGTTGCCTTTTTTTGGGTGTTTAAAGTGACTCCAGCCTCCAAGATAGCCCCACAATGAAGATGCTAAGTTTTTTTAGAGATAATTTAATCATTAAAATAAATAAAATTCTAAATTTGCAATCATCAAATATATAGATATAGTAAAATCTAAAATCTTATTAATCACTAACTTTATATTTTATTTTCTAAAATATATCTATGCATAATTTAAGCTTCTAAATATTCTTTTGGCATCACCTTTGCATAACAATTAATGAAGTTTCGAAAAAGTTTCTTAGGGCAGAACTTTATCAACTTGTTACCGTGGATTTTTTATAACTTAGATGAACATAGATATGAAGAAAAAAAAAGGAGAGCAAAAACTAAATGCTCTTGTAATCTACAGACCTACATAGCCACAGATCTGTGCATGTTTGCTGGAAGAAATGATGAGAAAAAGTCATTTGGTGGACATACCCGGTCCCCTTGCTTTCATTTTGGAACTTTTCTTGTGTAGTGGACCACCAACTTTATTTTTTCTATTATAAACCATGTATTCTGGTTCTCTAATCTTCCATTTCTCATGAAGTTGAACATTTCTGAGGTATCACAATAGATAAACACTGAGAGGAGAGAAGGCAAGGCTGTGCTTGATTGAGGCCATATCCTTGATGGGTAATAGCAGGTTCAGATTGTCAGATATGATGCCAAATGCATGGTTCTATAAGCTCAAAGATATGAGCAAATCAAGGAAGAAAAATGGTCCTCATGTTATGAAGAACAGTGTTACCTCACCAACAACCTCCCAAAGATCACATCCAAGATACTCTCATTATTTCTCCATTGAACCAAACATATCTGGTAAGTTATACAACTCTCCTATTTACACTAAACACTCAGACAACATATTCTCTGATTCACCAAGAAGGTCCTCTAAAAGAAGAACTAAGAGAAAAACCATTTATAAGCCTTCTCCCACAGTTGTCTCTTCACCAGTCATAGAAAGTTTTAGTTGCCATTCCACAAATTGGATTAAGCCAACTCAACCTCAGTCTCCTGACTATTATCTCTCCTCCTCAGAGAGTTCTACGGAATCAAATCTCCATGAATATGTTTCATCCGAGTCTGAGTGTGACAAGTTCACTATTCCTGACCTGCTTAATGGGGTAGCCTCTGAATGCAGTTGTAGAGTTAGCTCTTCCACCAATGACATCATCATTGACATGAAAAATGAACCCTTCACCGGAAATTGTGAAAATTTTGATGGGTTCGACACAATTTCACAATTAGGCCTTCCTCCAATATTGACAAAGCCAGTGAAGTTTGATGATAAGGCCACTGAAGCGACTGAGATGAGAAGATCAACTAAATTTGATGAGGCAAAGTCTCATCAATCTGTAGCTGTTAAAGTTAGCAAAGAGGAAAGTAGTAGAACTAAGAGAGAGAGAAAAACCAGTCCAGTAGCTAGAATTTCCTCTGCTAATTCTACAGGTATAAAACTTAGAGTCAATTCTCCAAAACTCGCCAGCAAGAAAGTTCAAGCCTATGCCAGAAGGAGTGTGTCATCGAAAGCAGGCAAGGTCTCAGTGGATACAGGATTTCCAGAGGGATTTGCAGTTGTTAAGTCCTCACTTGATCCACAAAAAGACTTCAGGGAGTCAATGGTGGAGATGATAGTGGAGAACAACATCCGAGCATCAAAAGATTTGGAGAACTTGCTTGCCTGCTATCTTTCGCTGAATTCAAGGGAATACCATGATCTCATTGTCAAAGCATTTGAGCAAATTTGGTATGACATGGTTCTACTCAGAATGTAAAATTTTTTTAATTATCCAATGCATGTGTATAGTCTTGTAAGTAACACCTCTCTGGACCAACTTTTGTTCTGAACTCTCATATAGCTGTATCAATCTTTGCAAACTAAAAAGTGTTGTCGCGAAAAGGAATTTGAGGTCAAGAGTAAGCTATCTGCTCACTTATTTCAGAACTAGTTTATGGATGAATTGTGATTGATAACATCATAAAAGGTCCAGTTTATGATCCGTTTCTATCTATATGTCATGATGAGCAACAAACTGCTAACAAAAATAAATAAATATACTTTCTCAATGGCCCTCTCACTTCCTTGTGTGGTTTTTGCTGTTCTAGTTGTCTGTGTTAATCTACTGTGTCAAATGCCAATTAGATGTCCTTTGAAGATTTGATTGTGTCTATATTAAAGTGTTTTTAAATTACTTGTTGCAACCAAGCAGGCTCCACAATTGCAAAAGAAAAAAGGGTAAATGAGGTGGTTGGTGCAATTAGACCAAATTTAGTTCTGCAAAATAAATAATAGAATATGCTTTGATAAAAAAACATGACTAAGTGCTCCTTCAGCAATTAGAGAAATTAACAACCAAAGAAACAGATTTTTATTCTAACTACTATTTTCCTCAAATGTTTCTTCCAAGAACTTCCGTATGGTGTCATCCAATCAAATGACCAAATTTATTACCAGTGTTACCATAAGAACGCAATGCCAGAAAAAACATCTAACATAGACAGAAGAATGCAACACATATCAGCTTGCCTTTCGCTTTCAAGATACAATCTGACAAGTTGTAACAATTACTCCAATTAAGGAAGCAAGTAATCATGCAGATATGTAATGAATCAGGATAGTAGACACTAGAGAACTAATTTCCAGTAAAAAACATCACCACATTGTCAATATAATCGTTGGACAGTGTGAAGGGACTAGACTATTTTTCAATAATCGTTAGCTTTTCAGGTCTAATAGAAAGCATCTTGAATCATATTGCTCTCTTTTATAGTAACTTAATAATATTCCTCAAATTTGTGAAACTTTTAGTATTTTGCCAGCTAAAAAAACTCTGCCAGTGAGATTGGTAGTTTGGTATCAGTAGGCATGACTCTTTTCCTTGTCAACCTTTCAGTAGACTCAACATTTGCCACAAATATATATAACTAGTAACTAGTTAAAATTTTAACATCTTGGGGAAACTCAATTGGTCTCATTGATTAATTACAACCCTTTTTCCCTCTCCCCTTCCCTTCTGTTCTCTTTATTTTGTTGAAGCACCAATCTTAAGTATACTCGTTGATTGTTGGAATATTATGATAAACATGTGGGCATGAAGATAACATGTTGATGGCATTTTTTGTGGTGGGAAAGAATGAATGAAGATGAATCTGCAACATTTACATTCATAATAAATCTATTATTCATTCATCACAAATCGATGTATGTTAATACATACAAACATTTATTAGTTATTTTATATAAAACAAAAGCCATCTTTCAATAACTGAAATCGATTACAGTGAATCACCGAACCTTATTTGACTCTGATTAAAAAACTTTGGAAACAATATTACATATAAATTTTTACAATAGTTGAAATCACAGTGGTGAAACACTGTCTTATGGACCCTTAAAGTGTCCGTTTCCAACACCGACACTCCATTGATATCCATATGTCACATTGACACATGAAGGATGCTGTTCTTACACAGACACATGCCGACAGTTCCGATTTTTCTTCTTCTTGTAGAAGCTCTATTTTCTTGGGTTCTTGTTTATTAAGAAATTTTTTTTGTGAATATAATATTTTGGCGTAATATATAGTGTCATATTGACGTTTCCAATTATCCATGTATACATGTCAATGTTAATACTCCTGATTATCTTTCTATCTAGTAGAATTGATTTTTGATTTTTTTGATGTGATTAGATGTTTGCTTGAAACCTGTTATGAATCATAAAAAAACTGTTGTCTATATTATAACTGTGATTGTTAAGTAAAACTTTTTCAACTAGCTTCAATTGTTTCAATCATATTTTTTTTTGCAATATCAAGAATCACAGTGAGATCATAACCACAATTTACAACCATAATCATCTTATCAATTACACTTTGCATTAGTTTGAAATTAGTACCCTTTCTTAGATGCCCCGAAGTTCATTGTACTAATAAGCATTGTCATCAAAATCAGTGCCATGGAGAGCAGTGGAACACGTAAAAACTGTAAAATGCAAATGGCCAGTGTTGAAGTAAATAAAGGAAAAAGGAACAAAAGTTAATGCAGCACATCATGAGGACCACAAAATCATCACAACAGGCTGGTAGTAGAAATAATCAAAGGTATGGGAGGACCACATATATTAGAGTGAGCAAAAAAGTCCACTTAGCCAACTAGACATTATGTTCTGGTGAAAAACCTCCCATAATTGCTCTTTTCATCACTCTCTTTAATTTACTTTTCTCTGCTAAAAGTAGATCAGTCTCTTTACACACACCCTAATGTCTCAGGTCATGTTTCTTTCAAAAATCCAGTAGAGACAGAAAGTTTGGATTTTTACATGTCCTCGATATTTAGTCTTGTGGGACAAGTTCATGACTAGTCAACATAGAAAAAATTGCATCCAACCCCAACCTCAAAGACAAAAAATTTGTTCACTTCCAAGCCTACTCCAACATGTTTGAGCATTATAATTCCACATAGAACCCAAATTATTAAACTTCATGAACAAGGGATTTATGTGTGTCATAATTTTAGTTTAAAATGAACATCACAATTATAGCCTAAATAGTATGTTGTTGCATGTAGCAAATGAGTCCCTCCACCCCTTTCATGATAAGGACTCAATAGTATAAATGGGGTCCATTACTATATATCTCATTTTACTATTAGTGAATTCTTGGAGTAGACCAAAAGGGTCAAACTTGCATGGTATTTCTTGGATTGAATATTAAGTAATTGGCATAATGTTCAGGTGCACCATGAGTTATTGTTCTGATGGTTAACCAGATTTAGCAATTATATCATATCCAAATTCAAGAAGTCACTTTGAAAAAAGCCCAATCCTTGCTTGCCTCACTCTCAGAATGGTCCTTCTTCTACTTAACCAAATATATTCTACATTTCTGTTTCTGCATTGACTGTATGGGCTAAGGGCTAGCCCATATTGAGTCATCAATGAAAATGATATATAATATATATATATATATATATTTTAGATAGATGAAAAATAAATTAATCAACTATTTTGTTCAATAATTAATTAATTTGTTTATCATAAAATTATGAAATCCTAAATATGTATTTAATTGAATAACATAAATTACTAATTGATTGTGAATATGATTAATAGATTATCTTTTGAGTTATCATTTAAATACGTAAAATTTAAAGTTAACTTTTAAGTTACTGATATCTAAAGAATATTTACATTTCTTTGAGCCGTAACACCCTAGTAATACACTTATTTTGGTATATTTTTTACCAGCCTTGTAAATGGATTTTTTCTTCAAATAATATCATTATGCCTTGAAAGTTTAAAATTCCATAGCAGCGCAGCCATATCATCTGCTCTTGTCCATGACACATAATTTATCCATTTTTTCCCATTTGATTTCAATGCTCAAGAGACAACCATTTTTAAATTTTGTTGTCTCTCAAGTTTTTTCCCTTGCTACTTCTGGAAGAATTCACATCAAAAGCACCACATGTTGGATTTGACTTTTTGTTGGTAACCTCATAAGGTGTCACAAATCCAATATTTTCCACAGCTCCAATTGTCTTGAATCTTCTTTTGTTTACCTCCTCAACCAGTGATCTGTGCAGTAGCTGACTTCTCATATCAATTAATGACTTGTTCCTTGTTAGTATACGATTGTCTATCATCCTCTTACTTTTGCTAGTAGAAGGTACGTGTGGTCCTGCTAGAATATTGCAATGGTTCAAAGTGATGGGGTCTTCATTAGGGGCAAATTTTGTACACATGTGACTCTTTATGATGGGGTGTTTATCTTTTCTTGTATAAGCCTTATTGTGCTCCTCCTGGTCATCGACTGAACAAAAGTTTGAGTTGGAATATGTCCCATGTGAAGAGATTGAACTGGCATCATCAAGTACATCACCTGCGAATAGCAGTACATCAGGCTTACTACAGAAACTAGAATTAGTCAAAAACAATAAGTTGCTTTTCACTATGTGATTGTTCTAATAACTATAATAGATTTTCATGAGGACTTCCTTACTAATTCATGCCAACCATAAAACCAAAATAAGATGTCAAGGTTCCCTTTTCAATTATTTGAAAGATTTCATAATTCCAGACGTACAATCTTGCATTTGTTCCTTCCAAAAGCAAAGTAACTAACAAGTCATTACTACTTAAGCCCTCGAGGATGGTAATCTTAGAAAATTTGAGTGAATAACTGAAAATAACAAAATCTTGTTTTCATTGTTTCTTGCATGAATCTTGCGAAAACTGTAAATTAAGCTCATTCATTTATCAATAGTCAAGATTGAATCATATGAATGAGTTTGACATTAAATTCAACTAAAAACCTAAAAATATTAGATTTGTTAGTCCTTTTCAGTTATATGTTGCTCAAATTACTTGTTGATATTCAAACTTCCTACTCACACTTGCACACTTTCTAAGTAGCAATTACTGTAGGGGGAGGGACAAAGGAGACATACCATGGAGCCAAAAGTCATCACCTCTGCTGACTGAGCCTGGTATTGATTCTTGGGATGATGAACAAGAAGAGACAGAGTGGAAATGATGGTAAGGATCTTCATCGTCCTTGTCATCATTATAACTGAATGTGTGGCAGGTGTCCGGACAGTTACTATTCTTCCAATTGGGCAGCAATACAGATATCTCTCCTTCAATCATACTTGCAATGTCAGAAGGGTTCGAATCTGTGATTTCCAACTCTTTCACCATTTCCATTGCAACATCAATAGCGGTGTCTGTGTAAATGTCAAAGGGAAAGTATACATTCCTACAAGAACCTGTAAAGACAGTATAAAAGTTTTACTATTTCTTACTTCAATTTAAGGATCAAGTTCATTTACCAAGCAAAAGTATTTAAACAACTTCAAAATAAAGTTTTCCGTATAATGAATGAAAGACGACATCAAGAGTCGAGCAAATATTGATACCATCCTTCTCAGAAATTTGCACTTTGAGAAAGATAGTGTCATCTTCTGGATTCAGCTTCCCAGTTATCGACATTTTAGTCCTAAGTAAATCATCACTCAATTGAAGTTTTTCCATTTCGCTGTAGTTTAAAAACGGCTTTTGAATTCCAATCTTTGCCATGGATGATGCGTCATCAGACAAAAGAAAGGGATCATGCAACAATTCTTTTGCTGACGGTCTCTTTGCTGCAGCTATTAGACATTTGCCAATAAACTTTTGTGCTTCTGTGTCTTCAATCCTGAAAAATGCTGCTGGTAGCTTCCCCTGAACACAAGACAGAAAAGTTGCTTATATATATATAAAATCCTATTTATATATATTTTCAAACCTTAAACCACGATCAGATCTTACCGATGACACTTTTTTGTAAATCTGGGCAGGGTTAGTACATTCACTGTATGGATAATCAGATGTGAGCATTTCCAAAACACACATGCCAAATGAGTACACATCAACAAGTTCATTGTATTCTTCCTCATACAATTCTGGTGCCATGAACTCGGGGGTGCCTAGCACAATGGAAAATATTTAACGCAACAATTGAAGAGGTTCAATAGTCAATATTTTCAACATTTATTGACAGATAAAAGATAAATACCTATAACACTGTGAGCTGGTCGCGAACCATGGAGAATTGCTGCTAGACCCAGGTCACCAATTTTCACTTGTCCAAGATGGCCATTGACAAATATGTTATCACATTTCAGGTCCCTATGAATTACAGGAGGATCATGTTCATGCAGATAAACAAGACCCCGTAAGATTTGGCGAGCCCAACTCTTTATTGCTTGTAGACCTATGAGCTTATATTTCTTCCTGTATCTGCACAAGTCACATACTTATAATTAAAGTACTTTTTATAGTGATTTAAAGGTTAATTTGTAATCATGCATGAATATACATCAAGTAATTTAACAATACCAAATGTGCAGGTCATGAAACTACATATCCTATCTTATGGAATGTAACATATAATAACATTCCATCCATGTACACATTAACATCGAATGAATCTGAACTCAATCATACTAAAATGTCAAGATTAAATGAAAGGAGGCATGTGATTTATAGTCAGAAAGAAAGTTACTCTCTCAGTGTCCCTGAAGTAAACATTTCTGTAATGAAGTTGAAGGTCTTGTTGTTGACATCAATCCAAGAGGTGTAGAATCTCATGATGGATTGGTGCTTGAGGGTGCCGAGGAGATGAACCTCTAAATAGAGCCGCTCCAAGTCCTCTGGTTTGTGCAATGCCTCGTTGAGTTGGACCTGATTCCATGCAACCTCTATTCCAAGGACCTCATCAATTGCTTTATACACTGTCTTCATTGCTCCTTTTCCTAGAATATCTCCAACCTAATCGTATAAAACACACACCTTTTCTGTATGATAGCATCCTAATTGCCTATATATTTGAAGTAAATAATTAACAGAAATTCTATACACAGCTCCTTGAAAAGTTCTGAAATAGAAAATTAGAAATTGTTTACACTAGGGAGAAAAGGAATTATTGTTGACATGATTACCTCAGCCAACGCCACATAGTTTTAGAGCATTTCGTCCATGACATCACTGTTTTTAAATCTTGCAAATATGAAAAGAAAATTGAAATGCTTCCTTTTATAGTAATTAAAATTTCAGTCCAACATAGTCCCATTTCTCCATGCTTTTTGGTAATTCAATATCTCCTATATCATTACATATGCAATAGTTTTTCACAATTATGATAAATTCAAATGATATTAAAGAAGAGTGAGTGATGAATAAAATATGTTCAGAAGATATAGCATGCCATAAGACTATCCCTTTTCTACTGATGGTTTAGTTTAGATTCGTTTTCAATCATTAATTTTGTTTGCCTCAAGTAAAGGATTAGTGCAAAACAAGCCTAGTAATTAAGCCGAGAATATTTTCTGGAGAAATCAAATTTATCAGGATAAGACTGCTTTCACTGGCACACTTTCAATCACAATCATGTGTCCATTGAATTGACACAAAATTCCTTTTCTTGTACCTTCATACCACACATACAAATATGATGTAAGGTTGTTCAACCGCTGAAGTCTTCAGAATAGTAGCACATTACTAAGCATGAATCCTATCAATCATACTGTAAATGGTAAAAGCATTCAATATATATTTCCTTTTCTTTCAAACTTCATTTCCAACCATTCCCCATTATCAAAAAGATTGCCCCAAAGTAATAAAAGTTCAACTCCAGAGGATTCTGCTTTGAAAATTGAAACATGAAACATACCCCAACTTGAGCAGACACAAGAGCCCAAAAGTAGACAAAATATAAGCCATAAGAAATAAGAAGTCTGACAAATTTATATGTAAGACCTTAGACGCTTTTGATACTATTTTCTTATCAGAATTTGAGTTTTGTCTTTATAACTGATGTGGATTTTTAATGCAAAATTATTTTATGCAGATAGGTGAAACTTAAATTGTAATTAGAAAATAATAACCGAAGCATCTAAGTTTTTTTCCTAAGATGTCTAATCATTAGGCATTTGATTACCCACGTGATTTTTGAATCAGTTCTTTCTTCCAACTAGCCATGATTTCACTAAAACTTAGTAACACAGTATCACACAGCTCAGCCAGCTGACTAGACCCTCAAAGAAATGTTAAGAAGTTGTTTCCAATTTTATACACACACAAAACTGCCTTTTATCATTAAAGTAGCAACAGATTAATCCAATTTCAAACAGAATTAAAATATCCACAAGAAATTTGAAAATGAAAAGGCACAAGAATATATGATTCAGAACTTACCCGAGCATATCTACCATTTGGGTCGGTTTCCACGTAACGAAGCTTAGCTTTGCGATCCTCTTTACAACCCTTATTGGAATACATGTTGAATTCTTAACTATACACTCCAACTGACTAACTAAACTAGCAATCACCTAAACTTCAAAAGCTATAGACTGCACAACAACTTCGGTGCAGAGAAGCTTGAAAAGCAAAGAACAAAAACAAACAAAACAGCGATGTATGCTATTATTCTCCAAGGTTGTGGAATCCTAAATCCGAGGCTTCCCCTCGTGGTAAACGTGGGAGAAGATCCCAAAAAACAGCCAGAAAAGCCTTGAGTGATCAACACACTGCATTATTCTACCCATTTTCACACCAACCGCGCATGTCAAGGGATCATAGTCCTTAGCAACCATTTGATTAAGTTTTGCTTGTTCTTTTTGAAAACAAAATGTCCAGAGAAAGGGAGAGAGAGGGAGTGGAGCTGCAAGATTTGTCTAGATAAGACTGGTGAGTAGAAGGGAATAAACGGATAATATTTTTCGTATGAAATTGACATGTTCCTGTCACTGCCCTTCGTGTGTCAAGAATTTTGAAGGAACATACGGTACGTGCGGCTTTCGGTAAGGGTCAGTTTAGGCCATTCACAAGTGGAAGTGGTTATGAGAAACAGTGCACGGAACTTGAAGAATCTATGGCAACACTGTGGTGTAACCATTAGTGGACAACAGTGAAAAACAAAGCAAAGAGAAAAAACCCAGAAAGGGAAGCTGAAGAAGAAACTACATTTAGAATAGAGTGAAACTAGAACGAACGTGTGTGTGTGTGTGTGTGTGTGTGCCTGTGCGGGTGGGTGGATATGTATATCAGGTGGTGGTGGTGTTGATAGTGTGGGGCCGTGGGTTTCACATTTCGAGCTGAGGTGGCAACGTTTCAGGCTGTGTGATTGTGTCATGCATTCTGGGATTTCAAGGATGACGAGGTTGACTTTTTTTCCGTTGTCTTTTCTCATCCTGTGGCTGGTTGTGATGTTTTGTGTTACTGTTTTCCATTTTATCTTCTTTTGGTGTGGATAATCTTTTATACACGAAAACCTTTGATATTTTTCTATGCTTATCCTCATCATGGACCCTTATTTACCTTGTGTCTCGAAATTCGGTTTTGAGATGCATAGGTCATATTTGGTGTTGTTTGCAGCCAAGACAGAGTTTTTCATATAATGGAACATAATCAATGACAAAGAAAAAGAAAATAACAGATATTAAATATAATGAGAATAGTTAGGTTTCATCATTTTGAGAATCTATTGCTTCCTATGCATGATGGACTTGTTGTATTCTTTTTACATAAATCAAACCACAATCTAAGGCTGGTAAGACCCAGCCAGTTGTTTTCTAAGTCACAAGATGATAATCATTAATGAATAGTTATGTACAAAAAAATAAAAACAAAAATAAGAGATAAGAAAAAAAAGTTCATTGTAAAACCAGAATGTGATAAAAATTTCCTTTGAAATGAAGTGAACAAATTTTAAGCAAACTAAAAATAAAACAAATCACTCTAATCTAATTAAAGTCGTTGTATAAAATCGAGTTAGATATTTTTTTATTTTAAAAACAATATAAAAAATTTAATAAAAAATTATTTTGATTATTTTATGAATGGTCAAATGATAGAGTGCTCTATCTTTTTCAGCACTGACACACATCTTCATCTTATATAGCTCTTTAAATTTCTACAAAATTGATTTTATTTATTTATATCTATAAACTAGTTGGTGCATTATTTGAGTTAGACAAATATTTTCCTTATAAGGGTTTAATAATTTTGTCGCTCAAAGATAATTGTGTTGACAGTTATTTTTAAGTTCAATTTGTTTTTATCGTAGAAGAGTTTATATCTATAATGCGACTAAAGTAGGGTATATCGGATTTTTCTCTCGAGGGGATATTCCCTCTCTCGTGACAATGATTAAATAAGAAATATATTAAAAATTTGAAAATATGAAGTGAAATTCTATAGATTTTTAATTTTTAGAAAAAAAATTTAGATTATTCAAATAATTTAACTTGATTTATATTTTTAAATGGGATATCATTTTTTGTTTTTAATCTAATTTATATTAGATTAATAGATTAACAGATAAATTTTGATTTGATTGAAAATTAAAAATATTATTAATTATCATATAAAAATAATTAACTACAAATATTTTTAAAATTTTTAAATTATATTAATAAAATTAATTTTTAAATTATAAAATAATAGATTTATTTAATCTAAAATAAGATTTATAAAATTATTTTTTATTATTTTAATTTAATTTATTTAATGATTTATTTATCTAAACTAATGATTCTTTTTAATTATTATATTATGGAATAAGTGAATATAAGACACTTTCTTCTATATTTATCATTATAATAAATAATTTTTTTATTAAATTAATCTATAATATATATATATATATATATATATATATATATATTAACAAAATAATATTTGTTTTACTTTTATTTAAAAAATTATTATTATTTTATAAAACAAACTCATATATAAATTAACAAATTAATTTAACCTAAATTCATATAAATTATGATTTAACAAGATACAAATAAAATAGACTTGATTGAATTTATATCATAAATTTTTAATATAATTTAATCTATTTTTTTTAGACTTTCGTATCAATTAATCAAATTAAATTTATTTTTATACCCCTAATTTATACTGTTATCTGAGTTGATTTGATGAAATTTCCTGATACAGGTGCATGATTTTTAAAATAAAGTCATTATAACGTTGCATGATTCAAAATAGCGTGATTTTTTTATTTTATTTCGATGTTTATAAGTAAAATTTATTTCCATTTTTAGGTAAAAATAAACACGTGTTAAGTTATTTTATTCAAGTGTAGGTTAGACTTAATTATACATTTTACTACTATTTTTTTTTGGCACATGTTATTGCCATATTTTTCAATTTTACACATATCTGAATTAGTTATAGTGTGTGCTTGAAGTGCACTCACTGAACAGTGCCTAATTGATTATTGAAACACTAGTGACTAGGCCACACATTCTTGATGCATGGGTTGATACAATGATCATTAATCTCTTAGAAAATTATTTCATTCAAAGAATCAAATACTAATCTTATTTTATTATAGACAATCCTCTTAACAATAAAAAGAAATCAATAAGCAAAAATTGAAAGAAATTAAATTTTTTAAATACACAGACAAAATATAAGAATAGTTTTTATTAATTAAATTAATTCATAAAAAAACGTACAATGATTAGGTGAAATAAAGACTCAATAAAGTAAAAATTGTTAGAGAAAATGAATTGTTAGTGAAACCATCTAAACTATATTTTATTATTTTTTATTTTATGATTCATCCAACTAATCTATTTTATAATCTCTAAATTTGCTTGAAGTACAAGTCACAGATTCATATTAACGATGGTTTTCAAAATTGTTTTGTACTAAGCTAGCTTCCAACGATGACGAACTATTTGGATAAATACGCAAATATAGCATTTGCAGCCCAATTTGAACGTGGGCTGGCCTTCTAGCCCAATTTTTTAAGGCTATTTCTTTTTACTGCCCCATAATTTCTGCATCTAACTTTATAATTAAATTAAATCTCATTTTATTTTTACACTTTTCTTCATCTTCTATCAGTGTTTAATTCTAATTTTGTTTAATGACTAATTTTTAATTCTTATTATAATATTCTCATTCTTTCATCTCTTATTATTCAAAAAATGACAAGAAACAAGTAAGAATGACCAATTTTTTTTTTTATTCTATATCAAATTTTTACATGTATAGTATTTATGTAATAAATTTTTTGGTTGGAAACACGTTACAGGGAGTGAGAAAACTGGACAATTTTTTCAAAAAATATGTTCTAGAATGTATTTTTTGGAATATATTTCTGAAATTGAGTTTTTGAAAATATATTTTAGAAAAAATGTGATGTCGAAATACATTCCAGATTAAGTGTTTTGGAATGTGTTCCCACCAGACAAATTTAAAATTGAATTCTAAATTGAATGTTTCGGAGAGACAAATCCAAACATGAATTATGGAACACACTTTTCAAACTACATCTATGGGTTGACATTTCCGAAAACTGATAAAAATATTTCCAGACATTAATGTGCATCGCTGTCATGCCAAGCTAAATATGGAAAAAAATAATCATGTAGAATCATGGCATGATACGGTATTTGTAATCGTATATTCTATGTTTATCACCCTCCCTCAAGATGGAGTATGAAGGTTATGAATGCCCAACTTGCCTAAAAAAGAACCAAATTTAGTGGCGCCAAGAGATTTGGTGAAGAGATCGACCAGTTGATGATGAGTGGACACATAGGAGGGTTGGATATGATTGTGTTGTATTTCATCACGAATAAGATGACAATCCACTTCAATATGTTTTGTCCGTTCATGAAACACAGGATTCTTGGCAATGTGAAGGGCGACTTGGTTGTCACGATAGAGAGTCATAGGGTCGGTGTGAGTAATGCCTAGGCTCGAAAGAAGGCCTTGAAGCCATTTCAACTCATATGTCGTGTTGGCCATAGAACGATATTCCGCCTCGGCGGATGATCAAGAAACCAGTATGTTGCTTCTTGGTTTTCCAGGAAACGGGGATTGACCAAGGAAAATAAACCAACCTAGGTGAGAGATCTTCGAGTGAGAGGACAACTTGCCCGATCCGAGTCACACCAACCATAAAGACGAAGGTCACTCTCTCTTTTAAAAGCACACCTCGACCCGGCTGCCCTTTAAATAGTGTACCACGCGGAGTGCAGCCTCGCCAATGCTCCTGACGCGGTTGGTGCATGAATTGAGATAGGACATGAACACTCGTAAGATAATTCAGGTCGTGTAAAACACAAGTAAATAAGGCGACCGACGAGACGTCGATATTGACTCGAGTCGGAAAGTAGTTCGCCATCGCCAATGCTAAACGATGATTTTCTTCGATTGGCGTGGACACGAGTTTCCTCCAAGCAATCTCGCTTCAGCTATGATGTCCAACGCATACTTCCGTTGACACAAGAAAATTCCTGTAGGAGATCCGGCAACCTCCACCCCAAGAAAGTATTTTAATTTCCCTAAGTCCTTCATACGAAAACATTGATGAAGATAATCTTTGAATTGCGCAATGTCTTCATGATGATTGCCGGCAATGACTAGGTCATCCACGTAAACTAACACAACCAGTTCGACATCTCCTTTGCGAAAGATGAACAAGGAGTGATCGGACGAAGAACTTTGAAACCCATATTGAACAAGAGCAGGTTGAGAGCTTGGCAAACCAACACCGAGGAGCTTGACGAAGACCATAAAGGGACTTGCGGAGACGACACACCATACCCTTTTGAGACACCAAGAACCCCGGCGGCATTTTCATGTACACATCTTCCTCAAGATCGCCGTGCAGAAAAGCATTATGGACATCCATTTGATGGAGTTCCCAGCCTTTGGCTACCGCCACTTGCCAACACCTGTCCGAATGGTGACCATCTTTGCCATCGGGCAAAGGTCTCGTCATAGTCAATCCCTCAACTTGGTGATTTCCCAAGACAACTAATCGGGCTTTGAAGCGTTCAACGCTCCCATCGGAATGATATTTGATTTTATAAATCCACTTGCAACCCGGAGGCTTCTTCCCCGTCGGTAGAGGAGTAATGTCCCATGTTTCATTACTTTGGAGGGCCCGAATTTCACTAGCCATGGCATCTCTCCATCTAACATCCCGAACGGCTTCAAAGAAATGCACAGGTTCTCTCTCCGCATGAAGAGGCTACAAGAAAGGTTCGGTGGGGGAAGGAGAATTTAGCACAATTTAAGTACTTTGTCAAACCGTAAGGCATACCCGAGGAAGCTCGAATGTGGAGTGCGAATTGAGGGACCGAGTTGTAAAGTGGTGTTAGTGACATAATCACGAAGCTTCACGGATGGCTTTCGTACACGAAGACCTTTCCCCGGGGATGCAGGGACAAGTATGCTCCTCGGGAACCTCTAGTTCTGTCATCATAGAGTCGGCTTGTTCCGGTGGGAGAACGATCCGGGTGTGAGGCTCTTGTTCATGGCATTCGGCGTGGCCCTCCCCGAACTCGGTTGTGGGCACATCTTCCGTTGTGGGGTTAACGTCATCGGTCTCCACAACGTGTTCCGCATTGTTCATTGCACCAAGTCCAGGAAATGCTTCCTCGACAATGCCAACATCAACAGTAGGCAATCCTACCTCCGAATGTCTACTGTGGGCAAGAGAGGCAAACTGGAATTCATGTTCTACAAACTTAACATCTCTCGAAGTCCGGAAGACTTCTCTTTCCGGATCAAACAATTTCCAGCCCTTTTTTCGATTGAATATCCAACAAATACATTCTTGCGACTTCTACTTGCAAATTTGTCACCTTTCCTATCTTGGTTATGTGCATAACACAAGCATCCAAATACCCGTAGATGGTCATAAGTGGGTGGCTTCCCATTCAATATTTCATATGGAGTTTTTCCATGGAGAACGGTTGAGGGTGTACGATTGATCAAGTATCCTGCGGTCAAAATGCATTCTCCCCGGAATTGAAGTGGAAGTTCTCCACGAAATCGTAGAGCACGAGCTACATTTAGGATGTGTCGATGTTTTCGTTCGGCTCTCCCATTTTGCTGAGGTGTTCCAAGTGCATGAGGTTTGATGGAGTATCCCATGTTGCTGAAAATATCGTTGAAGACACATAAACTCGGTTTCATTGTCACTTCGTAATATTTTGACTTGTTTCTCGTATTGTCGTTCTATCAAGGCGATGAAATGCATTAAGGTTTGTGACACATCTTTCTTATTATTCAAGAGATATATCCACACTGACTCGAGAACGAGTCATCAACCAAAGTGAGAAAGTAAGATGCACCACAAGACGAGGGAGTTCTATATGGACCCCATAAATCACAATGTATTAAATCAAATATATTGGATGCTTGAAAATCACTTAAAGGAAATGTGTTTCTGCATTGCTTTGATCTCTCACACACTTCACACACACGAGTTGTATCCGTATTTCTATTCACGCTCGTTCGGATGCGGAATTTTTCTAACAATGCGGTAGGCGGGATGTCCCATTCGCTTGTGCCAAATCTCCAGTTGATTTTCTCGCATTGGTCCGATACGCCTTTATGCCACTCACACCACGATACCAATAGAGTCCCTCTTTTCGTTCACCCGCTCCAATCGGCATCCTCGAAGTGTGGTCCTGCATTGCACAAAATCTATCGATAAAATGTACTGTACATTTTACTTCATTCGTCAATTGTGATACTCGAAATCAAATTGCAATTCAATTTCGAACATATAGAACATGTTTAAGTTTCAGTCCTCCATCAAGGAAAACCGATCCTTCTTTGTTTGCCGGCACCAATTCACCATTTGGTAGTCCCACTGGGCACCCTTCCAAGGCTCGACTCTCCCTCAAGTTTTCTAGTGTTCCTGTCATATGATTAGAGGCGCCACTATCAATAATCCACAAGTCACATGCTTTCTTACCAGTCATCTTTTCGGTTTCATTTGCCTTGCGAGAATTCAACATTGCTTGTCAAGATCTCGCCATTGCTCATTACTCGGTCCCTGCGACTTCGGTTTTTCGATTAAACCAACGTTATCCGCACCGAGTGTGCGCCATATTGACGCGAGCCGTTCCTCCTTTTCCTCGGAAGGTTCCGGTTCTTTGTTGATTTTTTTCATCGTTTCTATCGGTTCGTGGTCTCTCTCCCCACCATTCCGGGTAACCAATGATCTTGAAGCAATTGCCTTTGTCATGTCCCTTCCTTCCACACTCGCATGCAAACAACCGATTTTTCTTTCGCTTCATTGCGCAACTTGTTCCTCGGTTTCCGCTCGCATAGCCATTCCCACGATCATTCCTCGCTCTTCTTTAGACCTGGTGATTGTTCTCACCATTTCTTCTTGCACCATGGTGCCATACACCCGATTCAACGAGGGTAATGGATCTGTTGCCAAAACATTTGACCGTGCGGTTCCATAGCCCTCATCATCTAGCCCCATCAAGAACTCGATGAATTTTTCTTCTTCTCTTCGTTTCTCAAGTTGCGTCATAATATTACACTTGTATCCCCCACATATACACCGTGGGATTTGCTCGTAATTTGCCGGTTCATCCCACAACGTTTTCAACTTCCCATAATAGGAAACCATAGTCATTCCTTGTTGTTTGCATTCCGCCAACTCGACTTTAGCTCGTTGGATTCTTGGTCCGTTCACGATCGAGAATCGTTCCTTGATGTCATCCCATAGGTCCTTTGCGTTTTCCATGTATGCAACGAGTGGAACGCAAACTAGGTTCTATAGTGTTTAGTATCCAAGATACAAGCATCGATTGAATTGTCCACCAATCTTCTATCTCGGATGTGTCTTCTTCGGGTTCCTTATGAGTTCCATCTATGAAACCCCATTTCCTTCGAGCCCGCGAGAGATATCTTCACGGCCCTTGCCCATTCCTCGTAATTCTCTCCTCGTAATTGTACTCGTGTAATCACATTTCCGGGATTATCACCGCCACTCGGATCGTATGGCGATGGTGTTTTCTTCACCGCCTCTCCTCTCTCGCCATTTTAGAAGTACGATCGTGTTCTCGGGCCGTTGGATATCGGAGTTTGGTTCGCTCCGATACCATGATAAAAATATTTCCAAAAACCCCTGTTTTGTATTGAATATGATAGCACAATATATACATGAAATACAGAAACATTCTAGGCTATAATTACGCTAACCATTATAGTCGGTATCCTAAATTTGTCTATTAACAGATATGACATTAATGTGCATCACTGTGCATCGCTGTCATGCCAAGCTAAATATGGAAAAAAATAATCATGTAGAATCATGACATGATACGGTATTTGTAATCGTATATTCTATGTTTATCAAAAACACATTCTAGAATACCCAACGCGGAATACATTTTTGGATTGATTTTTCTAAAATTTAACTTTATTTTCACGTTTCAAATTGAGCAATTTGGACCTATTTGTACAATTTGAATACAAGAACGTATAATTCATATATAATATTAATGATTACTTACATTTAATTATTAAAAAATGTCTTTAATGAAAGTCATAGTACAAAAAAATTAAATAATCAAGGATGAAAATGTTAAAGTTGTAAAAAGAAAAAGAAATTAAGATAGAAAATAAAATTATAAAAAAATATTTTAAATATTTGACTTAGGATGCTTTACGCCGCAGAAATGAAGACTCTATATTTAATGTAAAATTGATAAAGCAATAACCTTAGTAGACATTTCATATTTTCAGTGTGATTCTAAACATTTTAATACTCTCAAACCTCATTTTGAAAAAAACTATGTGGAACAGCAACTTAATTTAAATATCATGTGACATTTCTACGACCTTAACAAAGTCAAAGTTCCCAACCCTCCCATAATGGAAAGATTTACCGGGTTTTTGTGACATTTAAAGTTTAAACAAGTCATCAAATTTAGTCCAAAGTCTTTTAAAAACTATTTAATAGATATATATAGGAGTATAATCCTCCTCTTTATCCGGTAGAATTCAATTTAAAATAAAATGATATTAAGTGAAATAGTCAAATATATATATATATATATATATATATATATATATATATATATATATATAAAAGTTATATTTAACTAGAGAATGATACAAAACTTTTTGTGATATCTCCATATGAGATAGACAATCTGAGTTTCTCTCCAGTATCCACTAATAATGATGTTGTTTACTATAATAAGTAAGACTAAAAAAAATTTAATATCATGTTAGAAAAAGAAACACATCCTTTTAGAAAGTAAGATGTTTTGTAAACATCAAAGTGGAATGACAAATCGTTTGGTGTAGGAGGCTTAACTTTGGTATGTTTTAAAAGAGTAGTGTTCATTAATTTGGAATATATATACTTTTAGATACGTGGATATGAAATAGATAAAAAGTGAACAAGAAATGGATGTAATTTATATTATATATATATATATATATATATATATTTCAGTTGCACTTTTTCCATTCATCATGAAACAATCCATTTTTTCCATTGAAGTATAACATGTCTTCGTTCAACCCATTTTTCTAAATAACTCAATGGAAGTTCAATGTTTTGGAAAATAATTTGATGGCGACAAAACATCTACATAAACTATGGAAAAAATAATCTTCACTAATATCACAACAGCACAATAATTTGGAGGCAGAATATCCCTACAAATTCGCCACATGAATGAATAACTTATGCTTTGTTCAGGAGAAGAAGCTTTCAATATAGTGTCCTCCATGAATGATAATAGGTGTTTAGATACTACAAACCATGAAAGTACCACCCATAACACCAGGAGCAAGTCCCTGGCTGTGTGTATAAATTCAATCAAGAATCTAGACTTCACAACAGGGAAGATATTTCTTGGAAAACAGTTTCTTTCATTCCTCATTTCTGATTTGAATTTTCCATGCAAACACGCTTTTGCAAAATTCAAGCTGTCATGTGAAAATAAATAAATGTGAAACTATTGAGGTATGTTCTGCATAGATTAGACTCTGCCTCATTATTCCTGTTGATAATAAGAGTTGTTAGACCTGAAACGTACACGCTTCACCTATTGCATGAAAACTCAATTTTCTCAACATAGCTATATATCATTCATCAAATCATGAACACCAAGTTTCAAAATTTTCTCTGCAACAAAATAAATTAAATGTCAGTAACACGTTATTCAACACTCTCTTTTTTTTTTTCCTGACACTTTCTCTTTGTTAGTTATCATTTATGTGAATTCTATTTAATTCTCCATTAGATGGATTTCATTTTCGGATTAACGACACACATGAAGATAACTGACAAGAGTTGTACTGAGAAAAGGATATTACAAAATAAGTTATTAATAAATTTCAATAAATGAAGACATTTCATTTTTGTCATATTATACTTTAAAAAGGGTAAGAAGTTAGCTTTTAGTCCAACAATAATCACCATAGTAATACTAATTAAGTTGATTTAATTGTTTAACAACTCATTAGTTACGAGATAGGTGAAACAGATATTTCATGCAAATAAAACTTGTCTCATCAATATAATTATTAACTTTGATCGAAGAAAAAAGTAGCACAACACACAGATAATACATAACTCTCCAAATATGTATATTATATGTGAAGTGACCAGCGGGTGCCATATAAACACCTCAGCTACTTTCTAGACCAATACAATAAAACACTGGCCTTTCAGAATCACAGTTACAAGAATTGATCAACACCTAGTATGACATTTTATGGTTCTTCCAATGAGGTGAATAACAATAGGTATAAAAACTTTTTTGCACTATTTTCTACCCTCATTGCAATGATGTCTCTAGAATTGGCCTCCTTGGAAGGTCTGGCCAAATTGCCAATTGGCTGGTGCTACATCGTAGCTTGCCACAGTTCTGCCATCACTGGTGGTGACTTGAAAAGAAAGGGATTGTCCGTTAAGGTAGGAGTTGCTCTGCCAGTTTTGGCCCCAATTCCTTGACATGGGTTGCCACCCAGTTTTGGACCCTTTGATGGACACTGAATGCACATCCCCAGCACCACCAACATTGGTTATCAAAACTAGGTTGAAGTAAGAGTGACCATTGATGGTGAACCTTATTCCTCCCTTTTTCACACAAGGAACCCTGCCATCATCACCAAAAGTATAGTATAGTTTAGTTTATTAGTAGTTAAACTTGTGAGCAATTTGAACAATAAACATTATACAGGATCAAGTGAGTAATATCAGTCATATCATAGACAAGAAAATTAACAGCATGTAAATAACAAATCATGAATGTGTTTGAATATCAGCTGTTTGAGTTTCTCATCAGCATCTGAGATTACTTATTTTATTTTTACTGAATTTATAGGCTTATAAAATATGGTTGGTATAGATAGAGAAATTATGTTATTCACGTACTTGAAATTGAGACCAATTTGATGTGAAGCTAAAAGGTGAAGTTTGGTAAAGGCTACACCAATTTTCCCATTTTCATGAATAAGGGTCATGTGCTTAAATGAGGATAAGTTTTATACCATTATGTGACTTTCAATGAGAGAGGAATTTATTTTCAACATTTAATATCCTCACCTTATAAATTAGGTAATATAGTTGTGAATGAATTAAATTGTGACCTTTAAGCTTGAAAGCATTGCCAAATTTATGGTTTCAATTACCTTCTGAAGGCCACAGGCACAATTCCAGCTCTATATTCAGCAATTTGAAGGAAGGCAGGTTCAGCCATATCAAAGTGTTGCAAGGGAGGGTTGCACCAACCACCATTGTTGTTAGGCAAAGATGGATTTGGGGGGCAGAAGTTAGTAGCAGTAACAGTAATAGAGCCAGGTTTGCACCATCTTGGGTCATCATCACATCTCATTTCATAGCAAGATCCACAGCTTAAGCCATTGTTGAACAAAGCAGTGCTTAGAGCCACAGTGTCAGTTCCATAACCCTGGCTATACAAATTTCCATAGCCACATGCTCCACCTGCATATATAAAACAAAAGGATAAACACCCCATCATCTCAACTTTCAATACAATAATGTTAATAATAGTAATAATTAAGAAGAGTTTCTTGACAAAATTAAAAAGAGTAGTGTTGCAAGGAACTTCACATAACTGAGATCTTTGACAGTGACAATAGATTTATCTTTTGAAAAATGATGTAATAAACACTTACATATTATAATATTAGTTATGAACGTATTGTTATTGCTAATGTCGGCACGAGTAAATAGTAACCAGGCACATAAAAAAGTGCTAAACGAGTAGCTTAAGTAAAACGGGCATAGCTCAAGATGTGTGAACAGTTTCACTATTCCTCTTTTCTCTCTCCTGCTAAAATTACACTTCTAGCCAAAATTCAGGTTCATGAAAAGAAATAGAGTGGAGTGAAATGTAATAAACTGATATTAGATTTCAGTGTTTGGCTTTTCTTTTTTAAAGTAAGATGCATGGAATAGAAATTTGAGACAATACTTTCATGCAATATTCTTTTTTCTTGATTTGAAAGTATAAGATAAAACCACTTTTTTTTATTTTATCACAGAAATATCAAAACTTCATTTCCATCTCATTTCATTTCATTCCATTCTCTTTAGCATTTGACATCAAAGCAGAAAATATGCATGAACATCCATACTGATATATCTCTAGAGAGAAAAATTAAGAAAAAAGTGAAAATGGTAGACCTAATATATGATATGATGTCAAAACAGAGAATAAGATAAATACAAGTATGAAGAATTATTTGCACTATTTGAATTGTTAAAAAATATTACTCTCAAAACATATATCCATAAAGGAAAAGAAAAAGTGAAGAAATGAAGGCTAAACTCACCCATTGTGCCAGAAGCATCACCCCCACCATAGAAAGTGGCATGACCACTCTGCCAACCACCATAGTCAGCAGTGGCACCTTGGAGATTCCTGTTAACAAAGAGAACAACAATGAGAATCACAAGAGCAATGGAAAGTTCCTTGTGTGCCATTCTGAGCTTATGATAAGGCCTAAAGCAGAGGAATGTTCACTTTCTTTGCTATGTTGTGAGGTCAAGTGCTTAAAGGGGGCCTCTATTTATAAGTAACATCTTTTTACTTTTTCTTTTTCTTTTATTACTAACTTCCACAAAAGTGTTATTTTTTTCCAAAAGCCATAGAACAAGTGACAAATCAAGTGCACATGCGCTGGTTCTAGTTGAGGTTCCCAACCGCTAATATTGTGGGTCACACCCCTGCACATGCAACCCCAACTATCTTTTCTTCCCAACTTTATAGACCAATATTAAAATTTTTCTGTGGCCAATAATTTAATCAGCATTTCTTCTTTCTTTCCTTTTTCCCTTGCACAATGTTAGCAACACATATGTTAAGTTACTGTTTCTAACAATTTTTATCGTTAGTTAAAATTATAAAATTCAACTTAATACAACCAGTAAAATTTTGTACTTTTTATAAAATATTAACTGATAATAAAGTATACATTTGAAAGTGCATGCTTCTAAGCATTTTTTTTTTTCTTTTTATGCAATGGATAAATGGATAAGAGCTGAGGTATGATTGGCCCTTGCATGGTGTTAAGAGTCCCAATGATAAAAGAGTCAAAAGCTAAATTGCACTTTGAATTGAAATGTGTAGGGTCTTAAGAAATGATGAACAGTATCTTAGCACATGGAGAAGTATCTGTCTAACTGGGCAAAATCAAAAGAAGAAGCTACTTGGGACATTTGTATGGTGCAGGTCCCCTTTTCCAATATTCAAGGGTCAAAAGGGGGATAGCATAGTATCTTCTCTGTGCTTCAGAATGTGCCACATAAGAAGGATTTCAAGAGCGTGGTCATTTTATTTTATTTCATTTTACCTTTTTTAGTGTTTTCAGTTCTTGAATAGAATAAAAGAGTTGGTTGATACTTCAATAGAAACAGCCTTGCTTCCAGTTGGACAAACTGTGCATGGTAACTGGTTTGTTTTCACACACACAAATGACAGTTAATACTTGACCCTTCCCTCTCAGACTTTTTTAATTACATTGAAGTTGGGAGCTTCTATTTGGTGAAAGATCATGTCCAAATTAGGTGTTGCATATATTACACTCACTAATTGATTTGGTGTTTGACACACAAAACATGTGGACAAAACCATTATATGGAGTCTCATAAGTATTTCTTGAAACAAAAATTGTCAGATATGTGTAAATACATTATTAGAATTTAGTAAATAGGAATTAATGGAATCAAGAAAGAAAAAGGGTGGTTAAAAGTGATAAATGAAACTAATAGCTATTTTAACAACCACAGCATATTCTAAAAGTTAATGTGGCTGTTTCCTTTTCTCTCTTCTGGGGAACAAGTCCTAGGTCCTTGGTTTCTAACTGGCACAAAAGTTTAGTTAACAAAATTAACATTAATATATGCTTCCAGATGGGGAAAATTGAATTTAGACTCTTCTGAACTTTATTATTAAATTGTGACAAGGTATTTTTGATCTTGTTTCATCAGTATGCTACCATCATATCTGGTGTCAGTAATATCTTAATGAAAGAAAACTAAATTAACAAATGAATCTGGATATGAATAATAGTTAAGATCTTGTTATTCATCCTCAATTTTATTTTATTTTTGTTTTCTTGTGCGTATATATTTGAATTGTTTTCTGAGAGGGTTCTTACTAAAGTGATGAATAAAAGGTAATATGACACATGGGATGAGGCAGACATTGTGGATATGTTCTGCTGACTTTTATGGGTGCTTTGGTCACATGCAATGCAATGGCCAGAAAACTATAGTATTGACTATTGAATATTCAGTTAATACTTGAAAGCATAGATTGCAAAATGCTATGTTGATTCAATCCAAAACAACATAACATGGTATTGTTAATATCACTCACATCATCTGTTTTTCTTTTCTTTCATTTTTTTAAAGATAGCTTAACAAAAATTTTCTCTTTTGTGGAAGATTCACATTCAATGTCTGAGAGTAGGAGTGTGAGTTTAGAAAAATAAAAGATTCTACATTCATGTTCATCCATGCACTCTGAATGTTATCATTGGTGCATGTGTGCTTATTTTGTTCATATTCAATCATAACTCATTCAAGGTTCATAGACACACCCTAACATAAAAAGGTGTATTGCAGAATTATCTAGAAACATGGTTCAAAAGATTACACGCTTATCAATATAAAAACTGTCTTATCTTCATTATTTATCATTTTTTAACATAATCTATTTGTTTCCTACCGATTTTTCTCTCACCATGTTTATTTACATTAAAATTAGCTTGTGCATCTGTTGGTTTAACTGAAATTTCAAGTTGCTTAAACCAAAACATTAATTTATCAGTCATTATTTTAGCCTGACTTCAAAAAATGACTCAAATGAATGTAACATAAATTATTAAAAAAAAAAAAAGGATTTTTGTTGCTCTATGTTCAAAAATTACTGAACATCCAAAATCCATAACCTTATATAAGTAAACTTTTGCTGTTCAAAGGCATCTTCTTCAATTATTAGTTGGGTAGTTCAGTTAATTATAATCTACAGGACTTTTTGAGTATAATAGGATCATTTTCCAAGATACTTCCTTTTGTATTCACGCGATATAGTTTATTCACCCAAATAAAATATTAATTCATAACAAATAACAAACTACCGACAAAGTAACAAGTGGGTAAATTTTCTTAAAAAAACTATGTTTGGAAATTTCCTTTTAGAAAACAAGACTGTAACATGCATGTCTATTTCAAAAGGGTTATTTGTTTTCCTTTTTGTTTGATCCATTTATTCGGTTATTTTATTGGTGAAACTGTGTTATTCTGTTCACAACTAAAACAGGCTACTAATAGTGGTTAGCATGACTTTAACAATTATGAGGTAACCATTTTGTAAACTGTGTTGATTATGATCAAGATATTAAATTTTGAAACTGCTACAAAATTTATTATAAACATGGGAGCAGGATCACATGATATATTTGAAAATAAAGTGTGATGCATAATTCTTTCTTGCTTGCTCTAAATGACATTGACAAGGACAGTGCAATGGCTATTATTGCACAAAATGCTTTGGAGAGTGTCATATTTCCTTTCAAATCAAATAAAAGAGAAAATAGCTTGTGACCGACTATGTGAGAGCCCTTTCACATATTTGTTGATTCATTTTCATATCATTTTCTTGGTAACAACTTTCCTTGACAGGGACAGAAGATAAGTGAATTAATCTCACATGGATGCTTACACTCATAAACAATGCCAGTAGCACAAGTCTATTCATCTTGTGCTTCTTCTTTTCTTTTCTTCTTTCTTTTAATGACCTTTTGAATTGCAGAAATTAGTAAAGAAAGTATAATATAATTAAGAAACCAAACTCTGTTCATGTGAGCCTGCATGGTCAATTCTGAATTTTGTACATTCCCATAATTTTTTCTCACTTTGTTATAATAATTTTGCCATTATATACAAAAATTAGGTGGTAATCTATTAAGTATTCAGTAAATGAATGAAATAAAAAAGGTCCACTTCAATTTCTGTCAGTAATGGCCATTTAAATCCAAGCCTTTAATTAAAAAGTAACTTTAAAGAAAAATTTGACTTAAAAGTTTTTTGCATATTATTACAAACATGAAGATCATGGTTGAGTGATCATGTATGATATCAATGAGTTCTTTGTTATTACTGTTGTTAAATACATAAAGATTAAAACTCTCTAATCACATAAAAAAAAATATAATGTTGCTGTTACATACATAAAGATCAAAGCCTACAACCACATAGAAAACAAACATAATTATTTATACCATGGTGGTGTTTTAGTTCTTTTATTGCTCTATACCTTTTGGTATTATGTTTCTAAATTCCTTTTAAATCCTTTATCACTTAAATTTGGATGTGTCACCATTTTCTGATATATATATATATATATATATAGTCATTAATAGACATAAAACAGCCTCTGAAACATACTTTATGTGACAGAACAGATAGAGATTAGTTTGTCATGTTGTTGTTAAAGTCAAGCTTAAGATGGATTGGGAAGAAAACTATACTAATTGTGATTGTTATTCCTAGTTAACTAAATTAAGTAGAGAAAGAAAAGGCCACAGTAGCTGCTGACCCTACCATGTTAGGGCACATGCAAGTTTCGGTACAGCCTTCTCTTAAATCTTAATCCCTGTCCTTCTTCATTATTTTCCCTTTTCTTCTTCTAAGATTTTATGGACCAATCAATCATATACCATCATAAATTAATAACTAGAACTTATGTACATGAACTTGAACAGTAATCCTTCCAAACTCTGGAGTATAAGTAATATTTTATTTTAACCACCATTAGATTCTTTGGTTTCCCTGACAGATTACTATCCTAATTCTCTATCTAAACTTAATCACATACTTAAAGTTTATCGTCTCTTTATAAAGATTATCATGTAAGAATTTAACAGAAGTGCTGTGAGCTGAACTATACCTGTAAGTTACAATAATAATAATTTCTTTTCCCTCTCAAAATCCAATTTTGTCACATTCCCAAAGGAATATGCCTCCTTTGATAGGTTTGGATCTTGTTTGACACCTTCCCTAAGGATTACATAACGCGTGAAAGTATCTTCAAAAGGGCATGCAAATGAAATGAACCTTCCATGATGATTTAATGCTTTTTCTCAGCCTAGTAAGGTATAGATGTGGACAATTTTGAGACATGAGGGGGAATTTCCGCAAGAGGTTAAAAAGAAAAATTGAATGTAAAAGATGACCAACATGGGGGAAAAGTAGGCTGAAACTCAGGAACCAAACAAGTGATGGAATAGCAAAAGTTCTCTCATTTATTTTAAACAAGAAACTCAATATAAGATATACCAGATTTGTTTGGTTTCTGCTGTTGGTTTAGGGATCAATGAAAGTTCCCTTCACAAGGGATTGTCCCAATTTTACGGTAAAGGAACTTGTGGATGACCTTGGGTGGTAGTGTTTTAGTCAAGGACAGTTGAATAATGAACACTCATATGAACTAAATTGGGCTCTCGTGAAGGTAGGGGCCTGAGGAAACTCAAAGTATGAGTATACATTTTTAACCTTAAATCTCATGAAATATTGTAGCAATGATATATTTTTTATGAAGTTTAACAAATCTTAGAAAATATATATTTTTGTCCACGTAAATGAAAATGAATTAAAAAGTTTACACAATTTATGTCCCCAAATTTCCTATGTTGTGCAATGTTTTGTGGATGAGTTTTTTCCATGTTTTCTAACGGGTGTTAAAATTAGCAAATAAACACATCAAATTAAAGATTATTTTCCTTCAAGAAACCACGACAATAACAAAACCTATTAATTTTAAGGTATAGCAATGGTAACATTGAATGTGTTTGGTTTCAGAAAATAATATTTGATTATTGTGACCTTTCTGTATCAATCAATACAAATAAAAATAAAATAACAATAAGGTTGTACTTTGCTTATTATTATTGAAAAAAAAGTATTTAATTTAATATCTTACTTTCACACTAATTTCGAAACTTATTCATTTGAAAAAGACATCGTTTTCCAAAAAGTACAACAACATTTTTCTTAAGTTATTTGAATTTATACCATGTGACAAATGTGAATAACAAAACCGTTCTCCATTTTTAACCCCATAAAAGACTACTTCAAGCATTAAATTAGTCCTTCTAATTAGACACATATAATAATATCAAGTATAGTCCTCTGACAAATTTAAACATTGTTTAGTCATTTAATATTTAAATTTACAATGAATTTTGATGAAGAGTTGAATATCAATTTAATTACTTAATCAGAATTCATCATCAATATTATTTTTAAAATAAAATGAAGAAATTAGGTGACAGTTTACAGATTGATACAACTGTGCAACAATTATTTATATTATCAGTAAATATATTCACAGTTTATTTTTATGTGATATAATACATGGTTGGTAAGTAAGGCAGTTATCTAAGTCATTAAGTTTGTGAAGGTAGAGAGATAAATAGTAGTTTCAATCATCAATTGTTCTGCAGAGTTTTCCCATTTTTTGTCGCATGGCATAAGAATCTGTGAGAGTTGAATTCATGTTTGGTTCCTAATTGTTATGTATCAAAGGAGTGAATAGAGATTAGTTTTAAGTACATATCTCAATTCAAAACAACCATCGATTGTGAAGGAGAAAGGAAAATAATATCTTTAAGTGGATTTTTAAACTAAGAGAAAATATGCATAAAATAACTCCCAGTAAAGAGGTTTAACTAAACGCCAATAAAAAAAAAACCTAAAAACAAATAAAAGAACATAATCATAAAAATGTCAAGGGGCGATGAAAGATTCTTTTCTTGGTCATTTTCTAAGGGATATAAAACTAGGACTACCAAAATGTGATGCTTGACTTTGGAGGCTGGAAAAAAAAAAAAAAAAAAGTTATTTTGAATTGTATACAGTTAGTTGGCACACCTAGAGCTTTGGTGCTCTAGCACTAGGCATGCAGGGAGAAGTATCAAAAGTTTCCAATGTTAAGTCATCACAATTTTAACTCAATGACACTGGGAATTTAGAGCATCTCAAACAGGGATTGCAATTAAATAGTATCTGTGCACGATTCCTTTAAAATCAGTTGATCCGGGTAGAAGTGAAAGCAGATTCAAATTCTCTCCGTTAAAAAAAGTTGAAAACTGGATATAAAAAATAATATTTTTTTTTTTTATTATATATAAAATTATTATATTTTATTATTTTTATTTTCTTCTATTTATTTTTTAAATTTTGTTATCTTTTTTAATTTTTTATATCTATTAGTTCATTACATCATTCTTTTTTTTATTTTTCACTTTTTCATATTTATTTAATCATTTTAATAAATTTTTTAAATATTTTCAATTTGACCAACGCAAATTTGATTTTTTATTTTTTTCTAAATTTTTTTCATAAATCTTAATAATAACTAATATTATTTTATTTATAATTTATTTTAATTAGATTTTATTATATCTTATTTTTTTATTTTTTTATTTTTATTTGTCATATAGCAAATTTTATATTAATAAAATATTTATATTTTAAAGGATTAAAAAAATTGATAATTTAAAATTTTATTACTTTGAACTAATTAAGTAAAAATTAACTTATTAAATATTTTTTTATAAATTATATATTTCATATTTTTAAATAACAACTTAAAAAATAATTAACTTATTTATATATATAATCAAATATTTAAATAATAATAATAATAATAATTATTCTATATTTATATTAAAAAAATGATTACAAAATATAAAATTATAAATATTTATTTATGTATAAAAATATTAAAATTAATTTATTATAAGTATAATTATTTTTTGAAATAATATAGAATAGAAACAAGGTGAATATGAAAAAACCTAAAACTGAAATAGAGACTTAATTTCTAATTTTGATAAGGATGAAAATGAAAACAAAAATGATTTAAAAAATCAAGAGTGAAAGTAGGAGAGGCAAAACCACCTTGGACATGCACCTTTATTATTCCTACTCTCAAACAAGTATACTTAAAGGTTTTTAACTAACTCTCATAAATTATATTATGGTTTTTGTTTGGATCTTGTTCATAAAAAAATTATTAATTTTTTTTCAATAAATTAGAATTAATTTACGTATAAATAAAAAAAACCTTTTAGAAAAGCTAATTTAAAAGCTTTATTAAATTACTTACACATAAACTAATTTCAATTTATAAATAAAAGTTAAATTACTTATCAAATTACATATAAAACCCCACAGAAATCATCAATAGCCATTCGAGATGCTGCTATTAGAGAGTAATTCATTATTTAATTCCAATTCTACATTGCCATTCACCAAATCTTCATTCTTATGACATTGTACCAGCTTGATTAACTTCAAATAAAAATACACAGTAATTTCTCAGCATTAATATATCTAATTGATGGTCAAGAAAGGTGTAGAAAATGCGGAGCCAAAAATGCACACACGTAAACATTGACAGAAGTTATTAATGTTTAAAAACCTAATTTGATCTTCAACATATAGTCCATCTCCAAATTTGTTCTCTATGCAGTCAGTAGTTGGACCCATAAATTTTATGCACAGCATATCGGATTTGGTAATGATGCTTTGAGCAAAACACTATCATCGCACTTAACTGAGCATTCAAATGAGGCTACAAAATCAAAATACTAGTGTTGCCATGAAGTGGGGCCATTTATGATCAAATAATAATGAATATTATTATTTATGTGTGCTTGTTTTAGTATTATGCATGATTTGGATCGTTAGCTGAGGAATATGGAACATTGCAACTGACTATTGACCCGTTACACCAAAATCAATCATGCACGAACACAACGACGAGGGAAAATAAATTTCATCCACATTACAAACCTCAAAATAGCCAAGGTAGGCATAGAGGCAATTTCTAACTAGTACCATATGAAAAGCATTTGGTCGAAAATGATGAATCTCGGCTGTCGGAAAACTGGTCTTATCTCAGACATTGTTAATCTTGCTTTGTACGTAAGAAGCAAATACAAAGGCTAGCAGTAAGACGATACCTTACAAGCAATTGAATGACAATATTTAGATTATGTACTCGTTAAAATATAAAAATGCGAAAACGGTCAGACATAAATTTATCGGCCCAAAAATGCCACACGGTCCTTTTGTACTGCCTGTGTTAGGTTGATATCGAAGAGCTCACAACGTATAGGCATCTCCATCTCATAGAAAGGATTCTTCAAAACGTAGTCCGTGTACAATTCATAGACAAATTTCAGTAAATTCTCCATATGTTGTGCTCCAGGCTCACACACCACAAAGAACTTTGTCCCTGTAAGAGAGAAGAAACATTTTTTAATACCAATATTAGGAAGAAATAAATGTGAAAAATCTTGCATGCTTATTTTGCCAGAGACACGTACCCGAATACAGAACCGCTAAACAATAAAAGGATAGATCTATTGCACTAACAAGTGCGAAACATAAATGCTTAAGAAACGCAAGGAAACAGCTAAACAGCCAACATCTAGAACAATGTCAACTCTCAAGAATTCAAGTTCATTGATCCAAATCAGAAGATGCGTACGTGACCCAAAAAATAATAAAAACCAAATACAGTCAATATATATTGGGTCATGTCACCAACAAGTTATTTTGATTGCTACAATAACCCAACCTGCCTTCCAACTTACTGATTCTGTTTTTGAACTCTAAAATCAGGTGCTCGTGAAAATATTTTTTTTTCTAAGTTTGCAACATATATAACTCTGCTAAAGTATTACGCTGGCTTCACCTTACAATGGGGTTTATTTGTTTATAGCCTATTGAGACCTATTAGACAGAATCAAGATTAAAATCCCAAAGCAATTAAGTCCACCTTATTTATAAGGGGGTTTACGAATAATTATCTAGAGCTTCAGATATACTCAAACCACAACTACCTGCAAGGCCTTAAATGCGTGCATGAAAGACAGAAGGTGGTACTAAACTATTCATTTTATTCAATGAATAAAATGTTAAATTACAAAGATAAAGGTATTGCAATAATAAATTAAAGACTAATTACCTGTCAGCGATTGAAAGCAATGAAGATCAAACGTATCTGCTTGGAGAAGTTCAATTCCTAAACAACCTGATACAGGTGATAACTGCTGAGAGATAGCATGCATTGAGTGCCATAAACTTGCCACCCGCAAGCTGTCATTGGTATCCATTCGTCCAGCAGACCCATAATCCTAAATGCAAAAAAATTAACAATTTTGATAGAATCCGTGTAAAACGAAAAGCTTAACTGTAACTCTAACTAAAATATTTAAATTGATATTTTTAAAAAGACAGTTGGGAAGAAAATGAAGCTATCATTGTTATCCATATTCCCAGTAAGCCCATATCCTAATTAGTAATTTTCAAAATATATCTTAAACATACTGAAAATTCTAACTTCTAAAGAAACAAATAACAACAACTATCAGACATATACTGAGGAACCAGTGGGAGGAAATATAAAAGATATCGTGGTCATTTCTTCAACTGAATTCAGAAGCTGAAGCTCAGTCCACATGCTGATTTGACATACGAGACTTAATTAACAGTGCAAGAATTTTAGCTCATCAAACAGAAAGAAACTATAAAAATGTCATAATTTAAGCTTTCTGACATCGGGAAAAATAAAAAACCTGTAACAACAATATCATGCTATCTTCCATCAAATTCAGGGGCATAATAAATAAATCTCTTAGAAAACCAACAGAAATAATTTGAAGTTTGAATTAGTGATCAACAGAAAGTAAAGAAAAACCATACCTTATAATAGATCAATCCACCAGACTTATTGATGATGTAAAGACTGTAAATTGCTGCCATTCCAAAAACTTTTGTGGTGTCTAAAATGGAGATGAAGGTAAAATTTAACAGGGAATTTTTCAAGATTAAACTCTTGTAAGTACGACAATCATACTATCTCGTATTTACATTACCATTAACAAACCAACATTATTGTGAGCACTGAATGAAAACAATTAAGAGAATAAATATGTTAAACACATATCAACATCCAAATGCTCTTGTGATATGATTCCAAAGAGGAATGTAATGGAAATTTCAAATTTAGGATTAGGTATTGAAAACAGCAAAATTTGGAAATTGAGAACAAAAAAGAAAAGAAACTTGATAAAGGAAAGCACAACAAGTAGAGTTTAAAAGTTTAAGGATGATCAGGACAATAATTGGTGAATTCTTGATAAGATCAATAGATATAAGGAAAAACCCTAATAGAGAGATATTCTCACTTTTTCAAAAATCATTTGTTGCCTCTTTATGAATTTTGCACTCTTAAAATACAAATTTAGTTTTTAGGTTATTTTTAATGATCATGCTATCATTCTTTCTTTTCCCACTCATTCTCTACTTAAGATTCCTTACAAGAATTAAGCAATCTATAATCAAGAGTTATTTTTAAGATTTGCAATCGCAATACTTAAAACAAATTTTAGTATTCACAAAGAGAAATAGCAAAGAATAATTTTATTACTAACAAACAAGACAAACGGAAATATATAGGCAAACAAAATTAGATAAGACACTTTAACAAATAAGTGATGTGCATTGAATATAAAGATGGACAAATATATTCTTATTTTTTATTTTTTTTAAATCTTCTTTCTCTTTCTCTTTCTCTTTCTTTCCTTTTTTTATACAATTCAAATTCAAATTCAGAATTACACCACCATCATTTTTTTTTTACTTCTCAGACTTTGTATTCAGCAATTGAAACATCATATCAAGACAAGACAATATGCAATTGAACAATAACAGCAAGAAAAACAAAATATGATGGTTGTACAATTCTGAAATTGAATTTAAATTATATAAAAAAGGGAAAGAAGTTAAAAAAATAGAAACATACAATATAGTTGTCTATCTTTATATTCAATGCATAGTTGTTTGTTAAAATTCCTAAGTTTCAAATGTCTTCTCTAATTTTGTTTGCTTATATATTTTTGTTTGTCAACATTTCTGCTTGCCTTGCTTGTTGGTAGTGAAATTGTTTTTTGCTATTTCTCTTTTGTGGATACTAAAATTCTATTATTAATTTAAAATTAACTCTTGATTATACGTCGTTTGATTCTTGTAAGAATCTCAAATAGAGAATGAGTGGTATAAAAGATAGTGTGATCATTATAAAAAATCTAAAAACTAAATCTATTATCTAAGATTGTAGAATTCAAAATTAGGTTACGAATGATCTTTGGACAAAGTGAGAATAGCTCCTTGTCAGGGTTCTTCCTTATATCTTTTGATTTTATCAAGAATTCATTAATTCTTGTAGTGATTATCTTTATACTTATCAAACTCTGAGTTGTGGCACCTTCTTTTATCAAGTTTATTTATTCTGTTTTCAATTCTTAAATTTTGTTATTTTCAATTCTTAATCCTAAATTTCAAATTTCCATTACATTTCTCTTTGGAATCATATCATCCTAAAGAAGTCCAGTCAAAGAGATTAAGCTTACAATACCATTGCATTTACAAGTACCACAACCAAAATTAAGAACCCCAATTTTTTACTTTTGCAAGAAAACATCTGATTGGACAAAAACAAGCAGGGAAACGATACTTGGTGATTCTGAATGTCGAAGGTGGGTCGGTCACAACCAAAATGGAAAGAGCCTAACCATGACCTAACCTTACCTCGACATTGCAAGGCGGTTATTTTACTCACAAAAATCACATTCTTTCTTCTTCTCTATTTGGTGACTTTTGGTTTCCCCCTTTGCAAGGCACAATCACTACATCCACGACACTTTCAAACCAACCCACCACTGCCATAGAACCAGCCACCAAGTATGGTATTCTATCATTATCCCTCTTCTTTGGCTTCTTCATGTTCTACTTTTCACAATTGATTTTTCTTTGTTCTATTATTCAATGAAGCATGAACGAACCAGCCACTGTCGAACCATCTAGCCACTGTCGATCTATCACACCATGACTATCATTCACACATCTAACAAGTTGTTTTGTTTTGTCTTTTGGATTTTGGATTTTTCTTTTCAATGATGGTTTCTTGAATTCCTTTTTGTTTATCGAAAGTGACTTCTCTTAGTACTTTTGTTAATGAGATTAATTATTAACATATGAATATTATATATATGTGTGTGTGTTTGTGTGCCGTGTCCTATGATTTTTAATTTTTCCATGTCATGTCCCATGTCCAAATCTATGCTTCATAGGACAGAAATGAAGGAAAGGATGTAAAATGGTGTGTGTATGAAATAATCCTAGACCAACCATGTCAGATTCCCTTTCCTTATCTTTTGCTAACTTTCTTTTTGGGGAATTAGGAGGATCAAACATATGAAAAATAAAGTTGAATTAAGGTGCTAGCTTTATCAGCTTAATTACATAATTTCACATTCAGATTTGCCAACAAAAAGGATGAGCGCTGATAGATCTGTACAAGATTTCATAGAAAATGAAAAAAAGGACAGCATTGAGTTTAATCACAGAAAAATGTCTCAGGTATTCAACAGATCTAAACTCTGCACCAATGAATTATCTGAAAAGGACCCCCTTTACATAGCCTTCTTCTCTCTTTTATGCACCCGGTACCTCTCCAACTTACTAATGCAGTTAATTCTTCTATTAATTATTTCAGGGAATTAGTTATAATCTAATTCCATGTCCCTTGCTTATTTCTTAAAATGTACACTCTCCTCCTAAAAGTTGGTTGGTGCCTATCAGGCATGGTTTTGACTTTTGAAAATATCAAGCCAACCATTAGAAGAGTTTGGACTTTAGAGTTTATATGAATCAGTTTCAAACCAGTTCTAGGTTCAAAACCAGTTATAAAACGAGTTCAGGTAAAAAAAATTTTGTTGAACAACAAAACAGTTCTAAACCCCAAAACTAATTTAGAATCTGGCTTTGAAACGGGTTCAGCCTGTTTTTTGAACCCAAAACCAGTTCTTTATTTACAAAACTGACTTTAAAATTTTAAATTTTTTTTTTAACTAATTTTAAAATTATTTTTCTGCAATACTGGTTATTTTTTTCTCAGCACAGTAGTCTTGATTTGTTCCACTTTATAGCAACTGCACCCACCACCAAACAATCAAGCAATGATAGAATTTCTACTGCCTAAAATAGTTCCTGTTCTCAAAAATTTAAGCTGAAGCATTTTTATATATCTGGCACAGCATGATTGCAAATATTAAATACTAATGAAATGTTTAAACAATAACACAACCTCATCCACGTGAGAAATCTGTGAGAAAGAAGTACAAGAGATTGTGCAAAGCAAACCAACAAGGAAAAGAAAAAGGAAAAAATAGAATCATCAATAAATGAAACTAGAAAAATGAAAATAAAGCCATATTGAGAAAAGAGATAACCTTTTCTGATGGGAGGCTCAGTTTGTGAGATCAATACCCTGAAACTTTCCAACCTGCCACATAAGTTAAACAAGAAAGATTTGGTCACCACAACTGCCAGCACATAGTATAGCAATCATGAAGGTGAAAAAAGAATACCCTGTAAGGTAAAATATTTCAAGTAATGGAAGCATGAAATCAGGCAACGGACTAAGAAAAAGAATATTTATAAACTTGATTTGAATTCATAAAAAGTATATAACTTTGTCAGAAGAGGGTGTAACAGCACATGAATTCAACTAGTAGGTATTAGGTAACTACGAAGTTGCATTCAATAGAACTTTTCCATGTCACTTAATCACTTGATTTGCCATCTCAATCCCAACAAATGAACTTTGTGTAAACAACAGGAACCAATCATCTGTAAATCATTTATTGCATCGACAGGAAAATCTATTTTCTGTTCTAGTGTAGTAAGAAGACCCTACTTAACATAAACGAACATATAGTAGTTCAGGAGCAATGGATGTTAACTTAGAACATGTCGGACATTTCTCATATTTTCCTACAATTAGAGTTACAATGAACTACCACACATCTTAACCTCTGTTATTAAATAGAATTTTTACTATTTATAAAAAATTGAAGATATTGCTCGTTCTACAACTCTTCCTCAAACATGAGTATATGACCAGCCCAGCCTATTGTGATCCATAACTTTAAGTAAACAGAAAAAATGCAAAATATTCAGAGAGAATGCTTATTCACAGATAGAGGTACCGCCATCAGATGAGAGTGATTCTAAACTACTGATCCTTAATAGCAATAAAGCTCAAATAGGTAGGGACACGGTCACTTATGCCAGAGTTTCATAAACAACAGCTGATCCAATAATTCCAATAAAAGCCTCCATCACATGAGACTAGAATCACAAGTAGCAATCGAAGCACATCATGTTCAGCCAACACTGTCACTGAAATAATTGTGGAACGTGATATTATACTAGCTGTGTTCTAAACACAGCTGTTATCTGCAAAAGTTGTTAGTATTATTCCCCCAGATAGGATATGGTAAGAGTTAAGATACATGGGGTTTATATAAAACGGTTTTAAAAATGGTTTAGTCCAGTAATAGGCATTCATTCGTTTGGTTTTGAAAAAACCATGGCCACCCCCAACTGCATCGCAAGAAAATATGCTTTGGTTAAATAATTAGCAGAATTCTATAGACATGCTTTGTTAGCATTTGACATATAAATGAAAACATCTTAAAAAACACACTGAACTGCCAAAATTTGTGCAGGCTAAAAAATTCAAGCATTACTGAATCTACAACTAGATAAACACCATCAACAAGTACATTTCAATTATCACTTGATACTGAATGTTATCAAACAAGAACAACAATAAATTCCTCCCCCCCCCGCAACCCCCCAAATCCCCAATCAATTCCACACATACAAAAACCAGATCACATTCTCATTCCATTCATTGGCTAAGCTACTTGATCTACAGTTTCAGTATTGACATCGAACACCAAGCATCTCAGATCACGGAAAACACACAAACTACAGAGTCATTCCAATTCATTTATCTAAGCGCATTGCTCAAATTTTCAGCATAAATAAAGAAATTCGCGAGTTGGAGAAAATCAAAACACTAAAAAATTAAAAACCATAACCAAGCAAAGGAAGGTGACAAACCTGCAACAAAAACCATGCAAACAAAGGAAGAACCAGACGCCAAATAAAAGCAAGTGTTCCCACTCAGCGATTCTGCAAACACCGAATAGAATGACAAAAATAACGACACGGTTTATGACCAGAGAATACAGAAAGAAAAGGTGAATCGGAATCGTACCTAAGCGAAACAAAACGACAACGTTCGATTTGCAATCGAGAACGAAGAGAGAATGATTGAATGAAGAAAGGTGAGTGCGGAGACTGAGAGAGTGAGACCGGCTCAGACAGGTCGAGGACGAAGCAATTGCTGTCCAAAATATAAACTAATATCATTTTTCATTTCATTTCTATAATTATTAAAAAAAAGTCTCTTGAAAATTATTTAATTTTAACTTAAATATGTTTCAAATATGTATTATTTATTTTTAATATTTAATAAATATTTTCTTAAATTAAATATAATAACTTCAAAATGTTGATTAAATTTTTTTATTATCCTTTTAATTGTATTATCACATGTTCATTTTGTTCTGGTATTTTACATCAGTAATATCTTAAGTTAAATATATTCAAAATTTAAAATAAAATTTAAAAATATTTTAGGAAGTTAAATTAAAATAAATATAAATAAATATTCTTTCTCTTACATATGTTTTATTAATTAAATTAGTTTCTCTTAAATTAAAATATTTCTTACCATTTAAAAATATAATAATAATAATTAATATTGTAATTAATAAATAGCACAATTAATATAATAGTAAAAGAACTACATGTTTGGTTGGTGAGATTATGCTTGATATTGTGGATGATCTAGAATCCACTATTGCTTTTAATTTTTTTCTTAATTTGTTATTTTTTTAATTGAGTTTGCTTCCAAGATTGATCTATAGAGGATAATGATTGTCATTGGCTTAGATATGCTAAATGCATTTCAGCAATGCGGATAACACAAATCAACATTTTTTTAAGTGAATAATACAAATTCAGTGTATTAGATTAATAAATAATTGATACTTTTATTTTTTTATTAAACAATTAATTATTACTTTAATATTTTTAGTACTGCTACTTTATAGTTAAATAATAATTTATCCATTTTGTATATATGAATGAATTTTTTAAGAATATTTTAATGCAGAACCTAAAAAGTAAGTGATTTATTGAAGTATAATTATGGAAAGTTTTTGTAACAATAAGATGAAAAAAAGTAATTAAATCTTATTTTAATATAGAAGTTTTAATCATTTCACCAATTTTTCTCAATGACAATGTTTTACATTTTAGTAAAGTAATAATTAATGCAAAAACAATCACATTAAAAGTTTTTTATCATTTAATTAATTATTATAAAATATAATTTCTAAATATCAATAATTTCACTCCAAAAGTATAAAATGCAACCACTCTTCCCACTTATCCTCAATATAAACATAAAAATCCCAATTTTTTTATAATAAAAAAAAGTAGGTCTTTATATTACTTTTTTTATGTACTTGTTTCAGCTTTAAAAAAAATAGCAAAATCTAAAATCTAATTAAGAAAAAAAAACTACTTGGAATAACTTATCATAAAAATTAGTTGTTTTTTTACAAGTATATTTTAACATAAACAAGTATATGTTAGTTTACACTCTCTTTTTTTTAAAAATAGTCACTAAATTAATTGTAACCACTTTTTTAATCTGTAAAATCTCTCTAATTATTCATTGTAATGAATTTAATTATTAATTTTTGCGTAAATATATTTGGTAATTGAGATTTTCTAATTAATGCACCTAGCAAGCTTTCCTTAAATTGAATATACTTGCATCTTAAATGTGTTTATATAACAGAAGAAGAGGGAAACTGAGAAAAGCACATCACATTAACAATATTTTCAGAATTTCTATCTTGCTTCCATTTTTCTCTGTTCTGATCCTTACCATGGCCAGAAAGAAGTTGGATCTGACATACATTACCAATGACTCGAAGAGGAAGACAACCTTAAAGAAAAGAAAAATTGGTCAGTGATTGTTTCTCTTCACTTTATGTAAATTATTTTGTACATAAATTATTATTATTTAAATTGAAACATATGTACTGTATCAACAAAATGTTATTTCGAGTAGTAGATTCAACCCTTTAAATTCGGTTTATTTTTTCTTTTGATATTTCTCTTCTAGAGATGTGTGTAGAGAATTTTGTCTAATCACATTTCAACTAAAAACATCACTTCTCACTTTCTCTGATTCTTTTTATGTTTTATGAACAGGTTTGATCAAGAAAATGAATGAAATTAGTACCCTTTGTGGGATTGAAGCATGCGCCATAATCTACACTCCAAATGATCCTCAGCCAGAGGTTTGGCCATCTGAGTTAGAAGTCCAGAGAGTGCTTTCCAAGTTCATGGAAATGTCTGAGCAGAAACAAAGCAGAAAGATGTTGAATCAGGAGAGTTTGTTGAAGCAAATAATCAGCAAAAGCCAACATCAGTTGACAAGACAAAGGAATGAAAATAGGAAGAAAGAAATGACCCATCTTATGTTTCAGTACTTAAGTGTTGGGAGGGTTTTTGACAATCCTAGCTTGGTAGATTTGAATGATCTCTCATGGCTGATTGATCAAAAGCTGAATGAAATAAAAAAGAAGATGACTATGATCCAAATCCAAGAAGTGGCACCAGTGACTGAAAATGAAGGAGAACAGGGATACATGCATCATGTCCAAGGACCAGAGAGCAAGATAAACATAATTTAGAAGCAACATTGATCCATGGAATTTATTCTCATTGGAGATTTTAATGTCCGAAAGTCTTTGGCATAATGCATGTCTGTTTTAAAAAAGTACATTGTTTTAGGGAGTTTCAGTAATCTTTATCATTTAAACCAGCAATTCTTAGTTTTAATGTCTTTCTTTGATGTATGTTTTGTTTGTTTAATGTATTCTTGTAATTGAGTAATATATGCACATTACCTTCACATTTTATGATTGATGTTATTTTTTTCTGAAAATACAATCACAAATTTTCAGAACATGTTGAATTATATTTTTCAACCCAAAACATTCCCTATTCGTCTGAAGTGACTAAAAGTTTTGCATGGTTAAAAGTAAGCATTCTCAAGAAGTTTTGACTATTCATTTTGCATACTATGACATATAGATATTGAATTCATAGATACAATAAAAATGTTCAATAACTTCTACTTCTGAAGTCTTTGATTTAAACATTAAAATAATTTTAAAGGGAAAATAAATAAACATAGCCTAAGGAGAAACTCATCTGTAGAGTGCAAGTAAACAAATACAAAGAACAAGTGTATAGTCAATGGACTATAATAACTTGTTGATAAAATGAATATATCTCAAATAAATGTAATTTACAAAAACAAAACTAATTCCAGTAACATATTTTGTATTCCCCTCCTCCTTAAACGTAGTTTCATTTTAAGTATATAGATGGCACCCCTCGAGTCTAAAACCACCAAATTAGAAAAGACTCTCTCGTTCTATTAGCCTCGACTTCCAACAGTTGAACACACTACATCTTCCAAAGTTAACAAAAACTTGGATAAAACTTGGATTGCATCTTAAAAGCTGCTGCATCTGTAATGGCCTGCACAGATTCGGGTAGTGCTTCAGCCTCTTTCAAGTCTGTGTTGCAACCCCATACCCGAATGAGTAGCCGCCTACACTTTGGAGATGACGGTTTAAAATAAGTCTTGTACCATTCAACAACATCATGCTTGGTTATATGCCTCAATTCCTCTGCTTCCTTCTTTGGGAAATCAAAGATATACCTGAAAACCATAATGTTTATAATCATATAACCCATCATTGTAGCAAAAAAATATAAGCCCTTTTAGTCCTTAAACTTCTGTCATGACTTGGCAGACATTGCTCCATACTCCACCAAGACAGATTCAGCAGTAACAAGAAAATACATAAATATATGTACATAAAAGGTAGCAAGCGACTGAGCCAAGTAGGAATAAGTGGCTGCTGGTTAAAATAATTCAACAATAACAGACAACTTTAATAACTAAAGTCTAACACTATCATCAAGACCACAAGTATGTAATGCAAGTACCTTTTTTCAACAATCTGGTTCCACAATCTATTGCTTTCATATGTGAGTGAAGGATCTTTCTCTAGCAGCTTTGCCATTAAACCGCTTTTGTAATTCTCAAAGGAATGACCATCAAGTCCATCCTGCAATCCCAATATATTTCTCCAAAACATAAGTCCTCATTCGGAAAATATATAATTCAATAAATCTTTTAGTAAGAGAATGCACAAATTTAGCCAGAACAGAAAAGCCTGATGTCAAATAAGTACATCCAATGTAAATGGCAATAAAAAGAGCTATCCCGTTGATATCAGGTCAACAGTGCCGCTAAATTGAAGACGCTAGTTATATTTTAGATTTTAAAGCTCCTGCCAAAATAGATTCCTTAGACATTATTAAAATCTTTTTGAAACAAGCTCTTTTAATATATTTTATTTTCTGAGATAAAAACTCAACAGAGAAACATAATTTAGCTACATAGAAAAACTAAAAATAATTCATTGTATTTGAGACAACTACTATATAACAAGCATTAAAACAGGCAACGAGATGGCAGAATAAACAAGTTATCAATGGAGGATGGCAAAATATGGCACAAGGCACAAAATTCCACCATATAAAGATGCCAGTTTGGCCTATGGCACTGCCATAACAGGCCTCCTTTCACAAATTGCCTATGCAGAGGGGTCAAAAAACACCACGTGGGGAGAAAAGAATTCAGACTTTGCAGATGAAAAATTCAAAGCATTTTACTATTTACATCCATTTCCATCTTTCTAAATAATAGTAGGGTGTACCTACTATAACTTCTTAAGAATCAAAGTCATGTTAACTTCATTGCAGCTCAGGAAGCAGATAACCTAAGAACATGGAGGTTGAAGGAATGAGGAACACTTACCAACAATTCTTCCAGGCCATTTAAGAAGTTGTCAATTCTACCTTGCAAGTAAACTGGGTTGTACTCAGATGACTGAATGCAGAAACAAAACCCAAAGACACGGTATGTTACGCGTGGGCTGCATTCAACAACATAACCAAGCTGCTCTTTTGTCCTGTGTCCAGATACATAAATTTTAGTCCAACCAAAGAGACAAAAAAAAGGCAGGATTGAGAAAAGAAAGATGAAGAAACATAGATTTCAACATAAGCATAAGATTGCAAGCGAATGGTTTCATTGATTTTATAAGTGCTTTCCAGTGAAACATAGGATTCTATAACAATAGAAAATTTCATGCCAAACCAAGACCACTTTATTATTAAGTCATCAATAATTAATGGTCTAAACTAGTTTACAACAAATTGAGTTTAAGAGAAATCAATAAATAGTGTAGCCTGCTCACATAAATGCAAGTAAAAGCACATTTGGCACTGAGAAGATAGGCAACAAGGAACAAATATTCTCAATCTAAAAGGCATTTAGTTGGGCCAAAGAATGTCAATCATGGAAAAACAGGAGACGAGAGGACCTATTGCCTTTAACAAATATCACAAGTCAAATATAAGAAACGAAGCAACAGATTGTCACCTCAGCTGATTAAAAAATGGCTCCTCCACAATTTCCTCAAAAAGATCAATCAAAGCTTTCAATTTGATTGACCCCAAACCAAAATCTGGCTCAATTTGAAAATAAAGCTGCATAAACCCAGAGTAAGAAGCAGGAGAAAATTGTCAGGGATATAGAAAACAAATTATCTATGAAGCACATTGATGAACAAAATAAAAATCAATCTATCTAAAATTACCTCAGCCACAGAGTTCTTTTCCGACTTATTCTTCACACTGACATTTCTAACTAAATTGACACCAGATGGGAGGCAAATAACCTGCTCAGCATGCCTTAACTCAATAGGGAGTGGATTTACAGGAAAATTCATTTTAAATATATTTGATATGCTAATTGCTTCTTCCTTTGACAGATTTCCGTGGCATAGACCCTCCACATATAGCTGCACAAAATTAAGATATAAAAGAATAAATCTCCAACAATGTCATAACTACAGAAGACAAACTAAACTAACCATAAAATGGTCACAATTAATCTATATTGACATTTCCATATTCACAACATAACTCATGTTTTAAAATCAACTAAAAACCAATATGTGACAAATCGTCCAGGAGTAGTTGTTTTGCAGTTGGTAGTGTTATCAACCTATGGCATGGGACTTCTACTTGCACGTTAGTGTCAAAATAGTGAAATTTGGGTAGCACAGACAATAATAAGCTTCAAGCACAATAAAATTGCTCATCCAAGTGCACCTCAAGCTTTGGCACAAGACAACACACATTCAGGTGCAATGGTGTATGTTGCTCACCCGTCAACAGTATTGACAACACTTGTTATACTCCTGAAGCCATCATAATTGGAAAGCCACCATAATTGGAATTTGAAAGACAACAAACACTGCAAACAGTGTATAGAAAATGTAATACTAAGGTTTGTTTTATTAGTTTTGTTTTTATGTTTTTAAAAACAGTTTTAGAAATCAATTTTGAAAAACTATTATTGAGAATAAATTGGAAAAAAATTATTTAATAACTTTAATCTGAAAATTGTTTTAAATGAAAGTGGATGACACCGAGTGTGACAAAGAGTAAGATAAAAATTAGAGGATGACTTTGACAACTTAATGACAACGAATGCGAGTGATGTAGTGCATCTATTACCGAAGATGTATAAAAACCATTGGCAACAACAAAAACTAAAACAGAATACAAATTTATCAATTTTTGTTTTTTAGTTTTTAAACGCTAAAAAACTGAAAATTGCTTTTAAAAACAGTAAATAAATAACCCCTAAATATTTAATATCAACCTGAGAAAGAAGCCCAGGGACAAATGCCTTAAGATCATCAAGACACAAATCATTTAGATAATGCAGCTTCTCATCAACGTCATAGAAGCTCTCACACAAAACTTGCAATCTCAAATATGTTGAATGGCTTAGAGGCTTCATGTTGGAGTTCTTCAAAGCTCTCTTCATATCTTCTTTTATGACCTGTTCAGATAATCATTGGTTCATGACAGCAAAGAAAGAATGTAGTAAAATTAAAGAGATAAAAATTAAAACATGGTCAACATTGAAAAAAAAATCCAAAAAGACATATCACATACCTTAAACCGATCATCAGTGGGCATGAAGGATTTAGATACAGAAAAAAACTTAGATAACAGAACAGGAAGCTTCTCGCTGAATCCATAGACCTTCAGCTCAAGCATGTCACCAACATAAGCAACAGAAGTTTCTAACTTGGCAACACTAGCCTGCAACCACAAAGATTTGTTTACGAAATTATCTAAAAATAGAATGGCACTATTGGCACACCCTCCACTACTTATAGCCGCAATTTATTAAATTGCAATCAAATATCCAATTGAGAAAACTGTAATTTGAAAAAGGAAGTTGCAGTGTGAATAGGCATTATGGAGTGCCAATGGCCCCAACCCTGAAGTACTGTTCTCTATTGAATGACTTATGTGGTATATGCATACTTCATTTAATAAAATACTAAAGAAGTGTTTTATCTTGTATTAAAGCTTTATACTCTTTACTTTCTTTATTAACATTATACAATCAAAGAGAAACACAATTTTGGTGATACTAAACAAGAGTTAAAGCACCTTTAAATGTAAGGTAATTGCATTGAAGATATTTAATTAGACCATTTTGTCACATATTTCCTATAAGTGATATTAGAGGACAGTTGGCAAAATAATTTAAATAAAGAGAAAACTAAAAAATAAAAAAATGGTTCAATTGGAATAAAAAGTGACCTCTAGAAATTTATATATATTCATTCTTGAATACTCATCTTTTCCACAAATATTAATGAATGGGAGCATTTCCATGATTGATAATAGGCAAGCTGATGGTAATCTGGTTTTAAGATTTGTTTAAGAAGAGCTCAAGAAACAATTGAAATGGATAATTTATTCTTGGTGAAGAATCTTGTGAAAAGTGACCGCATTTTTAAGCTGTACTTATTGTTCTGTAATATATATATATATATATATATATATATATATATATATGTGCGTGTGTGTGTGTGTGTGTGTGTGTGTGTGTGTGTGTATACTTCATAGAAACACTGTATCTAAGCCCAAGTTGTCGTTTGTTTCTGTGCTTTGTTTACTTCTTTCTTGTTTTCTACCATCCTCCTTTATTGCTGTTGTTTATAGATAGATGATTAACCTGGTATGTGATTTCATTCAACTCGTCTTTCAGAAGGTGAATGAACAATTCAGATAGAACACAACTCTTCACGTCAGCGTATCCACCCTTCATGCTAATTCGGAAAAATGTATTGGCACGAGGAACTTTGAAAATGCTATCCGGCTTGTACCAGAATTTTATTAATGCTTCATCAACTATGCATCTAGGAGAAGTTGAATTTGCAGAATCATCAACACATGTGTCACTAGCACGTATAGAAAAGTCACTTGGAATAAACTCATTCTTGGAAGGAAGATGCAGCGCAGAATCAATTTCTGGAGAATTTCTCCACAATTCCATCAAATTTTGTGCAATATCTTCTTCCACATAACGTGAACCAAACCAAGGTTCATATTGGAAATCTGGAAAACAAATAGTCAACTAGTTCAATTGTCTTAGTAAAAATCTAAATTCTAGAACTAATCTTTGAGCAGTGAAATATTGGTCATTTTTTTCCAATATTTCAAGGTGGCATATATAGTAGAAGTAACTAAATCATCATGGAAAAGACCCCCCTATCCCTCCCAAATACCATTATTGGATAAGGAATATTAAAGTACATAATGATATGCATCTATGCTAGTCAAAGATATTAATGGGGGTGGCAAAATGGGCCAACCCACCCCGTTTTGGCCCCCAAAAACAGGGTGAGATGGACTAGACCCATCATAATTAAGATGAACTATAGACTCCATCAAAGAAAAGACTGGTAGGCTAGTGGACCAGTCTACCAATATTTTTTTTATATAATTTTTTTTTTGTGTATTTAAAAAAATTAATTATATGAATATTTTTAAAATTTGTATTCATTAATTAATGTTGTTATTAGATAAATTGAAAAAAATTACTATACTTATATATTAAAATGCTCAATCATAATAAAGAATTTAAGCTTGATTGGTTAGTATTTATGATTTAAATTATAACATTATAATATATTTGTATATTCTAACAACATGACATAAAAAAATAATATATTTTATTATAATCATTTTTTTATTTTAATTTATAAAAAATTTTAAATGCGTCAGTGGGTCAGTCTCACCTTAGTCCATCAAGTTGGCGGGCTAGGTGTGATGGACCAAAACTACCAACCCATCCCACCAATTTGAGGTAGGCTGGGGAGCCAATTCACTAAGTCTAACTCACTTTGTCATCCGTAGATATCAAGGATACAGGCAAAGGAAAAGACCAACAAACAATTGCAGATTAGATAAGGGAGAAAAAAGAACTCACCTTCTGACTTAAGGAATGACTTTGAAACAACATCTACCCTCATGTTTTCAGGAACGAAAAAACCAAGAACTTGCTTTAACAATTGTTCATCCCAAGTCTTGTACACATACTCACCATAAATTACATGCTTCGGAGGATAAAAGTGCATATTTTCTGCACAATTAAAATGAATAAACTAATAAGGACAATAAATTTGTAAAAACATGGTCAGGTTTCTAAATAGTACCCACATTGGAAACAGCCAGAAATATGAAAGAACCAGCAGAATCTTTATAATTGGGTTGAGAGCATAAGATCTTCAGTTTTTGCTACAGTTTCTAACTGACAATAGTATTCATTTCATCTTTATGTATGTTTGCCTTTTTTTCATGTACACCTGATTATCAAATATTATAGACCAGTTGAGTTCTTCAATTAACTCCTATGTTTATATAAATATAGTTCTATCCTTTTCAACAATCATCCTACATAAATTAAACAGTGATATTGTTAGGGTATAAGGGGAAAGAGAAGTTAAGAAGATAGTTAGCATATTAATAAGTTAGTTAATTGCATAAGGTGTTGTTTAAATATAAATAGGGTGTGAAGGATAGGAGAAGGGGGTGGATATTCTTTGTAAACTGAGCATTAGCTCTTTGTAAAAGGAGAAATCCTTTGTGAAGGGGAAACCCTTGGAGGAGAGTCTTCTCCTATTTCTTGTTCTTTTCATTCTATTCAATAAAGAAACTTTCTTTTATTTTTCTGTTTAATTCTTGGTTCCTAACAATTGGTCCGACCTGCCGGATACAACCTAGAGGCGTTATGGAAGGAAGATTGGGAGTTTTAGAAAGGTGGGCAGAAAGGTGGACCAGCGAGCAAGAAAAAGTAAACGCAGAAGTCAAGAATTTCATTCAAGAACTCAAAGAAATGTTTAAAACATTCAAGAAGAGTGAGAAGGGATCCGAAAAAAGTGAAATCATGGAAGGAAGAATTGCTGTCTTGGAAAAATGGGCCAGCGAGCATGGGAAGACCTTCCCGGAAATACAAGATAATTTTCAAGAAATCAAAGACTTGTTGAAACACTTCAAGGAAAAAGAAAGAAGCTCGGAGAAAGGTGAGAATTCTACAAATGGGGGAAGAAGAGGAGAAAGGACGGTAATTAGTGAGGAATCTGATTCAGATGGTAGGGAAGAAGAAGTGCAGCCTCACTTGATGAAGAGAGTGGAGCTGCCAACTTTTGAAGGAAGTGATCCAATTGGTTGGATTGCTAGGGCTGAAAAATTCTTTGAGGTACATGAAATCGATTCTTTTGATAAGCTGCAATATGCATTCATGAGCATGGAGGGTGTGGCAATGCATTGGTTCTATTATTGGTACCAAGATAACTTGAATTTAGATTGGGAATCTTTTTCAACAGCTTTGATAAAAAGGTTCAAAGATATCTATGACAGCCACATCTTTGAAAGATTGACTACCATGAAGCAAGAAGAGCAAATTGAGATTAAAACATGCAGCAAAATAATGGAAACTTCCACAATAGTGTATAAAGAGGGTGACCCACATCTGGTTGAGCAAGAAAAAAATAGCATGGAGGGAAGCAGGTCAAAATGCATTGCAGCAGAGATTAGTTCTTGGATAAGAAAGATGGAAGTACCCATATTTGCTGGAAGCATGGAAGGGGAATTTGATTCCCAGAATAGCAGTTTTGAGAGTGATAATGATCATTTTCTATTCTTGAAATAAAAAAATAGAAGTAAAGAAGAAGACTCAATAAAGTATCACACCCTTGATAGTGCAGAAGAAACCAAAAATGAAGAGAATTTAGCAAGAGAAGCAAAGATTATGTCATCAAGAAAGACTAGGAAGATGATGAATTTCCATATAAAGAATCAGGAATCATTGTTGGACCCAAATCTGATAGGGAAGGTGGTTGGAACAACAATGGCATTAGAATTTTGGAATTTTAATTTTCTTGGTGATTACAACTTGCCAATGGAGACAATGCAGAAGGAAGGTTTGAAAGCTGTTATAAAAAATCCACTCTCATTTCCACCACCACCACCCAAGCCACCTGATCTGAATTTGAATGCATTAGCCCCTGGTCCTCATTCCTATACCAAAAAAAAAGATATCACATGCAGACAGAAAGGGTAAATGAAGATCATGGTAATAAGAATAAGCAATGGGATCAAGTTTCTACTATACAACCTTGAGGACAAGGTTGATTTTTAGGCGGGGTGTATTGTTAGGGTATAAGGAGAAAGAGAAGTTAAGAAGATAGTTAGCATATTAATAAGTTAGTTAATTGCATAAGGTGTTGTTTAAATATAAATAGGGTGTGAAGGATAGGAGAAGGGGGTGGATATTCTTTGTAAACTGAGCATTAGCTCTTTGTAAAAGGAGAAATCCTTTGTGAAGGGGAAACCCTTGGAGGAGAGTCTTCTCCTATTTCTTGTTCTTTTCATTCTATTCAATAAAGAAACTTTCTTTTATTTTTCTGTTTAATTCTTGGTTCCTAACAGATATCGATATGTTCTTGCACCAAAACTACATCATTTCAAATGCCACTAACATCAAGAAATATTCATACCAGAAAAAAAAAAAGTTTGACTATATTGCCAAGAAAAAAAAAAAAAATTAGGAACCTGCAAGCTCAGCAGCATAATCATCTTGAGGTTGCTCTTCCACAAATCTGAAATCCATGTTTCCAATATTCTGAAGTTCCTTAAATATCCATTCTTGTGGTGAATCTTGACGCAACAACTTTAGGTATTGATAGACAAAGCCAATGATATCAAAGATCTGAGGAAGTGGAATAAAAGTTAAGTCATAGTGAAGTAAATAGTAATGTTGAAACTTGAAAGCATATACTGTAAAAGATGTATTAATTTTGCTAGAAAATAGTCAATAATGATTTTACCAACCTAATTATTCAGGAAAACTTTTAAATCATTAAAACCCCAAATAATAACAATGCTGAAACTAAAGTTAACCTACAACTTGACTCATGATGGCTCACTAAAAGAACAAAATTTACATACTTTCCATCTGAAGGGCTTATAGAAGTTAACAAAATGAGATTACCTTTTCTATACCAGAGTCAGTGAGGTGTATGGACATGACAAAGACATACGCTATAGATGACCGATAAATCCCTTCATCCCCAACACCTGCAGATAGAGAAGTAGCCCATCCTTTGGTCTTGAGAAAGGAGAGCAAGCTTCCTCTGCCCTCTGAAAGGTTAATTAAGCTCTTGTTAATGAAAATTACATCATAAAACTTTCAATCTTAGAATTTAGATTTAAATGAGAAATAGTTAGTTCATATGGATCTCCAACGTATTAACCATAAATGAGAGTATTCTACTGCACAAAACAATGTTTCAGAAGTTTATCGAGTATTTTAAGTTGGAATTTAAAATAAAAAATTTAGCAGGCAGACAGGGAGTAAACCATGTGCCTGTATGAGAAACAAATGCTATTTTGATTTTATTATTAACCAAACAGATGAAAACTGGCAGTTACTCGGCAGGAAACTTGTTGGCAAACTTTGAAATATCACTGGAAAATAAGGGAGAGAAATGCTAGAGAAGAGAAAAAAACACTTCAATGTCAATTGCATGAAAGTGTATCACTTTAATTTGCAACCGAGTTATACAATAAGATGAATAAAAATGAATGATAATAGACAACTAAAAAATATCACTCAACTCTTTCAGATTTATCCATAATGAGAAACCTTACCATGCCCAAGGAGATGAGCTAAATAATCCTCTGGCTTCTTTAAATACTCTTTGTGTAGACAGGGCAGTGTCCATGATAAGTCGAGGATATGGACATCTTTCACAGCTTCAAGCCAATAAACTTTACCAGTTTTCCAGATGGGACCTTCCACTGAGAACACTGGGTTTGCTTGACCTTTTTTGACAGCACCAAACAGTTCCACAACCCAACTCTCAAGCACATCCAGAGACTCTGTATTATTTATAAACATATACTCAAATCATATCACTATATATTAATTTTAGGCCTACTTTTGAGCCCTGACTGGAGCCATTAGAATCAATAATCTGTTTCAGATAGTGTATCAAAAAATTTATTTACATTCTTGTTCAGTCTAGGAACGAAAGTTTCTGACCTCATGCCCGCCCACTATGATAGCATCATTAAGATTAATTCTCATGTTTGAAGACACTTTCGTTCCTAGACAGAACAATTCTAAATATTAATTTGATGATGCTGTCTACAGGTTTAATTATTCAATCTCAAAAAGTGAAAAGAAAATAAAATCTTATTAATATTCATAGGATGAAACTTGAATAACTACTCTCCAATTGTATTGTCCACATGCTAGTATTTGCTACACTAGAACAAGGACTCAGTACCTTTTTCTCTCCAACCTAAATACAACCTTTTGTTAATTTGCTCCACTTGTCAATTAGCCACATGAGACAAAATATAGAGACTCACTGTTTGAACAGACTGACATTTAGAAATGAGATTTCATCTTCAACAGATTGCAACATAACGAAAACACAAAGATAAACTTTTAAAAAATAAATCTATCTTGAGGCTGGTGAAATGATTTCTCAATATCCAAAAATAAAAAAGAGTGGCTAAATACAAACCTGTATCCCATGTTAGGCTACCTTAGGAATCACTAGGCATATTATTGCTTGGAACTAAAATTGACTAAACTTTGTGAAACTTCTTGATTCAAAATAGAATAATCATACACAAGATAGTGAAATAGAACCTCACCTCCACCAATAACAACAAGCTTCATCAATCCACCATGGTAATAATCACCATATAATTTCAATATTTGCTCCCGCAAATCAATACCCTTCACCATTGCATCAACCAAGCTCTTTTTATTCCCTTCATGAATGTGAAAAGAAACAAAATAGCTTTATCACTACAAAATAGCTTTAGCATAAAAAATAAGCTGAAAAGCTAGTTGACCAACAAATGGATGAACATAATCCAACTTACCCCAAAAGAATCTATTTAAAGGATGATTGTGAGCAGAAGTATGGCACTGAAGTTGTTGAAGACGGCAAGCATCACTTTGTAAAACCTGGTTGAATTCTGCGCACACCATGGAGGTATACAATTGTAAGCCAAAAACACATTTCATCAACAAACTAGAAGATAAGCAAGTTGGAGCTCTTTCTAAAGTTTTTTTTTTTTTAATTTAAAAAAAAATATACCTGAGTCTACTGCAAGTACTTCTCGCTCCATTGCCTCCATCTTTACAAGAGGTGAAATAAAGAACTGAGAAAATCTGATGAGAAAACAAACCAATGAAAAGGCTCAACAGAAATCTAGCACAGTGATGAAATGTAACCAACAACAAATGTCAGTAATTACAATATTACCAACAGATTATTTACTGAAAAATGATTCCCCAACAAACAGAAATAATTAAATAATTAATACATAGAATCGAAGTCACTGGACTGGTGATCTATAGGGCTTGTATTTCACCAAACACTGACTAAAATAACAAAGACATAATGATGTAAAAATCATGCTTTTAGTGAAGCCAATGTTTTACGTTTTATGTTTTACAGCATGAAACCAATGTCCAGTAATCTAATGAACAGTAAAATATTTTGAAAATATCCTTTTTTTTTTACTTCTACTTAACTGCAGTAGCTAAAATGCATATCCAACATATGCATAATCAGCACATAATATACAGATTTATGTCATTAGTAACCAGTGACAAAAGTATGAAGTTAAATGCAATTTAGAAGCAAAAGTAGAAAGCAGAACCTATCTGCAACAAGTAATGTGTAAAAAAACCACTTAATAGACAGGAATTGTCTTGTTAAATACAATGCATAGAAGAGTTTACCTTTTCAAGGCACCCTTCAGAAACTCTCGCTTCACTTCAAAATGGTAGCAGGTGTATTCAGTTTCTGTGTATGCATTTGAAGAACCACCATGCTTGGACAAATAGCTATCATACTAACAATAAAAAGAGTGTCAAATCCTATGCCAATTAACCTTCGTTATGCTTCTAGCACATACATTAGGAGCACAATTAACCTCAAGAAAAGTGAGAATTCATGCCATGGATACAAAAAGAAATTAATCTAATCTATCTTAATTAATTTGAAGTTTCTACAGAGAATAAGAAGGGGGAATCAGTTGGGATTACAACTTAGCTGAGCTGGGTATAAAACCACAATTTGACATCTAACACATAGAAGCAATGAAAGACCACTTAGATTACAATTATGATAGCTAATAATAGTGAAAGGATACATAAATTTATCAATCAACCTATCAATGGTGATAGGAAAAGTTGAAACCTTAGAAGACAGACCTCCCTGGGTCAATGTGGCATTCAGTGAAAGAATGCCAGATTGCTTACACAACTATAAAATCCTACATAACATGAAGTCATAAAACATGAACATTTCCATCAAAAGCTTCACATAGTGAAAAGTTTCTTGACTGAATGAAGACATGTAATATTCCTTATGTTGAATGCAGGCACACATATGACAAAGGAAAAAGCAATGAGAGGTATGCTCATGCATGAGTAGCATCGACTGTATCTCATCTTAAAAGGACTATCATGTCATAACAGCACATCTTCAGGTTGCGGTTTTAACTAGTTTACACCATACTTCTAAACCAAAACTAACATGTTATAGACAAATTTGTTTCTCAATAATACATAAGAATTCAATCATTTTCAAACAGACATGAACAAGCAACGCATAACATAGACAAACAGACCTCATTTTCATCTGGAAATTCATCACTCCCCATGAAGAGCATGTGTTCTGCAAACCAAATACGTCAAATTCTTATTATTAATGGATGTTTAAAAACTCCTATTTGTATAAACTTCTCAATAAACACTTATAAAAGAAGAAAAAAATGTAAAACGAATTAAACTTCTCTTATAGATGTATAGATGTTGGGTGAGAGAGATTTTATAAAATTTTGCACTACACAAGTTGATTCTAACCTATAGATATTTTAAAATTTTAATTCAGTGTACCTTCCCGGTTTCTTCTCATATAAGCACTTAAAAACAAGTTTATCCAACAGTACCTAAATGAGGAAAATATCCAAACCTAAAAAGTGTGCTAGTCCCTGAGCTTGATTCGGATCAGAGAAGCTGCCCATTCCTACACACATAGCTGCTGCAGCCTGTAAACAACAAAAATACATCAATTCATTCACATTCAAAAACACCAAAGCAACAAACCAAATCACATATAGCATAACCGTTCCCCAATCCCCACATTTCCACACAGAATCCAGATCCCATCTACACCAATTCAACCAACCCAGAAAGCCACAATAGCAGAACATTGTAAACCGAAGCTAAAATCGAAATAGACACTCCCCAAATAAGCAGAACACAAAAGAAAACCAATAAAAAAAAAAAAACAACCCTTTTGCTCTGCGCAGTAGCCCCACCGCCACCCTTGACCCCATCCTTTTCACCATCACCCTCATCATCAGCTTCCTCCTCCTCATCATCATCATCATATTCTTCTTCTCCTTCTCCATCATCCTCATCTTCTTCTTCTTCTTCCTCCTCAACCTCATCCTCATTTGGAGCATGCTTGGGAGGCCCCTCTGGATAAATCTCGGGATCGTGAACGAGCAGAGCGCGGAGCCCATTGGGGAGATGGAGGAGGCGGTATAAACGACGGTCGTTTGGGGACTTGAGAACCACGTGGTCGTCGTCGGAAGCACCCTTCATTCCCATTATCAAAGGTTGCTTCTTCCACTTATTATTGTGAAGAAAGTGAGAATGAAGTACGAGAGAGCGTGGTTTAGCAGCAAAGAACTTTTTGAGAAGGTTATTTGTAAGTGTGCGCTGCGAAAGGGAAAGCGGCGTACTTGTGATAGAAGCGTGAAGGAAGGGGTGTGGAAGTACTAAGCCCAGCGTTCTTCTAGTTCGGTGAGGAAAAAGTTGCAGCCTTGAGTCTCTGTTCATCTCATCTACCCCCCATTAATGCAAACTAATTTCCAAATCAATTGGGCCAGATCTTCAAGAAAACAAAATTTGAAATTTATCATTTTAAAGTATTCAAGATTATAAAAAATAATAATCATAAATAGGTCTTAAGCAATGTTCGTTTTATTTTCTACTTTTTTGGTGTTTTTTCTTTCTCGTAGGAAATCAAACAATTTTTATAAACTTAACAAATTGAAAATGAAAATAGTAAATATTTTCACATACAAATATTTTACCAACTTGAACAAACCTATTCTGTGTAGTTATGTAGAAACAAACGCATAAAACAATAAATGGACAATTCAGTCTCTAAATTTGTATCTAATCTCATGTTAATCTCCGAAACTAAATAAAATAATACATCAAATTTGTCTCTGAAAAAGTTTAAAAATTCATTTAAGTCTCTTAAAACTAATTCATGTTTTAAACATATATTATTATTGTCACTATGTCCCTAAAGTGGGAGTCAACATGAAAAAAGACACATGCTTTAAAAACTTATAAAAATTGAATTAAGAAGAATAATGCATACAAATTTTATTTGATAATGTAATTTTTTACAAATTTAGGAACTAAAATTGATACCTTTGGTAATCGAATCGTAAAACTTTTTTTTTCTTCTGAAAAATCTATTTTTGATAACTCCAAACACTTAGGTGGTATGCAAATCCTCCACCATCATTCATAAGGAAGGAAAAAAATCATTACCAGATTTTATTTTGAAAACCCGTAGAATATATAAAAAACAAATAAAGATTCCTAAATTATTTTAAAATAAGTTACGATTATTTTTTTCATAAATAATATTACAAAATATTTAAAACATATGTATGATATAATAACTAATGTAACTATGAACAATTAAAATTATATATAATTATAATTATAATATTGAACTAATACTATAAATATTATTTAATTTTCCTTTTTAATTTTTCTTTTTTTGGTATAGTAAAAAATTATTCAAAATTTTAACATTAAAATATAAAAGTTATAACATGAAAACATATTTAAATTATATTATTATTGTTATTTATATTATATAATGTATTAATAGTACTTTCCAATTTTAACATTATAAATACCAATTAATATATCATTACAGTAATATAATATGTTATTAATCTTCACTAGTATAAAATAAATAAAAAATATGAAACATTTTAATAATGGTTGTATATATGAATCGAAAAAGATATTAGTGATATATATTTTTTTATCCTTCTCTTTAACACCTCTTCATTTTAAATCTCTTTTAATTTGTGGTGATGTCGTCTTGATAATAGAAGGTAGGATTTCAGGGAGAAGATAAATAAAAAAATTTAAAGGTGATGAGAATAAAAATCGATAATAAGTTAAATAATGTTTAGTTAAAGATGTATTACATAAAATGTGAAAAAAAAAAAAAAACTTTTTCTGTTATGATGTTATGAAGAAATTACAAAAGAGGAATTACGATGAAACAAGATTAACGGTAGGAAACCAAAACTATTGTTAATTTTATAATTTTCAACTAGGATTATAACTACCATTGTAAAGTCGTTATATATTTTTTAATCATCGTGTAACTTTTTGTAATAATAATTTTAAATTTATATTAATCATATTATTATATTTTCCTATATTTTTTCTAAACATAAAAATATTTTCATTTTAATATTACCCTATATTGTTACCTATACATAAAAATGGAAAATAGTCATAAATGTTCCTTGCAAGGAGAAAACGATAAGTGTATGTTATTCATTTTTATATTATTTAATTTTATTATTAATATATAGAAATATTCAAAACTATTATTGATATTATATGATTAATATTAATATGAGTAAAATCATTTAAATTTCAATGTAATATATAAAACTTAATATTTTTATTTATGAGTTGCATAGTTCATAATAAATACTAAGTACATTATGTTTATTTTAGAGATTGAAAATTTGGTCTCTAATGGCATTATAATTAAAGAATAAAAATGTTCAGTATCTAAACACGTTTTTGTTTTGCAGTTAACATATTTTTAATTAAATATGAATTTCATCATTTGTTTATTGAAATTAAATTTTATATATAAAATTAATTGACTATATTGAAATATACTATACCTTTAAATACAAAATTTTGGTTCCTGTTTCGCATTTCATTAATCATTTTGGATGGTGTTCAGATTGTCTGAATGAGTTGACATCAAAAACTTCAATAAATTGTAAACGAAAAATATCTATTATTTAATATTTTCAGGTTTTAGATTGATTACAAAACCATACCACAACACAACCACTACGCCATTTTTAATTTTTCATTCCGATTGCAGCTAAGTTTTGATCACCAATAAACCTTCTCTATGTACAATTGTTTATACATTTTTATTCAAATTTGCTTTGTGTGTATACTTTTTTTCATATAAACTCGTTACATAATTTTGTTGATTTAGAAATTTAAATTCTTTTAATCTTTGAATTAACAGAATGATTTGTTAAGTCTATCAATATAAACTTAACAATCCAAAACTCATTTAACCCATTAAAACCCCAATGGATTATCAAATATAAAATATAATTATTTCTTCTCAATACTAAATCAAACAAACAATTTTCTCTTCTTTCTATTTGAAGAGAGAATTCATATCACTTATTCATTAAATATTTCATTACGTTTGTTTGTATGATTTCCTCATTTCTGATCATACTCTAAGAATCTGTATATTCTTTTTCTTCTCGTAATATTTTTTAACAACTCATTTAATATTTTACAAGAATAACCATTTTTCCTAACAATACAAATATCATAAGATTCACAATGATATGATCTCAAAATTTCACAATAGTTTGGATATTGAGAAATGTGAGCCGTTTGATGGATATGGAACAGATTTGAATTAAAAACAATTGGTATAAGTAACATAAAAACGCTTTTTAAACCAGCTATAAGTAATTAGACATATAAACTGCTTCATTGCAAACATAGAGATCTGGAATGTTAATCCTTCAAAGTACGATGATGTAAACCACTGAGATCTTCCATAACTGATAGATAATTGAGTTCTTAAAACAACAGACAAAGACAAAGACAAAAATATAAAATAAAATGACAACCAAACATGCATTGAACAGTTCAAACAAGAGAGACCCTAGAAACCTTACCAAAAGAACATCACTTTTTTCAAGGGATATATTGGTTAAGCCAACCACTTTGGACATTAACATCTTCCAATGCTAACATCTCATTCGCACCATCACCATTGATGATGTCAGTAGACCAATTCAGAGTTTGCATGGCATCCACACTGGTGTAAGGCCCTTGGACATGATTCACTTGTGCTTGCGCTCCTTGAGTCACGGTTTCTCCTCCATTTTCTGGAATCAGCATTTGGGCTTTGCGCACAGTGATTTTCTTTGTGATGTCCTCCAAGCATTGATCAGCCAAGAATGAGATATCATTCAGATCAATGAGGTTGGTACTCTCAAGGTTGTTTCCAACAGTGAGGTATTGAGAAATGAGATGGCCAATCTCTTTCTTCCTGTTCTCATTCCTCGCTTTCTTCAGCTGCTCTTGGACTTTCACGATTCTTTGCCTCAAGAAGCTTTCCTGACAGAACATTTTCTTGCTTTGCTCCAGTTCAGACACACTCCTGAACCTGGAAACAGCACTCTCAACACCCTCCTCGGATGGCCAAACCTCTGGCTGATCAGGCTCATCCGGTGTGTAGATTATAGCACATGCTTGAATCCCACAAAGGATGCTGATTTCACCAATCTTTTTTATCAGACCTAGCAAGATCCATAAGAAAAAGTGAGAATAATGGTTTCAAAATGAGATTCTATTAAATGGTAAACATGCACCATACAAGGCCAATAATAAAGCACGGTTAAAATGAAAGAGAGATAAAAGAGTTTTCTGAACCATTTTTCCTTTTCTTGAACGTTGCCTTCCTCTTTGAGGCTTTGGTTATGAAAGTAAGGTCGACCTTCTTTCTAGCCATGACAGTGAGCAGAAAAAAACAAGAATGGAACAAGAAGGAAGTTCTGAATATGTTATTTTGCAGTGCCTTTCCCATTCTTGATGTGTGTTGTTTATATAAAAAAATTTAAGATGTAACTAGATTGAATATAGGGAAAGTATTTTTCACTACCAAATCAGTAGCCATCTGAGTTGTTTTCTTTGCACAAAAATTGGTAATTAATTTCATGTACATTAAATAATTAGAGGCATTTTGCAGTAGAATATTGTTTAAATGACTTACCACATGAGGAAGAGAAGAGGCATATATGAGTTGTACAAGTTGATATTCAAGTTAATATTATCTTTTATTTTTACCACTTCATTTAAGAGGATAACATACAAATTAAAAAATACAATCAATATTATTTTTACTTTTATATCTGTCCATGAACAACCTTACCTATTATTTCTTTCTCATTAATGTAGCTAATAATTAATATTGTATTGAATAAGTTCTTACTTACATGGTTGAAAAGCATAGTAATTAATTAATAATTTTATTAATATTTTGAAACATAGCCTACATTTTTTTTAATACATAATTTTTGTTCTTTGTATTTGGGTATTTTCAAAAGTACCCAGATGAAAAATATTATTTTTAAAACTTAATTAGAGACAAAAACCAAATTTTGAAATCTTTCAAGAATGAAAACACCATTGACCTCTTCAATGTTATGTCTCTATTCAAATTTACAATGGCTGTAAATACCTTAGCTTCCTCTCTTTGAATCTTAAAAAGCATTTTTTTTTATTTAAAATGAGATCCATTTAAGAGAATGACCATACATACACGCGGTTTTGAGATTGAATTTGTAGCCACATATGTTTAGGACATAGTTATTTATCAACCATTAATATTATATCATCTTTGACTTTTGCTTCATTGTTTTCTTTTATTTATTCAAATTCTATGCTTACATTTAATTACTTTTTTTTAATTGTACATTTAATTCATTATCTTTTTTAATTTGCAAATTTTCATTTGGTTTAATGCAATAATTAAATGTTGAACCACTTACTCTTTTGGTTGTTCACTAGAACTTTTTCCTATAATTTAAATTTTTTTTTGCTGCATATTGTTTAAATATATTTTGATAGTATCTAAAATCATTTCATGTATAATAATTGATCCATTCACTATTGGTAGCCAAAATATTACCCAATATAAACATTTGTAAATTTTTACAAGTAGCCTTGTTATTTTGGAATTAGGATGTTTGAATTTGATTTAATTTAATGTTTTTGAATTTATAAAACAGGTTTGAATTAAATATGACTCTTTAATCTTTTTATTTTTATTATAATACTAAGTTTTACTGGTTTAATCTTTATTTCCTATGTCCTGTGATATTCCAAGTATCACATCATTATAGGGATTATTTATATGTTTAACTCTTTGAAAGTATTATATTATTATAATTATTGTTAAAGTTTAAAATAATTATAAGTTAATTATATATACGGTAACGTATTTTAACTTTACATCATTATATAATCAAATATTGAATTGCAAGGTTTGTTTTATTTTTAAATTATCCATTTAAAAATGTTTTTAGATTAAAGTCGTTATTAGAAAAATTGAATTAAAATAATTATTTTAAAGAAATTATAGAGATATGAATTTTAAATTTGAACGATAAAATAACAAATTTAATAACTTGAAAAAAAGAAAACATATTTAAGTCCATTTTATTATTTTATTTTATTTTATATTTAATTTGGTAGATAAGCACCAGCTCACTGTAGGATTAAATATGGAAAAAAATAGTTATGTTTAGTGAACTTAAATATAATTTTTTTTAAAAATATCATTATGTTCATACTACAGTTTCTAATAATTACACTTTAGATTATTTTTATAATTGTCATTTTTCAGTTTAAAGTATGAAACATTTTTAATTACTGTAGATATAAAATAAAAATATATAAATAACTTATTTTTATAAAATATTTTGTAGATAAATGACATAATCATTTAAAATAATCATAAAAATAGTAAATATTAATTTATAAAAAATTATATTATATATATATATATATAAATGATTTTTATGACATATTTACTTTATTATATTAGTTTAGTTCTTCTAAAAAAAATTGGTGTGATTAGTTCATATAATATAAAATTTTCCGTTTCTAATAGTTTGTCTTTCGATTAAAATTAATTAATTAATTTGACCTAAATATGCATGATAAGAAAGGTGATTAAATATTCAGAAGTTAATAAATATAAATTTTTTGTTATAAATTTTAATATAACTTATTCATATTACATTGAATTTAATATCCATAAAATCTCAAATTCTAAAAAATGTCACAGAACGATTATATTTGTTTTGATTTCATTTAATATCTTAATATTGGAATTGATACTCATCATATATCCAAAGTATATTATTTTATAGGTATATATACTTGTTGATATATACTTAAAATACTGTAAGACAGAATCTTCTCATATATGTATTGTAGTTAGTACGCTTCACAAACCAAAAAAACTAACATCTCCTTCAATCCAAATACATAATTTTAATTTAGATTCCAATTTTAAAGAAATCTAATCCAATAAAATGTAGTTGAGATTAGATTGGGTTATTCGGTTTTTACCAACACAATCTTACAGCCATTTTCATTTCCTATAGGAAATCTTGTCTTCCATTAAATTTCCCAACTATTAGCTTCTTTTAAATCGAATAAATTAACAAATACGAAAAATTGTTAAGTCACATGTTCAACATTCTATAACAAAAATCTGCTAAATTTCTAGGCAGTTTAGCATCTAATAATGACCAGAATCTTAGGTTGGAATTTTTAAAAATTGATGAATGGTTCTGTTAAAACATATTTAAAACACAAGGTTTCATAAAATGAAACCAACTTAAAAACAGTGTATGTTTAATTTGCCGCAATTCAACTTGAAGTACATATTTAAAAGTTAAAATCACAACAAAAAACAATCCAGAATAATGTAGCAGCTAACAGTCCAACTCCAAGTGGCTAAGAAGAACATATGATAGGAATTAAAAGCCTATATGTAGGGTTTGTTTTATTGAAAACTGGCTGTGATAGTTAAAAGAATAGATCTTACTGAGATCATCTTCCAAAAGCTTGAATCTTTAGTGGAACACCTTCCAAGCACATGTGGAGGAACTTATAGCTCCAAAACAAAATGATGAAGATAACCTGATTGAGGAGAAATATGATTTCTTCACTAATTATGTGGAATGTATGGTGTCAATAGGTTGGTATAATCCTGTACTCTTCTTGTCAAGTTAAAGACCATATGCAATAAAACAAGATTTAAATGATTATGTGGGTGACTGTCTATTCTTTACCTTTTATCCTCGTAAATTTGTCTATTATCTTATCCATTTTTTTATATTAACTTAATATATTTATAAGTGACTTTTTCACTTTCATGTTATTTAAGAATTAAAGTTAAAAATAATTTATATATATTTTCTTCTCTTAGTATATCTAGTCATCTTTTAATAATAAAACTGCCTCCGACGTGATAATTAATTAACCTTATTAACACAATCATAATAGATATAAAATTAAAAAACTATTATTCTTAGACTGATAATTAGATTGAAAGATGAGTTGTATGTAGTTATTTATTTGTTCTTGCACTCCTCATTATTCACCAGAGCAAAATTTTATGATATGATATCACATGGATTATAAAGAAATTCAAGTAAAAAATAACGTGAGATATGATTATAAATATAAGAGTAATTTTCAGATCGGTTTGTTTGGCACTGTAGTTAGAGGATATAACATCTATTATTACTAAAATGGATGCAGTTTGTTGGATTTTCTACATTAACAGTGACCAAAACTGTGATAGAGTGTAGAGATATCACGTGGATTTTGATCACAATCGATATAGATAATTTTCCAAATAACATTTTCTATTATCATGACGCATACACGCAGTTTTTTTTTTAAAAACCACTGTGATATATATATATATATATATATATATAGAGAGAGAGAGAGAGAGAGAGAGAGAGAGAGAGAGAGAGACTTTCTACATATAGAAAGTAACACACCTTCGTGACATCTACGTTAATTGACTATCTAATATAAAATATCCAAAATAATCATGTGTTTTCCGCTAGGAATTGTCCAACAGTGTATGTGTATGCATTTTAAATTTTGGACACAATACCCAGAATAATCCATGTAAAACGTATATTTTTCACTTAGTTATTGACACTAAAGCTATAGCTGATGCAGATGGATGTGCGTGTAGAAAAGAATGAAAAAAAGACATGATACAAATGTTGAAGAAAAGGATGCACAGAATGGGTTACAAGATACACGGTTGGTCTGAAGCACATGACAGAAGAGTGGATCCAAAAGATGCAGAAGATATACAGGAGGTGAGTGAAGCAGAAGATAATAAGAACTTGAATAAGCTTGCTCCCGGTTCTGATGAGGAGTCAACTGAAAGGACAAATGCAAGCTCCCATTCTTAAGTCTGATTAAAAGTCTCCAAACAACAATGATGAAAAGTCTGAGGGAAGTAAAACACATATGTATCCTCAGTTTAATGAAGCTGCACAATTTAGATATGTAAATTTAAAGATTCAAATGGTGTTTAGAAATTTGAAGTGTTTAAAGATTGTGACAACATTGGTAACATTTGTTAAACATAATAAATGTCTAGCTTCTGTGGTTGAGACAATAATGTTGGTGGTTCAAATATTGATCGTGCTTTGTGGTCTGTCATGAGCAGTGATATTGGTTCATTTTTGTGTAGTCATAAATACATAGAAAGTAATTTTGGTTTCTTATTGATTGGTTAGTCATTTTGTCTGCACATACAGTTGTTAAGTTGATGTTTAGAATTATCGCTTGGGTTAGAGTTTACTTGATATTGACCTTAGTCAATACTATTTCTATGTTTGTTATTAATCTTTATTTTCACTAATTTCAGTTCTTACTCAAACACAGATTTTATATTTATGGGTTTTACTAGTGAGCTAAAGGAACTAAAATATAGTAGTCATTGTATATTTAACCCAACTCTTTTATTGTATGGTTCGGTGATTCTCATTACTGCTACTGGATACATTGTAAATAAATGAGAACTTATTTATCTTTTCTACACAAATTTTCATTGTGTGTCTAATTGTGTTTAATATAAGCCTACAAATTTGTTGATTTTGAAATTGAAATTGTTTCCGATTTTGAGTTGAAAGTGAGTCATTCTTATTTTGTTTTATTTCTTGTAAAGTGTTTATTTTAATTTGTAGAATGGCAAACAGTACTTATGAAGGCACTTTGATGGTAAAGTTAGCTTTGGAATGTATTGATGAAATGATGCATACTGAACTATAACAGGAAGAGGTCATTGTTTTATCCAGGTGTTTTATGTGCAGTGAATGTACTATATGTGCATAAAATAACGTAAGATTCACAGTGAAACAATCTCAAAAATTCCCAATTCCAGTGTTCAGATCTAGAGCAAGTGTGACCTCTATGATGTGTAAGGAATAAAGTTGAAATTGAAACCAAATTGAATAATGGACAGATAGAATAACCTGTATAATTGAAATTATCTAGAACAAAAAAAATGCAATTCAAACCAACTAATTAGTATGTTAAAGGCTTCTTCCACAAACAGATGCGGAAGCTAATTCTTTCAAAGTATGGTGTGCAAACAACTGAGATATTGCATAATTGAAAATCGAATTGAATCCTTAAAACATGCCAACAAACAAAGTTTCATTTTTCAATTCTGAGTCTAAGCATCGACACAGTTGAAAGAGACAGAAATATAACAACCAAACATAGGATAGTTCAATCAAGAGAAACCCTAGAAACCTAGACAAGAACAACATCACTTGTTTTAAGGGGTACATTAGTTAAGCCAACCACTGTGAACATTAACATCTTCCAATGTTAAAACTCATTTTGCCACCACCACCATCGTCCACAGACTAATTCAGATTTTTCCTGGCAACATTGGTCCTAGGCCCTTGGACACGTGCTTGCCCTCCTTGAGTCATGGTTTTTCCTCCGTCGTCAATCACTGGTGTCTCCTCATGGGCCTGGCACACAGAAATTTTGTTTCTAATTTCATCCAGGTTCTGATCTGTGAAGAATGAAAAACCCTTCAGATAATTCATGTTGTTACTGTCAAGGTTGTTGCTCCCATGAGTGAGGTATTCACACATGAGAAGGTTAATCTCCCTCTTCCTATTTTCATTCTTCAATTTCTTCAGCTGCTCCTGGCCTTTGTCAATTCTCTGCCTTATAAAGCTCTCTTGGCAGAACATTTTCTTGCTTTGCTCAACTTCAGACACACCCTTGAACTTGGAAATCACACTTTTGGCTCCCGATTCAGAAGGCCAAACCTCAGGCTTATTAGGCACATCAGGACTATAGACCACAGCACACGCTTCAATCCCACAAAGGACAGTGATTTCGCTGATCTTTTTCATCAAACCTGTTTAGAAGCATAGCAAGATCCATAAGAAATGAGGCAAAGTGAGAAATTGCTAGAAAATTGAAATTTTATTTAAGCATGCAAGGCTAACAAAAAAATTCTTGTACCATTTTTCCTTTTCTTGAAGGTTGCCTTCCTCTTTGCAGGATCGGTTATGTAAGCAAGTTCGATCTTGGCTCTAGTCATGACTATGAGCAGAAAGGAACAAGAAAGAGGAGCAAGATTGAGATTCTGAAAATGTAACTCTGATTTGTCTTTTCTCATTGTTGATGCTGTGTTGTTTATATTAGATATTTGGAGTGTTGGGTTGGAATAACATTTTTTTATAAGGACTTTAAGGGAAATAATATTTCTTTTTATATAAAAAGTTAAAACTATTTTATGTATAAATCAAAACTAAAAAAATTTGAAAAATTATATAAAAAATATGCGGAAACTAATTTTAATTTATATAAAAATTATTCTTTTTCTAAAATTGCTTATGATTTTTTTTTTTAATTTTTGTTCTCTCACCAAATTACAAGGGTCCATATGAGTTTTTTATCTTCGTTGCTTTAACGAAATAAAATTGGTAAATAAATTCATGAACACTTAATTGTTAGAGAGGAGTTTTACAATAAAATATTTCTTAAATTATTTAACACATGTGAAAGATAGATGAAAATTTCTAGTTTTTTTTTTATGTTGATATTCAAGTTAATTTTAACTTTATTTTTTTATCTGTTGATATATGACCTTAACTGTACTTACTTTTTCATTAATGACTGATAATAATTAAATATGTATTTAATTTTTTTCTATATAAGTACATAATAGAATGAATAGCAATTAATAATTGTATTAATATTTTTTAAATAAATATTATATATATTTTTAAATAAAAAAGTCATTAATTCTATTGGGGAAAAGGTGTTACAGCTTTAGAAACTAAAATTAAGATATTTTTCAAAAGTGCATACATGGAAATTTTTAGTTTTAAAAGTTAGAGTTAGAAACAAAAATTTGAAATTTTTTCAAGAATGAAAATACCATTGACCCTATACATACTTATGAAGGGTCAAAATTGTGTCCCATAAAAGGATTCAAATCTGAGTTTTCCAATTGATGGGAAAACTTATAATAATTGATAATATATATCCAAGTAAGAAATTAATTAACTTACTTTAATAATAAAAGTTAAAAATTTATTTTTTATTTTTAATATTATTTTTAATCTGATAATTAAGATAAAATATTATTTAACTCTTATAATAAATAAATAGATACTCACTTTAGAAAAATATAATAGTGAAACTATTAAAAATTCTCTTTAAATCTTAAAAATATGTTATTAAATAGATTAATATTTTTTTCAATATTCATATGGATCAGTACTTAAAATATCCTTAACACATGTTTAAGAAACACTTATTTATGAACTATTTAGATGTTTTTCTTTAATAAATTACTTTTTAAATATAATTTTATATTTCAAAAATTAAAATTAGTTCATTATAAACTAATTTAAAAAAATTATATTGTTTTAACGTGAATAAGTTAATTAGTTTTATCTTGTGAAATGATTTATTTTATTTATATATTTATACAGAAAAATTTGTTCAAACATATTTATTTTTATAGTGTTAGATAACTTATGAGTGGAAGTCAATAATAATTTAAATATATCATTTTTTTAATTCATCAAAATGTCTTTTAAAAAAAATCATAATATTTTCTTAGACGAAATAATAGTTATTCTCATTTTTTTATTAAACCTTTTCTTACATTTTATTAATTATTTTGGATAAAATTAATTATATGTTAATTTTATTTCAAAACCTTTTCTTACATTTTTTTAATAATTTTTTGGATAAAATTAATTATATGTTAATTTTATTTCAAAACCTTTTCTTACATTTTTTCAATTATTTTTTGGATAAAATTAATTATATGTTAATTTTATTTCAAAACCTTTTCGTATATTTTATTAATTATTTTTTGGATAAAATTAATTATCTATTAATTTTATAACAGACATGACACATATACTCTCAAGAGAAAACAATATTCATTCTCATTTATTTATTTATTTCAAAACATTTTCTTACATTTTCTTACTTATTCTTTGAATAAAATTAATTATCTGTTAATTTCGTACACGGTTTTGAACTTGGTTTATTGTAATAATTAAACGTTGAACCACTTACTTTCTAGGACGTGTATTAGAACTTTTTTTTTTTATGTAACTGTATTCTTACAATTAATAAATGAATAATTGATAAATTATTTTATTAAATATAACTTGAGATTTCTCAAAATATTTAATTAATTGTTCAGTATAAATTAATTATTATTCAATGATTATTTTTTTACATAGAATTTGTATTAATTACATTACATCAGGGTTTTTTCATATGAATTTCCACCATTGACAGATAATAGGAAGGATGAAGTGTATTTCGACTTATTTCCATACATGTCATGAATAAGAGTATTAACAATACACACATTCTTTCTACGACATTTTTATTCGATTTTTTATAAGAATTTTTTTTAAGGAAATAAAATATTTTTTTTAAACAAAATACAAACACATACTAAAATAACATTGAACCATTTATGTCTTGAGCACATATATGATCTTATATTTTTATTATGTGTTTGGTTTACTAAATAAATGAGACTCATAATTTTAGGTATATATAAACAAAAAGTTTATAAATCTAGTTCTATACTATAAAATAAACAATTGAGATTTATATTATCTCTATTTTAAGTAGATATTTTTAATATTATCTCTTCCAATCTCTAATTAAATGAGCGTTAGGTTAAAAATGGAAAGTTAATTAAGTAAATATTAAAAGAGAATTATATTTACATATATTATAATATTCTTATGTTTCTATGAGATTTTATCACATTTTTTTACTTTGAGAATTTTTTTTTTATCACATTGATCTTAGAAGAATTTGTCATTACACTCCTTAAAAAATATTTTTCATCACAATCTCTCAAAAGATAAAATTCTTATATATAAAAATTATAAAACTTGTAAGAGTTGTTATTAAACACTAATATTTTTAAGAGGTTTCCTCAATGAGATCAATATTAGAAAAAAAATTCTTAACCTCTTGTCTATTTCAATTAGTCACTTCCATGTTTGTTTTTAAATTAATCTTCAATATTTAAATAAAATAGTTAAAAATAATCTTTATGTTACAGAATAAAATATCACAAATCTAAATATAATTTTACTTTAAAACATATTTATTTATATATTTAAAAATATAAATGTTAAAAGTATTATTTACTCATTAAAACATTAATATATTTTATCTTATGTTTTGAACGAGCTTAGAAACATGTATACAACCAAAAAATAATAAAAAAATAAATACAAATTATTAAAACACATACAATGTAGAAATATATTTTTTACTACTGTTTCGAAAACGAGATCCAATCGACTGATCAACAAACATAATTTACTTTTAAATAATTAAATTTTAATTAACTGACACTAAATTGGAAAATTCAGAAAAATTGGTTGGATATTTTAATTGAATTGATTTTAGTTAAAAAAAATTAAAAGATAATTTTTTTATATAAAAGTGTTAAGAATTTAAATATGAATTTAAAAATTGAGCCTTAAGTTTTTTTAAGTTGTACTACCATGGTTGGTTTATATTTTAATGTTGAGAAAGTTTATATTTTCAGTTCCTTAAAAAATATCTAACATTAAAAAATAATAATATTTATTTATTATTTAATATTGCTCTTAATAAATTTATCTCATTTTCTATTTTTTTATTTAAAAATAATATAAAAATAAGGATAATTTGAACTAAAATACCTAAAACATAAGTTATACAAGGATAAAATAGAATCAATCTAATTTTTGTCTTACCTAATTTAGGTCATGTTAGTCTTAAATTTATGAACTGACTTATCTTATATAATAATAATTATTTTTAAAATAAAATAAAAATAATATTATTTTACTAAATTATATAAATATAAAAAATTAATTTGATAATATTATATATATATATATATATATATAAATTTAAAAAAATAGTAAACCTTAAATATAAACTTAATTTATTTTGTTTTTTTTTCTTTTTATTACTGTTGTCATACTCGACTTTTGATGTTCCTCTTCTTATATAGACACCTCCAATACCTTAAGTGTATTAAATTTTAACTTATTTGTTTATTTACTTTTGCAAAACCTGTTATTTAAATTATGCTCCATTTTATAGTTTTCACGTGGAAGTTCTCATTTATACTGCTCTTAATTGGCTGCACATAAATTCAACCTTTTATTATACTCAAATTATTATTTAATATTATATAATATTTATTAATTTATTTTGTTTAAATATGATATTAGATAATTTTGAATAAACAAACGAATAATATATTATTTTTTAAAAATAAAATTAAAAAATTGTATAAATAAAATATTTTTTTAATTAAATAAATTTTTTTAATCTATTTTAAAGTATAGGTTATACTAGATCATTAATTTTTTTTATTTAACCTTTGGAAGACTTCTAAAAATTGGATCAACCATCCGTTTTCACAATCTTATACGAAAATAAGTTTTTCTTTTCTCTTATCCCATTAAATATTAAGTATTAAGTTTTCAATATTATTTTTAATTATTAGTGTTTATTGTTTAAAACTGTTTATGTTTATTTATTTAGTTTAATTTAATATACATACAAAATTAATCTTAATAAAAAAATTTACATATATTTTTAAAAAATATAAGATATAGATATTAAGATAAGATCTTCCTAAAACGACAAATTAATTTAAACTGTATTGTCATTTCATTAATTAATGATCATAAATGTCACTAATTGGTAACTCAAATTACTTTGAAAAAATGAAAATGATCATTTTGAAAATGTTCACTCTAAAGACTCAAATTAAAAAAAATTATTTATTTTGATCAAATTAATTTTATTGAAATCAGAAGAAATTTATATACTTTTGATACATATTATTCTTCAAAATTTAAATCAATTTATTTTAATAATAAATGTTATAAATGAGATAAATATATTTTTAAAAACAGATAAATTTTAAAATATCAAAATCTATTGTCTAGTGATAATAAATGCTAATAGTTATCTTTTCAATATTATGTTTTCATTTTTAATGATTAATTAACTATCAATATGTTTTATTATCGTTCAATTTTCTATCTTTATTGATCTATTTATTTAATGAATATTACACGCCAAAACCTTGTTTTTGAGAGAAAAGTATTAACCCCAAACTTTTTTTTCTTTTATATATTATTAATGAATTCGTCTTAAATATTAAGTAGATTTGTACAGTTTTCAAGAAATTCATTGAATCGAAATATATAAGAAATTATATTGTGTTATTTATAATTATTTAAAAGAAACTTCTTTTAGATATATTTAGTTTAAAAATTTGTTATTTATTATATATATGTATATATATATATTATATAAAAATATTTTTACGTCATAATATTATAAAACATCTTCATGTACAAAATCTTCATGATTAATATTTCTTTTAATTGAATGTCAACACACCTTTTAGACATCAAAACATAGATAACATTATTTAAGTATTTTTAACATAAAAAAAATAAAAATACTTATTTATTTCGGACTTCCTTATTTAATATGTATCTCTTACTCTAAAGTAAATTTTAATAACTTTTAGATGAAATTGTCGATATTTAAAAGTAAACCCATAACAATTAAACTTTCCATGCAATTAATCTAAACTATATTTATATATTTAAAAATAAATTTCAAGTTTTAATTATAATTTACATATTAATTAAAAAATATTTGACTTTTTAAGAATTTTCACCATTTTAATATAAACACTTATTTTGTTTCATGTAAAATTTACAATTATAGTTATTGAAAAATATTTAATACTCAACATAACGTAGATTGATTAGGATTTTGTCAATTTTTATGTAGGAACTAAATTCTGTCCAGTGAAAAATAATTTCTTTTTGTTTTGTTTTATTTTCTGTAGTAATTAAGAATATAAATTATAAAGAAAATTTCATTTTATATAATGTATTATGGAACGTGAAATCAAAATCATCATAGTTGCTTTTTTTAGAAATTGTTGGATGAAAAGAATAAAAGGTACGAAGAATGAGAAAGAGTCAAATATTTGTTTAAGAAGAAACGGAAAAAGAAAGCTTTCATGAAAGTTTTTTTAAAATTAATATTTTTAAATTAACATCTTATAATTTTTTATTATTCTATACTTTAATGTATAATTAAAATATATATATATATATATATATATATATATATAATATCATATTAAAAAATTAAAAAATAAATTAAATTATGTATTTTATTTTTATATTAATTTTCATATCTATTATATTATATTAGTATAATTAAAAGGATATATATATATATATATATATATATATATTAAAATTATAAACCTATTTAAAAAAGATAATTTTATAAAAAAAATTTTCAATATAACAATGGTATGTGAGCCACGATAAAAAGTGATAAAAAAAAGTAACATTCCTCGTAATTTTTTTAATGTGACATTATTTTATTAAGTTTAACACAAATATTTTAAAAAAAAGTTATAATAAAAAATATTTTATAATTATATAATGTTAAGAAAATGAGTTATGTATTAATTTTAAAGAGTTATTTTGTTCATAAAAAATTAATTAAGAATTGTTTAAGTAATTTTACGATTATATAAAATTAAATTTTAATTAATTAATTTATTTTTAAATAAATAATTTTCTTTCTTTTTATATGACTTTTTTTCATAATAACATGAATATTTTTTAATTTTTTTTTCTTTTTTTTCATACTTTATATAGTTTTTTTTCTTTTTATATATGAATAGAAAGTAAAGTTAAAAGTGAAAATAAAACCTTTTCCATCTTGTTATCGGGAAAAAAAATTTTCCCTCTCATATTTGTTTTTCATTATTTATTTTTTATTCTCTATTAATAAACCTAAATTTTATTAAGAAAATGATTGATTACTCGATAAAAATAAAAAGAAAATTAATATTCTTTATATATTTAAAATTAATAAAAAATTATAATTATAAATTATATTTGTTATCTTAATTGAATTACACACTTAATAAGTAGTATAATTATATTTATTTAAAAGTTTATTTTATATCTTAATTAGTATTTTATGTTTTAATTCTAATATGAATTCATATATTTATTAAACAATATCATCTTTATCATGTTTAATAAACATATTATATTTCATAAATAGTATATTTTATAATATTTTCAAAATTAATTATTTATTACTTTTAATAAATGCATTAAATAATATTATCTAATGTCAACATAATTACTACATTAATTATATTAAATAATACATTGCTACACTAGCTCAAGTTTAGTTTGACTTTATCCTAAACGGTTTAAATTATAAACATCTTTTTATATGAATAAAAATACATCTTTTAATGTATTGAATTTGTAAATATAAATCTAAAATATATAATATTTGGTATAAAATTTAAAAACTGTACACATTATTAATTGATCATTATTTTAAATTATTCAATTTTCAGAATTCATCAAAAATTTACATGCACTCTTATATAGTAAAAAAATATTTTTTATACATTAGTTATGATAAATATTTGTGTTTAGTATAATTAAAATATTTTTTTATCTTTATATGTTATTAATTACTCTATTAAATTTTTTTAATCATAATTATTAAAAAAACAATCAATATTATATCACATAAATCATTAAATAATGAGTATACTCTATGTGTGGATTTTAGTGTCATCTAGAATATATATGAAAACAAATTCATCTACATATTATCCAAAATTAAATCAGGAGAAATATGATAAATTTGACCATGTATAGATACAATTAATCATTATCTTCCTAAAATAATTTTTTTAATTAAAACTACACACATCATAATATACATATTGCTTAATAATATATAACATAAAATTAATTAAAAACTTAATAAAATAATTAGTATTATATGACAATAAGATGATATTTTAATTATATTAAATATAAATAGGTATTATAATTATTATATGAAAAACATTTTTTCTAAAACTTAATTATTATAATCTATTAATAATGTTTTAAATTTTTTAAACTTTTTATATTTTTAGTCTTGTATAGTTTTCTATTACCTATATTTTAATATAACATATTTCACATTTAAAAGACTTAATTGACTAATCATAACAATTATATGTTAAAATTGATTTTATAAAATTAAGAAAAAAAACTTACAGACGAAATTTGTCTCTGTCTATATAACGTATTCGAATATTAAAAAAAGAAAAAATCAAAATACACAACTAGAAACACGTTTTGAGATGGAGTAGTTGATATTTATCAAATATCAACTTATTTTTGTCTCTAATGCACGCCTTTGGTGATTATTAGTTAGAGACGGAATATAATAGAGACGGATATTTTATCTCCAAATCTTGTTCTAAGATATTTTTATTTTTGCTTGTAACTACTAAAATTTGTCTCTATTTCAATATGAATCAGAGATAATAATCAGTATTTCTCTAAATTTCATGAAATTATATTTTCCTAGTATATTTTTATGTTTCTGATTTAGATATGCCAATTTAAAGATTCAAATGAAGTTTGGACAAATTTGAAAAGTTTTAATGTGACAACAATAATATTAAACCTGATGATGGTCTTGCTTGTGGTTCACAATGATACAACCTCAAAATTTCCCAATAGTATAGTTTATAAGCTTCTCTGACAAAATAACTAGTATAAATGACTTGAAATTTAGAAGAATTTAAACAATAAACAGACAAAATAACTAATATAGTCTGAAACAAAAACTGTTTTAAACCAGCTAATAAGGTAACCATCTTTATTTGATAGTTGAGGGATAGGTGAAACCTTAACACATTTGAAGACAAAAAACATGACAAGCAACCAGTTCAAAGTAGAGAGACTCTTGAAGCCTTCCCAAGAAGAACATAACTTTTCTCAAGGGATATATTGATTAAACCAACCACCTAGAACATTAACATCTTCCATTGTTAAAATTTCATTGCCACCATCAGCACTGATGAAGTCCATAGACCAATTCAGATTTTGTGTGGCATCCACATTGGTGTCAACATGATTCACTTGAGCTTGTTCTCCTTGATTCAAGGGTTCTCCTTCATTTTCAGTAACTGGTGTCATCAGTTGAGCTTGGCGCGTAGTGATCTTCCTTCTTATTTCCGCTAACTTTTGATCAGTCATGAACGAGATATCATTCAGATCAATGATGCTGGCCTTGTCAAGGTTGTCTCTAGCAGATAGGTATTGAGAGATGAGAATGTCTACTTCTTTCTTCCTGTTTTCACTCCTCAGTTTCTTCAACTGCTCCTTGCCTTTGATGATTTTCTGCCTCAAAAAGCTTTGTTGACTGAACATTTTTTTGCTTTGCTCAAGTTCAGACGCAGATCTGAACCTGGAAATCATACTATGGACTCCTGAGGCAGATGGCCAAACCTCTTGCTGATTAGGGTCATCTGGAGTGTAAATTATTGCGGAGGCTTGGATCCCACAAAGGATGCTGATTTCACTCATCTTCTTTATCAAACCTGTTAAGAAACATAGCAAGACCAAAAGAATAACTGAGAGAAAGTGAAAAAATGTTAGAAATTGAAAATTGATTAAATGGTAAATATGAAAGCATAATAAAAGGATAATAAACCATAGTGATAAAATGAGAAAAAGAGAAAGCAATCCTTGAACCATTTTTCCTTTTCTTGAACGTTGCCCTCCTCTTCGAGGGTTTGGTTATGAAAGTAAGGTCGACCTTCTTTCTAGTCATGGCAGTGAGCAGAAAAGAACAAGAACAAAGTTCTGAAACTGCTAATATGATGTGCCTTTCTTAATCTTAAGGCTGTGTTGTTTATATAAAAAAAAAATGAGATGTAACTAGATTGAATATTGGGAATGTTCTATTATCAGAGATTTTCACAATCAAATTGCAAGGGTTTATCTGATATGTTTTTCTTTTTCTTTTCTTTTTTTATCTGTACCCTCTGCGTTGTCCTTGAACAAAAATTGGTAAATAAATTATGTACACTGAATTGTTAAGAGAGATTTTACAGTAAACTATTGTTTAAATGGCTTACCATACGTGGAAGATAAATGAAAAAAAAATACGATTTTTTCAGGTTGATATTCAATTTAATATTATCTTTATTCTTTTATCTGTCAATTATGACTTTAACTATTTTTTCTTTCTCATTAGTGATAGGTAGTAATTAATATTAGTGTCTTTAACTATAAGCACATAATTGAAAATATAATAATTAATAATTGTATTAATAGTTGTTAGTGTTGATGAAAAAATGATGGTTAATGAAGAAGAAAGAGTATTTACATTTTTTTATGATGTCTATCATATATAAATAGTTAATTAGTGTCAATAGTTTGTACAAATCAAAATAATCTAAACTTTAAAAATAAAAATAATCAAATATATTAAAACTGAAACCATATTAATTGATTAGATAAATAGTTAATTAATTATATGACTTAAAATTAAACTTCATTACACGAGTTAATAATCAATTAGATAAATATTTAATTAATTATATGACTTAAAATCAAGTTTTCATAATACGCGTTAATAATTGATTATGTGGTCACTTAATTGATTATTTACCTAAATTTCAATTTTAATACAATACGTTAATAATCGATTATGTTGATACCTAATCAATTATATAATTATGTTCAGATTATCACTGCACTCAAATAATCGATTAGATAAGTCTCGTTAATCGATTATTTGTGATAGTTACAACAATAAGAAAAAACGTTGTGCACATCAAGAAAAGTATGTGACTCTGTAAAATGTTTTAAAGATCAAAATCAAAGAAATGTTGTGTAGTTATATGATGTTTTGTTATGTGAATTCGTTTAATATCTTTTTTTTGTGAATCTTGTATTGAATTTTGATATATATATATATATATATATATATATATATATATATATATATATATATATATATATATATATATATATATATATATGAAGCTAGGTACATTAGTTTAGCTTGAAAACTGTGAGAAGAAATATTGTCAAGTATTGTGATCTTGATAAAAAGTTATTGTAAATCAAGATTTTTAGATTAGGTAATAATCTAGTTTAAAGTAAAAGAAAAACTTCATACTAAAGTTACTTTAATCCTAAATTCTAAACTAGTATAAATTTGTGAATTCTTTTCTTTATGTTCCTATTTTGATATTCTTATTTTCTAAAAACTATTGTAATTCTTCTGTTAAATTTTTTTCATAATTTATTAGATTTAAAAATATTTTAAATACTCAATTCACCTCTCTCGAGAATTCTGTTATTAACATTTTAATAACAATTACTTTTATATTTGAAATACACAAATTTTATTTATTCTTTAAGGGACTTTTGATTTTGAGAGTTTAAAGACAAAACACATATAATTTGAAAAATTTTGATGAATAAAAACGCCATTAACAAGCTTGACCTCTATGATCAATACTCAGTGATCTAGGGATTGTACATGCTTAAGACAATGTACCTTTTAACTATATCACACTATGTTCTTGGTTTCTTTTATTCAAATCCTGTGTTTAAATTAATTAAGTATTTCTCGGTAATACATTTAATTACTTATCTCTTATATTTTATAGACGTTTAACTTTTTTATTGTATTAATTAAATGTTAGACAACTTATTACTTTGCTAATAAAATATATTTAGAAAATTTTAAATATATAATTAAAATCTTATCAAGACATTACCAAAAGAAAAAGAAAAAAAAAGAAGACAAACTATAGGATCAAATCTGTCCAGCTTGCTAAATCATCCACGATTTTCCATTACAAAGTCAAAACTTTATTGATGAAAGAGATAATCTTGAAACACATTTAACTTTGTTTTCTTTAATTTTTGTCTGTAATTGTTCTCTTATTTATATTTTATTTTGTACGAGATTTCAAGTCACATTCTACGTGAATTTTTTATATGCTCATTTTTACTTTTCCAGATTTCTTATTTTATTTTGCTTTACATTGGATAATAGATGAGTATCCTACATTAACATATTATGTGATTTATTTATAAAATGTCTTATACACAAGGGGAAATTCAAAAAACCCATACATTTTCTTCAATGTTAAATTTCCATGTTAGGGAAGAAAAAACTTACCTTTAGCTACAGGAAGGTCTGATTCTATGTATTAGTTTTTTAGTAGTAATTTTGAATCAATAAGAAATTAATTTTAAAGGACCTGAGTGTATTTAAGTTAAATTATTTTCTTTTATACATTTGTCATTTATTTTCTTTAAATTAATTTCTTTACCTCTTTAACAATATTTATGCACCAATAACAAAATAAACAAAATGTTTTTTCCTTTTTCAAAATCGAATGATACATGAGATGAAAAGAGTTGTTATCTTATTTTAAAGTTTAAAGCTTTAAAAAAAAATATTCCTACAAAGATAATATTACCTTAAAATATATGTGTAAAACTGTATTATGATATAAAGGTCTCAAGCAAATGTTGTTCTCATGGTTACACGATAGGTCTGAAGCTAGTTTAGAGTTTGAGATTAGTATCTACAAATGTTTGGTATGGTGCTAGGGTAACGTTTGTCAATTCCAACGTTCTAGTAACACAGTTCAACTTCTGTTCAATCACCGATGAAAGAAGATTCAAATCTGCTAACGTCATGTTATGTTGAGGCTGAGCCCTACTTGTGTTAAGCCATTGAAACATGAACATGTTCATCTCCACTTCCTTATTCTCCTTCTCAAGTTTCCTAATCTTCTTTTTACACTTCACAATACTTGTTTCAATGACACTCTCTTGATTCCCCATCTTGTTCTTCTTCCATTCAGGTACAGTCCTGAACTTCTCAACCACATTTTGGACACCCGATTCGGATGGCCAAATCTGTGGCTCTTGATCAAAGGAGCTATACACTATAGCACATGCTTCTACTCCACAGAGGGTGCTGAGTTCTTCCATCTTCTTCAACAGTGACTTCTTCCTTCTTCTATATGATACCTTCCTGTCATGATTATTGACTATGAATGCCAGTTCCACCTTTCTCCCAGTCATGTTGTGACATGAAAAAGGGACAAAAAAACAAGATGAGAAGTTATGAGTTTCTTGTGGTTTCTGCTGCCACAAACCACTCTATATACATGCTGGTTTTGCACATTCAAATTTCACCTTAAAGGTCTTTCCATCGTAGAGGATGTATAGAATCAGGCTCTTCAATGATATTTAATTAATTTACATTGTGTATGAGATGGTAGATTACTTGATTGAGTTGGTATAATAAAGGTAATATGTCTATCTATATATACAAAATCTTTATTTTCATTGTTGAATTTGATGCATGTATACAGATAGATTAAATATTTAATAACATTATAACGGTTGTCATCTACGTAGTCAAATTCACTTTTAATGTCATGCCATACATCAGTTATATACGGTACTTTTAATAGTAATATATTAAGAAAATAACTTTCATAAAAAAAAATTATTTGTTTACATAAATTTTATTAGTATTTTAATTTGCCATTTTTAAATGACACCAGGTTTTACATATTGAGTTTATACGAGAATGGTATTATGCCTTACATGAATATATTGCTGATTATTTAATTTGATACATGAATACATATTTTTTAATTTATTGACCAGTTCAAGAAACATGACAATTAGAAGCATTTTTATTTAATACTAATAAAATGAATGCATGAATTTCCATTACATCTTATATCTTATATTATATCAAGAATATTAGATAACCACAATAATGTATCTTGTGATAAAATACACTTCCTATACAACTGATAATATATAAGGAAAAAAAATCTTAGGTTAGAAGTAATATTATATTATATTGTATAATAAACACATATTCAATTAGTAAAAAATTCTTCGGTGTTTCGAGTGAGAGGCAATGGTTGAACGATTATAAAAGTAATGATTTGTTGAATATATTGGTATTGGATTCGAGAGTTTTCAAACAAATTATATTATTTTATTTTTAGAAAATTCATATTTTAAGCATTATGTTCTCGAAACTAAAAAAAAGTTTAATTATTGTATTTGTTGAATATTAATTTTCTGTTTGAAATTTAAATATAAAGATTAGATAACCTCAATTTGAAATGCCCCTATTTATTTTTTTTATTTGTATAAAATACACACAAAAAATTATTTAAAGAATTATTGTATGTAATTAAATTTTCCCGTTAGTAAATTTGAAAAGATTAATATTTTTTTGATAATTTTTTAATATGTATATTTAATTAATATAATTAATTACATCTTATGTGTAATCTTTGGATACATAAACTACATCACCACTTTCAGTTCTTATCATCTAAATACCAATGCATATTTATAATTCATTCATGCGAGATCTCACTCAAAAATTAATAATTAAATAATTTTAATAAATTACTTTTTATCTCTTAATTAGGTCTATGAAAGATATTTCTTTATCATTTCTTAAAAAAAGAAAATAGTCCAAAAGTTAATCAATAAGGTTGAATGAAAAAACAAAGTGTAGAAAAAAATAAAATATGGTAGAAAATAAACTTATTTATTTGAGTAAAAAAATAACTAATTAAAACTAAGTAATTGTAAAATTAGCAATTATATATTTATTTTGGAGAAATGAAAGTAAAATACTTGAGATCGAAGAAAATGTTTTATTTTGTTTATTTTCTTCTATACTTTCCCTCCAAGTAAAGAAAATCAAAATCTAAAGAAAACCTGCTCGTTTTGATGAATGTCATTTAATTCATCTGTTTTCTTAGGGCTTGAATTGAATCTCTTGGAGCGTCATTATAAAGTTACCACCAAAGATACGAAGGTTTGTAATTTTAAATCCATTAATTTCAGGTATCTTTTTGTAATTTATTTTTTGAAAACTGAAGGTAATCAGAACTGCCATTTAAATTTAGAATACAACCTTATTATCTAAGACTAATTTGACAAATTGTCACTATTTAGATTGAATGACAACATAATGAACCAAAGAAGAACTTCTAATAATTTTGTAGCAAGAAACATACCAAAAGATTATATATTCAAGAAACCAATTCAGCATTTATAAATATAAAACACTCAAACGAAATTGTTGTAACATGAATAAACATGGCAAACCAATGCCACACACAGAAATAAAATGTGAAGAGTATTAATTATACAGCACTTGCACACAATAAACTTAAACTAAAACCAAAAACGATAAACACCAACATGATATCCCCAGAAGAATTCTTAGAGTTGTAGATTATCTCCACCACCATTGTGCAGATCCCCATCAGCAGTCATGTCAGCTGACACATCATCATCATTCACCAGCTTTGTTTCTTCAAGCGCTTCTGCTGCTGGGGTTGGTGGTTGCATCTGGGTTTGAGAAGGTGTCATCATCTCATTAGCATCCAAGGTATCCAATCTTTCATTAATGTTCATCAGGTTCTTTTCAATCACAGAAGAAAGAACATTTAAATCTGCCATGGTAATGTTATCATCCTCCTCTAACTTCCTTGTTTCAAGGCTCTGAAACATGTACAAGGTCATCTCCTTCTCCTTATTCTCTTTCAAAAGTTTCTTCAACGAGAGTTTCAACCTTTTCCAGGTCATGGTGGTGAACAGAAAGGGAGAAAGAAAAGGAGAAGTGAAAAGTGTTGTTTGCAGATTCTTCTGCCACAAACAATCCCTTTTTATATAGATCTCTCTGATGCATGTCTTGGTTTGATTTTGTGTGAAAGTATGCCAACTGGTTCTGCACGTTGGAATGTCACATTTAATGTCTTTCCAGACACGAAGAAATTACAGAATCCAGAAATTTAATGATATTTAATTTATAAGATTTACATTTTGTGTAAACACATGAATTATTTTTTTATTCATGTATAAATATATGATCGGGTTGGTACGAGAATGGTAATTTATAAAAAAATGGTATTTTTTTCATCGTTTGATCTTATGCATATATACAAAAATTTAATTTTTAGTGGTATTTTAAAGGTTGTGAATTTAGAATGACAGCTGCTTTTACACGTTGAAATACACACCATATATGAAGAATTATGATATGATATCTTAACATAATGATAATGGTAATACATTGAAAATCATATTTCCATTATTTAGTTTTATGAATACATAGATAGATATATAATTTTAATAGTATTTTAACTGTTTCTCATTTAGAAAATACATCTGGCTTCTAGGGATCAAATCAGTGTCCAGTAACTTTAAATAAATTCATTTTCATCATAAATTAATTTCTTATGATGATAAGAAATGAAGTTTTCATTGTGTAAGATAATTCCAGAATTTAGTTTTTCTAACCAAAAATATTAAATTTTTTTCTTTTATAATTGAGCCAAATTTAATTCAATTCAGTATGATCAAATTTCTCTCAAGTTGAAGTTAAATTAAAATTACAATAATATTATTTTGAATATATATATATATATATATATATATATATGTTACTTATAAAATGATAAAAATAATATTTTAAAAAATTCAAATGATATATGGTCTAAAATAAATAAAATTTTATTTATTTTTAATTATGAAAAATATAATATTCATTTAATATAACAAAGTATATAATTTTTAAAGAAAATTCATGTGTATTTATATATGAATAATCTATTTATTCCAAAAAAAATGTTTAATTATATTTTTAGTCTTTAAAATTTTTAGTAATTCTAATTTTATTCCTTTAAATTAAAATGAAAAAATTATTTTTAGTCTTTCAAATTTAATATATAATAACTAAAATTATATTTTACTAAATTTTTTTAGGAATTAAAATAATTGCTTTTTAATTTGAGAGATTAAATAATTGTTTATCCAAACTCTAGAAACTAAAATTATAATTAAATCTTTAAAAAAGAATTAGAAACTTTATTATTTATCTTACCATTCATGTTTTTTAATTTAATAGTTTAATTTAATAATTTATTGTAACCATTAAATTATAAATAAAAAATAAGTCTCTAATATTATATATATATATATATATATATATATATATTATTTTAAAATATTTAAAGATAAAAGAGTCTTATTTATTATTTAGTGCAATGTTCATAAATTCTCAAAACATGACAATATAATTTATATAGCTAACTTCATTATTTACGCCTAATTATCTCACTCAAATAAAAAAATAAAAAAATCGAAAAACAATCATCTTCATGGCACCAGTTTGAATCCACAACATCATCTTATTCTATAACCAAAGGAGCTTCACTAGGCTATCTGCAACTTTCATCAAATCTTTTGATATTACTAATTTTTTTCTAACCAAATTTTAGTTTTTTTAACTCATACTTTTAATAAACCATAAAAGTTATTGTATTTATTAATAATGGTAAATAAATAAAAATATGGATCAGGTTAATCTTACCTACGATTATTTTCTTTAGTATGCTTTCCGTCTTATAACACCACAATTTTCTACTAATTATGTGTAATAATTTATGCTTATCTACTTATAAATCCATAAGTTCTATGAATTTTCATACCCGTAAGTAAAATTTTTCTAATTTAAATCAGTAGGTAAATATCATAGTATAAATGAATAATTTCTTAAAAAATATAATAGAATTATAGAAGCTTTTTCTTTCTGTACGAGTACAATGAGTGTATGAATTTATCATCGTGCTTATGCAAACACATTGTTGGAATATGTAAAGTTAATTTAGATAAGAACATAAAAAATGCATCTGAAATGTAACAATAGAAGAAAAAAGTGACTTTCTATCACAACGGTAGAAAGTTTGTATAATGGAAATATTTGTCACTGCAATAATTTTTTTCAAAATAAATTTTGATTACTGCAACTAATTGGATTTAAAATAACACTCAAGAAACAAAGAAGATTTTTCTATGATACCAGCAAAACACAAATAATCATCAATCATGTCTGACAATAGGAAATCAACAGGAGAAACTAATACAACATGATGACCTATTGCTCATACAAAGCAAAAGAGTAATGATTTACTTTTATTTCTTCGCATTGACACACAAAACAAGGAAAAAAGAAAACTACAAACCATGTTCTTGACCCAGATGTAACAAGCATTTGTTTTAATTAGGCCGAAAGTCAGATTAGAGGTGGGAGATTAGGATCTCCAAATGAAGTCTTTGTGGTCTCGTCATCACCATTATCATTGAGCAATTCCATGAACCACTGGCTTTGCAAGGGGTCATCAGCATTCATATCTGTCCCATCACCATGATTTGGCGGTGTGATCTCCTCAGGTGCTGCTACTGGTAGTGCTGGTGGTTCCATCTGGGGTTGGTTTGGTGTGATCTCAGTGACATTCAAAGTCTCCATCCTTTTATTAATGTCCCTCAGCTTGTTTTCAATCGCTGATGACAGAGCATTCAAATCATCTGAACTCATGTTATTCTCAGGCTCAACCCTCCCATTCTTTAGGCACTGAAACATGAGCATGGTAATCTCCTTCTCTTTGTTGCTCCTCACATGTTTCTTTATCTTCTCTCTACCCTTGGCGATTCTTTCTGAAAGGAAACTCTCTTGGGTCGCCATCTTCCTGTTATGCTCACATGTATTCCTGAACTCTTCCACCAAATTTTGAACACCCGATTTGGATGTCCAAACATCTGGCTCAGGACCATAAGGACCATAAATTATAGCGCATGCTTCAACACCACATAGGGTGCTTATTTCCTCCGTCTTCTTCAGCAGTGACTTCTTCCTTTTGGTATATGATGCCTTCCTATCTGAATTATTGGCTATGAATGTGAGTTCCACCTTTCTTCGGGACATGATTTTTGTGACCAGAAAAAAAAAAAAAAAAAAAGAGAGAAATGTTTTGTGCGGTTTCTACTGCCACCAACCATTTGTTTATATAGACCAATTTATGAAACCATTTGGTGTTAGTATTTGGCTTAGTGCCAAAATGCTAGCTGATTTCACATTAAAATGTCATCATTGCATACATAAGGACATAATGAATAAAGCACTTTGATGGTATTTTACTAATTTACAAAACTTACATTTTATTTTGTTACTATAGTAAATACAGTTTTGGTTGGTACCAGAATCACATCAATGAATTTGGTGCATATATATACACAGATTGTATTTTTAACAGCACTTTGGTGCATAAATGTGGTTTTACACATTGAAATGTAACTTCAAGGGTCACCACATGTGATTGGTATTGAGATTCAGGATCTACAATTATGTTTAAGTAGTAAATTTCATTTTTTGCATCATTAGTAAATTATTCAGTGTATGTATATAAATTATATATATATTCTTGTCATTTCATTGCATTTATAAATAGATAGATTCTAATTTTTAATATTATTCCAAATGTTGTAATTAGGGTGATATTTTCTAAAGATTAGGGTAATATTATTTCTATCATATATTTATAGTAAAATACTAAATGAAATATTAATTGTATAATCATTTTAAGAAAGATTTTTTTATGCATTTCATTTTCTTTTTAAATACATAAAAAGAGTAAATAAATATTTAATTATGTATTTAATTCCTAAAATTTAAAATTAAATTGGTTTGAGAGTTCTTTATAATTTTTTTCTTTTCAAAATATTAATCAATTATTTAATGTGTGGGTATAAATACATGAATCTATAAAATTAAAAAAAAAATAGAAAACTCATGTCAAATGTAACTACATTAGAAAAATAATTAAAAATGTGTAATTTTTTTTTCAATAATATGTTGTATTTATTATGGATTTTTTTTCACTAAATTTGAGTATAATTTCAAATGTTAAGACTTAATAGATAATAAAAATTATGATGAAGTAAATGTGTAATTGCTTGAGTTAAAACATATTCACTTAAGCTATTCTGTCATTAATTTATGATGACATGTTTTGTGATGGAAAAATAAATTTAAAATGAGTAGAAGAAGAAAATATTTATAACAACATAATGCTTTCCGATCGTGTATTGACCATCACTGACAGTAGAAATAAAAAAAATGGTTATAAAAAACTATGACCCCTATTTTTATAATAAACGTTTAATCCGTCACAATATCTGTCACTAAAATACTTTTATATAAAATTTTACTTATTTTGTGAAGAATTTTTCAGTTACTAAAATATGAATTTCAAACAAAACTATCTATAAATTATTATTTTTAAGTATAAACTAAAATAAAAATAATCATATTCCAAATGAAATTATTTTTATTACTAAAAAAAATCAAAATAAAAAAAAAGTATTGCTTGATATAAGGATATTATTATAAAAAAATTACAATACAGTATTAAAATAAGATTTAAAAAGTGTTTACATAAATATAAATATAAATATGTTGCAAGTTTCTTTAATATATATTTTTTATTATTTTTGTGACCTAATATTATTTTTCCATTTTAATCTTTGTAATTTTATTCATTGGGATCTCCTTGCTAAATAATAATCCGATAGAACGTTACATGGTCGTTACACCACGTATCACTACAATTTTTTTGCATGTTATGTCATAATTTAAACATGGGATCATAAACTGTAGGAGCAAAAAACATAATATTTTATATAAATTATTTTACAAATTAATATTTATTACTTTTACGATATTTTTGAAATATTATGTCATTTATATATAAAAATACGTTTAACGAAAAATCATTATATCATTATGACATAATATAGAACAATATTTACTTTTTATATAAATGATATAATATTTCAAAAATATTATATATATATAGTAAATATTACTAAATATTTTATATGAATAAAAATATAAAAATATTATAATATATAAATAAAAATAAATTTTATGTATGATCGAATTATATTTTTTTTATGTCTAATATAATATAAAAGCCAACCTAATTTAGAATCATTGAAAAAATCATCTCGGAGAGAAAGTGTAGTAAAAAAATTCCTTCGATATGATAAAAATGATTCTCAATTTTATGAAATTAAATTATGTATTTTTTATTTTTAATATATTTAATATATGTAATTTAGTTTTTTAAATTATTATTTTAATTGTATGTTATTATTTTATTCTAATTATTAGATATCCATATCACATTATTATTATTATTATTATTATTATTATTATTATTATTATTATTATTATTATTATTATATACAGTGTCACATATCTTGATATCACATTGTTTTGCAGAGGAAATAATTCCGCAACAAGATCCTAACGGAGGAACTAAAATAATAAAATTTTATATTAAAAAAATAAAAACTAAGGTAAAATAGATATATTAAATAAATATATATACAATTTAATTATTTTAAAAATTAGAGATTTATTTTACATCTTATATACTTTTACGTAAATTTCAATTATTAAATTATATTTTTAAAATAACTAGATTTATTTTTATATATATTTATTTATTTTGAAGAACACTAAAATCTATTAAAAGAATTAATACTATAATTATCCATCATATATAAAAGATAAAATATATATTAAGCTTAAAAATCCACCGTTAACTCGCAAAAACTAAGAAAGTGAAATTTTGGAGACACTAGCCATTACATTCCTAATAAAAATTGTACCTTTTCCTTTTCTACCCACACACGTAAACATTTATGGAGAAATAAAAAATAATTGGTTATCTCTCAAAGTATTTTAATTTTTTAATTATAATAATAAATAATTATAATTTTACCTTATTTTTCATTATTTTTTTTACTCTCTAAATTTTCCTCTTTAATCTAAATAAGAACTTAACTTGTCTATTATGTATTTTTTGTTAAGTTATAATATTATTGAAAAAAAAAATTGTTAGTATAACTTGTTAGTCATTTTTTTATTATATTATATATATATATATATATATATATATATATATATATATATATATATATATATATATATATATATATATATATATAGAACTGTACAAAGTCGACAACTTACATATATCCCCATATATATGATGACTCATTTGCACGAACAAAAATACAGATGGGAAGACCACACAGTAATAATGGCTTATACTGTTGTACATTCACACTGAAAAAAAAAAAAAAAAAAAAAAAAAAAACAATGAAAACATGCACATGCATTATTAATTTTTTTTTTCAAGGAAACAGGTTAGATTAGGTTCTATCATGCCCATTACCATTAAACAATTTGATAAATCGCTGAGTTTGCATGACATTAGCATTGTATCCAACCCATCACCATGATTCCTCACTGTCATTTCTTCACTCTTGATCGTTATGTATTGCCAATAATGGTGTTTGCATATGGGGTTGATTTTGTGTCTTCTCAATAACATTCAGAGTTTCCAACCTTTTAGTAATGTTGTTCAGGTTATGTTCAATCATCGATGAAAGAACATTCAAATCAGCCATGGTTGTGTTATTATCAGGAAGAACACAGCCAACATTAAGCATCGATGACAGAGCAGTCAAATCAGTCATGGCCATGTTGTTAATTATCAGGATGAACACTCCCTCCTTCAAAGGAACTGAAACATGAACATGTCCATCTCCTTCTCTCTATTGTCCTTCCCAAGTTTCTTCATGTGCTCGTTACCCTTTTGAATCCTTTGTGCTATGAAACTCTCTTGGTTCATCATCTTCTTGTTTTGCTCCAATTCAGGCATATTGATGAACTTTCCCAGCACCCTATGGACTCCATTTTCGGATGCCCAAACCTCTGGCTTAGGGTAAAAGGGGTTATATAAACTATAACACACGGTGACGATGGATCTTTAGGTTAAAGATAAATAATAAATAATAAATAAATATAAAAAGATTTAAAAAATTTAAAAAAATAAAAGATTAAATTTATAAATATATAATTATATACATTTAATATTCATTAAGTTTAAGATTAAAATTATATATATTAATGAAAGTGAAAAGAATAATATAAAACAAATAAAAACTTTTGTGGCATAACCCTCTTCTCCCAATAACATGCGTCAATGCCACAAAGGTTTCTGAGTTCCTCTGGTGCAGAATTCCCTTCTTCCTTTCGTGTACGTTAACTTCCTCGCAGAATCATTGCCAATGAATGCGAGTTTCACCTTTTTCCTGGTCATTATGGTGAGCAGAAAAAGGGAGAAACAAACACAAAATTGTAAAGAGTTCTTCGTTCTCATTTGTACTGACACCAACAATTCGTTATATAAACCAATTTCACGTATATTTGCGTTGAGAATTTAAGCGTAAACTTTAACGGTAAGTAAAAATAAAAAAGTTGACTCATTTATAAATGAAAAAATCCATTACTTATAACTGACTCAGTTGAATATACATAAAAATTAGAAAATAACTTGTAAGTAAGAAAGAAAAAAATAATTTAAAAAATTGAAATATCACTTTAGTCAATCGAATGATATATATATATATATATATATATATATATATATATATATATATATAAATATAAATACGACACATCAATAATATTTAAGTTATAATATTTATGATAGAAATTACTTGATTGTGTTGGCAGTGTAGGTTGTATTAAAAAAAATCTTACTATTATCATCAATGAATATGTATTCATAGACAGGACGGGGTGACAAAACTTTGTTCCTAAAAAAATTGAGACATGCTAGCTGCCAATTCTTTCTTCTATATAGCTTTTTATATATATGTTTCAAATGTTATTTACTAATTATAATTAATATTTTTTATTAGATAAGTTAAAAAAATTTAAATTAAATATTAAAATACTTAATTATAATCAATAATTTAAAATTAATAAATTAATATTTATTATTTAAATTATAATATATTTTAATAATATAAAATAAAAAAATATTATATTTTAAATTATAATTATAATTTTAATTTTAATTTAATATATAATTTTTTACATTAAACAGTAAATCAAAATAAACCGAGACTAAAACGATCGATCCCACTTATGCATTAGATATTTTATTGTCCCTCTATTAACAATACTTTAAATAGTTACAATAACATTATTTAAATTGTGATTTTTGGATAAAAAAATAAAATTTATTAAAAATTTAGAGAATGAATTTCCGTAATTTATTAAAGATTATGAAACATATGTAAGTATATTTTTTCATTATACTACATATTTATTTACAATTTCAGTCTAAATAATAAATTCGGTTAGAACTCTTCTTTGAAAATTTTTCACCTTATATAAGCTAAGCATGTTTTTTTTATTATTCTTTCTTAATATATAGAAGGCATAAATGCATGAATTATCGACTTTTTATAATAACTATTTAGATCTCGCAATACTATAAAATCCTAATGACTAAATAAATATTTGAAAATAAATAAATTTTAATCATCCATAAGAAAGACTATTTAAAGAAAAGCATAAAAAAAATATTTGAGAAATACTTTGAATATTGAGAAATCCTAATAATTGAATTTATAATAGAAAACTGTCAATTGAAAATCTCAACATAAATAAATAACCATTTTAGATCGTGATTTTATTAATATAATAATAATAATAAAATTATTAATTGATGAAAGTTGTATCAGCACTTTTTATAATATTCACATTATTTTGGTGAATTTTATGTAAAATTTGAATTCAAATGTAAAAGATCTAAATTCCAAAAAGCATGAAACATTTCCGATGGACAATTTTTTTGTTGTTGTTTATGGATTGAACATCTCAGAGCGTATTTATAATTTGGTTAAGACCCACATAACAATAGATTTTGAAAAGCGAAACACTCATTAACCATAATGATTAACTCATTTGCACGGACGAAATATATAAAGATCTGATGATAAGACGGGCAAAATCATCAATTCAAACCAAAATCAATTGAACTGAAACATTAATCCTCAAAGGATTGACAACAAACACGTTCTCTTTTCAAGGTAACAAGCCTAGGTTAGGCCAAAAATCACTTTGGAATTGGAGATTAGGATCACCAAATGGAGGCATCATTGTCTCATCTTCGCTACCATTAAGCAAGTTCATAAACAACAACCTTTGCATGGAGTTAGCATCCATATCCAACCCATGCGCAGAACTCATCAGTGCCATTTGCATCTCGGGTTGGTATGTTGGTGCTTGCAAGTGTGGTTGGTAAGATGGTGTTTGAAAATGGGTTTTGTATGATGTTGCTTTCAACTGTGGTTGGAATGCTGGTGTTTGCATCTGGGGTTGTTGATTTGGTTCCAGCTGATTAACATTCAGAGTTTCCAACCTTTTTCCAATTTCTACCAGATTCTGTTCAATCACTGATGCAAGAACATTCAAATCAGCCAAGTTCATGTTATTTTCATCAGGGAAAACCCTCCCATGATTAAGGCATTGAAACATGAACAAGGTCAACTCCTTCTCCGCGTTGTCCTTCATAAGTTTCATCATTTGTTCGTTACCCTTTTGGATCCTTTGTCTTATGAAACTCTCTTGGTTCACCATCTTCTTGATCTTCTCCACTGCAGGCATATTCCTAAACTTTCCCACCACCCTTTGGACCCCACAACGAGAGGGCCAAACCTCTGGTTCAAGATCACCAGGGCCATAAACTATAGCACATGCATCAATGCCACAAAGGGTGCTGAGTTCCTCAACCTTCTTCAGCATTCCCTTCTTCCTTTTCTTGTATGTTGTCTTCCTTGCAGAATCATTTTCTATGAATGCAATTTTCACCTTTCTCCTGGTCATGGTGGTGACCGGAAAAAGGTGAAACAAAACCGAGTTGAAAAGAGTTGTTTGTTGTGGTTTCTATTGCCACCAACAATATCTTTATGTACACCAATTTGATACATACGTGGTTTGATTATGCAGTGATCCTTTTGTTGACAGAATTCTGTATTGTGTGAAATGCCAACTGGTTTAGCACATTATTACAATTTCATTTTTAATGTTATTCCATGCATGAATGATATAAAAAATCTGGCACTTTAATGATATTTAAGTTCAAAAAGAGTGAGTAAATTAGTTTCGTGTGTATAAAGCTTTTCTGTAAGCATAAAATGAAATAAGAAAATAGAAATAAATTTATTAATAAACTAAAATTAATTTACAGACTAACTTCTAAATTATCTGATATTTGTTTGTCTGAAATCTGATTTTACAGTGGATTCAATATCTGGCAACATTTTAATCATTAAGTCAATTCAATCTTACATTTGTACCTTAAATCTATAATTTTGTGAATTTTGTCATCATATTTTTTGTGCATTTTGTTTTTATTTTAAATTTGTCACGTTTTTAATTAATTGACCATTCATCATCATTAGAAGACTAAGCATGCATCAAGATGTAATATTATAGTGCTAATATGTTAGTAGTAATATTAATTACTATTGTGAATTGACATTTTCAATTAAAAATAAAATGACGAAATTTAAAAATAATGATAAATGATAAAAGTGGTAAATTTTTTAGAAATGTGATTATTCGATTCGTAGATAAAACAACAAATTATTTAAATTGTATATATAATTAAAACTAATTTACTTATATAATAATTAAAAAATAATATAACCTTGAAAAAATTCAATGGCTAATCAAAACTAGTCCTATATTTCTTGTATGTGAAATATTAAAAGTTAAGATGACAAGTATTTACTTATTGATTGTTTTTATTTTAACTATACATGTTTATAAATTATATAAAATGATTTAAAATTAATTTCATATAAATATATTATCATCTTTAACTGTAATTCAAAGAAAATTGCATTCTCAAGAAATTTTTTTAACAAATGTATTTTCAAAGTGATAAATAGTGACAAAATAAATTGTTCATATGGATAACGTACTTGCTATGTAAATTATTATAATTATCTATATATTATAATTTTCTATATAACTATTTAAAACAATGTATAAAGTAAATTGTTTATTGATCGCAGAGTTAAAAATATATTTGTTTTTAAATAGACTGCGAGTTAAATTAACTTGCTTTGTCTCTAATAACTTCTGAGACAAAATAGATTTAATTTGAACTAACTCAAGAAATTAACAAAAAATTTAAATTATTAAAAGTAATATTATTAAAAATAAGGTTATTCTAAAAATGGGTCGTGTGAATAGAACTATAATTCCTAATTATATATATAATATTAACTTAAATAAGTTTCATATAAAAAATAGTTCCTCCTTGTCCTGGTGATTTTCCAATCCTCTATAACCTTCATACTCCACTCATTTTACTAATTTTACTAAGAAATGATTAAAGTTTGGTTTATCAATTACAAAAATAGTTAGATTTTTTTTTATGAAGAGAGAACAAGAATTGAAGGAAAAAAATGTAGGAAGATGAAAATTCACAGAAAAGAAGAAGAAGAAGAAGAAAGAGGTAGTAGGAGGATGGAAGAATTGCCAGTTTTATATTTCTTTTAAGCTTCTTAACGAGATCATTCATTTAATATGTTATATCAATGAATTAATAATTTAATAACTTTCATCTTAAAATTTAACTAAATGGCATATTTTGAATATTAGTTGTATACTTTAATATTTTTAAAAACTAAACAAAAACTGATATATATTTTTAAATATTTAAAAGTGTTCAATAAATTACAATATATATGTATATATCATCAATTTTTATGATAAGAGATAAATTAAAAAATATTTTTAAATTTTAAGGTAAAATTTTATAATTTTTTAAATCTCTATTTTCAAGAAATTTATACTTACAACAAAAATTGAAGACATAAGCCAAAAATATATATTTTTAAAAAAAGTTAAGAGATGGTCATAAGGACAAGAAAAATTATAGGAGATTAAAATTGTAATTAAAAAACAACACTATTTTCCCTGCTTCCTTCCTCCCCAAATCCCAATTCCATGAGTGCAAATTCCCCAACTTTCAAATCGGAACAATGGACACTGACATTTCCCGGTGGGTGATGGAGTTCCTCCTCCGCAGTTCCGTCCCCGATTCCCTCATTCAGAAAACCCTAACTGCGCTTCCCCTCTCCGGCGCCGATTCCCGTCTCAAGAAGACCCTTCTCCTCCGCACCCTCCGTTCCCTCCTCCACAAGGCTTCCCTCCCGGAAACCGCGCTCCAAATCCTCGAACTTCTCGAAGACCTCGATGGTGCCGCTGCCTCCACCGCGCTCCGCCGCGCGTATCTCGCCGTCGCCGTCGAGTGCACTGTCAAGTACCTCGCCGCAGCCCCCGACGACCCCGCCGGGGAGTTCTCCGGTGCCGTGAGGCGGATCTGGCGCGGCCGCGTGGCGGCGCTGGAGGCGAACCGAAGCGGGCTAGTGAGTGGCGAGCTGGCGCGGTGGCGGGACGACGTCGAGGCGGCGCTTGGGGATTCTAGGGTTCGCGAGAAGCTAGCGGATTTGAATAGCAGGAGGGAGGCGATGAAGGAGGTGAGAGCGTTTCTGAAGGAAGCATGGGAATCGATGGGTCCTTCGTTTTTGGAATCGGTTGCGGCGATGTCGAAGGGTTTAACGAGGGAGAAAGAGGGTTTTGTTGTGGGTGGTAACAGGATTGATAATGATCATGATGATGACAATGACGGTGATAATGATGGCGTTGGTGATGGTGCATGCATGGAGGATGTGGCAATGCATGATGAGAATCAGGGCAAACAACTATTGGAAGAGAAAATTTATGCGAATCAGGAAGTGGGTGGGTGTGACTTGCCGCTTCAGAGAGACAAAGGTACCTTTTTATGACTGTGAGTGTTGATTTATGAATTTCGATTTTTTGGTTTGAAGTTGAAATGTTACTTGCAATGCAAATGATGTTTGTTTTTCAGTGTTACACTGAGTAGCGTGTTTAAAGTTTTGAAAGTGTGATAGCTAATGGAAGTGGTGAAAGTAGTGATGCTTAATTTGTTCATAACTTGGGGTTTTGTGAGGCACGTTTTGAGTTTCCACTTGGTGTTTTATCCAGGTTTCTCTTGTGTGTGTGTGTGTGTGTGTTTCCATCATGGATGTGACTTGGAAATGGGTCGTGGATGTAATTTTTTCACTCTTAGTTCTGGCTTTCGTGTTTTTCACATAGTGAATGTGAAATTAGGGTTGTAAAACATTTTTCTAAACTTATTATTAGTTGCTTCAAATATACAACTGAAAGCAAACATGTGGGAAAAGCAATTTCTAATTTTTTTTTCGTCTCAAAATGTGTTTTAATGATTTTGTTTAAGTGTTGTTACCTTTACCAGTTTTGTTATCTTCAAGTGGAACCAAGTGGTAATTTGTTTTTTCCTTACTTCTGACTCACTACATGATTTTGTCAAATTAAAATCCGCTTAAATGTTTGGAAAGATATTGCACATTTGTTAGAAATAGGTCATTTATTTTTTGGAATTAACTTCAACAATGAAGTCAAAACACTGATCAGTAATTGCTATGCTTACTTCTGTTTCACTGTTATTTACCTTTTTTTTGTACATGTGTGTTCCCAATAGTAATTCAGAAGCGCAATCTTCGGGTTAAACACAAACACTCTGCACTTCGTGCATGTCAAAGGGGAGTTAAAATATCTGGTTCGGAGGAAGTGGAGTCAGAAAAATCATGGGGCAAACATGATTCTGCTCCTACTACTGAAGTTAGAAAAGTTAGGGAATCCCTTAAATCAAGTTCTTCTGAATTACGAGCATTGGTCAATGATCCTCTTCCTGATGCATTGCATATATCTGAAGTTGTAAGATCCAAATTGGCAACAAGTGATACAAATATTGAGCCACTTATTGAAAACCAGAGTGAAGAAGTAGATGTACTAGATCCAGATGTTTGCCAGAGTATTGTACTTTTTCAGACTAATGATGCCAATATTGGGAAGAAGTCTTCTGTTCATTGTAGTAATATTCATCAGCCCAACTTAATGGAACGAAACAGAAGTGTCCGTACCTTTGAGGTAATCATGTTTGTTATTATCTGTTTTAATCTAGGGGTAGATTTCTTTTAATATTACTATTATCTAGGGTCTGAGTTTTGATCAAAAGGATGCTATCTTTGTCAAGATAACTTCTTTCATGGAAAAATACTTGCCATGTCTTGGAGGAAGTTCTCCCAGAAGGATTACCATCACCTTCTTTTTTCTTTTTATTGTGTTTTGTGGTTAGAAAAGTTCTAAACAAATTGAATACAATCCATGTGTAGCAGCACTTGTGATCGTGATGTAAAAACCACATTTAAAACCTTCTACCACTTGATCCAGTGGCCTGTGTATCCCCAAAGATAATGTTGATTTATCAGATGTTTAATAGTCCTTTTTTGATGGATTTTTTTTTCTTGCTGTTGATACTTTGTATTTGTATACCATTTTGATTTTGATTTTTGCATTGGCATTATCGGATATTTCCTTTTATTTTCTAGTGGGATGATTCAATAGACAACTCACCACAAGCAAGACAGCCTAGGAGGAGGAAAAGGAAATGGAGTTCGTTGGAAGAGGAGACACTAAGGGCTGGTGTAAAAATGTATGTGCTTGTTCAATACTTGTCAAACCACAATTTTCCCGGTGAACTGTCATGATTGCAATTGAAAGCTAACAAATTCTGTAACAGTTTTGTACCTTGAGATTTCATGTTCTCGTTCACCATATTTTTTCTTCCACAGGTTTGGAGAGGGAAACTGGGCAACAATTAGAAGTTTTTACAGTAATATATTTGACAATAGAAGTGGAGTATGCAATCTATGCCCCAAAATGCTTTCCCATGTTTCTTTATGGACTTGTACCTGTAATATAACACTGATTTAATTTGTTTTTTTTTTTTAAATGTTTTCAAGGTTGATCTGAAGGACAAGTGGAGAAACATGATACGATGACCCTAATGCGCTGCTTGAACATTCATGCATATATCTTGTAGAGGTATTTTTGCTTTCATTTTTTCTTTAAAATTTTGCTTCTATTAACTCAGTTTGATATACGAACCAAGTATGTTTTCAGTTTCTTTTATTGCTTGCTTCCTTCTGTTGAGATTTATAGCTGTATTCATCAATACTGATACTAGGTCAATGTGGTATTTTTAATGTTTCTTCTGTGTTTTGTTTTTCCTGTTGGATTTTGCTTTTATATTGTTTCTATGAAAGTTATGCTTGTTTTTGTTTGGTGCATCCCTTCTTTGTCCCCAAAAGTGAAGATTCAAGGTGATTAACAGTGTTCTGTAAATTGGGTCTTGAGGTTTATGATGGATCAACTGTTCAGGACTGTGACTTCTTGGTGTTGGATCATGGGTTGGTGGGTTTGTGAGAGGTGGCAGAGAGGTGGTGAGAAGTGAGATGTGAAAACAGAGAGGGAGCAAGATGTGAAGCCAATGTTTTATGTGCTAAGAGATGACATAATGGCGTAACCCGCCAACCTGTTGTAAATATGACGAGGGAGGTCGGCATTTTAAGCCCATCAACCCACTCTAGCCTACTCCGCCAATCTATTGGGATTTTGATTGAGACACAATCTCATAGGTAACATATAAGTGATGAAAATTTTAGGAAAAATTTATTATAATTTGTGAAAAGAGGAATAAAAAAAGTTTCACTCACTCACTCACTGAAAGCACTATCCTCTCCCAAATACAAGTTCCTCTCTCTCTACACCTCCTTGTTCACCTTTCTTCATTGGTAAGGTAAACATGAAGTACTAGATGAAAAATTATCATATAAATTTTTTTAGGTGTTTGAATTTAATAACGTAGTAGAAAAAGAGAGATTTCACAAATTTTGACATTACCTACATTTATTAGTATATAAATTTTATCATGATTGTTCTAAATTTCAATTTCTTAATGCAATGTGCCAAAGCATATTATTAATGAGATATATAGGTTGTTAGATTATTGATAGACAAATGGTAATCTTATTATTAAGCTTATTAAAAAAAGACAATAAACTCATTATTTATAAAAATGTGACAGGCCAGTCGGCCCTTAGGCATGGCAGACTAGGCATGACAGATTGACTCGATTTGACATCTTTAATGTACTGAGGTTTAGAGTGGCAGCAGAAGAATTAGTTATCACGTGATGCGGGATTGCCAGAATAGGCAGCACATTAGAGATGGAGAGAGAACAAATTTGGAATTGATTTAGTTTTTTGAAAACATTATTTTTGAGACAAATTGCTAAATGAAGCCTGGTGCTGCCATAATGGCATACATCTATGGCAACACTGTTGCTAAGCAGCCATGCTATGAAACTGACTGTTTTTCTCAAATTCCAATATACCGGCCTCCATGGTGCTGGCAAAATATAAATTGAAACATTAAGGCTTGCTAAATGTGATGAATGTTATAATATTGGGAGTTGGTAAAATGCATTCCAAATTGATATCTTGTAGTTTTTTGTGATCCTTGATTACTGAGTGTATTGAAAGTTTTTTGCTCTTTCTTTGCTTCTCTTCTTCCTGGTTCTTACTTCAATCAGTTGAATGGTAAAGTTGATCTATTATGCAGTAAACAACATTGCAGTATTCTTATCTGCAGACTTTGTAATACTTTCAGGTGATGACAATTTTTATAGCAGCTTCTCTCTATGCAATCAAGTTTTGTTAAAACACCATCAAATAGTACAGTTAGTGAGGACCAACTGGTATCCAAATTCCAAGCGCGGCCCTTTCAAACGCATCATTCATTTGTGTCTGGTTTCAAGGGCTCAGCTTGAAGGTTAGATTTGAAAGTACTGGTTTTGATGATGCATATACCATAAACATATCTGAAACTTTTTGTGGTTGTTAAATTTTAATATCATGTTTCTAATTTTGAATAAAGAAATGGAAGGATAAAAATTCAAATATTTTGGTTCCATATTTGTTTATCTGGTGAAAAATCAACTGTGATCAACTTGCCACACCGTTTCATGTGTGTCTGCCCTAAACACAGAAGACACAATATAGAACAAATTGTAGGGCATGCAATTATATTATGTTCCATGAAAAGGTATTTTAACTTGCGGTTGTATATGCCAGATCCCCCCCCATTATGGTATGCTCGGTACGAAAGGAAATGAAGTCAATCAATTTCGAGGTCTGAATTGTACTTGTTATCATGTTTTTAGTTTAATCTGTGTATGCAATAAAAATTCCTTGAAACGGCTACGAGTATGACATTGATAGCCATGTAAATTTATATTCTAACGAATATGCTTTTGTCTAGTAAGAAGTTATAGATGGGGGTACTTCCAATCGCACCATCAACTTGAATTTTTGTCTTGTTTTCTTTCCCCATTTGTTTACTGGTACTGGTACATTAATTTGAATGATTTTTATAGTTATTTAATCGAAAGGTATATTATTGTAAAAGCTAATAAGTGATATATGATAGTTTATTATTATATTATAATTTATGTTGTCAATGCATTTCTATTGTAATAATCTTAAAAAAAATAAAAATCAATAACTAATAAATAAAAAGATTGATACATTTTTTATATTTATAACGCTATAATTTACAATATTCAAGAATCATGATTCAATTGTATTATTGGCTTCAATATTTTTTCTATTTGTTTAAAATTAAAGAAGCATTTTAAACCATTAATGAAAAAATTGAAATTTTAAAGTTAATTATTCAAATAATATTTGAGGTAGTTTCACACGTAATGAAATGACTGAATCTGGTTTATACAAGTTGAGTTAAAAATAGATTAATTTAATTCGATTTAACTTTTTGTGAGCTAAAATTTTGTGACCAGGTTAGATTTCTTCTGGGTTGGCTGTGTTTTATTTTTTAATTATTTTTTAAAATTATTCACCTGAGTGAATTTGATGGATTAATTTGGTAAAATATCTTCTTTTTTAATGAATTTATAATTTATACAGAGCTATGATAAATTAGGTTATTGGAGATGAAAGAAAAGAACCATCATAGGTCATTCTATTCAAGCTTATTTAATCCGTATATTAAGTAAAATGAGTTATTTTTAACTTATAATTAAAAAAAAAAACAATTTAATCACGTTTCTATGCGTATCATATGATGAGGTGATACACGCACGACTCCAGCAGTAACATGTTTGCTTTTGTTTCCAAAATCCGGACTTGTACCTCTGAAGTTTCCAAAACCTGGTGAATAAAAAATTCAATAATATATTATTTTAACTTTAAAAATAAAAATAAAAATCAACCTAGAATATTTATTATTATTTTTGTTCTATATATTACTTATTATTGATTATATTTGAATTTTTATTTGTATTTTAATTGTCAAGAGTTACTAGATTTATGTTATTTTAGCTTTTAATATTATAAAATTCTGAAGTTTCTTTAAAGTTTGGTGAGATATTTTAAATTATCACCATGAATTATCAAAGGCAAACAAATGTATTCAAAGATGTGATCATATCACTTCATTCCTCGCTCCATTCATACCCTATGCGTCTTTATAAAACAAACTTACCAGTCAATTTTTAACTCCTAAATTAATGGTTTAAAATTGGATTGATCATTAATAAGATAAAAACATAAAAAAAATTCAAGATTTAAAGATTTTATTTAAGTTAAATAGGATTTAATAAAATAATATTTTTATAATATAAAAAAATTATTAATAATAATATTTTTTATAAAAATTAATAATAAAAATTATTTTCATAATTATAGTAAATTACAATAAAAATTATATTAAAAAATATAAAATGAATAATTATTAAAATAATACAAAAATATAAGATAAAAAAATTAAAATATATTATATCTTTTATAAAAAAATATTAAAAAATTGATCTTAACTATTTCTTTTATTATTAAAATTGGTTTGACACAAAAATCTAGTCGATTTTTTCGATTTCAATGATTCTGTCTAGATTCAATTAAAATTATGTTATTTAGAAATAATATACCGATTTCTAGTCTTCTTTTCCGTTCAACTTGAATTAATTGGTACAATCTGATTTTCAAAACAATGACGTAAACTCAAAGGACGCACTTTAATTCAAAATGAAATCCAATTGGAACAAAGACACTTCATCTTTAAATTATATGAAATAATATATATATATATATATATATATATATATATATATATATATATATTCTTTTTTTTTTGAAATCTCGATAATAATATTTCATATTTAAGTCTCTTTTATGTATGTAAATATAGTAGAAAGTGAAAATTTGGACACCATTATATAAGAGATATAAATTTATAATTTTAAGATTTTAAATTGAAGATTGCGTTATATTTTGTTTTTATATGTCAGAAATCATATTAACTTCATAAACACTGTACTTTTTTTATAATAGAAAAAGTAAGTATCAATGTGTAATTTTGTTAATATGCGATTTCTCTTCTCACATTTTTTCACTTGAAGATTTTGATTAAATTAATCAAATATTCTCAATAAATTATTAGTATCTTTCATGATGTTATTGTAAAATATATTGAGTAGGATTGTTTCTATATAAACTTGTCATTGTTAATCGACTGTCATAACATTTGCTAGGTTTTTCTTGCTTTGTCCTGAAATACAAATCAGAATTTTTTGCAATGTGCAAAATACATTCTGATTGTCATAATACACAAAAATATGTTGTTGCTTGTGTCCGAGTTTCTCCATTGTCCTCTTATTTCAAATAACTTTGTTACATGTTTGGATGACTACCATGTACTCAGTTTATGTGATAGATAGATATACAACATCTTATAACTTGGATAACCAGCTATTACCTCTCCAACAAAGATAAACTCACCAAGATCACCTGTAAAATCTGAACAAACATAGCATCTAACAACTAGTTTAGATCCTCCGAAATACAATGCAACATCAAAGGTTCATTTGATCAGAATTCTCTTAATAATACTCATGCTCTTCACCACAATTTATCATTCATCTACTAATCGTTCTCACAACTTGTACAATGTCTGGTCTTATATTGATCATAGTATTCATAAGACTTTCCACTGTTGATGCATACAGAATTCGAGACATTTTCATCCTCCCTGCTTCATTGTTAGGACCCATAATTAAGGATAAATTGATGAAAGATGGGGTAGAAATTGGCTTGCACCCTTACATGTTAAAGCACTGCAAGACCTTTAGTAAGTAATTCTTTTTATAAAGTCAAACATTTCTATCTTTTATATCCCCGTGAATTTTCACCCCTAAAATCTTATTTGTTGGTTCCTAGTTTTTCACATCAGACTTACAAGCCAATTGTGCCTTTAAAAACTTGGATTCGGACTTTGTCGGAGCCTACCACCAATATGTCATCTACATACAATGACAAGATAACAAAATCATTATCATCAAACCTGTTGTAATAAGTACAATGGTATGAACTCATTCTGTTGTAACCAAGACTAATAATAAGAATCAAATCTTTTGTACTAACACTTGGACACCTGGTTTAGATTATACAAATATTTGGCCAACATGCAAATCAAGTTTCTTTTTTCTTTAAGTCTTCTAGTTGGAGCATATCAATCCTTTATCTAAATTCACCTTGAAAAAAACATATTTGTATCATCCCTAATAACAACCTTGTGGATAGTGGGATCCACAAAAAACATCTTTTCACATTGTTAACATAATTCAAGAATTTGTCTTTCATGAACTTTAAAAACACAGATTTCTTCTTGATGTATTACACACATAATTTCCTGGAGTAATCATTATCATTATTAACACAAAATATCTAGTCCCTCTTAGGGATCCGGCGATTTCAACATATTATAATAAACCAAGTTCAATATATGTCTACTCCTTATACAAGTTGATGAGAGACTTTCAAATTTCTTTCGTTGTACCATTCTCCGTAAATTTGTTATAAAGTTATTATTTATTTCTTCTCACCTTCGACTTGTGATGCCCACATATGTTTCTCCAATTATTTCTACATAATTGTCTTTTCTCAAAATTGTCTTCATCTTTAGTTTTTATAGTGAGAAATTATTTTCATTGAACTTCTTTTTCTCATATTTTGTTATCATGATTTTAATTGACTTATGCACCTTTCACTATGAATAATATTGTCTACTGGAACAACAACGTAGATCGTAACTAATACACCAAGTAAGTTCCAAAAAAAAAATGTGGGTCACTAATGGACACGCTTAAATACCAAATTTTTCCTTGCTAAAACTTTTCCTAAATATGCACTGCCACACTACTACATTTTATATCTAGTAACTAAAATAACTATTTTCTAATGTAAAAAATCGATTAATTGCAACCATAGAGCATATTAAGAATTTCCTCTGACAATATTCCAATGACTATTGCAATGGAATAATATTCTTTGATACCACTGTTAGAAATCAGAATAATTACATAAGAACTCACAACTAAAATAAAAAATGAGAAAAGAGAAACAAAATCGACAATATCTTCATTAAATCTTAAGAAAAAACAATAATAACATAATTTTTAAGAAATTACAGAAGAAGATATTTTATGGATAATTTACAAAATAAACATTATACTCTTTTCTCACATTAAGGTTAGATATTTTTAATGGACTAACAATAGAAAAATTCTCACAAATATAATATGAGTCAATCATATAAGAGAAGATCACATCATCTTTAATAAAAAATCTTAAAATATTGGGTTAGACTAAAAGACGAAGGAAGGGAAAGATAGTTGATGAGTTGAAATCTCCTTATAACAATATTTGTCTATTACAAAAAGAAAACAAATGTGATCAGCTGATAAACATTTTAAGCCATTCATTATAAAATATCTGATAAATATGATGAAAATGAGATGAGAGAATGTGGAAAAAAAAAATTATATGATTGTTATTGTTTTGACACATTAATATTAAAAAGACAATAAGCACACGCCTACAAATATAGTTTGACTGGTGCGCAAAATCTATAGTAACCCTATCCCTAATCTCTACTTTTCAAAAATAATCAACACACGCATCTTCTACTTCACTTCTTTGTAATTTCATGAGATATTTTTTGAATTTTCTCACAATGAATCACACAAACACCAAAAAATCCTTGGCCCTGTCTTCAAATTTCTCGCAGCCTTGGCCACTGTCAATTCTCTAATCTTCTCCACTCTCTCTATATAGTACAAACCCTAATACACCATTTCAACAAACAAAGTTACTTACCAAACTATAGAAACCTTCTTTGAAGAAAACAATGGCAGTGACTAAGGTGGCATTGGTTGCTTCAATGATAGCTTGCATGCTGATAACATGCTCGTATGCAGGATCAACCTTGACATGTGACCAAATCACTATTTGGCTCACTCCATGCATAGCTTATGCAGTGATGGGAGGGAATGTGTCATCGTTGTGTTGTCAAGGTGTACACTCACTGAATGCAGCCTATAAGAATGGAGAAGATCGAAGAGGAGCATGCCAATGTATTAAGGACAGAGCTGCATACATCCCTGGCATTAACTACCATCGTGTTAATAAAATTCCTGGAAAATGTGGCACTAAGTGTCCCTACAAAGTTTACCCTTCCACTAACTGTTCTGCGTTAAGTACCTTTAACCATTTTTCTTTTCAATTAGGGTTTGGTATAAGAAATTCATAATATTTGAGATTTACTCTCTATTCTTAATGGATTTTTATGTGATTTTGCAGCGTGAAGTAAGCAATGAGCAAAGGGTGCAGCAATCTATGCCTCGTGTCGTGATCCAACGAAATATTATTCTACGAATAATGAAAAAATGTTATATTTGATAGAAGGAAATAAATTGTATGGATCGTGTGTAACGATCCAATGAATATCTTGAATATGGCAATAAAGATATATCCCTTTTTAACTAATTGACTGCTTTCTCTACAAAGCTGTGATGTATTAAACTAACCATGAACATACAAAATGCATTCTGCATATGTCTTTGCTATGAAGATTTAGACATGATTTGATAAGATTATTGATGTTTTGTTTCCACCAGACATGGATGAAGTTGGAATCAATCAGTATAAAAAGTCTGCACCAAACTCCAAAGTTGGAAATTAATATCAAAAGGGCATATCAATTCAGCTTTGATGTGTGAAAGAAATAAAATAAATCAAAGAATCATTTTTGTAAGGACTGTGGTTCTGTGTTTTATTGGGTCAAGAATACAATTAAGAAGGAGAAAATATAGAAGAAAAATAAAATAAAATAAAAAATTAGATGATTTATTTTCTTTTTATTATCTCTTTCTATTTGTTCATAATATTTTTTTTGTTAATAAAAACATATTTAAATTTAAGACCATGCCTAAATTGTTAGATAAAACAATTAATATAAAAGATTAACAACAAAATATCAATTGCAGATATAATCATTAACATAAATGATGAACATCATGAAGGAAAAGGTTTAGAAAAGTATGGATTAAAGCACTCAAAAGTATATTATTATAAAAAACGTTGTCATTATTGTGATGTTTAGAATAACGTATTGTTTCTATCAGTAATATATTGACAGCTTAAATCATAATTATGCAATGAAAGATCCTCAAATCATGCATATCAAATACTTCAATATATTTAATATAATATATGAATGAATTCAATTAATTCTCAGTCTTATTTTTTTTTTCATCCTCAGAGAGTTATTTATAAGAAAAAGAACAATCCATATAAAAAATATGGAGCAGTAAAAAAAATGTAAAATGTTAATGGTAAAAAGGTTACTTATGCTTCTCTTACAAGGATTTTAATGTTATATTATGGATAACAACCTTAAACATGAAAAAGAATTTGATTTATTAGCTATTCTGACAGTTAGGAATAAATAAAGACAATGAAGATTTTAAATATTATAAATAAATAAAATTATTTAAAATAAAACAAATATATTTTTATTTTAAATTATAAAATATGAAATAATTTTCAACATAAATCACTTTATAAATTCCCTGTCTTAAGTCGAATTTACCCTAATATGTACCATTCATGTTAATGCATACTTTCTCTTGTTTTCTTATGTAATTATATGGATGAAATAGGTGATGATGTAAAAAGAAATATATAAAGTATAATTTTGTTAAAATTCAAAGGTGTAACTTTGATTTCATGTTTATCATGAATTTTTTTTTCTAATATATATTATAATTGTGATACACATTAATTATCAACACGATAAATATTTCAAAGTAAATTATTTATTTATAATATAATCATAATCTTATTAGATTAAAATAAAAATTATTAGGACAACAAAAGTTTGTGTCTGAATATTTGATGCAGTTATATAACTAATATTTTTCCCTTAAAATTATTTGTAAATAGCAAATAAATTTGGTCTGATTGATCTACATATTTAGTAATTATTATTATGTTCTTGTTTAAATAATGGTTGGATCCATCACTAATATGTAATTTTAAAATATTTTTATATTTAAAACAAATTATTATTATTTTTGTTAAATGTTAATTGTTTATACTTCCAAAATATATGTGTATTTAATAAGTGTTTAAAATAGAATAACTCTAAAAAAATAATTGAAAACTAATAAAATTAAAAATTAATTAAAATCAAATTTTTATCAAATATTTTATATCTATTTTTTTATAAGTTTAATTGGGATGTTGAATTAAAAATTATTAATATAACAATATTAATAAATCAAATCAATATTGTATTTTAAATATAATTTTTTATTTAAAATTAATTATTAATATATATATATATATATATATATATATATAATTATGGTGTATAGTTTGATAATATATTTATATTTGTTAAAAATATGACAGCAATTTTTAATTATAAGATTGTTTAATTTATTTAAAAAAATGAAAAGTGTAAATATAAGAATAATAAAAAAATACATAATATATTTCTTTATTTAAAAATTATTTATTGTAAAATATTTAATAATTTTATAAAAAAATTGTAGATATTTTAATAATAAATTAAAATCGAACAAAATTGAATTTAATTTTATGATTATTTCATGAATATATAATTCACTAATTTACTTTTTTGAATTTATTAGTTAATAATTATTCTAATAATATTACATGATTTTTATTCTATTGAAATGTTTCAAATAATATTATATTTTTACAAATATATTTTTAGAACTCTTTTCATTTTTAAAATTTTCTTTTAAAATATTTGTTATGAATAAATCCATCATCTTTTTTGACAAAATAACTCAGCTTAAAAAAATTAAACCCATTTCAGTAAAATGAGTCAACCTCCTTACTCCTATTTTATGGGGCAATTGGCCGGACCTACCTATTAACAATAATAGAGCACATCACTCAAGATTTACAGTTATGCATGATCTTCACATTATATTACCAACTCACAGATGAGGGTAAAAAGGAACTTTAATGTTCCAAGTAAACTTGGTTTCTGCATGTTACTCCCAATTCAACTACAATAAATACAGTTGGGTCTTGGTCACCTAAGATAAGACAGCTGCTAAAAACACAAATATGCCTTTATCTTTTCAGAGTTTTGGGACCGACCAAACAGTTTTGATATTTAATGTATTATAAGACAAAAAGTAGAAGGGAAAGTAGAAAGAGAGTTAAAAGGATGGGGAGAGACATAACTAGCGACGAGGACAGTTGTTGTCGTTCTTATCCCCCAAAACATACGACAAAGGACAGTAGCTGTAACAATGCCAAAATTCAAATACGTGGTAGAGGACATTTCAAACCTTATCTCCAAATTCATCATCGATACAGTTCCCCACTAGGGTGAGTTATTTATATAATAAAAATCAGATACAGTTAGCTAGTACATTCAAGCTGTTATTCATAAATACCTCATTTGAGAAAGTGGGAAGCATAATAATACACAAGTCTAGTATCCAAAACTCTTTATTGTACACAACTACTGTGAATATATCTAATACTACAATACTAAGACAGGAACTGAACTGAACAGAATCCATCTTCACATCCTTGCTTTGATTTTGATAATTCATCTTACAAATCCACAAAATGGAACACAACAACAAATCGTGGTTAATGATGATACAATGACTGGGGAGGGATCGGTCAAGATTCTTCCCCCGCTTAAAATATCATGAGAATGACCTTTCATTCCCAGTGATCTAAAATCCACAAACAACAAAATGCCATGCTTCAGGATGACTGCATGGGTGAACTTTAGCAACAAAACTCCAAGGGAGCTTCCTTTTTGGAGAGCATCCCTAAGAATAAACAATTAATAATTAATCCTTAATCTGAAAGGAATATGTAATGAAACAGAGAACCATCATTGGATGACTGGACATCAACACTATAGACAATTGAAGAGAAGGGAATAATGCCATGGACAAGTCAGCAGGTCAAGCAATTTAAGTAGAAATCAAAACGTAGTGCTACTCTCATTTGCAGACATCGAGGGGCCTTCAGATTTCACAATCGGTGATCCTTTGCTACTACTAATGTCAAGTCCCTGCAAACGACCAAGTTGATCGTTTTGCAATATATCTGAGATTTGGTGAGAATTTGTTTGTTGCAGCTGATGAACTGGCATGCTAGATGGGGTGTGACCAAATGGAGGTAAGTGCATGCTCTGGTTAGGAGGGCCTGAATGTGGTGGGATTGAAAAGAAATTTGACCCTGCAAATGACATCTGGTTCATTCCAATGTTGAAAGACTCGGAGTGGTTGTTCAATGCCTCTCCAGTAGCAATCTTAAGCCTCTCAACTTCCTTCATCAATGCATCGTTAAGAGCTACAACAGATCAGAGGTAAATTAGTATATAGTTATGTAAATTATATGTAAGATGTTGTGTCTAAAGAAAGTGATTGACTAAAACAGTTACCATCACGAAGTTGCGCTTGCTGCTCCATGGCTTGCAGACGGAGCTTAAGCTCTGTATTTTCGCTACTCAGACCAGTTGTATCCCTCTATAAAAAAAATCAAGAAATGGTATAGATCATATTCCTATTTAGGCACATGTTTATGCATAACAAAGCAAGTAACTAAATGTTGAGTTTAATAAAACATCAGCAAGTGTACCAAGAATTACCAAGGTAATTTGTAAAATTAAATCACTAACCTAAGAAAACAGAAATTTGTGAAAACAACTATTTGTATCCTGTTAAACTTTAAGTTCATCTAATCACGTATGTCATATTTTTGTCATTAAAATAATAACAACAAAATGTATCCTTTTATATTTTTAGTGCATTGTTTGAGTACATAAGTGAGCAGATATGCTCATTGCTTGGACAAGGTCAGATAAATTATTGCAGTTAACAACGTAATATTATAAGAATCATAACCAGCAAAAAGAAAGAAACTGCAGTAGCAGGCATGCGTACCTCAACCAACTTCTTAGAGAGTTTTGGAATAAATATAGAGGGTAGTAAAATACTTAAATACGTATAGATGTAAGTCAAAACAAACCTGGTACAATGTAAGTTGGGCAGAGAGTGTTGTTGCTTCTGTCTGAAGGGTCTGCACTTTGCGCTCAAGTTCTTGTATATAGCGTGCCTTTCGTTCTTTTGAACGGGCAGCAGATTGCCTATTAGCTAGTATTCTATACAAAACAACAATATTTGTTAAGAATAACAAAACAAATGCATAGCATATGTTAAAATACTGTTACCGAAAATTAATGAAACAGTATAAAATAATTTTCACTATAAAGGAAGAAGATTCGTCATTGTCTCTATGCGTATTCAGAAATTATAATGTATCACTTTATGAAAACCATTATAATTAGATTTAACATAATTTACCGACAAAAAAGAGTATTAGTCTTAATTACACATCGTTTTAAGTAGCAATCTGAAATTGCAATTATATTGCGGACTTGGCACTTTCCAGACTGATCTTGCAACAGATAATGCACATTAATCATATTTTCCTACAATCGTCCCCAATTTTGCACTTAGAAAGCAATGACAGCGTGAAATGTTCTCTGTGTCTATTCAGAAATCAATCAGTTCCAACTTCTCACTCATCGCATTAAAAAAACCAGGAACTCGTTGAGGATCTTATACGATTTGATGATTCAGTAGCGTGTATATCAATGCCACTATGCATTGAACGATCGTGTAAGGTAAATCTACACACGCACTAAGTTATGAAAAAAAAACTATTGACCAAAAAACTGACGAAAACAAGCCACTATCCAAATATCATTTTCAAACATATAAGATTCTCATTCAACTGAATCCCAAAACAGTCGCACATCAGCTAATTACATCTACAAGCCAACTCTCATTTTCATTGTTAATAGGAAATTACATAATCAAAGAATATGTATGTCAGTAATACATAACGAATTTGTAAACCCCATGGAACAATGCGAAATTCTAAAAACTCTGACAAAAAATTAATTAATTATTTAATTATGAAACTACTGTCGAGTTATTTACGTGACATCAACGTTAATCTATTGCATTAGGATTCTGAAAGAGAAATCGACGAGCGAAAACTAAAAGCATTTCCCACGAAAACAGGTTCGGAAAATTTTGAAGTGAAGGATGACAGAAGAGACCTCTTGGCACGCTTTGGATCAATGTTCCAAAGTTCCGCGAGCTTATCAGGAGGCATTGCTTTCTTCGCCTCCATGATCTCTCCGAACATGCTCGTTGACGTGGAACAGTCGACGGAGCTACTGTGTCGGTGTCTCGGCCGCGCCGTGGCGGGGCTCGGACTCTTCTCGCCATCATTGTGGCCACTAGTACCGGCGCCGTTTCCGTAACCGCTCTGATCCGATCCGTTTCCGCCGCGGGCGCCACCGTTCACGCCACCGCCGAGCTTCTCGACGTCAATGTAGGTGGAGAACAAGTCGTCCTCGGATCCGATCTCCTCCAGGCTCGCGGTCGAGGATCCGCCGTTGAACGGATCCGACTGCGAGAGGTCCATCATGTCTTCCGGCAGCCGGTAACTGACCTCCGAGAGCGCTCTCCGGTGATTGGAGTGGGACTCGCCGGAGCCGGCGACGGGAGCGGCGGAAGAACTGGCGCCTCCGAAAAACAAGGAAGAAGACGGCGTTGATGACGTGGCATTGGGATTAGGGTTAGGGTTTGGAGGTGAATCATGCGTCTGCGTGGCCATTCTCTTCTGAGTTCTGCTCTTTTCCGATCGATGCTCTGTTTCTAACACAAAAACGCGCAATCTCTCTCGTCTTTCTTCCTCCCCACGTTGCAAACACATAAAATATTAAGAATTCTTTAAAAGTAATGTACTATTTAATAATGTTTATAAAATAATATAACAAAAATTCCTGTTTCTTATATTTTGTAGATTTATTATTTTTTCTCCCAAGTTTTGTGCCAGAAAGTTTTAAAGACATTGTAACACAAGAAATACAAAATGAAGAATGTAAATTAACTATAAAGTGAAATGTTTAAGATATGAAGAATCTAACAAACTTTTACCATTCCCTTTTAAGATAATAAATGAATATTTTGGACATAGCAGAATCTTTAATTTATATAATATTTAAACAATTTAGTTTTCTAACGTTGTCAGTTTTCAACTAATAAAAAGCATTTTAAATATGTTTTTTACAGTGGTTATTATAAAATAAACATGTTTATTAAACATATTATATTTTGTAGTTAAATAATTGTACATAATTTATTTACATTCTCGGTACATTTTAATTAAATCAATTTTTAATGAAAAAATGTTTAAAATAAAAAGAAAAATGTACAATTGGACATAATAAATTATTTAAATTTAAAGAAAATATAAATTTAATTTAATCTAGTAGGAAAAAGGAACTTACTGATATAAACAAAATTTTAAAAAAAATTAGTAATTTAAAAATAATAAATTACTTAATAATAACATCATGTTTTCATTAAAATAAATATAATATTTATCTTAAAGAAATATATTTTGATACAACGTTGAGTCTCTAGATAATTTATATTTTTTTCTGCCAGATTAATAAAATAAATTTTAAAATAAATAATACTTCAAACATAATAATTAACTCTAATAATATTATTATAACCTACATAAAATTAAAATTAAAACGTGGGATCTGTGACTAATATTTTTTTATTGTTAAATTTTCTCCTACCCTTTAATCATTGAGAATAAAAAATTATAATCTTCTGTACACTACCTCTTATATAACTTAAAAGCCGAACATAAAAATCGAAGATAAAGATGATTTCCAAGAAATCTATTTCAATAATTCTTTTCCTTGTATGATATAGGAATAAAAAAATGTCAAATAATATTTAATATAATATTTTTTAGTGCTTTGCTTAACACCCTCCTCTTTAGAAAAAAATATTAAAAAAAAAAACTTGTTTATTTTATTCCTGTGCTTCTTGTGAACCTGTTGAAATAAAGAAAGAAGAAATTTATAGCACATCCAACCGTTACTTAATTGCTAATAAACCTATCAATTGTGTACACAATTTTCAAAAAAGCATGTAGCTTCACATGCAAAATAATAGATTCAATTGACAAATAATTGATACGTTGTTTAATTAAAACCTAATTTACTTGATTTTGCATATACATGGTTTACTTAACATGTTCGAAGTAACGTGCAATGAACATTTTTCTTGTAAGTTGGGCTTTTGACTCTGAGAAATGTTTAAAAGTTTTGTGTTGGTGATGTAGATGATGTGAACGATTGAATTTAAAATGGAAAGAAAAAATGGGAATAGTGCTATAAAGTTAATTTGGTTGAATTCAAACTTTAGTGTCGTGAATATGTGTGAAGGATAATGATTGAAGGGTCAAACTATAGCGTTTTTAGCGCCAAAGGATTGTTCAAATATATATATAAAAAAAATATATAATAACAGTAGTTACTCATTAAATGTGTTAGATGCATAAAACCCTTTGATTATGGAAATCACCTACTTGAATATTTTTCTTTTTCCATGATTTGATTGAGTTGAAAAAAAGAAGAAGTATATACATACTTTTTATTTCAATTCCTACGTGTGTTTTATTTATCATCAACTATACAATTAAAAAGAGTTATAACATAAAAAAAAAATTAGTGTACTCATAATTAAGATATTTCATAAATAAAATATTGTTAACAGATAAGTTAATAATAATTTAAAAATAAAATAAAAGTTGCTTAGTCCTAAATTCGAATCACTTTAAGATTAATGGAAGAAGCTGGCTTCACTTATGATCATGAGTTGCTCTTTAAATTTTATTCAACCTAAGATCGGATGATCATGATGCTGCCCTTTTACTTGTTCACTTTTGCATTCCAAACCCACAAAGCATCGTACAATACAATTAATTGCTTAAAACCACCTACTAAAACATTAATATATTTTTTTCATAACAAATATCATTTTACTAAAAGTTTATATTTTTAATTACTTTAAAGCAGAGGTGAAAAGAATTTAGGAGTTTTAATAATGTAACGTAATATATTAACAAAATGAAACATGTTTTCCATGCTATAACTTAAAGTGTTAATTAATTTGAATATTTAATGAAGACATTATGTGTGCCCCCGTTATATTTGGAAGGTTGAGTTGAGCATAATGGATAGAAAGGTCCATTTATCTTTTAATAAAATGGTTTAAGGGACCCATTTAATTTCCGGAAATCAGGCCAGTTCTTGTGCCCATTTACGACTATGTGTGTCGATTAATTCAAAGCAAACACCAAATTTACAGATTAATTAATAACTTATTTAATACATTTTTATTATAATATTTTTTCATCAAAAATTTTTAATCTTTTATGATAAAATATATTATTTTAATAATAATAGTTTTAAAAAAATCTAAAAACTTATGATAATAAGTTGATTCTTTTTAGAGAATTTAAAATTTTACTTAAATTTAAAACTTTTAATATTTTTTAAAAATTTATGTTTTTTATATTTACATTTTTCTTTTGTTTTAGTCTTGTCGAAATATTTTTTTATTTTTAATTTTATTCACATCAACATATTATTCCATTTTTGAAACATTATTTATCTAATTTGTCTTACTTTAATCCCATCTTACCTTACACAAAGTGTGATAATTAACAATTTTAAATACACGTATAATTAAAAAGTGATTTTTTTTAAATAAGACTACATATTTTTAGATGAATAAAAGTGAAATAAGTTAATATTCTAATAGTTTAGATATATTATTAATTATGACTATCTAAGATGATCTCTTTTAAAATATTGGTGTCGGTTTTGTATTTTAAAATAATTCATTCAACTTAAGTTAAAATATTTTAATCAAACTTAGAGTTTCACCTATGATGGAACATGATCATGATTAAGGGTAAAAATCTACTTAAAGAATTTAAAGGACCTATAATAATGACTAAAATAAGAGAAGTAAAGAAAGTTTTTTAACAAATATTGTTCATATTATTCAAATACAAACCCATATTGCAAGAAAAAAATATTAAAGTTGTGAATTGCATCATAGCTTAAATGGAAGAGGATTAAGACATCACTTTATTTTAGTCTTTAAGTTTTGTTTAAATAGTGACCAAACCTTTTGTAAAATTAACTTACCAAATTATGTTTTGTGTTAATTTAAGGGTCCAATTGAAAATTTAGTCATCGACCATAAAAACCAAAATGATACATAATCGATTATTTTTTGGTAACTTTTGGTTACCACAATTTCAATTACAATCAGTCATTAAGTACTTTTCAATTTTTATATTAATGGATCGTTATTAACATTGATTAGTTTTCAATTCCATATATCATTATTAATATTTATTTGCCTTCATTAAATAATTTTCAATTATTAGGTTAAAGAATGATTATTAATATTTATTTGTCTCCGCAAATATTTTTTTTATTGAATCTTTATAATTTTGATAACAAAACTTCTATATAAACTAATCCATCTTCATTAGTTATATCAAAAGACTTTCACATCCTTTTGTTTTATGGTCATAATTTCCGTTCTACTCAGTCCAAATTGAGTGTCTTTTTTGTCTAAATTTAAATTCAGAACAATAATGTTTACCTTATTTTTGAATCACCTCAATCGAAGTTTTATAACTCGAGATATCGATATTTCTAAGATTCTATTTAATTCTAAAAATTTGACCACTTCCATTCACCTCTAATATTCATACAAAATAACAATAAATTTTTTTTTTGTTAATTCTATGAGAAATATATGAGTATGAAGTAGTTGCATGCAATGCAATTGCACCTTGTGCGCAACAAATTTAGGAGCGTAAGGGAAAAGAAACATATTTGCGGATAATATATAGAAAACAAAACAAAAGTTATGTCTTCAAGCAAAAAATATTTTACGATATTTATACTTTCAATTGGTTAATTAATTAATTACATAAATAAATAATAAATATTTTTATAATTTCACTAATTTTGTAATACACAATATATTTAAAAATAAAATATATGTAAGAAAATTTAGAATAATTCACACACATTTATCAATGACTATGTCTTTTTATTTAATACATAATATATTATTAACTTTTGACTTGTAAATTTATTTAATTATTTTCTATACAAGGCTAGATTAAGTTAAAAGAATATATAATTATGCATAAGGAGATATAATAATTCTTACAGACTTTAGAATAGTAGCCAAAACAAGTGTACAACTTTATTTTTTGTACACATATTCCATATCAAGGAATAATCTACGACTCTTACGCATCTTCCATTTTGTAAAGAAGAATTAACAACTATATATACTGATAAAAATGTCACCATTTGATTTACCTGTTACTCTATTTAGGGTCTATTTACCTAAACTATTCCATATTAACTTATAAAGATAAATATTTTTTTATAAATGAAAAAAAGTTAATAAGTATCTTTTACTCCATTCAGTTTTTTATTAAAAGAAATTCATTAACACTATAAGAAAAATATTTGAAATTGTAAAAGGAATATACATAACTAATCCATGCAAAATATAAAAAAGGTATAAATTACTGGAGAAATTTTTCTAAAATTATAAAGAGATACGAATAATTAAAAATATTGCCAAAAATATGGTGTAAATTAAAAATAAAACAATTTCTAAAAAATTGTACTTTAATTTAATATATAAAATGGAATTATAATAATTTTTTAATTGCCATCTCTCTCAATTAACTAAATCTGGATTCCTGCAAAAATCAAACGGCATGGAATGCAGTTGTCAATCGAATGATGATTAATGTTAAAGGTGGAGATTTTGTGTTTTTTTTTTTAAACACAAATAAACCTTTTATTTAAAAAAAAAAAATTAAATGTTAAGATCAGTTTATTATAGACAAATTATTAGACATCTAGATCTCATCAATTTGATTATTCAATTGATTAAATTATTGAGCAGATTAGTCGTACCAAATAAATAAATAAAATAAAAAACATGTCCATGTCTTCTCTTTCCAATGTCATTTCGTCACTCCAATGTATGATCTCTGTTATCTGAGTCTGTCATCTGATTCACATATAGATAATCTCTGAGATCGGAAGTCACTGCTTCATTTTCTAAACTTCAACATTCAATTAAGGCTAATATCAATGGTTGTGGGGATACCTTTCTTTGTCCTATTTGCATCCACTCTGAGTCTAGCTTTCCTACTCTCAAAATGGTTCTCAAAAAGTCAAACAAAAAATGTTCCAAAGGGGTCTCTGGGGTACCCTATCATCGGAGAGACACTTAGTTTTCTTAAAGCACAGAGACAAGACAAGGGTTCTGATTGGTTGGCAGAACGGATATCTAAGTATGGTCCTGTCTTCAAAACCTCCTTAATGGGGTCCCCTACAGTGTTTGCAATTGGACAAGCAGGAAACAAGTTTATCCTTGGTTCACCAGATGATGTGCTTTCTGCTAAGAAACCCCTCACCCTGCGAAAGATATTTGGAAGACAAAGCTTGGTTGAACTTACAGGACCCAGGTACATAATCTTCAACGATGCAGCTTAGGGTGTCAAAATAATCCTTACATGATGATGGTCTTGGTTAAAATAATGGCACTTTAAAAATAAGGTCTTTAATGTCTGGATAAATGGATTATGGATAGTTGAATATTAATGGATTTTGGGAAAGTGTAAGTATTTGGATAACTTATTCGTACTGTGATACAGACTGGAGGTCCTTGTTTCGATTTCTGATAGAAATGATTTTGAAGAAGTTGGGGTTAAAAAAATTGTGTTTGGGATGATATTTTAAAAGTGAGTTTAGAAATTGATTTTATTTGAATAGTAAAGTAAATTCACTTTACAAGTGTAAATATCAATTTGCTGGTCTCATACCCAAAATCAATTCATGTCTATGAAAAAGTTAGAATTTTCACTCCTCTCAAAATTATTTCAACTGTAAAATTTATTTTCAAAATTCCGAAAGGAAATAGCCAAAAAAGAATAAATCCCCTCATGGATCAAATGGTTTGATCTCCAACATGGTTTTCACATGCAATCATACAGACGTTATAGTTCATCTTTTTTTGAGGCTGTGTTAATGTTTCATGCAGATACAAGTTAGTCAAGAGGGAGATGCTGAAATTCTTGAAACCTGAATGCCTTCAGAACTATGTAAAAAAGATGGATGAATTGGTGAATGCTACATTACTGAGAGAGTCCACAGAGAATGAAACAATGGGAGTTGTGGTCTTCATGAAGAAACTGTCCTATGATATAGGATGCCATATATTGTTTGACATTAAGGATGAGCACACCAGGGAGGCTATGTTTGTTGATTCCACTTTAGCATTTAAAGCAATCCATTCTCTTCCCATCAATTTCCCTGGTACCACATTTTGGAGAGGCCAAAGAGCCAGGGCAAGAATTGTTGACAGGATGATTCCTATTATGAACAAAAGAAGGGAGGAGCTGTCAAAGGGAGTTCTAAGCTCTACCAATGACATGCTTTCCTGCTTGCTTGCACTAAGGGATGAAAATCATCAACCTGTAGATGATGATTTAATCACTGACAATTTTATTTTTTTATTTGTTGCTAGTCATGACACATCTGCCACTCTTATGAGTTTGATGATATGGAAGTTATCTAGAGATCCAGAGGTTTACAGTAAAGTCTTAGAAGGTACCTCTGAAACTTACTGTTTCAATTATACTATGGTGTGCCGAGTCCAAAATCAATAGATAATTAACATGTTTTTTATTGCTATTTTTAGAAACAGTTTTAGTTTTAAAAGATAACCAAGAAAAAGTTCATGCTATAGTACCCCTCCAAATTGGTCACACCTGAGTTAGGATACCACAAAACATCTGTTTTTGGTTTCTAAAATATTTGTTTTGGAAATGATTTTTAGAACTTAATAATAGATTTCAGAGAAGAAATTGATTGCTGACTAGTACGAATTATGAGATTATATAGAAAACAGAAAAGTAAGAAGGAAATCAATAGATCCTTTGTCCTCTAGTTGTTTTACTAAATTCTTTATTGCAGAACAAATGGAAATTATAAAGCAAAGGGAAGGAACAGAAGAGAGGCTAACATGGGCAGAGATACAAAAGATGAAATATACATGGAGAGTGGCTCAGGAATTGATGAGGATGATCCCTCCCTTGTTTGGCAGCTTTAGGAAAGCACTTAAAGATACTAACTACCAAGGATATGACATACCAAGAGGGTGGCAGGTGATATTTCCATCCTCAAAACTTCATAAATGACTTTTTCTTCTCTCTCACATGTATCCCCTTAAGAGTTTTTTCTGCTTGAGATTCACTAGTATTAAACGTGAGCTTCTTTTTATGAATGTTCAAACAGTAATGTGTCATATTGTTAATTAGTGACACCTTTTGTGGACAAACTTTAATGTTAAATTGGTTATTTGGACAGGTGTATTGGGCAGCATATGGAACCCATATGAACGATGCTATATTTGAGAATCCACAACAGTTTGATCCATCTCGTTTTGAGAATCCAACAAAGCCAATTCCACCTTATTCTTACCTTCCATTTGGTGCAGGGATTCATTATTGCATAGGAAACGAGTTTGCTAGGATTGAGACCTTGACTACTATTCACAACTTTGTGAAACTGTATGAATGGTCTCAAGTAAACCCAGAGGAACCAATTACCCGTCAACCAATGCCTTATCCATCCATGGGTCTCCCAATTAAGATCAAACCCAGGTCTAGTTTGTCTTAATCCTCTTGTCATAAACTGCATTGTAAATTATTATTGTAGATGCTAATTTTCTCTCTTCTAAATATGTTCTTTTTTGTTGGAGATTCTCCTATAAAATTGCAACACAATATAGATTTTCTATGAACTCAGTATACAAGAGGGAAATATACCTCTCGCTTATGGGAAACATCAAATGTGATACACATGTGGGTGAAAAACTAGCCAGCAACATGTATTTGAACTAGTATAGCCGGCAATAACAAGCTTTCAATATATGACATTTTCTCATTCTATGAATTTGATCAATACAATTTGAACAACTTGTATTCATCGTTTAGGATAACTACTGATTTACCAGAGAATGAGATGGTGGCAGACAGATAATTGGCGATTATTTCCTGCCAGACTTTAGTAGGTGATGTATATTGATACCATTAACAGCAAAAAAAAGACAAAATGATATAGATATATAAAGTGAAGTATATATTAGAGCTTTCAATTCATAGAGAATTAAACAATAGTATTATAAAACAATATCAGATAAAACAAACTCAGAAAGAATACAGTACATTACCAAGAGGCACTATGGTATGAAATATATTAATTAATGTATATGGTATACATTAATATTTATTGTTGGTTTCAAAGAGGGAGGTGTTGATGAGCTGAGAAAGGACAATGAGTTGCAGACATGACAAAGGAGGCTTCAGTGCTGGCAATGGAAAGAGGAGTCCTTCTAGATGTAGGGGTTCTAGGTCTTGAGGTGGCCATGCTATGACCATACCCTCTATCACCTCTCTTTCTTGGTCCTTTCTCAGACCATGAAAGCTCAACATGCTTCAATGTGCTTGGATACCTCCAACTGCAACACCCTACCACCCCTGCTCTCTCTATGTACCTGTCAACAGTCATATTATCCCACAATATTTTCTACTCCAAGAATAATTTGAAGCTAGCTCAGTACAAATAGAGCCTAGAATATTAACAATCTCCAATACCCACTATATGAAACATATCAATTCAGAGACCGGGTTGATAGATATTTGATATTTTAGAGAATATTTATATAATTTGAATATTTTAAGGATTATTGTTCAAGACGTGTTTGATTTAGAACAATTTTTGCATGCTCCGTACTTTACAAAAGAATTGTTGTTTTCTTGTGGGTACAAGAGACGGCAAACAAACGCTACTTCCGTTTCATGACGTAGAAACACATACAATAGCCATTGGCTGTTAAAGGTTTATAACTAAAATCCAACGACTAGACAGTTGTTACTAAAACTCAACTAGCTTGCACTAGCCTGTCATGGTTGCAAATGTTAGGAAAATTCCTCTAAATTCTTATACACCAATTACATCATCTATGGAGGGGATTTTATAGAAAGTGCTAACAAGCATTTCTCTTTAACAATTTTTAGTAATTGGATGACAGTTTACTAAGGTGTGAAATTATATACAGACCCCTTAGTTCCTACATTTTTTTTAGATTACATATAGAATTTATTTTTTATACCAAAATTTTAGCTTTTCCAAGTAAAACACTTGATTTGGAAATCATTACCTTTGGCTAAATCTCAATCCAAGACACTCAATACACTTTCTTCCTTCTGTCATTTCTCCCATGCCTATTTCCACACACTGCTTGCAATAAACCCTGCCACAAACCTGCATGGTCTCAAGAAATATCTGAACATAAAAGCTATGGACCATATAAACTTTACTCAGTTATACAGTCCCTTCTTGTACACAATAGATACAAATTAATGTAAAGTATTAATAACATTACGTTATGAAATTGTAACTTTTTGAGTAAATTATACTTGATACTCTCAAGATTTTGTCAAACTTTTTTCATTTTTCCCTACACTCTATAAAGCTATATGAAATAAATTGCTGTAAACTTGGAAAGAACAAGCAGGAAATTGTGTAAAATCATAAAACACAGGACATATAAGTGTAATTTACTATAGACATTTTCATCGTCTACTCTAGTTACTGAATTATAATAATGACATGCAAAGACATACCAGGCATCTAGTCCTGAAAAGGTAAACATAGTTACTGCAAATGGTGCAAATCTTAGAGTGAGGAATCCCTGGCCTCCTTCGTCGACCAGACCCACCTTTCCCAGAAGCAAAACTCTCACCACTCTTCATTCCATCATAGCTCATGCTGTACTCACTGGCCCTGCTAATTTGAGCACTTGCTGCACCACCACTTGCATGGCTATAATGACCCCACTGTGAGTCACCACCTTTATAGCCAAAATGATGATGATGATGATGATTATTGTATCCCTCCAAGCCCTTTCTGAAGTCAAGACTAGGTACAGTGGAAAGAGAAGGTGATGGTACCTTTGTGGGGTTATTGGTGATTATACCAGCTTGAGAAACATGTTGAGAAGTGGTTGTGGCAATTGTACTGTTTGAATTGTCTGATGAATTAATATTGGCTAGGTCTTTAAAGGTAAGGTTAACAGACTCATCTGGGATTCCTTGGTACAGTTCTTCAAGTTCTAGTTTTGGCCTTGCCTGGAGAGTGTTCATGTGATCATCGCCCATTGAGATGAGAGGGTAAGGAAATGATGGTTTAGCCACGAGCCTGTGTTCCAGAAATATTTAATGACAAGTTTAAAGTTGTAGCAGGCTTGTTAATTACGTCCATTCAAAATAATGACGATCATATGTGGCCAAAACGTGCAAGGCCGGTCGAAAATTAAATAAAAATAAATAAAATGAGTTTCAAAATAAATTAAAAATTTTGAAATTAATAAATTAACTTGTATAAGTTCATTTTAACCGAAATTGTGTTAATTCTAAAAACAATCCATAAATTTAAAAGAAAAATGAATTTTTAATTCTTAAAACAAATAACAGCTTTCATTGTGTTAATGATTTTTTAAAGAAAAAAAAAACGGAAAACCTTGTTGCAATGGGAAAATGTTGGAGGGTTTGAATAGTCAATTGGAGGTAGTAACAATATCAAAATCGTGTTTGATGCAAAAACTCTCGATTTCTTTACTATGACTTTTATATATTATATAAGTTACGCCTCTTGACATGAAAAACTTATGTTTTTTTGAAAAAAAAAAATTGTTCAATAATATATTTTATGCTCATCTTTTCTCTGCATATAATTTATTAACATAAAAAAAATAATATTGTATAAATTGTTAAATGTATTACATTCTTTAATGTAAAGAAAACGTAAAATATTTAATAACTTGGGATAAAATATTTATAAATAACCATAAAGTAAGGTAGAAAAACATGCATGACAAAATATGTCTTTAAACAAGAAAACTTAGGAATAGGTCCTCTCTCTCACAATACTAAGAATAAAATAAGGAGTTTGGGTTATTGATGAGAACATTATAATAATTGATAGTTCAACTGAAACCATACATCTTATTTTTATATTATTTTTAATTTTAATTTACATAATTAAAAAAATTGTTAATAATGAAAAGGAACAATGCATTTCCTTGTAAACTATTTATCAAAATGTAAAATAACTACAGCTATCTTTTAAGATAGCATCAATTATCACTGTCTTTAAATTAGTAATATATAATTGAAATAATAAAATTTATTATTAAATAATTTAATAAATAATATTGAATTCGCGTTTTGAGTTTAGAATCACAATTTATCATACCAATCTTACTTTAATCAAATTAATAATATTGTCTTTCATAAAAAAAAAAACTATTTATATTCTCTAAAAACAATAAAACATTGAAACACACACTACTAGCATAAATATTTAAATCAAACAAAATTTAGTAGCAAATAAGTTGTATAGATTATATATAATTGTTTCAATTGTATAATTTTAAAATGTACAATCAAAATGTTTTGTATATAATTTAAAAGTATATATTATGTAAAGTTTAAAATACTGTATTAAAAAATTTATATTAATATATAAAATTTGTTTGTTTGGTAATCTAAGTCCTACGTTAAATAAGGAGAAGATTAAAAAATATATAAAGAAGAAATGTAATATCTAAGATATTCACGATTGTACGAGTTCGACTAAATCATTATTGTTTTTTTAGGTTATTTTTAAAAGGTTATTAAATAAGTGAAAACAATCTATATACATATCATGGGATGTTTTTAGAAGTTTTTTCAACACTAATAATACGCAAGAACCAACACTATTCCAAAAGGGCCTTATTTTCCACCTTTCTTAAGATTAGTGTAAGCCCAAAAAGCCAAAGTCCAACAGGGTAATGTAGGCCCAAACAGCCCAAGTCTAACAGAGTAACATAAAAATCTTGAGGTATTCTTCCAAACCCTAACGCGGCCACCATTTTCGTTTGTTGCAGAAGTTGCTGAAACCCTACTAAGCACTTCGTCATGGTATGCAGATCGGAAATTCTCATGTAGTTGCGCGCCATTGTTTCTCCTTGATAAAATAATTGAGAACTATGTGAATTGTTTAGTAGTGCAAGATTGCATTCTTATAGGGGTTTTGCTGGTACTTTTGTTGTTGTGCAGTCGAGGAGAAAAGTTAGAGAGCCAAAGGAGGAAACCGTGACTCTGGGTCCAGCTGTTAGAGATGGCGAACACGTCTTTGGTGTCGCTCGCATATTTGCCTCCTTCAATGACACTTTCATTGTTAGTGTGTGTTCACTCATTTTTTTATTTTTTTTTATTTTTTTATTTTTACTTCAAATTATCAATCGCTGAATTCTGATTATTTTTTATTTTATGACTGTAGCATGTTACTGATTTATCTGGGAGGGAAACCCTTGTCCGCATCACTGGTATCAGTCTTTCTCTTCATATACATGAACAATTTAATTTATTGGCTATCATTTCAGAAAGCAATGGTTGGTTATGAAGATGCAATTTTTATTATCTGTTTTAGTATATTTTATCCATTTTGATATTATTAATACTGAAATAGGCCGTATATAGGTTCAGTAGATTTTATGATGCCAGTTGAACATGTGTGTTTTGTAGATCAGTGATAAGGCCTGCTCTTTTGTAGATCCGTAGCACTTAGGTATTAAACCCATACTCAACGATGGAGTGAGCTTAGTCATAGGCCCTGTCCTTCTGTAATTTTTTTTTTTGCATCGTACTAAATGACTTTTGATTTTTTTTTTATATACATAGGATCCATTTTTATACCAACAAGCTAACATTCTTTGCCTTCAAGTGAATATGGTCCCATCTTGAACTCTTTAGTGGATATAGGAATGCTTGTGATCAGTTTATGTATCACCAACCAGACATTCATTGTTAATAAATGAACTTCTGTGAGTCTTTCCTGTTTCTTGGATGTAGGATAGCTGGAATTCCATCTGTATCTCACCAAGCATATCATTTTTTGCCCATAAATGACATTTGGTTGAGTCTTAACTCTTCTGTGGATATTGTGAACTGTTTGATTTCCTTATGATTTTACTTTCCAACTTCAGGTGGAATGAAGGTTAAAGCTGACAGAGATGAATCATCTCCATATGCTGCTATGCTTGCAGCACAGGATGTTGCTGCCAGATGCAAGGTACGGGCGCGTCTCTTTTACTTCTATTCATTATGTTAGTTTACATGACTATCTTACTACTCTCTTTATCAATTTGATGGGTTTCCAATATGACTATCTTGTTAGTTAGCCAGTATTTCTAGTCAATTGCTGTCCTTAGCTGTTAGGATGATTTTGTTCTGGTAATGGAAAGTGAAATCACTTATTACGAAAATTATTATTTCTGTGAAGCTTTCAAGCTTTATTCATTGTTTCAAGTTATTTTGGAGCAGGAACTGGGCATAACTGCACTTCATATTAAGCTCCGTGCAACTGGAGGAAACAAGACCAAAACACCTGGTCCTGGTGCTCAATCAGCTCTTAGGGCCCTTGCTCGTTCAGGAATGAAAATTGGTCGTATAGGTAATTTGCCTTTTTATGAAAAGCATTTATTTGCTTCTTATTCGAATCTATTGTTTCCTATTAGTGTGTTGATAACTGGGACAACTTCATTTTGAATGTCTGTTATTTTCTCTTTCTAGATCCATAATTTTCCTTACATTTGTTTTCATCTGATTGATTTCATTTATATTGCATTTTATTGTTAAATAAAATATTAATTATTGTTCTTGCTTTTCCAGAGGACGTGACGCCCATTCCTTCGGATAGCACTCGTAGAAAGAGTGGTAGAAGAGGTAGAAGGCTCTAAAATTCTGGAGTTGTTTGTATTTTACTTTCCATGCCAAACTGAACTGTGGTATTTTGAAATTTTGCTATCAGAACTTCTAATACATATATCTTTAGGCATTTGAACAGAGTTTAGTTGATCACAAACATATTTATTTATTTGTTATTGAAAGTTTTGCTGGTTGATTCGTGGGGCTTGCACGAATAGAACATCTCACATGTTCTTATTCTTCCCAATAGTTGTCATATGGGGTTCATCTTCGCCTAGATCGTTTCAACGAATCATTTCCAAAATCCAATCAAAAAAAGTTCTAAACAATCAAATACAATTTAATATTTACTATCATGATTTTTCAACGGTTTTGTTAATTTTGTTTAGAATCTGACTTAACAAACCACCGTTCACCTCTGGATACAATTAAAACAAAGTATACAACAACTTAAATATTATACCAAGTTTGAGAAAGTTTTGAAGTAATTTTTCGTTTCTAAGTTGCTACTGGTTTTTAGTTTTTAACAGAGTTAAAAGTTAAGGTGATTTTGTTTGAAAGTTATTTTTTTTAATTATTAGTTTATTAAAAATAATTTAATAAAACTTTCTTAATAACAAAATTAATATTAATCTAAGGGTGCTTATATTATTATGACAGTGACAGATATTTGCGACAGTGATAGGAATTATAGCTGATATAAAACAAATTAACATAATTGATTGATTGTCTATTTTAAATAAAGCAAAGATATTCTAGGTGAAAACTTTTTTCCATCACAATTATTGTTAATTCAACTTCTAAATCATTTGTTATCATTAAATGAACAATTTAGATTTTAAATATAAATGACAATTTAAGCAATTATATCATTTATTTTTATCTTATATATTTTGTATATAATCATACCTTTCAAATTAATCGAAGTAATTGGACATTGAATTCCGTGAAGTGTAACGAGTGTTATCCGTCTCACTTCCTCTGAAAAAAAGCAAGAACAATAATTAACATTTTATATAACACTTTATTATAAGCCAATTTTATTGGACTTAGTAAGATATATAGCTAATTTTAAGATTAGATACATGAAACACTTGAAATAAGAGGCAATTTTTTCACTGTCAATTTACCTTCTCTTTTCTCTCTCACTTGTAAAAAAACATTATTCGATGAGATCATACAATAATTTCTTTCTTTCATGTCAACATCTTCATTTCTCTTGAATGGTAAAAACCAAATCTCCAACTATTAAATTATTATTCTCAAATGATTTTTATTTAAAATCTAATATCTCTATTTAAAACTAATTGTGTAATGTATTAGTACCAATTATATTTTTGTATTATTTAATTACCCAACCCACGACGAGGTAATGAATTAATATTTCTTAAACGAGAGAACCCATTTCAAACATTTATACATAAAAATTATTAAGCCACAATCTAAAAGAAACTAAAGTTTATCGTGAACAATGGACAAGAAGAACAACAGTGAGAATGCCTTGGGCCACTTTTGTGTACCATGTATCTTTGAACTCAATGGAAAATCTATAAGTTCTTTCTGCTTACGTCTTCCCGCAATTTAATATGTTTCTACCTTTTTCAGCTATATTGTGCATGAAACCCTCAATTTTTAATTAAAAAGTGGAAGCCAATAGGGTTTATAATATTGCAAAAATTGGTCTCAGTTACTTTCCGTCTCAACTTCGATTCGTATGAATTTGCATAATTAGATGTCGTAGTTATTTGGTCAATCTGCTTTTGAATTCTTTACACGGTCATACAATCTTTCTTCTAGCCCATTATTCCTTTGATCATGGCTAAAACCCACCATTTTAAATAAACGTTTAACACAAAAAGTTTTAGGTTTTTCCTTAGTTTTTTAACACCACTGCAATTGCTAGCTGGATTTGTTTACTATGAATTTTATATGTTTTATATATGTTAGGCCTCACATGAAAAACTTATGTTACAAATTCTACAATAATATATTTAATCTCATCTTTCCTCAACATGTAATTTTTTAAAACTAAAATGATCGTATTTATAAAACTTTTAACATTATATTTAAAGAGATAAATTATATCTGCTTTAATGTTAATGTTAATAACTAACTTTTAAATATAATATTATATATAATTGAATAATCAAATATATTAAAAATACATTACTAAATAAATTAATGAAAAAATATTTTCATTAAACATGATAAATATAATAAATAGGAAAATTCAGGTATCTTTAATTACTTGTGACTTTTTTTAAAACAAACTACAAAATAGTGATAAATAACAATAACAATAACAATACATAAGATAAACAAAATATGTCTTTAAACATGATAAATTAGGATTAGCTTCTCTCTCGTGATCACCAACGATAAAATAAGGAGTTTGGGTTATTGATACGAACATTATTTTTTATATTATTTTTAATTTTAATTTACATAGTTTTAAAAAAATTTGTTAATAATTAAAAGGAACAATGGACTACCATGTAAACTGTTTATCAAAATGTAAAATAACTACCACTATCATTTAAGATATATATACCATCAATTATCACTGCATTTAAATTAATAATATATAATTGAAATAATAAAATTTATTATTTAACGTTTGGGTCTACTGTTATAAAAAAAATAGTTTAATAAATAATATTGAATTCCAGTGTTGAGTTTAGAAACATAATTTTATCGTAAGGATCTTACTTTGAATCAAATTAATAATATTGTCTTTCATAATAATAAAAAAAAGTAAACGTATTCTCTAAAAAACAATAAATCATTGGCTAGCATAAATATTTAAATTAAACAAAATTTAATAACAAATAAGTAGTATAGATTATATATAATTGTTTCAATTGTATAATTCTAAAATATATAATCAAAGTGTTTTTTCATATAATTTAGAAGTATATATTATGTAAAATTTCATATAGCAATGGAGTGTAAAAAAATAATTTATATTATATATAAGATTTGTTGACATGAGATTTATCTGGGTAAACAACTTAATTAAATTCCTATCGAATAAGCATTTATAATGTAAGAAATTAAATACGTATAAGTTTTTATAATGAAAGAATGGTAGAACAAAATAATTTCATATAAATTGTAGGTTATATATATATATATATATATATATATATATATATATATATGTTGATTTTAAAAGGTTATTAGAATAAGCTGAAAACAATTTATATACATATCATCAACACTAACACGCAAGTACCATATATGATAAGTTCAAGTAAGTTTGAAATAAGTTAAATCCAATGTGATAATAATTTTTAATCTCATGAAAAGTTATTAAAAAATAAAATAATATTTTTTAGAAGAAAATTTTGACACCAGAAATTCAATCCATCCATAAAAAAATAAAGCCTATTAACATAATGGAAATAAAGTGTTTCGAAATTCAAAGGTGCATTTACAGGATTTCACTGACAATTATTTAACGACTATATTTAGGTGTTATAATTTTGTTTTTAGCAGTGTTAGTAGGAGATGAAGGAGCTTATAACAGTGACCCTTCACGTGGTATACTTGACCTAATTCAACGTATTAAGACGTGAAGACAAATGAAGAAGCAAATTGCACATCAGTATCCGTTAACTACAACATAATAGTTATCGTTGTCAATCGTTTTACTGTTATAAAACACGTCTCATCACAGAATCACATTTATTCATAAACAAAGAGAAGATTGTGGACAGAGAAATGGCTTTTCTAATTTTAATGGTGAGTGCGTGCTTAGGTAAACAAACCCTTACGAGATATTAGTTTTAAACGTGAAAAGTATTCTCAAATGAACATTGTTGTGATTATAATGAAACCTAGGAAGATATACAAGATCATTTCCCTTACAAAACTCCCTTCACACCAGACAACAAATTCATTGCTCATATTCACTTTTATGACAGTTCAAAGGTAAAATAGCTGTAGCTAAAAGTTTAGAGAATTGATAAAACATGGTTAGAGGGCATTTTAATCTATTTATTTAATTGGTTCAAGGAGATTGTAATTAATCTACTTAAATTCTTTACTATACTCTGGTTTAAATAAACTTTTTCAGATTACACTTATAGAAAAATAAATAGATATTTTATACATTAAAGTTAACTGATACATAATTTTTTTTTAAAAGATCATAAATAAAAAAATCAACAAAATACTATATATAATTTAATTTTAATTTATATACAAAAACTTATTTTACTTATGTAAATAAATGATTAAATGTCATCTAATAATGCTGCTGGTATCATTCTCTTGAGAGCACGGACCGATTTAATGGAATTAATAAAAGGTACGAATTAATCTAATAAATAATATATTAAAAAATTATTTAAATATAATTTTTATCAATTTATTTATTAAAACAAATCTGTTTATTAATTATATATAATTTTCTCTTTTTTTATATAATTTTAAAAAAATTCTAATTTAAAAATATCATATATTGATGAATTAAATATATTTTTTTATTTAGTATTTTAACGTAGTTATAATTATGTTTAGTTATAATGATTAGTAAGATTAGATAATTTAAAAAATATTTATTAAAAAAGTTACTTTAAAATAAATATTTATTTTTTCTTAATAATTATAACATGTCAATAATATTTTAATACCTCAAATTTATTGTATAATATTTTTTAATATAATATATTAAATTATAATATTTTTAGATAATTTAAATATTTTTTAGAAATAATAAAAAATTCTTTTTATCAAATTTTAATATATTATTTTTAATTAAAAGAATAAGATGTACGTAAGAAGAGAAAAACAAAAGAGGAGAAGAGAGAAAAATATAATCAAACATTGAATGAGAATAGAAAAATAAACAATAAGAAATAAATAATGAGAGAAAATAATAGAAAAATAAATGAAAGAAAAAGAAAAAAATGGTTATATTATATTGGATGAATTTATTTTTTATTTTGTGTATGACCAATAAATAAGTCTAATGAAATAAATAAATTTACAGAAATTTTATATAATAAATTTTTTAAATATATTATTTATAAAATTGATTAAAAAGTAAACCAAAATTAAATTAAAAAATATTTACAGGAACTAAAACTAAGAACTGTAGCATGTAAAGGATGTGCATGATTTGCAGAATGGATGATGGAGGTGTATAAATAATTAATTATAAAAGTTTAATAAGTTTGTAATTGAATTGGACGGTCTGGTATTAAATAAGCCACACTATGAAAAGTAGCAGGTCAAGACCTGCATAAAAATTAATAAAAACCAACATATTGAACACATTTATGGACACACTTCATGTCACCATGCATATCCAATGAAGTTTAACCATGCACGTGTTTTTTGTGTGAAGGATTTCCACGCGATATCCTGTACCAGGAGGATTTCAAATCAAGTTTATGGCTATAAATAGGCATCAAGTTTTGGTCATGATGAATCATCCACTTTTACTCTAAAAACCATACCCGAAGTTATTCACTGATCCATTTTCAATTACAAAAAGCCTTCTCCAAACCATGGGTCACACCCCTTTTTTTCTGTTGTCAAATCTTCAAAGCTTTTGGCCTTCTTTGTTTGTTATAATCACTTGCTTCACCATTGTCATCAAAACCCTAAGGTCTAACTTCATCGAGAATTATTCCAAGAGACAAAAGCGAAACCTTCCCCCTGGTCCCAAACCATGGCCTATAGTTGGCAACCTTCCTGAAATGCTTGCAAACAAACCTGTGTATAAGTGGATACACAGCCTCATGAAAGAAATGAACACTGAAATTGCATGTATCCGCTTAGGAAATTCCTATGTTATCCCAGTCACATGTCCCACCATTGCTAGTGAGTTCTTGAGAAAACAAGATGCAACTTTTGCATCAAGATCACTAAGCATGTCCTCTGAACTCCTCTCAGGTGGATATTCAACCACAATTTTTGTGCCCTTTGGGGACCGGTGGAAGAAAATGAAGAAAATCATAACCAATGATTTGCTTTCTCCACACAAGCACCTATGGCTTCATGACAAAAGGACTGAAGAAGCTGACAACCTTATGTTTTACGTCTACAACAAGTGCAAAATGGTGAACGATGGTGTTTCTGGCCTTGTCAATGTTAGGAGTGCTTCAAGGCTTTATTGTGGAAACCTTATCAGAAAAATTACTTTTAATACAAGGTATTTTGGGAAGGGTAGAGAGGATGGAGGACCTGGTTTTGAGGATGTAGAGCATGTTGATACCCTCTTTGATTTGCTCAACTACATTTATGCCTTTTCTGTTTCTGATTATATGCCATGCTTGAGGGGACTTGACTTGGATGGCCAAGTGAAGAAAATGAAGGAAGCTTTGAGGATCGTCAAGAAGTACCATGACCCCATCGTTCAACAGAGAATCAAACAATGGAATGATGGATTGAAGGTTGATGCAGAGGACTGGCTTGATGTTCTGATCTCTCTGAAAGATGCCGACAATAACCCATCGTTAACATTGGAAGAGATCAATGCGCAAATCATAGTAATATATTTTATTTCACTCTTAGTTTGTTTTTCGTACTTATATCGACACTTGCACGCGTAAACACAAACTATATTTCATGAGGGAGAGGGATATAAACACACTTTTTTTTTTATCTTTTCCATCCAAGTTTCACCTTGTTTTCTTTCTATCTTTCTCTTCTTTTCTTATCACCTCTATCATTTTCCTGCATTGCCTCCATAATTAGTTTGTAGATGGGTTGGGAGCATGTATGAAGTTCGAGGTCGTGTACAATAATTTCTGATTTGGTTCATTTCATGCATGTTGGAAAGATAAATATGGAAATCATTAATATTCAAACTCACAATTAATCAAACTCTTTGCAGGAATTGATGCTTGCAACGGTGGACAATCCATCAAATGCTTTTGAATGGGCCCTCGCTGAGATGATAAACCAACCTGAGTTGCTCCATCGAGCTGTTGAAGAATTGGACAGTGTGGTAGGAAAAGACAGGCTGGTCCAAGAATCAGACATACCAAAACTCAACTATGTGAAGGCTTGTGCAAAAGAAGCTTTTCGCCTTCATCCCATTGCTCCTTTTATTCCTCCCCATGTCTCTATGAGTGACACAATGGTGGGAAATTACTTCATCCCAAAGGGTAGCCATGTGATTCTAAGCAGACAAGAACTTGGAAGAAACCCAAAAGTGTGGAATGAACCCTACAAGTTCAAACCTGAACGTCACATCAAGAGTGATGGATCTGATGTAGTGTTAACAGAGCCACATTTGAAGTTCATATCATTTAGCACTGGAAGGCGTGGCTGTCCTGGTGTGATGCTTGGAACCACAATGACAGTGATGCTATTTGCTAGATTGCTCCATGGATTCACTTGGAGTGCACCACCCAATGTTTCAACGATCAACCTTGCTGAGTCAGAAAATGATATCCTTCTTGCACAACCACTTCTGGCAATTGCTAAGCCAAGATTAGCACCAAATCTATACCAACTCTAGATTAAATGAAATGTAATTTTTCTAGGCGTTTATATTCATGAACATGAAGCAATACTTAAAATAATGCAAATAATCGATTAATCAAAGTGTGAAATATAAATGTAAATGTCTATCATGTAGTGAAAAAAAGGACACAGCATGCTATTGGTTTAAAGATTATGCAATGTAATACAATAAAAATGTGTTTCATTTCATTCATCACATCTGTTATCTCCACCTAATTAACATAGTTAATTTGGGTTGGGTTATATAGAATACATATAATTTATTTAATTTTTAAATTGAACTAATTTAATTAAATTTTATTAATGAGTATCTAAGAAAATCTCAATGCAAAGAGTGAGACTTTTTGGTGCCTTAATTTTTTTTATGAATTGAGAAATTTTGCTACTTTACATATTAAGTATATTATATTAATATGTAAATGCCAAAAATATTTTTTAGGATAAGGGGAGAAAGGCAGTGGTTGTTTGAAGTGGTGGCACATGGACCAAATTTGTAGAATTTCATATACATAGTATAACATGTTCTTCCCAACAAACAAATAATTGGAAGAAAAATATCTAGTGGATGAGAATTTTCTGGTATAGTTTAAACAAAAAACGTCTTATTAGATTTAGTTTTTCTATTTTATTTTAAGTTAATTTGGTTATTTTTGTTTTTAATTTAGTTCTTCTTGATGTATAAAAAAATGGCTATTAGCGTGGCTTTAATGTTTTTAATAATTTTAATAACAGTTAAAATTAATTGTGAGAAAATGGTTGTTAGTGACTTGATGTGTTTCCACACGCTAACATTTTTTTAACCGTCGTAATACTATTTATAAGTTAAAAATATGTACCTGAATAACAAGCTTGTTTTCATGTTTGATTTGTTTCATGAATTAAAAACATCTATTGATGAGTTTTGTTATTTTTTTTAATGAAAAAATCAAATACTTTTATGATAAATAGGTGTGAGAATCAAATGACGTTATAAAACTTTTAAACGTTATTGCATGAACGAACTAAAGAACTACTTGTATCTCGTTGACATTTACGAATGTTGATTATTGATCCTGAGAGTTAAATAATATATTATTAATAAATAATAAATTAAATAATATATTATTAATAAATAATAAATAAATATAAAAAGAAGAAAGAAGATAAAATAGTGAAAAGATAAAATTTTAGATATATACTTAAATATATTAAATGATTATTAAGTTTGAGAGAAACAACGAGAGTTACAAAATTGAGGAGAGACTCGAAAGGATAAAATTGTAAATATATAAATAAATATATTAAATATTTATTATGTTTGAAAGCTAAAATCATAAATGACATAGGTAGCTACTAAAACTTTAAGGGTCACGGACCTCAGCTCTCACGAAGATATACTATAAAAATATGTTTCCTAATTTTATTCTACATAACATTTGTTCAACCTATTTGCTACATGTAATAGAAATCACTGTTAAATAGAGTTTTTTTTTGAACAATTTTAATGTTACTGGATTTGGAATATTATTCATTTAAAAACTTGATGACTTTATAAGAATTTGTTCTAAAAGAACAAATACAATTTGATAGGTTAAGAAGGATTAATGATTATAAATTATTTTTGACTTCCATTTTTAAATTATGTTATACTTTTTAAATATATCAAAACATATATAATTGAGTTATAGTTAATAATATAAAAATGTTAAATAAAAAATTTAGTAAAACCTAAAAATAGTATAATACAAATACTGGTTTAAATTTGAGTAAAAGATGAAAAAAGAGTATGAATTTTATTGCATATTAAAATATGGAAATGATCTTCTCATTTAATTTAATTTATAAAAGCAATGACTCGTAAATAGAATTATTTAATAAGGTATAATTCATGGAATTGAAAGATGTGATTTAAGATAAGATGGTCGTCGTTGATAATAATTAAAAAAAAAAGTTTAATTTAGTTTAGATTTTATGAAATTAATTTACTTTCATTTCTTTTATAACTATATAATTTAGTTTAGTTTGATAAAATTATTTTTAAATTATAATTTAATTTTACAATCATTCACTCTAATTTATATATATTTATAAATGGTAGTTCTCACATCCTATTAATCTTAGCCAATTATTAATATTGATAATTTTTAAATATTTACCAAACCAATAACTTAATGCACAATTTTAAATATTTTGTCTGATTTTCAAGTATTGATAACAGAGAATATATATTAAAATAATGGACAAATTTATTTTTAAGTTAATTGAAATAAAGGTGAGGTCATGAGAGGAGTCGTACTGAAAACGATGATGTGGCCTAAGGACAACCAACAATGAGTCATGTTTTTTTATGCGTGCAGGAAAAACATTGTTTGAGTGTTACTCTTCACTTAAAACACATGTTTCGTCCAGTCAATAATTTTGTGCTAAATGTATTTAGAATGACTTTCTCGTTTTCATCGCCAAGAATTATATTCTTTTTATGTCCTAGTGTGATAGATTATAATTTTTTTTATATGTTATACAAAAATTTATAATATTTTTGTATTAATTATAATTATTTTTATAATATATTTATAATTAAATATAAAATAATTTTTTATAATTTTTTTAATTGGATAGAGAAAATAAAAAACATCATAATTTTTTAAAAATTAATTATTATAATTTATATATTTAAAAAATAGTAAATATATAAACAAAAATATAATACATAATTAATGAAGAAAAAAATGACATTTTAGTTTAACAGAAAATAATTCTTTTAAAAATATAATTCAATTATAATAAAAAAATGTCCACCATTGTTTTAATAGAATTATATAAATATATGATAGATGTATAGTTATTGTAAAAAAAATATAAAAAATATTTCATTTTGAATATTCTATCTTATCTATTATAAAAAACATATAAAAATAAAATAATGAGACTAGTAAGTGAGAGAGAAGAAAACGAGTGAGTATTAAAATAAAAAATAAAAAAGTTATGAAATAAAAAAATCATATAAAAAGTGGATAAAAAATAAAAATATTTTTTTTAAATAAAATATATAAAAATTGTGGACATATTTACGCTTTAATATTTATATTTGAATAAAATTAAAATAAAAAATTATTATAATATTAATATAAAAAATGAGTAATTAAAAATATGTAACACAAGAGAAGATGTGATATGTATTAAAAGAAAAAATATTATAACTTTAAAAACTTAATTTATAAAAAAAATATAAAAAACTATAATATTTAGCAAAAGCTAAAAAATTAGGAATCTGGTTTATTTGTTAGATCTCATTCTAAAATTACTTTTACCTGCTAACACTATTTCTTTAGAAATTATATAGATAAAAATTTCATTTCTTCTCACCACAATTTATAATTATATATAAAATAATTTTTTAATAATATTTTGTGTTATCAGATAAAAAAATAAAGGTATTATAATTAAAAAAATCAGTTGTTATAATTTAAATATTTATAAAATATTAAACATATGAGAGAAAAAAATATGACACATAATTAATGAAAAGATTAATATAAGAAAACAAATTCATGATATTTTATTCAATTTTTATATAACTTTGTTCTATAAATGATACAAAATTATTTTTATATCTTTTTCTAAAATAATATAAGAGCAACGTATTACAAAAATAATCATAATCTATGACATTAAAACATAGAAAGAGGAATATGATTCTTGGTGATGAAAATAAGAGAACCATTCTTAATATTTGTTAGATTTAGAACCACTAATAGATGTATTTTCTTTTTGTCTTTACTGTATATAACACAAAATGATTGATTTTATGAAACATGTTTTGAGTGGTGGAGGAGTAACATTAAAAAGCATACCTCACACTCTTCTCTCTCAATCACATATTGTTTTGACTATGTTTAATATCTAACATTGTACATCATGTGATTGTATCTAATATCTAACATTGTACATCATGTGATTGTATCGATTGGACAGGTGATTAATGTATATAATAAAAAATTAATTAAATTTCAGTATTAATGATGGGTTAAAATAAAATGAGGGTGAAAACTATATTTATAAATATATAATTTTTATATTTATAAATATATAAATTTTATATTTATAAATATATAAATTTTATATTTATAAATATATAAATTAAAATGAATGATTGTAAATATTAGAATTTAAAAATAATTTAATTCAACTAAAGTAAATTTAATATTTATAAAAGAAATGAACTGGATTACGAGTAAATTAATTTAGTAAATATAAAACCTCAAAATTTATGATATAATATTTTTAAAATATAATATATTAAATTATAATATTTTTAGATTATTTAAATATTTTTATAATATAAAATTTATTTGAAAAATTTATTATTTATATTAAATTATTATTATTATAAATAAATAAATATTAAAAAAATTATTGTTATTATTATTATTTAAATTATTAGTAAAAGAATAAATAAATTATAAAAAATTAATTATTTTTTAATTTATTAAAAAGATAATTATACATATATTAATTAAAAAATAGGATAAGAAACTTGAAGAGATAAATATTTAATTAATGTTAAGACTAAAAAAAATAAAAATAAATTTATAATTATCATAAAGAAAAGAAAAGGAAAAAGTAAACTAAATTTATGGGTATAAAAGAAGTTATCATATAAAAGAAAAAAAGAGAAAAAAGAAGAAGAAGAAAGAATTAAAAGAAAAAGAGAAATAAAATATATTAATTATTTAGCGATGTGTTTGCAATTTTATTTTTTTATTTTTTATATTTATTTTATTTTTAATTATAAATTAATTTTATTTTAATTATTTATTAATCTATTTTATATTTATTATTTATAATTATATTTTTATTTTATTTTATTTATTTTATTAATTCTATTTTATTTCTCTTTACTTATATATTAATATTATTTTATTTATCTTTAATTAAATATTAATCTTATTTTTTATTTATTTATTTATCTTTAATTACACATTAATTTTATATTTATTTATTTTTAGTTATGTATTGGTTCATTTTATTTATTTATTTATTTATATTATTTATTTTATATTCAGTTATATATTAGTAATCTTTTATTAATTTATATTTATATTATTTAATTATTTTTTAAATTTTATTATATAATAATATTTTATATATGAAAATTTTATAACTTTGTATTCAAAAGTTTAATCTTAAATATTGAAATGAGTAAATACTAAAAAAAATATTTTAAATCTTCATAATATAAAATAGATTAATAAAATTGAAAAGTTGATTTGTATATTATTTTACAATATATTTGTTTTAATTTTCTTATTTTATCTTTTAAAACTAAAAATTATCACCTTAGATAGATAGATACATTAAGTTTAAAGATAAATATAATTGACTTTTAAAACAAATTTTTTTATCAACTTTAATAATTGTTTTTAATATTAAAATAAGATAAACTTGTAAATTTTATATATTTATAATTGTATAAAATTTTATCATGTTAATTTTATAATATTTTAAGAGATTATTATTTTCTATTAAATATTAATAAAATACATATAAATATAGAACACATCTTAATCCCATTTGAGAAATATCACAAAGTGTCTAGTAAGGTTAGGTAATGTTAACATAGGAGAAGTGTTAGTCTTTTCTTAAGGTCTTGAAAACTATTTTTGCATTTTTTTTGTTAATTCAAAAGCTTGATCTTTCTTGGTGAGTTGGGTTAAAGACATAGTTATTTTAGAAAATCCTTTGATGAATCTCCTATAATATCCTGCAAAATCTAGAAAACTATAAATCTCAGTTACTGTTTTTGGTGGATCTCATTGTAGAATTGCTTCCACCTTAGTTAGATCTACTGACACTCCTTTAGAAATTACATAGACTAAAAATTTAACTTCTTCTAACCAAAATTCATACTTATACAATTTAGCATACAATTGTTTGTCTTTCAAAATTTGAAGGTGTTCCTTATGGTCTTCAAAAGTTTTAGAATAAATAAGAATGTCATCTATAAAAACAACTACAAAATGGTCCAAAAAGGGTAAAAAAAATCCGATTCATATAATTCATAAATACTGTAGGAGCATTGATCACACCAAAATGCAGCACTTGATATTCATAATGACCATACCTAATGTTTTTTTTGTAGATCTTATGCCTTTACTTTAATTTGGTGATATCCTTATCTTAAATCTATTTTAGAAGACATAGAAGCTCATCTTAATTAATTTATCAAATCATCTATTCTAGGAAGAAAATATTTATTCTTTATGGTGAATTTATAATAATAATCTACACACAACATAAAACTTCCACATTTCTTTTTAACTAACAAAACAGTGGCCCCCCAAGGTGATACATTAGGACGAATAAATTGTTTCTCAAGTAATTCTTTTAATTGTTTATTCAGTTCAGTCAGTTCAGAGGGTGACATCCTATATGGTGCTATAAAAATTGGTTCAGTTTCAAGGATCAAATCTATTAAAAATTCAATCTCTCTGTTGGATGACAAACCATAAATATCATTAGGAAAAACTTCAGGAAAATTTTGAACAACTGTTATATCTTTCAAGTTGACTTCCTCCTTTACTTTCATAGATGATAATAACAAATATCCTTGAACTTTATTCTTCAAAGACTCACTTACTGAGTTAGTAGAAGAATTCAAAAGATCCTCAGAATTTGAAAATATTACTGATTTTTCTGCATAATTCAGAAGAACTTGATCGGAAGATAATCAGTTCATATCTAAGATTACATCTAATTGAGATAGAGGTAGACAAATCAAATTTACAAGAAATTTCCTATTTTCAATGAACAAGTGATAATCTAGACAAATTTTATTGATAATTATAAACTTACTTGTGGAAGTTGAAACAATCAAACTAGTGTCTAGGAAAGAAGTTGACAATTCAAGGTGTTGAATACAATAATTGGAAATGAATGAATGAGTTGTGCCTGAATCATACAGTACATTTAAAGTTTTATCTTTAATGAAACACATACCTTGAATCAAATCATTATTTTGAGGGTCTTCAACTCTAGCTATGGTATATACTCTCCCTATTATTATAGGTCTTGCCTTGGGTGTCGATTGGAATTTGGTATTTGTTGCCGACATTCAAAAAATATATGTGCAGGTTTCCCACACTTAAAACAAACAGGTTCATCCACACTTAAAACATTTATGCTGATTATATACAAGTTTATTAGAATTTTTTACAGAAAATTAGCTGAATTGAGATCTTCGTTGGGGGTGATGATAGGATTTTTCTTCATCTTGTATCCTTTTATTTTGTAAGGGTCAGAAATATTTTGATTTATTATTTTTTATGGTTTTCAAAATCTTCCAAAAATATGCATTTATGAATAAGTATAGGGAAATAAGAAATTTCTAATATTTCCACTATTTTTTTCAATTCAAGACTAAGTTTATTTTCAAATTTTATACATTTCATTCTTTCATCAGGTTGATAAAAGAACACTAAGTATTTTCCTAGCTCCTCAAACTTAGAGTTATATTATCCTACTGTCATGCCCCGTTATTTCAATTATATAAACTTTATTTCTTTTGCTCTCTTCACATAATTGAGAAAATATTTTTTCTAAAAATTTTGTTCTAAACACCTCTCAAGTATGGATGGCAAAACGGGGCGGGGTGGGCTGACTCGTTATAGTCATGACGGGCTGTAGACCTTGGCCCGCCCCGCTAAGGGGTGGGTTGGGAGCCGACCCGTCATAATTTAAAAAAAAATAATTTATATTTTAAAATAAAAAATTTCAATAAATTTAATAATAAGATTATTATTTGTTTGTCAATAATTTAATATATATATATATATATATATATATATTATTATTTCAATTTAATAATATAAATCAATACATTGTTTTAAGAAATTATAATTTAGAACAATAATAAAATTTATATAATAATAAATAATAACAAATATATATATATATATATATATATATAACGTTAAAACTTATAAAATTTATATTTTTTATATTTTAAAATTCAAATACCTATATCTTTTTTATTTGATAAAACTTCATATTATTCTTGGTTGAATAATTCTTACACCTTTAATTCAAGTCATAAAGATAAAAATAATCGAGTGCTTAGGATGAACAAGGAGAACAAGAGAGAATGTTGTATTTCAAGTAAGGAGAATATTTTTTGTGAGAGTGAAACTTTTTTAATTCTCTTTTTAAAATTTTTAACTTTATATATTATCTTTATAATTAATTTTATTACAATAAAAAAATATTTTTTTATTAATTAGGCGGGCCGCGGCTGGCCCGCTCGTCCTGGCCCGCCTCGTCCCGCGGGTTGGCCTGATGGGTTAACGGGCTTGGCAGACACAGGGCAAAGCGGGCTGATGGGCTAAAAACATTAACCCGCCCTGCCATATTATGGCAGGCTAGCGGGCCGGTCCCGTTTTGCCATCCGTGCTCTCAAGTAATGATTATTCTTCCGCCTTTTAATAATCTCTTGGTACTATCCCACTAATAGTTAGTCTCTCCTATTAACATAAACACAGCGTAATTTACCTTTTGATTGTCAGGACAATTCATAACTTGAAATATTTTTTCTAATTCATTAATCCGCAATTCAACATTTTCTAGGTTATAACCTCCAAAGAACTGTGGATGTTTTTTCTCTTAAATTCAACTAAATCTTGTGACTCATTGGCTCATTAAGGTCTTTGGTTCCTTAATAATAGAGCAGTCATGTCTCTGATAGCTTATACCACTTTTGTCAACTCATTATTCCTTCTATTATTTGCATATGAAATTATACAAGTTAGGATTCATAAGATCTCATGATAAACTCATTTCACATGTCACACATGAAACATTATTTTGACACATTAATTTTATAATATTTTAAGAAATAATTATTTTCTATTAAATCTCAATAAAATATGTATAAATATATGAACTTTACAAATTTACATTATTCCTTTATAAGAAACAATTATTAAAATTGACAAATATTTTTCTTTTAATAATGATTGATTTATCAATGGTACTTGTTTTCCATTTTGATGTCTTTATCTATTAGCTTGATATTTTAGTTATAATAGGCACAAGAGATGATAATAATAAGAAAGTGAGAATAATTATCATTTAAAATAATATAATCTCATAATAATATATAAAATATACTTTTCAACTTCGTCATCATACTCTATTTATTTTATATGATGAAGATTGGAAATAAATTTGTACTTGACTAGTCAGGATAATTGAGCTCAATTTTAAATACTTTCTCATTGATATTTACTTATTTCAATCCCTAATGTTTAACCTTCATCTACAATATCATCAAATCTTTATAATTAAATATTATTATTAATAATTAAATAATATAAATTAAATCAATGAACAATAACCCGTACATAATTAGAGATAAAAGAAATAAATAAATATAATAGGATAAGTGTGTAACTAAAGATAGATAAATAAATATAAAACAAAACCAATGAGTAATTGAAAATAAAATAAATAAATAAATATAAAGCAAAATCAATACGTAACGGAAGATAATTAAACATGATAGAATAAATAAAATTAAGTTAAGGACACCTCACTTCACAGTTATAAGTAAAAATAAAGAAGCATAATTAGGCATGACAACGGGGTGGGGCGGGGCCAAGTTTTGCCTGCCCGATCCCCACCCCCGACTTTTTAATCATCCTCGTCCCCGATCCCCACGGAGTTAGAAATTAAGTCCCTATCCTCATCCCCGCTAGGTTTCGGGTTCCCCGTCCCCGCTCCGTCCCCGATTTATATTATTTTAAAAAAGATAATTATATTTATAATAAATTAATTTTACTATGTATTTTTTTATATATAAATAAATATTTATAATTTATAATTATTATTAATTAATATATATATATATATATATATATTTTAATTTATTATATTTGTATTAAAATATGTATGTAAAAGAAATATTTAATCATTTTTTTATATATAGAATATTTATAACATTATTATTATTATTATTATTATTATTATAATACTGTATTCAAATATTTGAATACTTATAACATTATTATTATTATAATACTGTATTTAAATATTTGATTACATATATAATTTTAAAAATATGAAATATATAATTTATAAGAAAATATTTAATAAGTTAATTTTTATTTAATTAGTTCGAAGTAATAAAAGTTTAAATTATCAATTTCTTTTAATTTTTTAAAATATAATTATTTTTTTAAGATAAAATTTGATATATGATAAATAAGAATAATAAGATAAAAAATTATGACATGATAAAACCTAATAAATATAAATTATAAATAAAATAATATTAGTTATTACTAAGATTTATGTAAAATATTTAGAAAAAGATAAAGAAGAAAAAAATTAACTTTGTGTTCATCCAATTAGTTGAAAAGATTAAAAAAAATTGATGGGAGAGATCAAGAAAATGTGAAAAACAGAAAGGTAAAAGAGAATAATGTAATAAATTAATTAGTATAAAAGATTAAAATTTAAATTTAAATACTTTTAAAATACTTTTAAAAGGAGAGAGGAAATACTTTTAAAATATTAATATTTTAAAATTTAAATTTAAATATAAAATTGGGGCGGAGATGGGGACAGGGTGAGGATTGCATTACCTATCCCCGCCCCTAATCAACTCGAATTTTCTTCGTCAAACTTAGGACATAGATAGGTCGATCTCCACATATACAAGTTTAATTATCATCCTTAAGCATAATATTAAATGGGTTGTTCCCTTACTTTAAATATGATACCTAAAATCTTACTAAATTTCTTTATATATATATATATATATATATATATATATATATATTTTTTTTTTCTCTCTCTTACTCTTTCTTCCTCACCCTTTCTCTTTCTCTCTTCTTTTTCTTTCTTTCTCCCTCTCTTTCTTCTTCTCTATTCTTCCTTAAAAAATTCTCACCTCTCCCATGTATTTATAGTCAAATTTTACATTTTTTATTAACTTTTTTTTTCACTTGACTTAAATGCAAGTTTGAGTTTCAACAAAGCTTGAGATAAGGAATCTTATCATTTATCTCTTTTTTTAGTCAATTTTTTTTTATAAATAATCGATAATTAATTAATAAATTTTATTTAAAAAATTCATAATTATAAATTTAAATTATTTTTTTAGTTTAACAATAATAGTATTTTAATTTTTATATAAAAATTATTTAAATTATCTAAAATATTTTAATTTAATATATTGTATTTAAAATTTTTTCCATAATATTGAGGTGTTACACTTATTATATCAAGATTTAATAAAAAATAATCACTTCTTAAAATATAATTAAATTAATAACTAGAATATAATTAAATTAATAACTAGATTATATATTAATGAAAATTACACTACAATAAAATCTAACTAAATTAAAATAAATGATTTTTTTAATTACTATTAGCTACCATTGTGGTTTCTGTATATTTTTTAAAAATAATTGTTATGCCAAATATAACTTCATAAAATAACTAATAGTTATAAATGTATATAAAGTTATATATAAAACTAAGTAAATTGTTTCTATAAAAGATTTATACCGAGTTTATATGTATGATAAATGGATTATTCAATTATTATTAATGAATTTTTGTAATAACAGTTGTAGTAAAAACAATTTATTAAATAGAGTTATTAAAATATAGATAGATTCTTACAGTAGCTGTGGTAAAAATATGTAATACTACATTAATTATAACTTTTTATCATAATAGTAATTAGGATAAAAACAATAATAATATTATTTTTTATTTATTATAATATATTAATTAGTATTTATGAATTAAATAATATAACATGATATATATATTAATAATATAACCCCTAGTTGATATATAAAATAAATAATGTTTAAGTTTGATAATCAAGTTTATCTTAAAAATAAACGAGCTTCAGAGATTTCTCCCCAATTTTCGTATAGAAAGTATCAGTCGCATTCATTCTCTCTTCTTCCCCATGTGTTTGCTTTCAGGGCCACTTGTTCAGCACATGAATGTGCCCCCTACTCTTTACACAGGTTTCAACATTTTTTTAGTGATTTTATATGTATAATTTTTTAGCCAAAAAACGTTTATATAATGACTCAGTAAAATAATGTAGTAATTATTTTAAGTTTTTTTTTAAAGGAGCTACAATTATATGTGACAAGTTATTCAAAATAGTTTTTTATTTTACTTATTAGATTTCTGATTATTTTCAGATTTTGATTGTTTAGAAAACCTAAAATAAAAGTATAATTTTGTTAAAGTGAATTAATAAAAACAGAGAGGCAAAAAATATGACACTTTAAAACCTTTCCTCTTGCAAGAGTCTTTCTGGTCTTATGAACAATACAAGTTCAAACAGATAGAATTACAATGAAAAATATGTGAAATACCCGACTAAAAGCCAATAGACAATATGCATAATCATACTCAAGCATAATCGCAATTCAATACGTCAGCACTTAATATATAAACAAACATGTTAATCACCTGAAAGTATAAATGAAACAGTGATAAGTATTTTAGGCTTCTATTGGGGTGCAAACAGCTTTAAAAGCTGAGATCCATTTTATCATCCTTCTTCGAAACTGTTGAGAATATGGGTTGAAAAGTGTTATAGCTTGAGTATGATTCTCAACTTGTTTTTGAATCTTTTTATAATGAGAAACTTGTTCTTTGGAGGGTTAGGGTAAGGTGGAAGAAATGTATATATAATTATAACACCATCTATGATATTTCACACCTCCCACATTTTTAGAGAAACAAACTCTTGCTTAGAGAAATTGACTATTTTCAACATTAACCTTAAGTAGGATTTTAATAAATGGTGGGATTCTCTGCCTAATTTCATAGTATGACTTTTTTCAGAAATAGATATTATTTCTTTTTTAATCATGCCTTTCACCTAACTAGTCCCCATAATTTGTACTTAGAAACAACAAAAATTTAACTATTGAGAGCAAGAGACTAAATATAATTAGGCTTAACCGGTTAAAACTTATAAACCAAACAAGATTTCAATGTTTAAATCATTTTATGCAAAAACCTCAAAACAAATAATAGATGGTTTTTTAAAAAGGAAAAAAAGCCAAAAGTAGCTTTGTACATGTTATAGTCTTCCTTTTTCTCATCCTGAATTACTAGATGTGAAAAGAAGAATCAAACTTTAAAATTTACAATAAATTCAAGTAAAACTATGAAACGACTTGTTTTTAAGCCAAAAGAGAAATGGGCTAAACATAATTTTACTATATATTTTGTTATTGTGTTACATCATCATCCTTAACCAAACAAATAAATATTGTGTCCTTCTTGCAGATACATGACAATCACTTAAAACTAACATTAGGCTCTTTTATGCTATTCATTACCAATATATTATTTTTAACATATGTTGCTTCATGTTCACATATACTAAGTTTACCAAGGGTAATCAAATCTTCACTTAAAGGCGATATAGCTCTGGTCTCAATCTTGGTTTTGCAACTACCTCAAGTGGTTGTGCAAGAAGGATACCATTTTCTGACTCAGCAAGGTTGATTGTTGAAACATTGGGTGGTGCACTCCATGTGAATCCATGGAGAAATCTAGCAAATAGCATCACTGTCATTGTGGTTCCAAGCATCACACCAGGACAGCCACGCCTTCCTTTGCTGAATGATATGAACTTCAAATTTGTCTCTGTTAACACTACATCAGATCCATCACTCTTGAGGTGACGTTCAGGTTTGAACTTGTAGGGTTCATTCCACACTTTTGGATTTCTTCCAAGCCCTTTTCTACTTATAATTACATGACTACCCTTTGGGATGAAGTAATTTCCCACCATTGTGTCACTCAAAGAGACATGGGGCGGAATAAAAGGTGCAAATGGATGAAGGCGAAACGCTTCTTTTGCACAAGCCTTCACATAGTTGAGCTTAGGTATGTCTGATTCTTGGATTAGCCTGTCTTTTCCTACCACACTGTCAAATTCTTCAACAGCTCGATGGAGCAACTCAGGTTGATTTATCATCTCAGCAAGTGCCCATTCAAAAGCATTTGATGGATTGTCCACTGTTGCAAGCATCAACTCCTGAAAGAAATTTGATTCTTGATTTCAAATCTTATAATTTCAACATGCACCAAAGAAACCAAATCTCCTTTTTTTTCCTTCTTCCCTTCCCAATTACACAAGTGATACGGTTGAGATAGAAAGAAATGAGTAGAGTGATATTTTTTACCTACGTATCACTTCTTAATTGGGGCACAAGAAAGAGGATAGGAAACAGGAAGTACAAATTTCAATTTTCTTCAAGTATTTCTTTTTTATCACAAAACAACAAATCAGTTTTCAAGAAGTGTGATGTGTTTAATTGTTGGTGCAAGAGTTGACGTATGTATGAAAAGAAAACTATAGAGAAGTAAAGGATTACTATAATTAGTGCACTGATTTCCTCGAATGTCAATGATGGATTATTGTTGGCATCTTTTAAGGAGATCAGAACATCAAGCCAGTCCTCTTCATCAACCTTTAATCCTTCGTTCCATTGGTTGATTCTCTGTTGAATGATGGGATCGTGATACTTCTTGATGATCCTCAAATATTCCTTCACCTTCTTCTCGTGTCCATCCAAGTCAAGTCCCCTCAAGCATGGCATATAATCAGAAACACAAAAGGCATAAACGTAGTCGATCAAATCAAAGAGGGTATCAACATGTTCCACTTCTTCAAAACAAGGCCCTCCATTCTCTCTACCCTTCCCAAAATATCTCGTATTAAAAATGATTTTTCTGATTAGGTTAGCACAGTAATGCCTTGCAGCTCTACGAATATTTACTAGGCCACCAGCACCACCGTTTCCATTTTTGCTTTTGGTGTATACGTAAAACATAAGGTTGTCAGCTTCTTCGGCCCTTTTGCCATTCAGCCATACGTGCTTGCGTGGGGAAAGCAAATCATTGGATAAAAGTTTCTTCATTTTCTTCCATTGGTCCCAAAGGGACATAAATTTATGCTTTTATATCCACTACTGATGAGTTCAGTGGACATGCTTTGTAATCTTGATGCAAAGATTTCGTCTTGTTTTCTCAAGATTTCACTGGTAATTGTGGGACATGTTACTGGGATAACATAGATATTTCCTAGGCGGATACATGCAAATTCAGTGTTCATTTCATTCATGAGCTTGTCTATCCACTTATATACAGGCTTGTTAACAAGCATTTCAGGAAGGTTGCCAACTATAGGCCATGGCTTAGGACCTGGGGGGAGTTTTGGCTTTTGCTTCTCGAAGTATTTCAGGAGAAATCTCAGGGCTTTGATCATAATGGTAAAGCAAGTGAAAGTGACAAGCAAAGAAGGAAAAAAGCCTTCAAGATTTGACAACAAAAGAAAACAGGTCTGATCCATTTCTTTGAAAGGAACTTTTGAGGGTTTAGAGAAATAATGAATCATGCTTCAGGAGAGATTTGATGCCTATTTATAGAATATATTTACCCAAATAGTATGATACGTTATATATGAACATATATTTTTGACAGTATAAGAAATTAATATGAACTGGCAGATCCTATTACAACATCAGTAATATATAGACTATATATCGAAAGGTTATAAGAACATATTTAAGGGTATCAATAATAAATGTTTAGGAATAAAAAAATATTTTATTGTGAATCTCATATTTCAAAAAACTCTTTAAAATTAAAATAAAAAATTACTTGAATAAGTAATTTTGACTAAATTTTAAATTATTTAATTGTAAAACTTATAATAAAATATTCAATTTTATTCTTAATCAACTCTGGTTAAAAAATTTATTTGAAAATTTTCCAGATAAATTGTAGAATAAAAGTGAGTTGGCATGTAAGAAATGTTGTAGAAAAAGGTAATACTTGAATGATTTTTCTTATTTGCTTACATTTGAATTGAAAATAAAATACCTATTTTATTTTATCATTATTTTTATAAATGATTATAATTCATTAATCATATGTAACATTTTAAAATAGAATTAAAAGAAAAAAGAAAAAAGTAGAAGATGTACAATCTTAGAAATTAGGTAAACCTAAAGTTAGTTAAACCATTGTGGTTTCTACGAAGGTAGGAATATGTTCCCACCAAAGCATAATTAGCTAACTTACGAGTACATGGATCTTGAGAAAAAAACAAAATCATAGAAGAGTAAGTATTTAAACATTTCTCTTTCTTGAATATGTACGGCATGGCACAATATTATTAAATGCTTCAATTGCTAAATGTTCATCCTTCTTGAACATAGATCGTTCATTATCAAGACTGATTTTGCATCCAATTGGTAAATGTTTCATCATACTCTAGTTTTTGTATTAAAACTTTGATTATATTTAGGCTCGTAACTAAGACAAATATGTGGTTGTAGTTTATTTTAAGTGGTTGGCAGTAGTCCTTAATTATCAACCTAATTTTATCTTGTGCTTTGGTAGGATATCCTTCAGAATTGAAATTTGTTTTATTGACTCATTTAATTCCAATAATTTATTTTCCATGTAACTAACTTACTAGTTTTTACTTATTGTTATTTTTAATAATTTTAATTTTTTTCTATTATCTTGAATCATACTTCTTAAGTTATGCTTCTTGAAGATATTAATGTTTAAGTATTATCATGTTGTATACATATATCTTTCCTACGTAGGACTATCGTTGGTAAAAAATAAAACTTATTATTATGCATATAAATGAAGAATGCTTGGATTTTCTAAGAACTTTTTCTACATATTGTTGTATTAAAACAAAAAATTGCTTTTTATAAATTTTCTTTTTTCTCAATTTCGAAAATCATTTTTACTAACTTTAATATATCTCTAATAATTATCTTCTTGTAAACTTTATAATTTTTTAATTTTATGTTATATTCTAAGAAGATTTTTCCTAGTCTTATGTTCTAATATTTGTCTTTCTTACCAGGGAGATAGGTTTGAAAACGTTAAACAATATGACTTAAAGGCTTTTATTCACCCCATGGCTCAATTAAAAATTTTGTTTTGTCTTCGATTATCTTAATCAAGCATTTGTTGTACATTAAGTTTGAAGGGTTATTAGACCTGATTTATTTATTTATTTATTTTATTATAAATACTTATGTAATTATAAACTTAATTGAGTGAATGAGAATTATTATCTAGTGCAACCGTGGATGCAGGTCACTTTGACTAAATCACGTAAATTCCTTGTATTCTTGTTATTTACTATAGTTTTGTAGGGATGGCAAAACGGGTCGGCTCATCATAATTTAGAAAAAATATTTTTTTTAAAATATTTTTTTTAATAAATTTAATAATAAGATTATTATTTGTTTGTCAATAGTTCAATATATATATATATATATATATATATATATATATTATTTCAATTTAATAATATAAATCAATACATTATTTTAAGAAATTATAATTTAGAACAATAATAAAATTTATATAATAATAAATAATAACAAATATATATATATATATATATATATATATATATATATAAATAACTTTAAACTTATAAAATTTATATTTTTTATATTGAAAAATTCAAATACTTGTATCTTTTTTATTTGATAAAACTTCATATTATTCTTGGTTGAGTAATTTTTATACCTTTAATTCAAGTAATAAGGATAAATATAATCGATGCTTAGGATAAATAAGGAGAACAGGAGAGAAGGTTATATTTCGGGAAGGAGAATATTTTCCGTGAGAATGAAACTTTTTTAATTCTCTTTTTAAAATTTTTAACTTTATATATTATCTTTATAATTAATTTTATTACAATAAAAAATTATTTTTTTATTAATTAGGCGGGCCGCGGTCGGCCCGCCTCGTCCCGCGGGTTGGCCCGATGGGTTGACGGGCTTGGCGGGACGGGCCAAAGCGGGCTGGTGGGCTAAAAACACCAACCTGTCCCGCCATATTATGGTGGGCTGGCGGGCCAGCCCACCGGGCTTAACCCGTTTTGCCATCCCTATAGTTTTGTATATATTTGTGTTCCCACCAATTGAGGGACGAATCTTTTTGGGAACTGAGGGGGGGTCGTGACCCCCTAAAGTTTTGTAACTCCCATGTAATTTATGATTTTGGTCCTCCCAAACTTAATCATTTAATATATTTACTTGTATATTTACAATTTTATCCTCTCAACCACTTCTCATTTTTGTAATTCTCATATAATTTACGATTTTACCCCCAAAACTTAATAATCATTTAATATATTTACTTATATATTTATAATTTTATCCTCTCACCCTTTCATTTTCTTTCACCCTTTTATATTTATTTATTATTTTTTAATAATATATTAATTGACCCCCAAAATCATTGGTCAAGATCCGCCCTACAACAGCTGGTATTAAGAAGTTAGGTTTTTTCCATGTGAGTGAGAGTAATGGCAGAAGACGGGAAAGTGAAGATTGACAAGTTCGATAGAAGCGATTTCAGATTTTGGAAGATGCAGATTGAGAATTATCTTTATCAGAAAAAGTTGTATCAGCTTTTGTCCGTGATTAAACCAGAAACGATGTCTCAAGCAAATTGGAACTTATTAGATCGATAGACTTTGGGCGTTGTCATATTAACATTAATGAAGAATGTTGTCTACAACATCATCAACGAGAAGACAACATGATTTGATAAAGACATTATCAAACATGTACGAGAAGTCATCAACATCAAACAAGGTATTTTTGATTCATTAATTAGTTAATACGAAGATGATGTGATAAGGTGTTAGTGTTACATATCAAGTGAATGAATTTAATTCCTTATTGTTAAGATTAGTATCAATGGATATTAAATTTAATGATGAAGTACAAGCTCTGTTATTGTTATCTTCGTCACCTGATAGTTGGTCAAGAACTGTTATAACAGTAGTCAGTACATCTAAGACTATGAAATTAACTTTTGAAGGAATTAGGGATTTAATCCTTAATGAGGATGTTCGTAGAAGGAACATTGAAGAATCAATAAAATCCTTATTAAGCACCAAAGGTAGAGGTAGAAAACTTGAAAAAGGGTAAGACTCTGGACGTGGTAGATTAAAGTCCAAGAAACAAAAATAGTCCAAATCTTATAAGGATATTACTTGTTAGAATTGTCAGTAGAATGGATACTTTAGGAACTAGTGTACTGTCCCCAAGGAAAAGAGACATGACAATACAATGAATGCAACAGAAGAAGAAGACAATGATGATGCATTGATCTATTTTTCTTAAAAATTTCTAGTGCACCATTCCAAACTCATTTTTTTTTAATTTTTCTAGTAGTTTTTAGTAATATTCTTACAATTTAGGAATTTAGTTTTTGTATATACACCAGTCAGAAATTTTTACAATTTTTTGTGTTGGGGAATTTATTTAATAAAAATTTCTCTACACTTATTAAAGCTCTTGTTTCATTTTTCTAGTAGTTTCAAATAATATTTGTACATTTGAGGAATTTAGTTTTCATAATTACATCAGTCAGAAATTTCTACAATTGTTTTTGTTGAGAATTTTTTAATAAAAAAAATCATTGCACTCTTCTAAGTTCATTTTTGTTATTTTTATCCTAGTTTTGACAAATAATTTTACATTTTAGGAATTTAATTTTCGTAGCTACATAAGTAAGAAATTTAGAAAAGTTTTTTCGTTCGGGAATATTTTTATTAAAAATTTTCAGTGCACTCTTTTAAACTCGTTTTTTTAATTTTTCTAGTGCACTCTTTCAAACTAATTTTCAGTGCACTCTTTCAAACTAATTTTGAAATTTAGGTTTTGTAGTTACACAAGTAAGAAATTTTTACAATTTTTTATGTTGGGGAATTTATCGAATTAAAAGTTCCTATATACTTATTAAAGCTCTTATGTCACTTTTTTTAGTAGTTTTGAGTAATATTCTTACATTTTAGAAATTTAGTTTTCGTAGTTACACCAGTCTGAAATTTCTACAATTTTTTTTTGTTGGGAATTTATTTGATAAAAATATTCACTACACTCTTTCAAGCTCATTTTTTCTTTCTAGTTGTTTTGACTAATTTTTTTACACTTTCAGAATTTAGTTTTTGTAGTTACACCAGTAAGAAGTTTCGACGATAGTCTTTCAAGCTCGTTTTGTTTATTTTTCTTATAGTTTCGAGTAATATTCTTATATTTTAGGAATTTAGTGTTCATTGTTACACCAGTCAAAAATTTCTACACTTTTTTTTGTTGGGGAATTTTTTTAATAAAAAAAATCATTCCACTCTTCCAAGTTCATTTTTGTTATTTTTATTCTGGTTTTGACAAATAATTTTACATTTTAGGAATTTTATTTTCGTAGCTACACAAGTCAGAAATTTTGACAAGTTTTTTCGTTCGGAAATATTTTTATTACAAATTTCAGTGCACTCTTTCAAACTAATTTTCGAATTTAGGTTTTGTAATTATAGAAGTCAGAAATGTTTACAATATTTTATGTTGGGGAATTTATCGAATTAAAAATTTCTATACACTTATTAAAACTCTTGTTTCCTTTTTTTTAGTAGTTTTGAGTAATAATCTTACATTTTAGAAATTTAGTTTTCGTAGTTACACCAGTCTAAAATTTCTGCAATTTTTTTTTGTTTGGAATTTCTTTGATAAAACTATTCACTACACTATTTCAAACTCATTTTTTCTTTCTAGTTGTTTTGACTAATTTTTTTACTCTTTCGGAATTTAGTTTTTGTAGTTACACAAGTAAGAAGTTTCGCCGGTATTCTTTCAAACTCGTTTTGTTTATTTTCCTAATAGTTTCGAGTAATCTTTTTACATTTTAGGAATTTAGTGTTCATTGTTACACCAGTCAAAAATTTCTACAATTTTTTTTGTTGTGGAATTTTCTTAATAAAAATTTCCAATGCAGTATTCCAAGCTCTTTTTTAATTTTGTAGAAGTTTGGAGTAATATTCTTACGTTACACCAATCAGAAATTTCAATAATTCTTTTTGTTGGGAATTTTTTCAATGAAAAAAAAAATCACTGCACTCTTTCAAGTTAATTTTGTTTTATTTTTCTATTTTTTTACTAGTAATTTTATATTTTAGGATTTAGTTTTTGTAGGTACACCAAGTAAGAAATTTCTACTAGTTTTTTTGTTAAAGAATATTTTTCTTAAAATTTTCTAGTGCACTATTCCAAAATCGTTATTTTAAGTTTTTAGTAATATTCTTAAAATTTAGGAATTTAGTTTATGTATTTACACCGAGTCAGAAATTGTTACAATTTTTTGTGTTGGGGAATTTATTTAATAAAAATATCTCTACACTTATTAAAGCTCTTGTTTCATTTTTTTAGTAGTTTCGAGTAATATTCTTACATTTTAGGAATTTATTTTTCATAATTATACCAGTCAGAAATATCTACAATTGTTTTTATTGAGAATTTTTTAATAAAAAAATCATTGCACTCTTCGAAGTTCATTTTTGTTATTTGTATCTTGGTTGTAACAAATAATTTTACATTTTAGGAATTTAGTTTTCATAGCTACACAAGTCTGAAATTTCAACAAGTTTTTTCGTTCGGGAATATTTTTATTAAAAATTTTCAGTGCACTCTTTCAAACTCGTTTTTTTAATTTTTCTAGTGCACTCTTTCCAACTAATTTTGGAATTTAGGTTTTGTAGTTACACAAGTCAAAAATTTTAACAATTTTTTATGTTGGGGAATTTATCGAATTAAAAATTGCTATACACTTATTAAATCTCTTGTTTCATTTTTTTTAGTAGTTTTGAGTAATACTCTTACATTTTAGAAATTTAGTTTTCGTAGTTACACCAGTCTATAATTTTTGCAATTTTTTTTGCTGGGAATTTATTTGATAAAAATATTCACTACACTTTCAAGCTCATTTTTTCTTTCTAGTTGTTTAGACTAATTTTTTTACACTTTCAAAATTTAGTTTTTGTAGTTACACCGAGTAAGAAATTTCAATCGTAGACTTTCAAGCTAGTTTTTTTTTCCTAATAATTTCGAGTAATATTCTTACATTTTAGAAATTTAGTGTTCATTGTTACACCAGTCAAAAATTTTTACACTTTTTTTGTTGGGGAATTTTTTTAATAAAAATTTCCAATGCTTGTCTTCCAAGCTCTTTTTTATTTTTGTAGATGTTTCGAATAATATTCTTAAATTACACCAATAAGAAATTTTAATAATTTTTATTTTGGGAATTTTTTCAATGAAAAAAATTTTCGCTGCACTCTTTCAAGTTAATTTTGCTTTATTTTTCTTTTTTTTACTAGTAATTTTACATTTTAGAAATTTAGTTTTCGCAGTTACACCAGTAAGAAATTTCAACTAGTTTTTTTGTTAGGGAATATTTTTCTTAAAAATTTCTAGTGCATCTGTTCCAAACTCGTTTTTTTTAAATTTTTTTAGTAGTTTTAAGTAATATTCTTACAATTTTGGAATTTATTTTTTGTATTTACACCAGTCGAAGTTTTTACAATTTTTTGTGTTGGAAAATTTATTTAATAAAAATTTCTCTACACTTATTAAAGTTCTTGTTTCATTTTTCTAGTAGTTTCGAGTAATATTTTTACATTTTAGGAATTTAGTTTTCATAATTACACCAGATCGAAATATCTACAATTGTATTAGTTGGAAATTTTTTAATAAAAAAAATCATTGCACTCTTTCAAGTTTATTTTTGTTATTTGTATCTTGGTTTTGACAAATAATTTTACATTTTAGGAATTTAGTTTTCATAACTAAACAAGTCAGAAATTTCGACAAGTTTTTTCGTTCGGAATATTTTTATTAAATATTTTCAGTGCACTCTTAAAAAACTCGTTTTTTTAATTTTTCTAGTGCACTCTTTCAAACTAATTTGGGAATTTAAGTTTTGTAGTTACACAAGTCAAAAAATTTTATAATTTTTTATGTTGGGGAATTTATCGAATTAAAAATTCCTATACACTTATTAAAGCTCTTGTTTCATTTTTTTAGTGGTTTTGAGTAATATTCTTAAATTTTACAAATTTAGTTTTTGTAGTTACGCCAGTATGAAATTTCTGTAATTTTTTTTGTTTGGAATTTCTTTGATAAAAATATTCACTACACTCTTTCAAGCTCATTTTTTCTTTCTAGTTGTTTTGACTAATTTTTTTACATTTTTGAAATTTATTTTTTGTAGTTACACTAGTAAGAAATTTCGACGAAATTTATTTTTTGTAGTTACACTAGTAAGAAATTTCGACGGTAGTCTTTCAAGCTCCTTTTTTAATTTTCCTAATAGTTTCGAGTAATATTCTTACATTTTAGGACCTTAGTGTTCATCGTTACACCAGTAAAAAATATCTATAATTTTTTTTTTGGGAATCTTTTTAATAAAAAATTTCACTGCAGTCTTCCAAGCTCTTTTTTATTTTTGTAGAAGTTTGGAGTAATATTCTAACATTACACCAATCATAAATTTCAATAAGCTTTCAGTGCACTCTTTCAAACTTGTTTTTTTAATTTTTCTAATGCACTCTTTCAAACTAATTTTGGAATTTAGGTTTTGTAGTTACACAAGTAAGAAATTTTTATTATTTTTTATGTTGGGGAATTTATCGAATTAAAAATTCCTATACACTTATTAAAGCTCTTATTTCATTTTTTTAGTGGTTTTGACTAATATTCTTACATTTTACAAATTTAGTTTTCGTAGTTATGCCAGTATGAAATTTTTGCAATTTTTTTTTGGAATTTCTTTGATAAAAATATTCACTGCACTTTTTCAAGCTCATTTTTTCTTTCTAGTTGTTTTGACTAATTTTTTTACACTTTCAGAATTTATTTTTTGTAGTTACACCAATAAGAAATTTCGACGATAGTCTTTCAAACTCCTTTTTTTATTTTCCTAATAGTTTCGAGTAATATTCTTACATTTTAAGAATTTAGTGTTCATTGTTACACTAGTAAAAAATATCTACAATTTTTCTTGTTAGGGAATCTTTTTAATAAAAATTTTTACTGCAGTCTTCCAAGCTCTTTTATATTTTTGTAAAAGTTTGGAGTAATATTCTTATATTACACAAATCATAAATTTCAATAAGTTTTTTGTTGGGAAATTTTTCAATGAAATTTTTTTTGCTGCACTCTTTCTAGTTAATTTTGCTTTATTTTTCTATTTTTTTTACTAGTAATTTTACATTTTAGGAATTTAGTATTCGCAGATTACACCAGTAAGAAATTTCTACTAGTTTTTTTGTTAGGGAATAATTTTCTTAAAATTTTCTAGTGCACTATTCCAAACTCATTTTTTAAAATTTTCTAGTAGTTTTTAGTAATATTCTTACAATTTCGAAATTTAGTTTTTGTATTTACACCAATTAGAATTTTTTACAATTTTTTTGTGTTGGGGAATTTATTTAATAAAAATTTCTCTACACTTATTAAAACTCTAGTTTCATTTTTCTAGTAGTTTCGAGTAATATTCTTACATTTTAGGAATTTAATTTTCATAATTACACTAGTCAGAAATATATACAATTGTTTTTGTTGGGAATTTTTTAATATAAAAAAATCATTGCACTCTTCCAAGTTCAATTTTGTTATTTGTATCTTGGTTTTGACAAATAAGTTTACATTTTAGGAATTCAGTTTTCGTAGCTTCACAAGTGAGAAATTTCGACAAGTTTTTTCGTTCGGGAATATTTTTATTTAATATTTTCAGTGCACTCTTTCAAACTCGTTTTTTTTAATTTTTCTAGTGTACTCTTTCAAACTAATTTTGGAATTTAGGTTTTGTAGTTACACAAGTCAGAAATTTTTACAATTTTTTATGTTGGGGAATTTATCGAACTAAAAATTCCTATACACTTATTAAAGCTCTTGTTTCATTTTGTTGAGTGGTTTTGAGTAATATTCTTACATTTTAGAAATTTAGTTTTCGTAGTTACGCCAGTCTTAAGTTTCGTAATTTTTTGTTGTTGGGAATTTCTTTGATAAAAATATTCACTACACTCTTTCAAGCTCATTTTTTCTTTCTAGTTGTTTTGACTAATTTTTTAACACTTTTGGAATTTAGTTTTTATAGTTACACTAGTAAGAAATTTCGACGGTAGTCTTTCAAGCTCGTTTTTTTTAATTTTCCTAATATTTTCACTTAATATTCTTACATTTTATGAATTTAGTGTTCCAAGCTTTTTATTTTCGCTTAATATTCTTAATATTCTTACATTTTATTTTCCTAATATTTACACTAATCTTTTTAATAAAAATTTCCACTGCAGTCTTCCAAGCTTTTTTTTTTTATTTTTGTAGAAGTTTGGAGTAATATTCTTACATTACACCAATCAGAAAGTTCAATAAATTTTTTTGTTGGGAATTTTTTCAATGAAAAAAAATTTCACTGCATTCTTTCAAGTTAATTTTTCTTTATTTTTCTATTTTTTTACTAATAATTTTACATTTTAGGAATTTAGTTTTCGTAGTTACACCAAGTAAGAAATTTCAACTAGTTTTTTTGATAGGGATTATTTTTCTTAAAAATTTCTAGTGCATTATTCCAAACTCATTTTTTTAATTTTTCTAGTAGTTTTTAGTAATATTCTTACAATTTTGGAATTTAGTTTTTGTATTTACACCAATCAGAAATTTTTACAATTTTTTTTGTTGGGGAATTTATTTAATAAAAAAATTTCTACACTTATTAAAGTTCTTGTTTCATTTTTCTAGTAGTTTCGAGTAATATTTTTACATTTTAGGAATTTAGTTTTCATAATTACACCAGATCAAAAATATCTACAATTGTTTTTGTTGAGAATTTTTCAATAAAAAAAATCATTGCACTCTTCCAACACTACAAGAAAAAACACATTTAGTCATCGAAATTAGCGACCGAATTTTTTCGGTCGCAATTAGCGATCGATTTAGCGATCGATTTAATTTTGGTCGCAATTAATGACCTATTTAACGATCGATTTAATTCGATCGCAAATAGCAACCAATTTAGCGACCACTTTAATTCAGATCGCAATTAGCGATCGAGTTAATTCGATCGCAATTTAGCGACCGATTTAGCCACCAAAATATGATTTGGTTTCACTTTTTTATTTAGCGACCGAAATAGCGACCAATAGTTTGCGTCGCAAAATTTTGGTCGCTAAATCATGACTATTCCATACTAAAATAAAAAAATATTTAGCGATCGATTTAGCGACCAAATTACATATTAAAATAGTGACCGAATTAAAATCGATCGCTAATGAGAAAATAGCGATCGAATTGAAATCGGTCGCTAGTGAATATTATTTTTTTATTATATTTAAATTTATTTTTTTATAAATATACTTTAATTGTTTTAGTATATTTTTTACAATTTATTTTTTAAAAGTAATTTATTTTTTAAAATTAATTTAATTTTTAAAATTAATTTAAAAATAAACTTTGGTCTCAATATTAACAAAATGAAGATTAACTTTAATTTTAAATTACTAAAATAAAAACATTATTAAAAATAAATCAAATTTATTAAAAATTTAAATTGTAATAAATTAAGACTAGAGTGATATTAACTATTCAATACATTGTTTAAGAAAAGTTTAATAACAAATATTCTTTAATTTATTTTTCAATTGAAAATTTCAATTGAAATTAAATTATATTTTAAAAATTTATATTAAAAAATTTAAACACATCAAATTATCACATTTTAATTCCTCATTAACTTAATTAATTAAAAAATTACAATTTTAATCAAATTATTACAATTTTATTTTATAATACTTTATTTTTAATCTAATTTTTAAATTTATTGTTTTATTATTATTATTAATTACTTAATCATGGTTGTTGTCATATAATTGATATACCAAAAAAATAATTATATCAATATACATTAGATAATAAATATATTATTTAATTAAACTATTTATAAAAATATATTTATCTTTAGTTAAAATATTTTTTAGTTTAACTATATTAATTAATATTTTTCATTTTTAACATAATTAATAAAAAAGATTTAAAATTTAAAATTAATCTATTTTATAAATACTAAAAATAAACCATATTTAAATAAATGAAAAATATATTTAAATTTATATTCAACATAGTTAAGGTTGTGCCTTTTTAAAATTTTAACTTTTTTATATATTGGATTTTCATTAAAAAATTTCTAAAATTGCATAAGAAAATAGAGATTTAATTATACTTTTAATAAATTTAAGATAATACTAGTTTTTATTTTTATTTTTAAATATTTATTTTTATTTTTTAAAAGAGAGAAACTATAATTTTTGTTTCTAAATACTAAATTTAAAGAATTAAATTTATTATTATTTAATATTTTAATTTTAGTATTAAAAATCTAAATTATATTTTATTAAATTAAAATAATTACAATATATTTTTCTACTTTGAGAATTAAAAATATAAATAAACTAAAACTGAAAATATTATAATACATTTTTAATTCTTTTTTATAATATTTTTATTATTATTATATTTTTGGATTAATTATTTTTTTCCTAATATTTTATAAAGTCAATTTTAATATTTAAAAGTATTTAATATTTTGAATTCTGAAACTTTTTCTCTATTAACAAATTTAAAAACATAATATACTAAAAAAGTATTATACATAATTATTTCAGTCCAAATTTTTAATAATATGATAAGTCATCAAATTCGTATATAAAACAAATTTAATGATGGATTAAAATAGAACAACATTTATAAGAGATTATTTATTTTTATTTATGATGGATCAAAAGTGGAAATACATTTAAATTTATAATTTTATTTATGAAACACATTTAAATTTATAATTAACGAAAATAATGAAAATCGTAATATAATATGATACTTTTAGTAATGTATTTTTTTATAAATTTAAACTTACTTTTTTTAGTTTAGTTTTTAAATTTTATGTATTATTATTGTTAATTGATATACTAGAATAAATTTATATAAAAATAGTTTTTATCTTCAAAATTCACTTCTTCAAATACTATCTTTATATTTTTCTACTATTTTTTATAGTTAAGAAAGTCAACATTTGTGCACACACTTAAATATAATATAAAGTAAAAAGTATTTGTTTATTTTATTTTATTTCCAATCTATAATTTGAGTTTTTTTTAAATATATTTTGTATTTTTAAAATTAATAATTTTAATGTAGTTATCTAAATTTTTTATTTGATGATTTTAATTAATTGATATTATCGAATCATTTAATTTGATTTATTATAGTAAAGATCATAAAAATAAATGTTAAAATAATATTAATTATTTTAAATTATAAGAAAATAAATAATAAAAATAGAAAATAAGGTATTCTATAAAATAAGACTAATTATTATAAAGATAAAATAGAATATGGGAGGAAATGAGGAGGATAATATAGTAAAAATGATAGAGTTTAAAAATAATGTAGAATGTAAGAAGTTTAAAAAGAAAAATAAAAGTTAAAAAAGGATATATATATATATATATATATATATATATATATATATGTGTGTGTGTGTGTAATTGGAATAAATTTATTATCCCCTCATATATTATTATACATTATTAGCGTAATTTTAATTTAATTAAAAATTAGAATACAAATATACTATACTATACTAATATACCATTATACTATTTTTATTGTATATAAATTACAAAACTAATAATTTTAAAAAATTTTAATGATAATTTTTTTAACTTATATATTACAAAATATTTTTTAATACTTTAATAAATATAACTTTTTTAAAATATTTTCATTAATTTAAAGTATAACTTTTAATATTTTTTAATATTGTTTTAAATGTGGATATCTTTAATATTTTGGACATACATGTTTTTAAACCTTTTTCTAATATTATTTCTAAAAATATAATATCATTTTTAATATTTTATAGATTTTATATTTATATATTTATAAAAGTAATTGGATTAAATTTATTATCCCCTCATATATTATTATACATTTAGCGTAATTTTAGTTTAATTAAAAATTAGAATACAAATATACTATACTATACTAATATACCATTATATTATTTTCATTGTATATAAATTACAAAATTAATAATTTGTATACTATACTATACTAATATATTATTTGTATACTATACTAATAGTATAATATACTATATTATAATATTATTTGTATACAAAACTAATATCTTTATATATAAATATGGAAAGATATAAATATATGTAAAAATATAAAGATATAAATATATAAATATATAAATATGTAAAGATATAAACATATATCTTTAATATGTACTACATGTAAATATAATTTATATATATTTTTAAACTTTTTTCTAATATTTGTTTTTAAAAATAAAATATTATTTTAAAATTTAATATTTAAATTTTTATTTTTTTCTTAAATATATAAAGATATATAGATATAAGTATATAAAAATATAAATATATATATATATATATATAAATAAATATATATATAAATATATAAATATATAAATATATAAATATATAAATATATCAATATATCAATATATCAATATATAAGTTTGGTATCGAAGCTAGAGTGCTCTGAATAAAAATCATATTTGGTTTTCTTGTGGGGGGGGAATAGTATGCATAACATATTTCTAACAGATATAGTATATCGGCTGGAATACCAGTTGTTTACCTCCTTTCGTTTGAAGGTCTGAGGAATTCTGGTTTAACAACGCCACGTACTATTCTGAAAACTTTGAAAAACTACTTTTATAATGAATAATCAAAATCAAAATGAAGAGTTTATTCCTATTGAAGGGGCACTTCCAGGTCTAGGCTTCATAGTTAGACCTTTACAACCCCCAGGTATAAGCCCTAGTTTCAGTCCAAACCCAGCAAAAGAGTTAACTAAGCAAATTAAGAAACTTAAACGTAAATTAGCAAGGCATATAGCCCAGAAAGATAGATTATTAAGAGAAAATCCAAATAACTATGCTTGGACCATAGTTTGGTACAAGAGTAATATTAAACATCTTGAGGGAAAACTGAAGGAACTAGGTCACTTTGTTGCCTAGTTTGAACTATTAGGTGTTTAGATTTGGATCTTAACCCTAAATCCTTAAGTTTTAAGGGTCTTTGGGATTCTTAACTTAATCAAAGGAATCCGTGTAGCACTGAGAGGTGCTCATACGTTGGTCAACCCTTAGATCTGGTGGTCCCGGCAGTAAAACCCAGGAGGGGTAGTGAGTCCGTTGGTCAGCTAGATAGGCCGAAAGGCAAAGAGGTGGTCCCGTAGCATGGAAACCAGAGAGAGAGTTAGGATGCCAAATATTCTTAGATCTTTAAGTGATTTAAGATTAAGAAACAAAGATAAACAAATAATAGTGAAAACACCGCAACAAGAGGCTTCGTCTTCTTCAACCTCCTCAGATAATAAAGAAAAAGAATTGCAAATAGCAGAAATAGAAAATTCTTTACATAACTGGTCAATACCTATAGTTAAAAAATGTGAAGTTTATAAACAACATAAATTTTGGTCAACAAGTTTAGATGAAGTACATATAGTTGAATATAGTTACCCTGGAACTAGAAATAATAAAATTATAAATATTTTAGAACAAACAATATTAGATCAACACATAAAAGATGGATATAATTTTATTCATTTAGGATTAATCCAAGTAGCTACAAAACCTAATTATAGAATAGGAGTAAATAGTCCAATATTAATGTTATTAAGAGACATAAGACTTAAAAAATTTAATGATTCTATAATCGCTATCCTAGAAAGTAATCTACATGATGGCCTCGCATTTTTTAACTGTTATCCTAATTTTTCAATGAATATTAAAAATAATAAAACCAAGTAAAGCAATAAAATTATATGTTCAAATTCCTGAAGAAATTGTAGATGAAGAATCAGGACCAATACGAGATAATATATAGAGTTTATTATAAGGTAACTAGAATAGATTATAATTATAAAGCTTTAAGATCTTCTCCTAAAGATGAAACCATATTAGTAGAAGCTAATCTTAGAAAATCCTCAGTACAAATTCCTAAAAGATTAAGCCATGAAGAGGTAATAAGTAAAATTCCTGAAGAATGGAAATTGGAAGATATTATAGAAGAACCAAAAATATATAATACACAGATTAGAGAAATAATTCAAGATGGTACTCGATGTTAGGTTAAGAATGAATAGATCATTATCTTTTAAAAATAAAGAACCTCAAATGATATATAAAGGTCAATCTTCAAGACATTCTATAGATGGTTCAACAATAAATTTAGATTTAAGAGGATTAGATAATATTACTCCTAGAATATCTAAACCCGTATATGAAGAGTCTAGGGGAACAGAATCCCCTCAATACTCTCCAACAGCCTCGCAAATATTAAATACAGTTCAAAGAGAAGTTAATTTTATTATAGATAAAAATTGGATTAGAGAAGACTTTAACGCAGATTATAATAAACAAAATAGAGAGTGGTATTTTAAAACATTTACTAAACAACAAACGGAAGAATATAGGAAAGAGTTTTATGAATATTTAGAAGAAAATGAAATAAACTTATATTTCTTTGATTGGTTTTTTAATTATAGACAAGAGAAGAATTTATATCCTTTAGAAAAAATAAGTAATACTTGGAAAACTATTAATAATGAATTAGTAACCTCAGAATATCCTCCACAATAGGGAAATATTATAAAACCTACAAAAGATTTAGAAATAGAAGCAAGTCCTTACAAAGATGTTAAAAATGAAGAAAAACCTGTACAAATAAAAGACATAAAAAAATTACATTCTCAACTTAATTATTCTAATACTGTATTAGAAGTAATGTCTAAACAATTAACTAGAATAGAAAATAAATCTACAAAAGAAATACCCAAGTAGTTCTAAAGAACCCGTAAAACCAATATATAAATTATTTAATGTTCCACAAAAAGAATTAGATTCTTTAAGATTAAAAAGTAATACGGATATACAGATGGAAGAATTAAAAAAGAAAATTGAACAAATAGGAAATACATCAATAAATACAATAGAAATAAATAAAATGAAAACTTATCCAAAACTTAGAAATTATTACTCTAGACCTACTTTCGCAGACATACAGTTTGAAGAAAGAGGTGAACTAGTACAAAACTCTTTTTCAGGAAACGATATAACAGAATGGAATTTAGACGGTTTAAGTGAACAAGCAATATTAGATTTAACTTGCCAAATGACTATGGCAGCTACTGCCCATAAATCTAAAGGATGTAGTGATAAGTCAGCAGCCATAGCTATAATCCAAGGATTCACCGGTCAATTGAAAGGCTGGTGGGATAATTTCTGTACAGAACAAGATAAAATTTCAGTATTAAATAGTGTAAAACCAGAAACAAATCAAGAAGATGCTGTATCAACATTAATATACTCAATTATACAAAACTTTGTAGGAGATCCCAATATCTTTAAAGAAAGATCAGCAAGCCAATTAGCAAATCTATACTGTCCGACAATGTCTGACTATAGATGGTATAAAGATAATTTTCTGTCAAAAATAACCCTAAGAGAAGATGGGTTTGCAGGATTCTGGAAAGAGAGATTTTTAGCAGGATTACCTAAATTATTTTCAGAAAAAGTAAAACTAAACCTAGAAAATCATTATGGTAAACCTTTAGCTTATGATACCCTAACTTATGGACAAATACATAATATAATCGTAGAAACAGGAGTACAAGTTTGTACAGATTTTAAATTACAAAATAAACTTAGAAAAGAAACTATGATTAATAAGAGAGAGATAGGAAATTTTTGTTATCAGTATGGTATGGAACCGATAAGAGCCCCTAGTACTAGAAAAAAGAAAGTAATTAAACAGCAAGAAAAAACATATAAAAAACCTTATAAAAAACCATATAAAAAATTTCAAGAACCTGAAAACAAGGATATAGGAAATAAAAATAAATGGACAAGAAAACCCAAATATAATAAACCCAATAAGAAAGAGAATGTATGTTGGAAATGTGGAAAACCAGGACATTATGCTAATAACTGCAAAGTTGTAAAGAAGATAAATCAATTAGAAGATGAAAAATTAAAAGAAAACCTATTAAATATTTTAATAAATTCTGAAGAAGAAGAAGAATCTGATAGTACTATAGAAAATACAGATAGTGAATTAGAATTAGAACAATTAGAACAAACTTCTTCTAGTGAAGAAGAAAAATCAGAAGATAATTATTGTTTAGGACCAGAATTATGTACCTGTTCAGAATGTAAAAATATAAATATGTTAACAAAAGACCAGACTTCTACTTTAATTTCTATAATTGATAAATTAGAAGAATCACCATTAAAAAATGAATTCTTACAACAGCTAAGTAGTCTAATAGCGCGTAGTGAAGAAATTCAAAAAAGTATAACTCCTATAAGTATGAAAGAAATTTATAATAGGTTTAAAAGCCCAAGTCAACAAATAACTATCAGAGATTTACAAGAAGAAATTAAAATTCTTAAACAAGAGATACAAGTATTAAAAGAAAACGATATATCCTTAGAATATAGATTATTAGAATTAGAAGGTAAAAATATTATAAAAAATCAAGAAAATAATGAGGCAAGTACTAGTAAAACTAAAGATATAAACGATGAACAATATATTAGTTTATTAAATCTAATGACTACACATAAATGGCATGTAGAAATAACCTTAGTAATAAAAGAAGAAAAATTTAAAACTATAGCTTTAGTAGATTCAGGAGCAGATGTAAACTGTATTCAAGAAGGTTTAATACCTACAAAATATTATGAGAAAACTTTAGAAAAAGTAACAAGCGCTAATGGATCTAAAATGCATATCCAATATAAGTTATCAAAAGTAAAAATATGTAAAAATAAAATTTGTTATAATACTTCTTTTGTATTGATAAAAAACATGAATACTCCAGTAATATTAGGAACGCCATTTTTAACCTTATTATACCCTTTTCGAGTAACTGAATTAGGATTAAAAACTAATATTTTAGATAAAGAAATTTGTTTTGAATTTATAAAACCACCAAAAACTAGAGAATTAAATTTATTAAAAGAATCTTCGATAAGTCAAGTAGAAATAAAAAAGAAACAAATAAACATGCTAAATAAAGAAATAAGATTTAAAAGAGTAGAAGAACAATTAAAGAGTCAAAATATTAAAAAGATTATAAAAGAATATCAGGAGAAAATAGAAAGGGAAATATGTGATTTAAATCCTACAGCTTTTTGGCATAGAAAAAAAATATACAATAGAATTACCTTATATAAATAATTTTGATGAAAAACAAATACCAACAAAAGTCAGACCAATACAAATGAATAAGGAATATTTAGAATATTGTAAAAAAGAAATTCAAGAATATTTAGATAAAGGATTAATTAGACCGTCAAAATCACCCTGGAGTTGCACAGGGTTTTATGTAATGAAAGCCTCAGAAATAGAACGAGGAGCACCTAGATTAGTAATTAATTATAAACCTCTAAATAAAGTATTAAAATGGATTAGATACCCTTTACCTAATAAAAATGATCTAATTAAAAGAATATATGATGCAACAATATTTTCTAAATTTGACTTAAAATCAGGATATTATCAAATTTCAGTAAAAGAAGAAGATAAATATAAAACAGCTTTCGTAGTACCTTTCGGACATTACGAATGGAACGTAATGCCACAAGGTTTAAAAAATGCCCCAAGTGAGTTTCAAAATATTATGAATGATATTTTAATACCCTATATAAAATTTTCAATTGTATACTTAGATGATATATTAATATTTTCAAAAAACATAACAGAACATATCCATCATTTAGATACATTTATAAAATTAATAAAAGAAAATGGGTTAGTGGTATCAGCTAAGAAAATAAAAATATTTCAAACAAGAATAAGGTTTTTAGGATACGAAATTTATCAAAATACTATAATACCTATACAAAGATCTTTAGAATTTGCAGATAAATTTCCAAACGAAATAAGAGATAAACAATAATTACAAAGATTTTTAGGATGTGTGAATTATATAGCAGAATTTATTCCTAATATTAGAATCATATGTGCACCATTGTATAAAAGACTTAGAAAAAATCCACCTTTATGGGATGAAACTATGACACAAGCTATAATAAAAATAAAAGAATTAGTAAAAAAGATACCTTGTTTAGGAATTCCAGACCCACAAGCCTTTTTGATAATAGAAACAGATGCATCAGATTTAGGCTATGGGGGAATCTTAAAACAAAAAGTTTTAGAAAATTCTAAAGAACAGATTGTCAGATATCATTCTGGTATTTGGCACCCTTCACAACAAAAGTATTCTATAGTTAAGAAAGAAATTCTTTCAATAGTATTATGTGTTCAGAAATTTCAAGATGATGTTTTTAACAAAAAGTTTTTAATAAGAACTGATTGTAAAGCAGCTCCAAGTGTTTTAATAAAAGATGTTCAAAATCTAGTTTCAAAACATATTTTTGCTAGATGGCAATCTATATTATCATGTTTTGATTTCGAAATAGAACATATAAAAGGAAAAAATAATTTTTTACCAGATTTTTTAACAAGAGAGTTTTTACAGGATAAACGATCATGAGTGAAAAGCCATTGAGCAAAGATCAATATGGTCCCCCACTGGGACCCTTAAACACAGGTATGTCAATATCTCTAAGACCAAATAGTCCACAAGCTAAGGCTACCTTAGCAGAAATATTAAAAACACCTCCGCCAATATTGAAAAGCCCTCTCGTCAATACTTCTAACAGATATACTCCCTTACAATACTCTCATACTCTTATCAGTCCAAAAGACCTTATGACTCCTTCTTCTTCCTCTCGTCAAAATATTCAAACTCCTCAAACACCTTCCCAAATAGTAAACCTTCAAGATGAATATTATGTTAAACCTGAAACCCTGTCCATAATCACCTTAGAAAAATCTTGGATAAAACAAAATGCCAAGATCACTTCCCAATACCTCTTCCCTAAAGAATTCTATTATCTACCAACAAGCCTAACTAAAGATCGTACCTTTTATGAATTTATTTTAGTAGATACTGATTCTGCTGAAATTATTCATAAGAGAAACGAACAAGGTATAATCCAATATTCTAAACTAAAAATCCTAAAAGTCCTTTCCTCAGAGGAATGGAACAATCCTCCTTATCACCTAAAATCCTTCTCCCGAACCTTTAATCCTCAAACCTATGATTATTATGATTATATGGATGCCTGGTACAATACCTTATATGTATATCCAGATAATCATTCTTGGTTCATCTGGTTCAAGAAAGGAATCTCTCTAAAATTTCTAAAATGGTTTATTAAATGGTTCTCTCACTTTGGACCTCTCCCTGCTATCTTTCCCTCCAAAGTCACAGAAATCTATAATTATTTTCGTCAAAAAACCTCTTTTGAACAGGGGTATAGATTAATCTCTTTCATTGCTACTCAGTCAATAACATGGATTGTAGCCTGGGATCTTATTATTGAACAATTATATGAAAATGCTGATATTAAAGTATTGTCAAGACAATTCAAAATCAAGTGGTGGAAGAAATTTAATTTGGATATTATCAATAAGCAAAGAATCGATATGTGGCAAGCCAACTATCAACAGAGACAAGAAGGAACTTCTTCATCCCTAACTCAAGAGTCCTTATTCTTAGCCGAGAAACAAAGGTTGATGGCAGAGTTAGCCTCCGCATCAAGCCTAGAAGAGATGGAAAAGCTAATCAAAGAAAAGTCAACATCAAAGACCCCATCTGAAGAAAGTAGTGGATACTCACAAGCATTCACTATGTTCGACTAAAGAAAATAGCTGGCAAGGATAAGATAAAGACATAAAGAAAAGTAACAATAATGTTCCGACAAGATCAAAAGGAGATTCAACAAAATCTGAAAAAGAAGATGTGACAAAAAGTACTAGAAGACAAAAGGGATATGCTCGAAGATAAAGATAAAAGAAGACATGACAAGAAGATAAAAAGAAAATCTCAAAAAGAAGATATGCTGGAATCATTAGGGATATTTATGTAAATTATCAAAAGGACAAAATTGTAATTTGTATAGGTTCTAGTATGCTCTGAGACTCTTATAAATAACCTCTTCATCCTTCAGAAGAGGCAGAGCGAAAATTAGTTTTCATATTGTACTTTGAAGTTTTAATGAAGTTTTCAACTTTCTTCTATGTAAGTCTTTTAATCTTTCAGTCTTCATATTACTTCCAGTCTTTATATTTTCAGTATTCTATATATTGAAACTCTGATATAGTATATCGGCTGGAATACCAGTTGTTTACCTCCTTTCGTTTGAAGGTCTGAGGAATTCTGGTTTAACAACGCCACGTACTATTCTGAAAACTTTGAAAAACTACTTTCATAATGAATAATCAAAATCAAAATGAAGAGTTTATTCCTATTGAAGGGGCACTTCCAGGTCTAGGCTTCATAGTTAGACCTTTACAACCCCCAGGTATAAGCCCTAGTTTCAGTCCAAACCCAGCAAAAGAGTTAACTAAGCAAATTAAGAAACTTAAACGTAAATTAGCAAGGCATATAGCCCAGAAAGATAGATTATTAAGAGAAAATCCAAATAACTATGCTTGGACCATAGTTTGGTACAAGAGTAATATTAAACATCTTGAGGGAAAACTGAAGGAACTAGGTCACTTTGTTGCCTAGTTTGAACTATTAGATGTTTAGATTTGGATCTTAACCCTAAATCCTTAAGTTTTAAGGGTCTTTGGGACTCTTAACTTAATCAAAGGAATCCGTGTAGCACTGAGAGGTGCTCATACGTTGGTCAGCCCTTAGATCTGGTGGTCCCGGCAGTAAAACCCAGGAGGGGTAGTGAGTCCGTTGGTCAGCTAGATAGGCCGAAAGGCAAAGAGGTGGTCCCGTAGCATGGAAACCAAAGAGAGAGTTAGGATGCCAAATATTCTTAGATCTTTAAGTGATTTAAGATTAAGAAACAAAGATAAACAAATAATAGTGAAAACACCGCAACAAGAGGCTTCGTCTTCTTCAACCTCCTCAGATAATAAAGAAAAAGAATTGCAAATAGCAGAAATAGAAAATTCTTTACATAACTGGTCAATACCTATAGTTAAAAAATGTGAAGTTTATAAACAACATAAATTTTGGTCAACAAGTTTAGATGAAGTACATATAGTTGAATATAGTTACCCTGGAACTAGAAATAATAAAATTATAAATATTTTAGAACAAACAATATTAGATCAACACATAAAAGATGGATATAATTTTATTCATTTAGGATTAATCCAAGTAGCTACAAAACCTAATTATAGAATAGGAGTAAATAGTCCAATATTAATGTTATTAAGAGACATAAGACTTAAAAAATTTAATGATTCTATAATCGCTATCCTAGAAAGTAATCTACATGATGGCCCTGCATTTTTTAACTCGTTATCCTAATTTTTCAATGAATATTAAAAATAATAAAACCAGTAAAGCAATAAAATTATATGTTCAAATTCTCGAAGAAATTGTAGATGAAGAATCGGGACCAATACAGATAATATATAGAGTTTATTATAAGGTAACTAGAATAGATTATAATTATAAAGCTTTAAGATCTTCTCCTAAAGATGAAACCATATTAGTAGAAGCTAATCTTAGAAAATCCTCAGTACAAATTCCTAAAAGATTAAGCCATGAAGAGGTAATAAGTAAAATTCCTGAAGAATGGAAATTGGAAGATATTATAGAAGAACCAAAAATATATAATACACAGATTAGAGAAATAATTCAAGATGGTACTGATGTTAGGTTAAGAATGAATAGATCATTATCTTTTAAAAATAAAGAACCTCAAATGATATATAAAGGTCAATCTTCAAGACATTCTATAGATGGTTCAACAATAAATTTAGATTTAAGAGGATTAGATAATATTACTCCTAGAATATCTAAACCCGTATATGAAGAGTCTAGGGGAACATAATCCCCTCAATACTCTCCAACAGCCTCGCAAATATTAAATACAGTTCAAAGAGAAGTTAATTTTATTATAGATAAAAATTGGATTAGAGAAGACTTTAACGCAGATTATAATAAACAAAATAGAGAGTGGTATTTTAAAACATTTACTAAACAACAAACTGAAGAATATAGGAAAGAGTTTTATGAATATTTAGAAGAAAATGAAATAAACTTATATTTCTTTGATTGGTTTTTTAATTATAGACAAGAGAAGAATTTATATCCTTTAGAAAAAATAAGTAATACTTGGAAAACTATTAATAATGAATTAGTAACCTCAGAATATCCTCCACAATAGGGAATTATTATAAAACCTACAAAAGATTTAGAAATAGAAGCAAGTCCTTACAAAGATGTTAAAAATGAAGAAAAACCTGTACAAATAAAAGACATAAAAAAATTACATTCTCAACTTAATTATTCTAATACTGTATTAGAAGTAATGTCTAAACAATTAACTAGAATAGAAAATAAATCTACAAAAGAAATACCCAGTAGTTCTAAAGAACCTGTAAAACCAATATATAAATTATTTAATGTTCCACAAAAAGAATTAGATTCTTTAAGATTAAAAAGTACTACGGATATACAGATGGAAGAATTAAAAAAGAAAATTGAACAAATAGGAAATACATCAATAAATACAATAGAAATAAATAAAATGAAAACTTATCCAAAACTTAGAAATTATTACTCTAGACCTACTTTCGCAGACATATAGTTTGAAGAAAGAGGTGAACTAGTACAGAACTCTTTTTCAGGAAACGATATAACAGAATGGAATTTAGACGGTTTAAGTGAACAAGCAATATTAGATTTAACTTGCCAAATGACTATGGCAGCTACTGCCCATAAATCTAAAGGATGTAGTGATAAGTCGCAGACCATAGCTATAATCCAAGGATTCACCTGGTCAATTGAAAGGTCGGTGGGATAATTTCTGTACGTAACAAGATAAAATTTCAGTATTAAATAGTGTAAAACCGGAAACAAATCAAGAAGATGTCTGTATCAACATTAATATACTCAATTATACAAAACTTTGTAGGAGATCCCAATATCTTTAAAGAAAGATCAAGCAAGCCAATTAGCAAATCTATACTGTCCGACAATGTCCGACTATAGATGGTATAAAGATAATTTTCTCATCAAAAATAACCCTAAGAGAAGATGGGTTTGCAGGATTCTGGAAAGAGAGATTTTTAGCAGGATTACCTAAATTATTTTCGAAAAAGTAAAACTAAACCTAGAAAATCATTATGGTAAACCTTTAGCTTATGATACCCTAACTTATGGACAAATACATAATATAATCGTAGAAACAGGAGTACAAGTTTGTACAGATTTTAAATTACAAAATAAACTTAGAAAAGAAACTATGATTAATAAGAGAGAGATAGGAAATTTTTGTTATCAGTATGGTATGGAACCGATAAGAGCCCCTAGTACTAGAAAAAAGAAAGTAATTAAACAACAAGAAAAAACATATAAAAAACCTTATAAAAAACCATATAAAAAATTTCAAGAACCTGAAAACAAGGATATAGGAAATAAAAATAAATGGACAAGAAAACCCAAATATAATAAACCCAATAAGAAAAAGAATGTATGTTGGAAATGTGGAAAACCAGGACATTATGCTAATAACTGCAAAGTTGTAAAGAAGATAAATCAATTAGAAGATGAAAAATTAAAAGAAAACCTATTAAATATTTTAATAAATTCTGAAGAAGAAGAAGAATCTGATAGTACTATAGAAAATACAGATAGTGAATTAGAATTAGAACAATTAGAACAAACTTCTTCTAGTGAAGAAGAAAAATCGAAGATAATTATTGTTTAGGACCAGAATTATGTACACTGTTCGTAATGTAAAAATATAAATATGTTAACAAAAGACCAGACTTCTACTTTAATTTCTATAATTGATAAATTAGAAGAATCACCATTAAAAAATGAATTCTTACAACAGACTAAGTAGTCTAATAAGCGTAGTGAAGAAATTCAAAAAAGTATAACTCCTATAAGTATGAAAGAAATTTATAATAGGTTTAAAAGCCCAAGTCAACAAATAACTATCAGAGATTTACAAGAAGAAATTAAAATTCTTAAACAAGAGATACAAGTATTAAAAGAAAACGATATATCCTTAGAATATAGATTATTAGAATTAGAAGGTAAAAATATTATAAAAAATCAAGAAAATAATGAGGCAAGTACTAGTAAAACTAAAGATATAAACGATGAACAATATATTAGTTTATTAAATCTAATGACTACACATAAATGGCATGTAGAAATAACCTTAGTAATAAAAGAAGAAAAATTTAAAACTATAGCTTTAGTAGATTCGAGAGCGGATGTAAACCGTATTCAAGAAGGTTTAATACCTACAAAATATTATGAGAAAACTTTAGAAAAAGTAACAAGCGCTAATGGATCTAAAATGCATATCCAATATAAGTTATCAAAAGTAAAAATATGTAAAAATAAAATTTGTTATAATACTTCTTTTGTATTGATAAAAAACATGAATACTCCAAGTAATATTAGGAACGCCATTTTTAACCTTATTATACCCTTTTCGTGTAACTCGAATTAGGATTAAAAACTAATATTTTAGATAAAGAAATTTGTTTTGAATTTATAAAACCACCAAAAACTAGAGAATTAAATTTATTAAAAGAATCTTCGATAAGTCAAGTAGAAATAAAAAAGAAACAAATAAACATGCTAAATAAAGAAATAAGATTTAAAAGAGTAGAAGAGCAATTAAAGAGTCAAAATATTAAAAAGATTATAAAAGAATATCAGGAGAAAATAGAAAGGGAAATATGTGATTTAAATCCTACAGACTTTTTGGCATAGAAAAAAATATACAATAGAATTACCTTATATAAATAATTTTGATGAAAAACAAATACCAACAAAAGTCGGACCAATACAAATGAATAAGGAATATTTAGAATATTGTAAAAAAGAAATTCAAGAATATTTAGATAAAGGATTAATTAGACCGTCAAAATCACCCTGGAGTTGCACAGGGTTTTATGTAATGAAAGCCTCGTAAATAGAACGAGGAGCACCTAGATTAGTAATTAATTATAAACCTCTAAATAAAGTATTAAAATGGATTAGATACCCTTTACCTAATAAAAATGATCTAATTAAAAGAATATATGATGCAACAATATTTTCTAAATTTGACTTAAAATCGGGATATTATCAAATTTCAGTAAAAGAAGAAGATAAATATAAAACAGACTTTCAGTAGTACCTTTCGGACATTACGAATGGAACGTAATGCCACAAGGTTTAAAAAATGCCCCAAGTGAGTTTCAAAATATTATGAATGATATTTTAATACCCTATATAAAATTTTCAATTGTATACTTAGATGATATATTAATATTTTCAAAAAACATAACAGAACATATCCATCATTTAGATACATTTATAAAATTAATAAAAGAAAATGGGTTAGTGGTATCAGCTAAGAAAATAAAAATATTTCAAACAAGAATAAGGTTTTTAGGATACTGAAATTTATCAAAATACTATAATACCTATACAAAGATCTTTAGAATTTGCGAGATAAATTTCCAAACGAAATAAGAGATAAACAATAATTACAAAGATTTTTAGGATGTGTGAATTATATAGCAGAATTTATTCCTAATATTAGAATCATATGTGCACCATTGTATAAAAGACTTAGAAAAAATCCACCTTTATGGGATGAAACTATGACACAAGCTATAATAAAAATAAAAGAATTAGTAAAAAAGATACCTTGTTTAGGAATTCCGGACCCACAAGCCTTTTTGATAATAGAAACAGATGCATCGGATTTAGGCTATGGGGGAATCTTAAAACAAAAAGTTTTAGAAAATTCTAAAGAACAGATTGTCGGATATCATTCTGGTATTTGGCACCCTTCACAACAAAAGTATTCTATAGTTAAGAAAGAAATTCTTTCAATAGTATTATGTGTTCAGAAATTTCAAGATGATGTTTTTAACAAAAAGTTTTTAATAAGAACTGATTGTAAAGCGACTCCAAGTGTTTTAATAAAAGATGTTCAAAATCTAGTTTCAAAACATATTTTTGCTAGATGGCAATCTATATTATCATGTTTTGATTTCGAAATAGAACATATAAAAGGAAAAAATAATTTTTTACCGGATTTTTTAACAAGAGAGTTTTTACGGGATAAACGATCATGAGTGAAAAGCCATTGAGCAAAGATCAATATGGTCCCCCACTGGGACCCTTAAACACGGTATGTCAATATCTCTAAGACCAAATAGTCCACAAGCTAAGGCTACCTTAGCAGAAATATTAAAAACACCTCCGCCAATATTGAAAAGCCCTCTCGTCAATACTTCTAACAGATATACTCCCTTACAATACTCTCATACTCTTATCAGTCCAAAAGACCTTATGACTCCTTCTTCTTCCTCTCGTCAAAATATTCAAACTCCTCAAACACCTTCCCAAATAGTAAACCTTCAAGATGAATATTATGTTAAACCTGAAACCCTGTCCATAATCACCTTAGAAAAATCTTGGATAAAACAAAATGCCAAGATCACTTCCCAATACCTCTTCCCTAAAGAATTCTATTATCTACCAACAAGCCTAACTAAAGATCGTACCTTTTATGAATTTATTTTAGTAGATACTGATTCTGCTGAAATTATTCATAAGAGAAACGAACAAGGTATAATCCAATATTCTAAACTAAAAATCCTAAAAGTCCTTTCCTCAGAGGAATGGAACAATCCTCCTTATCACCTAAAATCCTTCTCCCGAACCTTTAATCCTCAAACCTATGATTATTATGATTATATGGATGCCTGGTACAATACCTTATATGTATATCCCGATAATCATATCAATATTATCCCCTCATATATTATTTACATATTATACATTATTAGCGTAATTTTAGTTTAATTAAAAATTTGAATACAAATATATTATATTATATTAATATATCGTTATATTATAATATTTGTAATTTATTTTTATTGTGTATAAATTACAAAACTAATAATTTTTAAAAAATTTAATGATAAGTTTTTTAACTTATATATTACAGAATATTTTTTAATACTTTAATAAATATAACTTTTTTAAAATATTTTCATCAATTTAAAGTATAATTTTTAATATTTTTTTGTATTTTTTTAAATGTGGATATCTTTAATATTTTGGATATATAAATATAATTTATATATGTTTTAATCCTTTTTCTAATATTTGTTTTTATAAATATAATATCACTTTTAATATTTTATAGATTTTATATTTATATATTTAGAAAAGTAATTGGATTAAATTTATTATCCCCTCATATATTATTATACATTATTAGCGCAATTTTAGTTTAATTAAAAATTAAAATATATAAATATATTTGTATTTATAGATTTTATAAATATATAAAGATATAAATAAATAAATATATATATATATATATATATAAAGATATAAATATATGTAAAGATATAAAATATAAAGATATAAATATATAAATATATAAAGATATAAATATATAAAGATATAAATATATATCTTTAATATTTTGTACATGTAAATATAATTTATATATATTTTCAAATCTTTTTCTAATATTTGTATACTATACTAATATATTATTTGTATATTATACTAATAGTATAATATACTATATTATAATATTATTTGTAAACAAAACTAATATCTTTATATATAAATATATAAAGATATAAAAATATAAAGATATAAATATATGTAAAAATATAAAGATATAAATATATAAAGATATAAATATATAAATATGTAAAGATATAAATATATATCTTTAATATTTTGTACATGTAAATATAATTTATATATATTTTTAAACCTTTTTCTAATATTATTTTTTAAAAATAAAATATTATTTTAAAATTTGATGTTTAAATATATAAATATATAAAGATATAAAGATATAAATAAATATATAAATATATAAATATGTAAAGATATAAATACATATCTTTAATATTTTGTACATGTAAATATAATTTATATATATTTTTAAACCTTTTTCTAATATTATTTTTTAAAAATAAAATATTATTTTAAAATTTGATGTTTAAATATATAAATATATAAAGATATAAAGATATAAATAAATATATAAATATATAAATATATAAATATGTAAATATATAAATATATAAATATGTAAATATATAAATATATAAATATGTAAATATATAAATATGTAAATATATAAATATGTAAATATATAAATATGTAAATATATAAATATGTAAATATATAAATATGTAAATATATAAATATGTAAATATATAAATATGTAAATATATAAATATGTAAATATATAAATATATAAATATATAAATATATAAATATATATAATATTTAAATATATTTGTATTTATAGATTTTATAAATATATAAAGATATAAATATATATATACAAATAATATTTCGTTTGGGATTATTTTTATTAAATATTTTCAGTGCACTCTTTCAAACTCGTTTTTTTAATTTTTTTAGTACACTCTTTCAAACTAATTTTGGAATTTAGGTTTTGTAGTTACACAAGTCAGAAATTTTTACAATTTTTTATGTATGGGGAATTTATCGAATGAAAAATTCCTATACACTTATTAAAGCTCTTGTTTTATTTTTTTAGTGGTTTTGAGTAATATTCTTACATTTTACAAATTTAGTTTTCGTAGTTACGCTAGTCTGAAATTTCTGTAATTTTTTTTTGTTGAGAATTTCTTTGATAAAAATATTCACTACACTCTTTCAAGCTCATTTTTTCTTTCTAGTTGTTTTGACTATTTTTTTTACACTTTCGGAAATTAGTTTTTGTAGTTACACTAGTAAGAAATTTTGACGGTAGCCTATCAAGCTCCTTTTTTTTATTTTTCTAATAGTGTCGAGTAATATTCTTACATTTTAAGAATTTAGTGTTCATTGTTACACCATTAAAAAATATCTACAATTTTTTTGTTGGGGAATCTTTTTAATAAAAAAATTCACTGCAGTCTTCCAAGCTCTTTTTTATTTCTGTAGAAGTTTGGAGTAATATTCTTACATTAAATCAATCATAGATTTCAATATGTTTTTTTGTTGGGAATTTTTTCAATGAAAAAAAAATTCGCACAACTCTTTCTAGTTAATTTTGATTTATTTTTCTTTTTTTTTACTAGCAATTTTAAATTTTAGGAATTTAGTATTCGCAGTTACACCAATAAGAAATTTCTACTAGTTTTTTTGTTAGTGAATAATTTTCTAAAAAATTTCTAGTGCACTATTCCAAACTCATTTTTTTTATTTTTCTAGTAGTTTTTAGTAATATTCTAACAATTTCGGAATTTAGTTTTTCTATTTACACCGATCAGAAATATTTACAATTTTTTGTCTTGGGGAATTTATTTAATAAAAAATTTTCTACACTTATTAAAACTCTTATTTCATTTTTCTAGTAGTTTCGAGTAATATTCTTACATTTTAGGAATTTAGTTTTCATAATTATACCAGTCAGAAATATCTACACTTGTTTTAGTTGGGAATTTTTTAATAAAAAAAAAATCATTGCACTCTTCCAAGTTCATGTTTGTTATTTGTATCTTGGTTTTGACAAATAATTTTACATTTTTTGAATTCAGTTTTCGTAGCTACACAACTCGAGTGTACTCTTTCAAACTCGTTTTTTTTCATTTTTCTAGTGCACTCTTTCAAACTAATTTTGGAATTTAGTTTTTGTAGTTACACAAGTACGAAATTTTTACAATTTTTAATGTTGGGGAATTTATCGAATAAAAAAATCCTATACACTTATTAAAGCTCTTGTTTCATTTTTTTAGTGGTTTTGAGTAATACTCTTATATTTTACAAATTTAGTTTTCGTAGTTACGCTAGTCTGAAATTTTTGCAATTTTTGTTGTTGCGAATTTCTTTGATAAAAATATTCACTACACTCTTTCAAGCTCAATTTTTCTTTCAAGTTGTTTTGACTAATTTTTTTACATTTTTGAAATTTAGATTTTATAGTTACACTAGTAAGAAATTTTGAAAGTAGTCTTTCAAGCTCGTTTTTTTTTCCTAATAGTTTCGAGTAATATTCTTACATTTAAAGAATTTAGTGTTCATTGTTACGCCAGTCAAAAGTTTCTACAATTTTTTTTGTTGGGGAAACTTTTTAATAAAAATTTCCAATGCAGTCTTCCAAGCTCTTTTTTATTTTTGTAGAAGTTTGGAGTAGTATTCTTACATTACACCAATCATAAATTTCAATAATTTTTTTGTTGGGAATTTTTTCAATAAAAAAAATTCGCAGCACTCTTTCAAGTTGATTTTGCTTTATATTTCTATTTTTTTACTAGTAATTTTACATTTGAGGAATTTAGTTTTCGCGGTTACATCAGTAAGAAATTTCTATTAGTTTTTTTGTTAAAGAATATTTTTCTTAAAAATTTCTAGCGCACTATTCCAAACTCGTTTTTAGTAGTTTTGAGTAATATTCTTACAATTTCGGAATTTAGTTTTTGTATTTACACCGATCGAAATATTTACAATTTTTTGTGTTGGGGAATTTATTTAATAAAAATTTCTCTACACTTATTAAAACTCTTATTTCATTTTTCTAGTAGTTTCGAGTAATATTCTTACATTTTAGGAATTTAGTTTTCATAATTACACCAGTCGAAATATCTACACTTGTTTTTGTTGGGAATATTTTAATAAAAAAAATCATTGCACTCTTCCACGTTCATTTTTGTTATTTGTATCTTGGTTTTGACAAATAATTTTATATTTTTGGAATTCAGTTTTCGTAGCTACAGAAGTCAGAAATTTCGACAAGTTTTTTCATTCGGGAATATTTTTAGTAAATATTTTCAGTGTACTCTTTCAAACTCGTTTTTTTAATTTTACTAGTGCACTCTTTCAAACTAATTTTGGAATTTAGGTTTTGTAGTTACACAAGTCAGAAATTTTTACAATTTTTTATGTTGGGGAATTTATCGAATTAAAAAATCCTATACACTTATTAAAGCTCTTGTTTCATTTTTTTAGTGGTTTTGAGTAATATTCTTACATTTTACAAATTTAGTTTTCATAGTTACGCCAGTCTGAAATTTCTGCATTTTTTTTGTTTGGAATTTCTTTGATAAAAATATTCACTACACTCTTTCAAGCTCATTTTTTCTTTCTAGTTGTTTTGACTAATTTTTTTACACTTTCGGAATTTAGTTTTTGTAGTTACACGAGTAAGAAATTTCGACAGTAGTCTTTCAAGCTCGTTTTTTTTTTTTCAAATGGTTTCGAGTAATATTCTTACATTTTAGGAATTTAGTTTTCATTGTTACACCAGTCAAAAATATCTACAATTTTTTTTTTGGAATCTTTTTAATAAAAATTTCCACTGCAGTCTTCCAAATTCTTTTTTATTTTTGTAGAAGTTTGGAGTAATATTATTACATTACACCAATCAGAAGTTTCAATAATTTTTTTTGTTGGGAATTTTTTCAAGGAAAAAAAATTTCGCTAGACTCTTTCAAGTTAATTTTGCTTTATTTTTCTTTTTTTTACTAGTAATTTTATATTTTAGTAATTTAGTTTTCGCAGTTACACCACTAAGAAATTTTGTTAGGGAATATTTTTCTTAAAAATTTCTAGCGCACTATTCCAAACTCGTTTTTAGTAGTTTTTAGTAATATTCTTACAAGTTTTGGAATTTAGTTTTTGTATTTACACCGATCAGAAATATTTACAATTTTTTGTGTTGGGGAATTTATTTAATAAAATTTTCTCTACACTTATTAAAGCTCTTGTTTCATTTTTCTAGTAGTTTCGAATAATATTCTTATATTTTAGGAATTTAGTTTTCATAATTACACCGATCAGAAATATCTACAATTGTTTTTGTTGGGAATTTTTTAATTAAAAAAAAATCATTGCACTCTTCCAAGTTCATTTTTGTTATTTGTATCTAGGTTTTGACAAATAATTTTACATTTTAGGAAGTTTTCGTAGTTACACAAGTCAAAAATTTTGACAAGTTTTTCGTTCGGGAATATTTTTAATAAATATTTTTAGTGTACTCTTTCAAACTCGTTTTTTTAATTTTTCTAGTGCACTCTTTCAAACTAATTTTGGGGTTTAGGTTTTGTAGTTACACAAGTCATAAATTTTTACAATTTTTTATGTTGGGGAATTTATCGAATTAAATATTTCTATACACTTATTAAAGCTCTTGTTTCACTTTTTTAGTGGTTTTGAGTAATATTCTTACATTTTACAAATTTAGTTTTCGTAGTTACGCCAGATATGAAATTTCTGCAATTTCTTTTTAGCGAATTTCTTTTATAAAAATATTCACAACACTCTTTCAACCTCATTTTTCTTTCTAGTTGTTTTGACTAATTTTTTACACTTTCAGAATTTAGTTTTTGTAGTAACACCAGTAAGAAATTTCGACGGTAGTCTTTTAAGCACTTTTTTTTTATTTTTGCTAATAGTTTCGAGTAATATTCTTACATTTTAGGAATTTAATTTTTATTGTTACACGAGTCAAAAATTTCCAATGCAGTCTTCCAAGCTCTTTTTTCTTTTTGTAATATTTTGGAGTAATATTCTTACTTTACACCACCGAAATTTCAATAATTTTTTTTGTTGGGAATTTTTTCTACAAAAAAATTCACTACACTCTTTCAAGTTAATTTTGCTTTATTTTTCTATTTTTTTTATTAGTAATTTTACATTTTAGGAATTTAGTTTTCGTAGGTACACAGGTAAGAAATTTCTTATAGTTTTTTTGTTAGGGAATATTTTTCATAAAAATTTCTTGTGCGTTATTCCAAACTTGTTTTTTTAAGTTTTTAGTAATATTCTTACAATTTAGGAATTTAGTTTTTGTATTTACACCGGTCAGAATTTTTTACAATTTTTTATGTTGGGGAATTTATCGAATTAAAAAATTTCTATGCACTTATTAAAGCTCTTGTTTTATTTTTTTAGTGGTTTTCAGTAATATTCTTACATTTTAAAAATTTAGTTTTCGTAGTTACACCAATATGAAATTTCAGCAAATTTTTTTCGTTGGGATTTTCTTTGATAAAAATATTCACTATACTCTTTCAAGCTCATTTTTTATTTCTAATTGTTTTGACTACTTTTTTAACACATTCAGAATTTAATTTTTGTAGTTACACGAATAAGAAATTTCGACGATATTCTTTCAAACTCGTTTTTTTTTTCCTAATAGTTTCGGGTAATATTCTTACATTTTAGGAATTTAATGTTCATTATTACACCAGTCAAAAATTTCTACAATTTTTTTGTTGGAAAATATTTTTAATAAGAATTTCCAATGCAGTCTTCCAAACTCTTTTTTATTTTTGTAGAAGTTTGGAGTAATATTCTTACATTACGCCAATCGAAATTTCAATAATTTTTTTTGTTGGGAATTTTTTTAATGTAAAAAAAATTCACTGTACTCTTTCAAGTTAATTTTGTTTTATTTTTATAATTTTTTTACTAGTAATTTTACATTTTAGGAATTTATTTTTCGCAGTTACGCCAAGTAAGAAATTTCTATTAGTTTTTTTGTTAGGGAATATTTTTCCTAAAAATTTCTAGGGCACTATTCCAAATTCGTTTTTTTAAGTTTATAGTAATATTCTTACAATTTTGGAATTTAGTTTTTGTATTTACACCAGTCAGAAATTTTTACAATTTTTTGTGTTGAGAAATTTATTTAATAAAAATTTCTCTACACTTATTAAAGCTCTTGTTTCATTTTTCTAGTAGTTTCGAGTAATAAGCTTACATTTTAGGAATTTAGTTTTCATAATTACACCAGTCAGAAATATCTACAATTGTTTTTGTTGACAATTTCTTAATAAAAAAAAATCATTGAACTCTTCCAAGTTCATTTTTGTTATTTGTATCTTGGTTTTGAAAAATAATTTTACATTTTAGGAATTTAGTTTTCGTAGCTACACAAGTCTGAAATTTCGACAAATTTTTTCGTTCGGGAATATTTTTATTAAATATTTTTAGTGCACTCTTTAAAACTCATTTTTTTAGTTTTTCTAGTGCATTCTTTCAAACTTATTTTGGAATTAGGTTTTGTAGTTACACAAGTCAGAAATTTTTAAAATTTTTTTATGTTGGGGAATTTATCGTATTAAAAATTTCTATATACTTATTAAAGCTCTTGTTTCCTTTTTTTAGTGGTTTTGAGTAATATTCTTACATTTTAGAAATTTAGTTTTTGTAGTTACACCAGTCTGAAATTTCAGCGATTTTTTTTGTTGGGATTTTTTTTGATAAAAATATTCACTACACTCTTTTAAGCTCATTTTTTCTTTCTAGTTATTTTGACTAATTTTTTTACACTTTCGGAATTTAGTTTTTGCAGTTACACAAGTAAGAAATTTCGACGGAAGTCTTTCAATCTTGTTTTTTTTTTATTTTATTAATAGTTTTGAGTAATATTCTTACATTTTAGGAATTTAGTGTTCATTGTTACACTAGTCAAAAATTTCTACAATTTTTTTTGTTGGGAAATATTTTTATTAAAAAATTTCAATGCAGTCTTCCAAGCTTTTTTTTTACTTTTGTAGAATTTTGAAGTAATATTCTTACATTAGACCAACCAGAATTTTCAATAATTTTTTTTGTTGGTAAATTTTTCTATAAAAAAAAATTCACTGCATTCTTTCAAGTTAATTTTGCTTTATTTTTCTATTTTTTTTACTAGTAATTTTACATTTTAGGAATTTAGTTTTCGCAGGTACACCGGTAAGAAATTTCTTCTACTTTTTTGTTAGGGAATATTTTTCTTAAAAATTTCTAGTGCACTATTCCAAACTTGTTTTTTTTAAGTTTTTAGTAATATTCTTTCAATTTAGGAATTTAGTTTTTGTATTTACACCGGTCAGAAATTTTTACAATTTTTTATGTTGGAGAATTTATCGAATTAAAAATTCTTATACACTTATTAAAGCTCTTGTTTCATTTTTCTAGTAGTTTCAAGTAATATGCTTATATTTTAGGAATTTAGTTTTCATAATTACACCAGTCAGAAATATCTACAATTGTTTTTGTTAGGAATTTTTTAATAAAAAAATCATTGAACTCTTCGAAGTTCATTTTTCTTTTTGTATCTTGGTTTTGAAAAATAATTTAACATTTTAGTAATTTAGTTTTCGTAGCTACATAAATTAGAAATTTCAACAAGTTTTTTCGTTCGGGCATATTTTTATTAAATATTTTTAGTGCACTCTATAAAACTCATTTTTTTAATTTTTCTAGTGCACTCTTTCAAACTAATTTTAGAATTTAGGTTTTGTAGTTACACAAGTCAGAAATTTTTACAATTTTTATATTGGGGAATTTATCGAATTAAAAATTCCTATACACTTATTAAAGCTCTTGTTACTTTTTTTAGTGGTTTTGAGTAATATTCTTACATTTTAGAAATTTAGTTTTCATAGTTACACCACTTTAAAATTTCAGCAATTTTTTTGTTAGGATTTTCTTTGATAAAAATATTCACTACACTCTTTCAAGCTCATTTTTTCTCTCTAGTTGTTTTCACTAATTTTTTTACACTTTCAGAATTTAGTTTTTGTAGTTACATGAGTAAGAAATTTTGATGGTAGTCTCTCAAGCTCATTTTTTTATCTTCCTAATAGTTTTGAGTAATATTCTTACATTTTAGGAATTTAATGTTCATTGTTACACCAGTCAAAAATTTCTACAATTTTTTTTGTTGGGGAATCTTTTAAAAAAAAATTTCTAATGCAGTCTTTCAAGCTCTTTTTTATTTTTGTAGAAGTTTAGAGTAATATTCTTACATTACACCAATCAGAAATTTCAATAATTTTTTTTGTTGGGAAGTTTTTCAATGAAAAAAATTCACTGCACTCTTTCAAGTTAATTTTGTTTTATTTTTATATTTTTTTACTAGTAATTTTACATTTTAGGAATTTAGTTTTCGCAGTTACGCCAATAAGAAATTTCTATTAGTTTTTTTGTTAGGGAATATTTTTCTTAAAAATTTCTAGTGCACTATTCAAAATCGTTTTTAATTTTCTAGTAGTTTTTAGTAATATTCTTACAATTTTGGAATTTAGTTTTTGTATTTACACCGAGTCAGAAATTTTTATAATTTTTTGTGTTGGGGAATTTATTTAATAAAAATTTCTCTACACTTATTAAAACTCTTGTTTCATTTTTCTAGTAGTTTTGAGTAACATGCTTACATTTTAGGAATTCAGTTTTCATAATTACACCAGTCAAAAATATCTACATTTGTTTTTGTTGGGAATTTTTTAATAAAAAAAATCATTGCACTCTTCCAAGTTCATTTTTGTTATTTTTATCTTGGTTTTGACAAATAATTTTATATTTAAGGAATTTAGTTTTCGTAGTTGCAAAAGTCAGAAATTTCGACAATTTTTTTCGTTTGGGAATATTTTTATTAAAAAATTTTAGTGCACTCTTTCAAACTAATTTTGGAATTTAGGTTTTGTAGTTAAACAAGTCATAAATTTTGACATTTTTTTATGTTGGGGAATTTATCGAATTAAAAATTCCTATACACTTATTAAAGCTCTTGTTTCATTTTTTTTAGTAGTTTTGAGTAATATGCTTATATTTTAGAAATTTAGTTTTCGTAGTTACACCAGTCTGAAGTTTCGCCATTTTTTTGTTGGGAATTTCTTTGATAAAAATATTCACTACACTCTTTCAAGCTCATTTTTTCTTTCTAGTTGTTTTAACTAATTTGTTTACACTTTCGTAATTTAGTTTCTTTAGTTACACTATAAGAAATTTCGACGATAGTCTTTCAAGCTCGTTTTTTTTTCAAATATTATTTAGTATTATTCTTAAATTTTAGGAATTTAGTGTTCATGGTTACACCAGTCAAAAATTTCTACAATTTTGTTATTGGGAAATCTTTTTAATAAAAATTTCCAATGCAGTCTTCCAAGATCTGTTTTATTTTGGTAGAAGTTTGGAGTAATATTCTTACATTACACCAATCAGAAATTTCAATAAATTTTTTTGTTGGGAATTTTTTCAATGAAAAAAAGAACTAACTGCACACTTTCAAGTTAATTTTGTTTTATTTTTCGATTATTTTTACTAGTAATTTTACATTTTAGGAATTTAGTTTTCGCAGTTACACTAGTAAGAAATTTCTACTAGTTCTTTTGTTAGGGAATATTTTTCTTAAAAATTTGTAGTGCACTATTCCAAACTTCATTTTTATAATTTTTCTTCTAGTTTTTACTAATATTCTTACAATTTAGGAATTTAGTTTTTATATTTACACCAGTCATAAATTTGTACAATTTTTGTGTTGGGGAATTTATTTAATCAAAATTTCTCTACAATTATTAAAGCACTTGTTTCATTTTTCTAGTAGTTTCAACTAATATTCTTACATTGAGAATTTAGTTCTCATAATTACACCAGTTAGAAACATCTACAATTATTTTTGTTGAAATTGTTTTAATAAAAAAAATCATTGCACTCTTCCAAGTTCATTTTTGTTATTTTTATCTTGGTTTTGACAAATAATTTTACATTTAAGGAATTTAGTTTCCGTAGCTGCACAAGTCAGAAATTTTCACAAGTTTTTTTGTTCAGGAATATTTTTATTAAAAAAATTTAGTGCACTCTTTCAAACTCATTTTTTTATTCTTCTAGTGCACTCTTTCAAACTAATTTTGGACTTTAGGTTTTGTAGTTACACAAGTAAGAAATTTTGACAATTTTTTATGTTGGGGAATTTATCGAATTAAAAATTCATATACACTTGTTAAAGCTCTTATTTCCTTTTTTTTGTAGTTTTGAGAAATATGCTTACATTTTAGAAATTTAGTTTTCGTAGTTACACCAGTCTGAAATTTCTGCCATTTTTTTGTTGGGAATTTCTTTGATAAAAATATTCACTACACTCTTTCAAGCTCATTTTTTTCTTTCTAGTTATTTTAACTAATTTTTTTACACTTTTGGAATTTAATTTCTGTAGTTACACCAGTAACAAATTTTGACGGTAGTCTTTCATGCTCGTTTTTTTTTCCTAATAATTTCGAGAAATATTCTTAAATTTTAAGAATTTAGTCTTCATTGTTACACGAGTCAAAAATTTCTACAATTTTTTTGTTGGGATATCTTTTTAATAAAAATTTCCAATGCAGTCTTCCAAGCTCTTTTTTATTTTTGTAGAAGTTTGGAGTAATATTCTTATATTACACAAATTAGAAATTTCAATAATTTTTTTGTTAGGAGTTTTTTCAATGAAAAAAAAAACTCACTGCACTCTTTCAAGTTAATTTTGTTATATTTTTCTATTATTTTTACTAGTAATTTTACATTTTAGGAATTTAGTTTTCGCAGTTACACTAGTAAAAAATTTCTACTAGTTCTTTTGTTAGGGAATAATTTTCTTAAAAATTTCTAGTGCACTATTCCAAACTCGTTTTTTTATTTTTTCTAGTAGTTTTTAGTAATATTCTTACAATTTAGGAATTTAATTTTTATATTTACAACAATCAGAAATTTGTACAATTTTTTGTGTCGGGAAATTTATTTAATCAAAATTTCTCTACACTTATTAAAACTCTTGTTTCATTTTTCTAGTAGTTTCGAGTAATATTCTTACATTTTAGGAATTTAGTTCTCATAATTACACCAGTTAGAAAAATCTACAATTATTTTTGTTGGGAATTTTTTAATAAAAAAAATCATTGCACTCTTCCAAGTTCATTTATGTTATTTTTATCTTGGTTTTGACAAATAATTTTACATTTAAGGAATTTAGTTTTCGTAGCTGCACAAGTCGAAATTTCGACAAGTTTTTTCGTTCGGAAATATTTTTATTAAAAAAATTTTCTAGTGCACTTTTTCAAACTAATTTTGGAATTTAGGTATTGTAGTTACACAAGTCAGAAATTTTGACAATTTTTTATGTTGGGGAATTTATCGAATTAAAAATTCATATACACTTATTAAAGCTCTTGTTTCATTTTTTTAGTAGTTTTGAGTAATATGCTTATATTTTATAAATTTAGTTTTCGTAGTTACACTAGTCCGAAATTTCGCCATTTTTTTTGTTGGAAATTTCTGTAATAAAAATATTCACTACACTCTTTCAAGCTAATGTTTTCTTTCTAGTTGTTTTGACTAAATTTTTTACACTTTCGGAATTTAGTTTCTGTAGTTACACCAGTAAGAAATTTCGACGGTCATCTTTCAAGCTCGTTTTTTATTTTCCTAATAGTTTCGAGTAATATTCTTACAGTTTTAGGAATTTAGTGTTCATTGTCACACCAATCAAAAATTTCTACAATTTTTTCTTGGGAAATCTTTTTAATAAAAATTTTCAATGCAGTCTTCCAAGCTCTTTTTTATTTTGGTAGAAGTGTGGAGTAATATTTTTACATTACACCAATCGAAATTTCAATAATTTTTTTTGTTGGGAAGTTTTTCAATGAAAAAAAAACTCACTGCACTTTTTCAAGTTAATTTTGTTTTAATTTTCTATTATTGTTACTAGTAGTTTTACATTTTAGGAATTTAGTTTTTGCAGTTACACAAGTAAGAAATTTCTACTAGTTCTTTTGTTAGGGAATATTTTTCTTAACAATTTCTAGTGCACTATTCCAAACTCGTTTTTTTTTTCTATTAGTTTTTAGTAATATTCTTACAATTTAGGAATTTAGTTTTTGTATTTACACCGCTTAGAAATTTTTACAATTTTTTGTGTTGGGGAATTTATTTAATCAAAATTTCTCTACACTTATTAAAGCTCTTGTTTCATTTTTCTAGTAGTTTCAAGTAATATTCTTACATTTTAGGAATTTTGTTTTCGTAGTTACACCAGTCAGAAATATCTAAAATTGTTTTTGTTGGGAATTTTTTAATAAAAAAAATCATTAAACTCTTCCAAGTTCATTTTTGTTATTTTTATATTGGTTTTGACAAATAATTTTACATTTAAGGAATTTAGTTTTCGTAGCTGCACAAGTCAGAAATTTCGACAAGTTTTTTCGTTTGGGAATATTTTTATTAAAAAATTTTAGAGCACTCTTTCAATCTCGTTTTTTTTTCTAGTGCACTCTTTCAAACTAATTTTGGAATTTAGGTTTTATAGTTACACAATTCAGAAATTTTGACAATTTTTTATGTTGGGGAACTTATCGAATTAAAAATTCGTATACACTTATTAAAGCTCTTATTTCATTTTTTTAGTAGTTTTGAGTAATATGCTTACATTTTAGAAATTTAGTTTTCGTAGTTACACCAGTCTGAAGTTTCTGTCATTTTTTTTTGTTGGAATTTCTTTGATAAAAATATTCATTACACTCTTTCAAACTCATTTTTTCTTTCCTGTTGTTTTAACTAATATTTTTACACTTTCAGAATTTAGTTTGTGTTGTTACACCATTAAGAAATTTTGATGGTAGTCTTTCAAGCTCATTTTTTTTATTTTCCTAATAGTTTCGAGTAATATTCTTACATTTTAGGAATTTAATGTTCATTGTTACACCAGTAAAAAAATTTTACAATTTTTTTGTTGGGAAATCTTTTTAATAAAAATTTCCAATGCAGTCTTCCAAGCTCTTTTTTATTTTGGTAGAAGTTTGGAGTAATATTCTTACATTACACCAATCAAAAATTTCAATAATTTTTTTTGTTGGGAATTTTTTCAATGAAAAAAAAACTCACTACACTCTTTCAAGTTAATTTTGTTTTATTTTTCTATTATTTTTACTAGTAATTTTACATTTTAGGAATTTAGTTTTCGCGAGTTAGACCGAGTAAGAAATTTCTACTAGTTCTTTGTTAGGGAATATTTTTCTTAAAAATTCCTAGTGCACTATTCTAAACTCGTATTTTTTTAGTTTTTGTAGTAGTTTTGAGTAATATTATTATAATTTAGGAATTTATTTTTTATATTTACACCGGTCAGAAATTTTACAATTTTGTGTGTTGGGAAATTTATTTAATCAAAATTTCTCTACACTTATTAAAACTCTTGTTTCATTTTTTTCAGTAGTTTCGAGTAATATTCTTACATTTTAGAAATTTTGTTTTCATAATTACACCAGTCAGAAATATCTACAACTTTTTTTGTTGGGAATTTTTTAATAAAAAAAATCATTGCACTCTACCAAGTTCATTTTTGTTATTTTTATCTTGGTTTTGACAAATAATTGTACATTTGAGGAATTTAGTTTTCATAGCTACACAAGTCGAAATTTTGACAAGTTTTTTCGTTCGGGAATATTTTTATTAAATATTTTCAGTGCACTCTTTCAAACTTTTTTTTTTTAATTTTTCTACTGCACCCTTTCAAACTAAATTTGGAATTTAGGTTTTATAGTTACATAAGTCAAATTTTTTTACATATTTTTATGTTGTTGAATTTATCGAATTAAAAATTCCTATACACTTATTAAAGCTCTTGTTTCATTTTTTTAGTTGTTTTGAGTAATATTCTTACATTTAAGAAATTTAGTTTTCGTAGTTACACCAATTTGAAATTTCTGTAAATTTTTTTGTTGGGAATTCCTTTGATAAAAATATTCACTACACTCATTCAATCTCATTTTTTCTTTCTAGTTGTTTTGACTAATTTTTTTACACTTTTGAAATTTAGTTTCTGTAGTTACACCGGTAAGAAATTTCGATGGTAGTCTTTCAAGCTCATTTTTTTTATTTTCCTAATAGTTTCGAGTAATATTCTTACATTTTAAAAATTTAGTGTTCATTGTTACACCAGTCAAAAATTTCTACAATTTTTTTTTGTTGGGGAATTTTTTTATAAAAATTTCCAATGCAGTTTTCCAAACTCTTTTTTATTTTTGTAGAAGTTTGGAGTAATATGCTTACATTACACCAATCAAAAATTTCAATAATTTTTTTTGTTGGAAGTTTTTTCAATGAAAAAAAATTCACTGCACTCTTTCAAGTTAGTTTTGTTTTATTTTTTTTACTAGTAGTTTTACATTTTAGGAATTTAGTTTTCGCAGTTACACCAAGTAAGAAATTTCTACTAGTTTTTTTGTTAGGGAATATCTTTCTTAAAAATTTCTAGTGCACTATTCTAAACTCGCTTTTTTTTTTAATTTTTCTAGTAGTTTTTAGTAATATTCTTACAATTTAGGAATTCAGTTTTTGAATTTACACCAGTCAGAAATTTTTACAATTTTTTGTGTTTGAGAATTGATTTAATAAAAATTTATCTACACTTATTAAAGCTCTTGTTTCATTCTTCTAGTAGTTTCGAGTAATATTCTTACATTTTAGGCATTGTGTTTTCATAATTACACTAGTCAGAAATATCTACAATTGTTTTAGTTGGGAATTTTTTAATCAAAAAAATCATTGCACTTTTTCAAGTTCATTTTTGTTATTTTTATCTTGGTTTTGACAAATAGTTTTACATTTAAGGAATTTAGTTTTCATAGCTGCACAAGTGAGAAAGTTCGATAAGTTTTTTCGTTCGGGAATATTTTTATTAAAAATTTTCATTGCACTTTTTCAAACTCTTTTTTTTTTCTAGTGCACTCTTTCAAAATAATTTTGGAATTTAGGTTTTGTAGTTACACAAGTCAGAAATTTTTACAATTTTTTGTGTTGGGAAATTTATCAAATTAAAAATTCCTATACACTTATTAAAGCTCTTGTTTCTTTTTTTAGTAGATTTGAGTAATATGCTTACATTTTAGAAATTTAATTTTTCGTAATTACACCAGATCTGAAATTTTTGCAATTTTTTTTGTTGGGAATTTCTTTGATAAAAATATTTACTACACTCTTTCAAACTCATTTTTTCTTTCTAGTTGTTTTGACTATTTTTTTTACACTTTCGGAATTTAGTTTCTGTAGTTACACCAGCAAGAAATTTCGACGGTAGTCTTTCAAACTCGTTTTTTTTTTTTCCTAATAGTTTCGAGTAATATTCTTACATTTTATTAATTTAGTGTTCATTGTTATAGTAGTAAAAAATTTCTACAATTTATTTTGTTGGATAATTTTTTATGATTTTTTTATAAAAAATATTATTATTAATAAACTTATTAATGGTTGGGTGAAAGGTGATTAACAATTATAGGTAATTTTTGTCATGTTCTTCTAATAATCGTATCATATTATTAAGAATGAATCACAATGTCTATATTATGAATATGATATCGACCGGGGTAGTGACATACACATGGTGTTGATGAAACATGTCGGGTGCAGAGGTTTAGTCTGATACGTAATCTCAATGATTTATATATTATAGGTTTTTATATCTTTCAATTATAATCTATCGCTTAATTAATTCTAAAGCCGTCTTATATACCCCATAAGAGAATATAATTAATTAATCTTAAGACATCAAGCTAAATAAATATAATAACCAAAATTAATAATATAAGAATTATTACAACTTTTTTCTTTTCTTTGACCATAGTCTTAACATGACACAACATTGTTTTTGCAAAATAATCACAGGGAACCATATTTTGACATCCATAAATCACTTCATCTCATTCTTTTTCTATCAATTATAACAAAAATATTATTATTTTTAAGTTTTATTTATATGTTTGTGAAAAGAAGATCTTAAAGTATCTTTTCCATTATTATTATAATAAACAAGTTGGGCGATATCAATCAACAACACTTTATACGAGTATTATGTCAAAGAAGACCAAACTTTGTTTTACTGAATCTTGAAATAAGAAGAGGTTCATCTTTAAATATATTCTTGATACTTAAATTGATATCAAAATAAATAAAATTTCAATCAGAGATTTATAAAAGATATAATGATATATAAGTCTCTTATAAATATATTATATATTTTAATATTAATAATTACTCTCTAAATATAATATTATATATAATTGAATAATAAAATATTAATGATATTATTATCATAATATATATTTAAATGAATTAATTAAAAAAATATTTTCATTATACTTAATAAATATACAAATTCTAATAATTTTCTTATTTTTTTTATTATACTAAAAAAACGCTTATTATTTACTGGTAACATCCGTAGGTAATGTCATTTTACTTACAGATTTCTTTTCGTAAAAAATTCGTAGATAATGCACTAATCTAAACAAAATATTTTTATTTACTGTAATTCCTTTGTAATATGATATCGACCGGGTAGTGACATACACATGGTGTTGATGAAACATGTCGGGTGCAGAGGTTTAGTCTGATACGTAATCTCAATGATTTATATATTATAGGTTTTTATATCTTTCAATTATAATCTATCACTTAATTAATTCTAAAGCCGTCTTATATACCCCATAAGAGAATATAATTAATTAATCTTAAGACATCAAGCTAAATAAATATAATAACCAAAATTAATAATATAAGAATTATTACAACTTTTTTCTTTTCTTTGACCATAGTCTTAACATGACACAACATTGTTTTTGCAAAATAATCACAGGGAACCATATTTTGACATCCATAAATCACTTCATCTCATTCTTTTTCTATCAATTATAACAAAATATTATTATTTTTAAGTTTTATTTATATGTTTGTGAAAAGAAGATCTTAAAGTATCTTTTCCATTATTATTATAATAAACAAGTTGGGCGATATCAATCAACAGCACTTTATACGAGTATTATGTCAAAGAAGACCACACTTTTTTTTACTGAATCTTGAAATAAGAAGAGGTTCATCTTTAAATATATTCTTGATACTTAAATTGGTATCAAAATAAATAAAATCTCAATCAGAGATTTATAAAAGATATAATGATATATAAGTCTCTTATAAATATATTATATATTTTAATATTAATAATTACTCTCTAAATATAATATTATATATAATTGAATAATAAAATATTAATGATATTATTATCATAATATATATTTAAATGAATTAATTAAAAAAATATTTTCATTATACTTAATAAATATACAAATTCTAATAATTTTCTTATTTTTTTTATTACACTACAAAAAAAACGCTTATTATCTACGGGTAAAATCAGTAGGTAATGTCACATTACCTACGGATTTCTTTCCGTAAAAAATCCGTAGGTAATGCACTCACCTAAACAAAATATTTTTATTTATTACAATCCCTTTTGAAACTTTGAATTATTATTAAATTAAGGAAATTGTCATTGGTAGGATTCAAACCCAATACCTCGAGTTGGAGGGCGATAGTCCAACCACTAAGCTATTAGAATATTTTGATAATAATTTACAAATAAATTATATTTATATTTATCCGTGTAAATATATAAATATAAAATATATTTATATTTTGATATATTTATATTTATATTTATATATTTAAGTATTTATATATTTATGTATTTATGTATTTATATATTTATGTATTTATATATTTATATTTATATTTATATATTTACACGAATAAATATAAGTATAATTTATTTGTAAATTATTATTAGAATATCCTAATAGTTTAGTGGTTGGAGTATTAGTTTTCAACTTTAAGGTATTGGGTTCGATTCTTGCTAGTGATAATTTCGTAGGTAATTCCTCACGGAATTACCCACAAATGACATTACCTACGGATAATATCCGTAGGTAATGTACAATTTACCTACAAATTTTTATTCATGGGTAATATCCGTAGATAATGTAAAATTTACCTACGAATTTTTTACTTACGGATTTTTATCCGTGGGTAATATTTTGTAGATAATAGGCTTTTCTTTTGTAATGTAAAATTTACCTACGAATTTTTTACTTACGGATTTTTATCCGTGGGTAATATTTTGTAAATAATAGACTTTTTTTTTGTAATGTAAAATTTACCTACGAATTTTTTACTTACGGATTTTTATCCGTGGATAATATTTTGTAGATAATAGGCTTTTCTTTTGTAGTGTTAATCCTTATTTATTGATCTAAAAAAACAGACAAGTGTTTGAAAAATAAGAAACAATATTGAGGCTGTAGTTTTTTTATTCCCATGTACACACTAAAGTTTAGAATTTTCATATATGTTTTTTTTTTCTACCCTCTATGAGGAGCAACTTTAAATTACTTAAAAAAATAGAAAAATATTTGTTCTTTTAAAATAAACTTATCTAAATATATCAAAAATCATATAAATTCGTTATTTATAAGTTTTTGTCCATTTTATAAATTCATTACTCAATTTGTTTATTAAATAGACCCATTAATTATGCAACTGTTAGTTAATCAATTATATGATTATTTTATACGAATAAAAGTAATTTGTCTTTACTAAATGTTATTTAAAAAAGGGGGAATCAGAATTTGATTCCTGTTAGTGCCTAAACGATACCATTGATTAAAAGGCATGCATACTATAGAAAAAAAAAAAAAAAAAAGTGGACCAAAATTAATCTAAAAAAAAAAGCCAACAGGTAATTTACATAACGATAATTATGAAATTCTTTTTTTTTTAAGTTTTTAGATACTATTTATAACTTAATGGAGAAACATTGCCAAAAGGGACATTACACTCTGGGTGACAAGAGTACTAAAATATTAAACCAATTTACAACGAAATATTTAAACTCTAAAAAAAAAAATGCTCAAAGAGGCACTTTTAGTCAACTACTTAATAAATTTAAACGATAGATTATTTAAGAAAAAAATATATAAATTACAATTTATTAAATTAATTCCTATTATATTTCAATTTTTATTCTTGAAGAAAATTAATATGATTTTATTTTTATGTATTAAAAATAAAAAATATAAATATAAAGGAGCATAAATAAACTTCAATTATATTTTTTAAAAACTATATAATTAAAATGTAACTACAAAATATTATATATATATATATATATATATATATATATATATATATATATATATATGAAAATAGAAAGCCAGAAAAACCAGGTTCAGAATTAATTCTGAACTGGAAAAAATTTCCTTGCTACTAAATTCTAGGGTAAAATACAGAATCGTGTGGAAATTGGAATTTTGGTCTTTCATATGTCTCACATATTGCCTTCATTATTGCTACAGTTTTGTCTTGTTTATTTTGAGAGAAATCGTGTTTCCCAACTTTGAAAGTAAATTTCACAGTATATAAATCTTTTTCATAATAAATAAAAATAAAAATATAGTTTATTAATTCAATTTTAAACATATAGTGAAATTGAAAATTATATTACAATACTTAATTTAAAGAAAATATTATCCAACACGTAGCAAAAAGAATTTGAAACAAATAATATTACAAAATTTTATCTCCTAAGATAATTAATTTTATTATTTGAATTATACGTATGCTATGATCTACATTACATAAGAAAAACTTACTTTTATAAATTTTTCTGCTTTATATATATGTATATATGTCAGTTTCCTTATATGTTTGGTCAAGCATGTGTTATTCGTGGGTTGTGGATGGTGTCTTCTTGCAATGCATCCATGTTTCCCATCACTCTTCAACGAATCTAAACCTAATTTCTCTTACATTTTATTTCTCAAGTTTTTTTTTTTATTTTTTATTTTTTTAACTTAACACATGATTGGTGTAAATATTCTATATTATTACTGAATCACATATCTCAAAGATTGCTTCATGGTTCACTAGAGATAACTTTGGGGTCATTTTAGCTTTACTATTTCAATGATCTTTCTAGGTTAAGTTACTCACCACATGTTTTAAGTGGCTTATCAGGAATAAAAATAATAACTGTAAGCTATGTATTTGAAATAAAAATTATGTTTTAGGTTTTCAATAAATAGTTAAATTTGAGATAGAAAAATAGTTTTAGCTTTTAATAAAATCTTTTAACAAATTGCAACGATAGGATGATAGTAGTTAGACAGAATTTATTTCATTAATAGTGGAATAATTTGTAAAATGCACATCAAAAAGATAAAAGAGTTTAAAATAAATACACAGGTAATTTAAATTTTAAAAAAGTTATATATATTTTTAATTAATAATAACATTACATTTTAATAATTTATAGATGAGTATACCTATTAGAAATATAGAGATTTCTAAGTCAATTTTATAAATTGAGTTGATAAGATAAAATTATTTGTTCAATTATATATTATAAATATAAATTAGTGCCATTTTTAATTGATATAAGATGTCTTTTCGTGTAATTCAGGTTGGTTTTTATTTAGTCGTATAATTTAGTAAATATTATTTTTGTATGAAAAGTGAAAACATAAATTTGATTCATACAATTAATTATCTATAAATAGTAGTAATAAAAAAATGTTGTTACTATATAAAAGATTAAGATGAATTATCATTTGAATCTTAATTATTTGCAATAAAATTGAACGACCAATACTGTTAAAATCTTTCCTTTTTCAAATAAACACCACCCACGTAGAGTTGAGTGGAATACCCCCACATATAGCAAGTTGGTAAAGTTGGGGTTTGTAGGTTTGAAAACAGAACACATGATTGATTGGAAGTCATAATCAATGTTATAGAAATTATGGAATGAATATAGTATATTTCTTTTTCTCAAATTACTTAATGTGAGAAATCTACCCTTAAATTACTCTATTTGAGAAATATACCCTCAAGGTTCTCCTGGTGAAATGAGCTGCATATTAAGCATGAACATAATACTCCATAATTGATCAAACATGTCATCTTCCTACTTCCAATTTATAAAGGACTCTAATTTGACACGCAACTATTACCCATCTTAGCAATCTTTATAAACAGGAACCTGATCAACCAAGAGGAAGAGTGACCACGGTTTAGCAATAATTCCTATATTCCAAGTTATCAAAACCTACCACTTTCTTCGTTTGAATACCCTTTTCAATTCCCAGCTCCTATGGGTTACGCCCCCGTTAATTTATGCCTGCACCTTCAATGTTTTCTCATTTCCTTGTTTGTCATGATTTGTGGATTTACTGTCATCAAAGCCTTGAGATATCACTTAATTCAGAGGCCTAAACTACCTCCAGGTCCAAAACCGTGGCCTATAGTTGGTAACCTTCCTGAAATGCTTGCAAACAGACCTGTATTTCGGTGGATACACAATCTCATGCAAGAAATGAACACTGAAATTGCATGTATTCGCCTAGGAAAAGTCCACGTAATCCCAGTGTCATGTCCCACCCTTGCTTGTGAGTTTTTGAGGAAGCATGATGCTGAGTTTGCATCAAGACCACTAACCATGGCCACTGATATCATATCTAGTGGTTATGTGACCATAGCTATTGTACCCTTTGGGGAACAATGGAAGAAAATGAGGAGAATCATTGTCAACGACTTGTTCTCCCCCCTCAGGCACCGGTGGTTTGAAGACAAAAGGAACGAAGAAGCAGATAACATCATGGTTTATGTCTACAACAAATGCAACAATGTGAAGGATGGGGGCCTTGTGACTGTGAGAGATGTTTCACAACACTATTGTTGCAATGTGACGAGGAAATTGATTTTTAATACAAGGTACTTTGGAAAGGGTAGTGCGGATGGAGGTCCTGGGTTAGAGGAAGTGGAACAAGTGAATACTATTTTCACATTGCTTAGTCACGTTTATGACTTCTCTGCTTCTGATTATGTCCCGTGGTTGAGGGTTCTTGATTTGGATGGCCACAAGAGCAAGGTGAAGAAAGGTATGAGGACCATGGAGAAGTATCATGATCCAATGGTTGAAGAGAGAATGAAGAAATGGAATGATGGATCAAAGAGCGTTGAAGAGGACTTGCTGGATGTTCTGATCTCACTCAAAGATGCAAATGATAATCCAACATTGACAATGAAGGAAATCAAGGCGCTAACTATAGTAATACATCACTTCTTTTTCCTTTTCTTAGTTTTTCCTTGCATGGTTGCATTTTATAATATATATATATATATATATATATATATATATATATATATATATATATATATATATATATATATATATATATATATACATATATGTACATGTACAAACAAGTATCTAAATAAAATACTCTGTATATTATCACTTGATGTGTTTGCAATGAGTGATGCATGGTCAATTTATAGGCCCTTTGGATATGGCCTCTCAACTACATGCATTTAATACAACTACTACCTTTCAACTACATACATTGAATACAACAACTATCTCTCAACTACTACCTCTATAACCACTACCTCTCAACTACATGCATTTAATGTTTATCTAACAAAATCCCCCCATAAACTTAAATGTTTTTTTTTGTCCTTCATTCCAAGCATCTTCTTGTTGTTCTCGAACAGAGTGGTTGACAGTGGCTTCGTGAACATATCTGCAACTTGTGTTCGGGTTTCGACGTGCTCTAACTCCACATTTCCTTCTTTCACTTGTTCTCGGATGAAGTGAAACCGAACATCAATATGTTTGCTTCTCTCATGATTGACCGGATTCTTTGCCAATTCAATGGCCGACTTGTTATCAACTCGAATCACAGTCTCTCTTTCTTGCTTCAACTCCAGCTTGCTTAGAAGGTTTCTAAGCCAAACTGCATGACAGACACTCCAGGATGCTGCAACGTACTCGGCTTCACAAGTTGACAACGTTACAATGGGCTACTTTTTTTAAAGCCAGGTGAATGTTGTGTTTCCCATGAAGAATACATATCCAGACGTGCTTTTTCGGTCATCAACATCTCCACACCAGTCACTATCCGAGTAGCCTACTAGTCGATAATCATCCGTCCTAGTATACATTAGGCCAAGTGACACTGTTCCTCTCACATACCTTAGAATTCTCTTTAGTGCCTTCCAATTATACCTTGGCTCCTCCATATATCGACTTGCTATTCCAACACTTAGCATTAAATCTGGTCTGGTATTTGTAAGATACCTAAGACTTCCAATCAGACTTCGGTATTTGCTCGCATCAACTCGGTCTCCATCTGCATACTTAGAAAGTTTTGTACCAGGTTCCATAGGGGTGGAAACCGGGTTGCAACTTGTCATCTTAAATTTCTTCAAGATCTCCTCAGCATACCTTTCCTGTGACACAAAGATGTCATCCTTTCCCTGAACAACTTCTAAGCCAAGAAAATACTTCATAAGACCCAAGTCAGTCATCTCAAACTCCTTCTTCATCACTTCTTTAAACTCTTCAATTAGCTCGGCATTATTCCCCATGAAGATAAGATCATCAACATATAGGCCAACAACATATAAGTCTTCTGAATCTGCCAAGAGACATACAACATGCACTTCGTCAGTGGAGTTGTATATATCTTGTAAACTTCGCGCTCTGAGCTGTAGAGGTTCATCTTCTTCATCAGAAGTCTCATGATCTCTCACAGTATGTGGTGTATCAACTTCCGAGCTTCTACTTCCTATGGACTCCTTCTCTGGGTTGTTCCAACTCCACTCGCTTTCTTCATCAATTTGAACATCTCGGCTCATGATGACCTTCTTAGTTATTGGGTTAAACAACCTGTACGCCTTGGTTTTTTCATCATACCCAATAAACACGTACTTTTTGCTTCTATCTTCGAGCTTGGTCCTCTGTTGAGCTGGAACATGACCATAAGCTATGCTACCGAACACTTTAAGGTGAGACACACTCGGTTTTCTTCTACTCCAAACTTCTTGTGGTGTCTTCTCGTTCAGCTTAGCATGTGGACATCTATTTTGCACATAGATGGCACATTGCACTGCTTCTGCCCAGAACTCCTTTGGCACGTTTTTGCTTCTCAACATTGTTCGAACCATGTCAAGAATGGTTCGATTCTTCCTCTCGGCAACTTCGTTTTGTTGGGGTGAGTATGATGCTGTCAGAAATCTCCTTATCCCTTGCTCCTCGCAATACTTCATGAGTTCGGATGAAATGAACTCACCTCCTCGATCAGACCTAACAGATTTGATAGGCATGTCAGTCTCTTTCTCAACCATTGCTTTAAATCTCTTGAACACCTCAAACACCTCGGATTTCTCCTTCAAAAAATATACCCAGGTTTTTCTTGAAAAATCATCTATAAAAGAAATGAAATACCTTTTCCCACTGAAGGACTCAGGGGTAATCGGTCCACAAATATTTGTGTGAATCAATCCGAGTTGTTCCTTTGCACGGTACTCGGCCGTCCTCAGAAATGAGGTCCTCAGATGCTTCCCGAGCACACACTCTTCACATAATTTCTTTTCAAATTTCATAGACGGGAGTCCTCGCACCATCTCTTTCTTTACCAACTCGGTCAGTCCGCCAAAATGCAAGTGGCCAAATTGAAAGTGTCACATCATTGCTTCATCCTTTACGTCAAGTTTCAAACACCTCTCTTGGACTATCTTCAAGTCCAACTTGTACATTCTGTTCTTCTTCATTTCTACTCGGGCAATCAAACGATCCGACTTGTCCTTCAGGTATAGTACTCGGTCTTTCATCAGAATCGAGTAGCCTTTCTCCATCAGCTGACCCATACTCAATATGTTGCTTTTGAGATCGGGTACATAGTACACGTCTCTGATTTCTCCAATTCGGCTATTCTTCTACAGGTACCAGATTGTACCTCTGCCTTTTACTGCCACCTTTGATGCATCTCCAAATGACACGTGTCCGACCTCAACTTTAGTGAGCTCCTTAAAAAGGTTTTCGTCCCCGCACATGTGGTTACTTGCTCCTGTATCAAGATACCAAACCGAGTTGTCAGAACAGCTCGGACTTAGCTCGACATCCAAACTTCTTGACATCATCAATATTCTTTCTTCCTCAGTGTCCTCAGAGAGAAGGTTTGTCTCCTTCTTCCTCTCAGATCGGCAGTCCTTCGCGAAATGCCCAACCTTCCCACAATTATAACATTTGATACCTGAATAACAGTCCTTAGCAAAATGACCGTACTTCCCACATTTGAAGCACTCAACTCCGGAATTGCTTGACTGACCACCTCGGCCTCTACCGTCATGACCTCTACCTTGTCTTCGGCCACGCCAGTTTTGTTGACTGACTGGCTCCTTGCCTCTTTCATATTCTCCTCTACCTCTACCACCTCGGCCTTGAGTGTTCTGAGCATAAGGAACCTTCTTCTCCTTTAAGGTTGTCTTTGCTTGGAGTGCTTGATCAAGGGAATCCTCTTTCTTCTTCCTTCTTCGCTGCTCATGCGCTTCAAGCGACCCGGCAAGCTCTTCCACCGAGAGCATCGACAAGTCCTTGGACTCTTCTATTGCACAAATGATATTCTCAAAACACTACTACAAAATATGCTTTCAACGTCGTCATTTAACGTCGGTTAAAGCTGAGCCGACGTTAAATGCACTTTCAACGTCGGTTGATTAAAAAATGATGTAGAAAGTACATTCAACGTCGGTTCTAGATGAACCGACGTTGAAAGTTGACACATTCAACGTCGGTTCCCTGATGAATCGACGTTGAATGTGTTTTCACCAAAAATTCTTTTAAGTTAGAGAATTGCCACTAGTAGGGTTCGAACCCAGTACTTTAAAGTTGAAAGTTAATACTCCAACCACTAAACTACTATAATTTTCTCGATAATAACTTACAAATTAATTATATTTATATACAAATAAATATATATTTCGTATAAATATATATTTATTTATATTTTCTGGAAAGTGTTTTTATTTTTTTTCAGCCAAAAATTCACTTAAGTTAGAGAATTGTCACTGACAGTGATTCGAACCTAGTATTTTAGAATTGAAAGCTAATACTTCAACCACTAAACTACTGTAATTTTCCGATAATAACTTACGGATAAATTATATTTATATACAAATAAATATATATCCGTGTAAATATATATTTATTTATATATATTTTCTCGGAAAGTGTTTTTATTTTTTTCAGTAAAAAATTCACTTAAGTTAGAGAATTGTCAATCGATAGGATTCGAATATAGTATTTTAGAGTTGAAAATTAATACTCCAACCACTAAACTACTATAATTTTTTGATAATAATTTACAAATAAATTATATTTATATACAAATAAATATATATCCGTGTAAATATATAAATATAAATATATTTATATATTTTTATGTTGGATGTGAGGGCGCGATCGAGGGTGAAAGTGAGATTGACTCTCGTTTGAGTGAAAATACGTTAAAGCTCACGTAAATTCACTCGTTCAAGCCTAGCTTGAGCGAAAATTGGTATTTTTCGCTTGAGCGAATGTGTCACTTGAGCGAATGATGCGTTTTTCAAATTTATTTTATATCATTATATAAATAAATAAATATTATATTCTGTCATTAAATTACAAACCCATATATAGAGACTCGCTCACAAATTTGACATTAAATTTTGAAAACCCACTCGACACACACTTTCACCTTCGAGCGTGCCCTCACATCCAATATATAAATATATAATTATATAAATATATCAAAATATATAAATATATTTGTATTTATATATTTACACGGATATATATTTATTTGTATATAAATATAATTTATTTGTAACTTACTATCAAAAAATTCGAGTAGTTTAGTGGTTGGAGTATCGACCTCCAACACTAAGGTACTGGGTTCGAATCCTGTCGATGACAAAAAAATAACTTGGTAATGCTTTAAACTTAAAAAAAATATGATAAATAATAAAAATATAATATAAAAGAGAGAGGGACCTAATAAAAATATAATATAAAAGAGAGGGGACATTTCTAGATAAATAGAGGGGTTGGAAAGGTTGGAAATAAATAAAAAAATTTAATTTGAAAAATCAGACTTTCAACGTCGGTTAAATAGAACCGACGTTGAAAGTCTTAACTTTCAACGTCGCCTGATACAACGTCGGTTCTAGAACCGACGTTGAAGGCCTTCCAGAACCGACGTTGAAGGCCTTATTTGTAGTAGTGAAATCGTCAGTTAACGACCTTAAGATTTTCTCCACCACTCGGCAAGTGGGCAGCGTCTCTCCATTTCTTACTCGGCAACCCCTTCGACCTCTTTCATCCTCATGCTTTCAAGCTCGCCTCTAAGAGTTTGAAGTCTGACTTGCTTCACGCGATTATCCCCTTTATATGTCTTCTCCAGAATATCCCACGCTTCTTTTGAAGATTTAGCATTTGCTATCTTCTCAAAGCCAGACTCATCAACAGCTCGGTACAGTACGTACAAAGCCGTTTTGTCCTTTACTCGTGTTGCTCTCAATGCAGCAAGCTGAGCAATCGTCTGCTCTTCAATATTCTCTGATTCTTGATGTCCATTTTCGACCACATCTCATACTTCTTGGGAACCAAGGAGAGCCTTCATTTGCAGGCTCCAGTTATCATAGCTTACGCCTTTTGATAACTTTGGTAGGGGGATGCTGTTAGCTAAGTTGGTCATCTCAAATAAACTCTCTAACTCTCAAACACTCTCTCTAACGCACTCAGACACTCAGGCTCTCAAGCTCTGATGCCAATTTGTAGACAAACAAGTATCTAAATAAAACACTCTGTATATTATCACTTGATGTGTTTGCAATGAGTGATGCATGGTCAATTAATAGGTCCTTTGGATATGGCCTCTCAACTACATGCATTTAATACAACTACTACCTTTCAACTACATACATTCAATACAACAACTACCTCTCAACTACTACCTCTATAACCACTACCTCTCAACTACATGCATTTAATGTTTACCTAACAGTACATGGATCAACCGTTTCACAATGCAAATATAAGCAAACCAGAAAGATATGCATTCATGTTAATTAGATATTAACAGAAACAACATGCAGGAACTTATGCTTGGAGGAGCAGACAATCCATCCAATGCAGTTGAGTGTGCACTTGCAGAAATGATAAATCAGCCATATAAACTTCAGCAAGCTACTGAAGAAGTAGACAAGGTTGTAGGTAAGCAAAGGATGGTGCAAGAATCAGATATTCCAAAGCTCAATTATGTAAAAGCTTGTCTGAGAGAAGCTTTTCGCCTTCATCCTGTTGTGCCTTTTAATCCACCTCATGTCTCAACCATTGACACAATGGTGGCAAACTATTTTATTCCAAAGGGTAGCCATGTACTTCTAAGCAGACATGAACTTGGACGAAATCCTAAAGTGTGGAGTGAACCTCACAAGTTCAAACCTGAACGCCACCAAAAGAATGATGGATCTGTGGTTGTCTTGTCAGAGCCAGATTTAAAGTTCATATCATTTGGCACAGGAAGGCGAGGTTGTCCTGCAGTCGTACTTGGCTCCACAATGGCAGTGATGTTATTGGGTAGGTTGATCCATGCCTTTTCTTGGACTGCACCTCCAAATGTATCAAGTATCAACCTTAAGTCTAATAATGGTGGTATGCTTGATGAACCACTTGTGTTAGAAGCCAAACCAAGATTAGCACCAGAGTTGTATTACATATAAATAAGTAATAAGTAATCAATGCAAATGAAATTATTGTATGTCCATTAATTACTTTTTATTAATAAAATAAAGATCCAGGAAATGTTAACTTTTTAACTCTTACCTTTCCCTCTCTTTCATGTTATCATTCAACTAGTAAAAATTTATGTGGTGGTCTCTTTTGTGATGGAGGCATCTCAATTTACAAGCATTTATTGGTTTAATTAATTTGCTTAGTTGTTGTTTTCACAATGCTGCCTCTTGACATTGCTACAAACAAAGGTTCACAAAATTGCAGGTGTAGAAAACAAGGGAAGTTATTTTTTTGTGTGTACTCTGTTATTCATTTTGAGATTTTTTTTTTCTGCTTCTAAATTGATTTAATTTTTTAAAACGAAAAATAAATGAAATAAAAAAAGTGGACGAAATTCAACCTTCACATGTTAACTCCATAGAAAATGTTGATAAACTTAATTTGAACATTTCTAAAACTAAACTGCATTTATTCAATAAAATGTCACCTACTCTTTTGCCCATTCTGTAGGGTTGCAAATTAGGGTTTAGATTTAAATTTTTTTCAAATCAGCCAATTTAAAACATTTATTTTAATATTTACAAAATATTATTTATTTTAGAATTTATACTTTTTTAATAATACTTTAAATTAGTCATTCTAAAATATTTCAAAAAAAAAAATCAGATGACCAATTTCACAAATTTTCTAAAAATGTTATTTTATAACATATTTTATTTCCAATTAAATATACCATTTGAAAATCAGATTAAATTGTCCGATACAACGAAAATTGGTATATTATTTTTAAATAATCAAATTTTAATTAAATTAATATAAAATTAATAAAATGATCAAAATGATTGAAATTTTTAATTTAACCAATTTTAATAAAAATAAAGTAAAGATCAAAATTTTAAATTTTTTAAATATAACTTTTTTATAATAATTTTTAATTTTTTTATTTAACTCACTAATTATGTTCATTTAAAATAATAATTAGTTTATTATATGTTTATCTTACATTAATTATTATTTATTTTTTATTATTTAATGTATTTTATATTTATAGTTTTTATTATAACTTAAAATGGTTATAATAATAGTTTTTATTTATTTTTTAAAAGAATTATTGTTTCTAATAAATCTCAAATAATCTTTTAAACTCGTACTCATAATTGAGTTAAAGAAAGAAAATAACCTAACTCAAACATCGAAAATAAAATAAAATAAAAGTGGACAAAAAAAATAAAAGAAGGAAAAGGTAAGAAATGCAATATGATACAACAAGCTTTTTCTAAACAATATATAACTAATTCATATAATTCATTTTATAACAAAAAAAATTTAAAATAATATTTAATTGATCTTTATTTTAACAATATAATTACAATAACAATAATAAGTACCAATATTATCAGTAATATTTGTATAAGTAATAAATATTAAAAAATTATTTTTGACAAATTTAATATACCAATAAGATAAGTTTTATTTTTATAATAATATTTCCTTATTTTGGTCTTTGAAAAAAAAACAAAATATATTTAGTGGTTCTGAAATACTTAAAAAATTATTATATTTTTTCTTTCAGAGAATGACATATAAAACTATCAGAAGTAATGTAACAACAAAAGGAAATCCAAAACAAAACAAAAAAATAGCAATAAAAAGCAAATCAGAGCATAGAAAAAAACATGTTTAAGCTTTTCTATTTTACTTTAACTAATATGTACTTTTTTTGTTGTTGTAATAACGAGTCTATTATATTTTTTATACAATCTCTTTTGCTAGTTGTAATTAATAAAAATGATCGAAAACATAACTCACGAAACTTTCACCCATTAAAAAAACATGTAAAAGTGGCGTTCCCATGAACCCACGAGGAAAATGAGTATGAAATTCAGAACAACACTTTCCTGCAAAAAAAATAAATGAGTTGAAGGGTACGCTTTTTTTAACAAGTTGAATAAAAGTTAAAGGTAAAAGGAATCGATTTAAAGTAAAGCTTTTTAGCTTTTCATAGATAAGAATTGATTTTCATGATGAAATTTATTGAGAATACGTATAATAAAGTGAATATTTTCCTTCTAACATGATTTATATCATATAATAATATTCTGAAAATTTTAACTTTGTTAAAATACATTAGTCCTACTATTTATATCAACTAAATATTAAGCAATTTTCCTCCTTTTGAGTATAAAAATATTTTTTTATTCTGAATTTAAATAATCCTTCTATAAGAAGCACCCAGTTCACCTAGTTTAATTATAAATCATATGAAAAAAGATTGTTAAATATAAATAATGTATATATGATTGGAGATTTCCTTAGTGTGTTGTGGGAAACAAATTTATTAATGAAGTTACACATGGGCCATTAAAAACAAACCAGCTTACTTTTTAAATCACACTATTACTAACTGTAACAATTAATTAATAATCGCTCCTAATTTTTTAGTTTGTTTCCATGTATTAGAGAGCATGGAAAATGTATATACATGATATGCATTTTTTTTTCATTTATGATATGTCACATAATAAATTTTGAATGATATTTTAAAAAATAAATATGAAAATTTTTAACGAATACCTTGAATATCTTTAGGTATAAGATAAATTGCATGAAAAATTTTGAATGATAATGGGAACAATGATTTTAGACAACTATTCATCTATATCCAACCCTATGTTAATTTTTAATCAAGGTATTTTTGTAACTAAATAAAAATTATAATTATTATATATTATTTATTCTTTCAAATCATTTTAAAAAATTTCATTCATTTTTTTTCTTTTTCTTTTGTTCCACTTCTTCACTTAAATGTTAGTGACGCCTTAAGTAGTGTTTATCATTCATATATTTATTACTTTAGTTTTTATTAACTATATACATGAAAAGTCAAATTAATGTTTTCAAAATAATCTATTCATGACAAATTAGACTCTCAAAAAATCTATAATATTGATGTATTTTTACCCACTATTTATTAAACTAAAAAACACTCATAATTAAATATATTTTTGGGACAATAATTAACACAAAAATCATATCAAATTTCTAAGCTAGATTTTATGAAAAATCTAATTTAGATCTTATAAAGAAAACCACACTAGATTTTTATAATTGCAATCTTCGAATCTAAACATCTGTAATTCTTTTTTGTAGAAAGAATCTATATAAACTAATTGTAATGATTTCACCCAAAAAAAAAAAAAACTAAATTTCCTATTGTCAGATACTAAAATTGTAAACAGCAATAATTAAAACAAAAAACAAAAAAAAAAACACTGATTTAGTTATCGATTCCAAAGCAATTATACTTAATACAAAACCACATGATACATAAATATTCGTTGTTGCCGTAGAATTTCCTCACTTAACTTAAACCAAGGAAAAGATAATCATCACATATGCTGACAGACAGATTGAACTGTAAACCTTTTCCTATGTTTCATTCATATAACCGACAAACAAATTAACAAATTCATTGTCAAACAAAGAAATGTGCACGACCCACTTCCACGAAACAAAGAAAAATAAAAACTTCAAAAATAAACTATAAAATTGTCTTTCTTATATGAAGAAGAACTATCTTTGACCACCCTTTGTAAAGAAACCAAAAACTGTACTGTGAGTGCATGTAAGGATAAATATAAAAAGGGTTGAATGTAAGAATAAAGAAATTGTTAAGAAAGATTGTTCTGGTTTTGGTTGGGTTGACTGTCTTCCTCATCTCTTGTTTCTTGGTTCCACATAATGGATGCAAAGCTTCTACCATCAGAGAAGTATCTCTGGCCTTCTCCATTGGATTGAGGTGTGTGCAAAGAAGAATTCTCACCATTCTGCACTTCATTGTGATAGCTTCTTGGACCATTTTGGTTCATACATTCTCTTACTGTAGTTGAGTTTGTTGTTGTTTCAAGATGACTAGTCATGTTAACTCCTGTGATATCCACTTGCATGTCTTCACGGTTGGGATGAGAATTCAGATCAATTTGCCCAGCAGCATTTGACTCACCCACTTCAGCTTGACTTCTGTTTAGTCCTAACTCTTTCTCCAACTGAGTTGAATCATCTCTTGATGTTTCATTGGTATCCGACTCGTCTTTGAGGAGAACTTGATCTTTCTGGGCAGCTTCTGCTTCACGTTCGGATTGCTTTTTCTTCTTTCTTAGCATGAGGGTTTTGAACCGGCGCTTCACAGTCAAGCACACGTTGCATGTGCATGTTGGCTTGTGTCTCCCCTTGCCACTTGGTGGCTGGATGCACACAATGCAAGAGCAGCCAGGACGGTGTCTAGGGTGTTTGGTGGTGGCTCCAGCAGACGATTCGGCAGTGTCAACGAGATTTTCTCCCAGGGCTGCTGCACTGGCAAGAGCTTCCAAGCCAGAAGGCTCATGTTCTTGGATTGACTTGCTGTTTTCATCACTTCGTCGCTTCTTAAAATCTGCGATGCATTGGGCAAAACAGAAAGACTCAGGAATTGTTGTGTTAACCATTCAGGACAAATAGATATAAGAATTCAATAGTTGTAGCCCAATCAGCTAGATCAAAGGGAAGGCACAAAGTAACAGCTAAGGAGGACTCATTTTAGTTTTAGAAGTAAAACTGCAGTCGATGTGGCAATTGAGATTCCCACTACAAACATGATGTGAAAGACTTCGCTCAAAACGTACACAAATATAAAAGCCTAGCAACTTGCATGTTAAACCAGACATGGAATCTAAGAATAGAAGTTGACAAGTATTATATTAACACTGACATCATTCAACACATCAATATAATGTGCTGAATGTAGAACTTGCATGTTGCATCTTACAATTTGAATATTCAATCAATTGTGTACAGTGACAGAAACGTCAACCGCAACCAATCTCAAACATGACAGACACATAGTATATCCAAACTACAGATATCAGAATCTCACCTTTGTTGGTTTTCAGAAGAGTTTCTAATTCCCCTGAACTTAGCTCTTCTGGTACAGTGCATGAACTTCTGAAAAAAAAGATGTCCACAATAAGAATTTAAAATTATTTTATCACTATCTCATGTAAAGAAGTGGTCTTAAAATAACAAATAATAATGGAGCACCTTCTTGAATCCCAAACATTTTCAAAACATGTCCAATGGGCAGGAAGAAGAGCATCAACTGGAAGCTTTCGCCATTTAGAGCAATCATCACATTGAGCCCATTGTTCCTTCACCCTGGATGACATAGATAACATAATCAAGAACAAGTTGAAAATTTGCTCACGTTAATTTAACAAGTCCAGATGCTCTTGCGAAGAATAATTAAGATCTAATGTCTAATTCTGATATAACTCTTGCAACAGCAGACATGAATTGAGGAAAATATCGAACAGTTGTGAGCTGGATGAACAAATTCATAGGTAAGATTAACTCCAAGTGATAAAAAAGTACCGACCAAACATCGGTACCAGCCAAACATGATGCCAAATATTTAAGAAGGTTGGATTCTTACCCAGAAGAACATGTACTGAATATAGTTCTCTTTCCAAAAACTGGGGGTTCCTGAATGAAATGAAGCACATACATCACATAAATTAGCAAAGACAAAGAAATTTGAACAGAATTCTTCAAACTACATAAGTCCATATTCACTTCGAAATAGCTAATCTACAAAATAAAAGTATGGACTGATTTGACACTGTCGCACTTACATCATATTCTTCAAACACTTGGTCCTCAATTGTGACAATGCTTGGCTTGACACTAGGAGGAGGACGAAGCAAATCCTGTGCTTCTTCCCATGTAAGTTTCAACTCCCTTGCATCTTCATTGTCAATAAGCAACCTCTTACTTTTAGGCCCAATATTACGAGTCTTCTTCTTCTCTAAAACCGAAATTTTTTGCTGTAGTGAACTATTGTTTGTCGTCTCATTATTTTCAGTCATAAGCAACCCAGAAGATCCGGTACCCAAAAGCAGATGTTCTGTTCGTCCATTTAAGTGAGGTTCCACATTCCCTTTCATTGAAAGGAGAAGTTCAGCATGATTACTTCCTGATGGCAGATTCTCGGTTCCAGCAGAGGTGGTTCCCTTTGCTGAATTAGATTGTGCAGATGTGGAGGTATCCTGTTTAACAAAAGTCATTTATCATACTCAGAAACAGAAAAGTTAATAATAATAATAATAATAATAATAATAATAAAGATGTATTATTCAAAGAGACCACACAGTAATGGAAATTTTGTCCCAACCTGTGTATCTGGAGAATTCGATGCCCTTCTGAAACCCATAACAAGTTTGCTTCCGGGATCTATCCGACTGAATGTTACTGCATAAAAGCATAAGAATAGTAATTTCAGATTTACAACACATATTAGTCAGCTTGACCCCAAGTACTAACCAATGAATTATGCACAAGAGATTAATTCTTCAAGGTATTGAATTCATCTATTTGTCTTGATAAGATTATTGGAATAACATTTGTAAAACAGAACTAGCTTATCTTAGGGTCATATGTAACTACATTTACAAATAAAATTAAAATTAAAATTAAAAAAAAAAATTGGGTAATGGAAATTATAAAAGGATATATTACTAGAAAGAACAAGTATTTCATATAAAATTTTACATAAATCCAAATACAAAATTTTAGTGCAATAGGTATGTGCAAGGTTTGTTCCCTAGCTTTATTCTTACCAGTATCACCAGCTCGTAATTGCATGGCCTGAATGCAAGGGGTCACACCCTCCAAGACATACATTCTACTGTTGTTATTTGGCCAAAATCTGAACTGAAATGTCCATTCATTCCCCTTCACATCTTGCATTCGCAGAGGAACACCTTCAGATTGTGAAATATGAGGAAAATATGCCTGCAAATAATAACCCAGTTTGTATGATGTTCAGCCATTACATGGCAAAAAAATATTTCAATATTTATACACAAAAAAATAAAACTGCAGAAACAGTGTTCCATACAAAAATAACAGAGCAAGGACTGAAAATAAGAAAAAGAAAATAAAACTTCAAAAATACCTCAGCGCAGGCTTTTGGAAGAACAAGACGGCCAATTCGACCTGCATCACTGGCACTCAATACTTTCTCAAATAATGGCACAACAGTAGATTTCAAACTGTTATTATTACATATAAGGGAAACTACTGATAAACCACCAACATTGTACTATAAGAGTAGATATGTTCAAAACAACCAAATAAACAATATAAAGGATACTCTCCAGACAGTCGCTCCAACTCTTGATCAGTAATCCTCGGCCAGTATCGAGGAAGTAACTGATTCTTTCCTCTGCCGTCTGCAGGTGGCCGAGCAACCCGTGATTGAGAACTTGTACCTTTGTCTATTTCCACATTCATGGTAAGCCCACTCTTCAATTGTTTGGGAAATATAGGACGAGATCTCTGCCCTTGTTGAAAGGGAGGAGATGTTTTTCCCTCCAGTCTTCCTTCAACAGCCTCTCCAGCAGAAGGTGGGACAGAGTTGTTACCTGATGCATTTCCCAGGTACATACTCAAAGATGGCTGTGCATTTGTTTCATGGAGTTTCTTAATCTCCCATTGTGGCCTATTCTTTTCTAATGTGGCAGCAAATGTTAACGATGGCTTCATCACATTTGAAAATCCAATGTCTCCTTCCCTGAATGAACACTTGGCTTCTTGGTTGTTTTGCCCATGACGTCCAATTATGCCATCTCTTTGAGCATTATTCCAACGGCTGGATTCACTAGCTTCAATAATTTTGCAGAATTGCATAAGTTTTCCTTCATCAACACCACCTGCAAACAGTCTTCCCTCAAAATGAGAAGATTTCCGATCACTTGCATTATTTTTTATCAATGAAACGGGCCCATTAGGATTTTCAATATTCCTCATCTGCAGAAAAACACCAAATGAAAGGAACCAGTGAAATATTGTCAGAGAATAAAAAAGAGAATAAACCTAAGTAGACCCTCTTCAAAATCTTGGCCAACTGAACACGTCAAATTAATGAAATGACAGAATAAAAGACATGGGATCACTAAAAAGAACCAACAAGGAAGCAGCAGCAAGCAACGTGCTGAACATAATTAGAAGACTATTCTATAGCAAAAGAGGTCTGCCAATGATCATTTTCATATAGGAGTCTTCCAAATCCAAAGCATATGCATGAATTCTGTATAGATGATGGGGCAAAGAATGGTGTGGAACATATGCATCTTGTACAATAACAGAGAAAGCACGACTAATCAACCATTGCTGAAGCAATGTCCCTGTTTGATTATTGATAATATACAGTCCATACATTTAAAAGCCATGCAAAAACAAAATGCAAAAAGAAAAAAGCTACACATTTAAATAGCTGGCAACAATTTTAATTACAAATTCTGAGACGATAATATATCACTAAAACAGTCACAAAAAACTAATACTAGAGATCAATATTGTGTTCAACGATGTGACTAGTAGTAAAAGTGAGATCCCAGATACAAGATTCAGCAATAAATGAGACAAGATAAATCCGATTGCATTAAATAGAAAATAACAATAAATTAACACTGGAAAAATCCAGATTAAACTTACCATACTAAGTTGGCTAGTATTTGTGCAGCTAACACATCCTATACCACCAAAGTCAAGATGCTCAAACAAAGATCTAGATGCCATGCATCCACAGTGGATAGGCTGTCAAACCAGATCAAATAGACTTCAATGACTAAGGAAGAAAAGGAATGCCTGAATATTGTTACATAAAAATAGATTATCATTTTACCTTGTTGCAAAAGTTACACTCCCTCCAACCAGTTTGTTGGCGGTGGAATTTGCTGCAAAAAACTGAGCTCTCGTAGGCAGATCTGACATATTAAGGATTTCCAAGAGAGAATAAAGAATCAATGAATGAATTATTACTAATAAAAATGCAGGGCAAGATTACCAAAGATATAAACGAGGAGATATATGTGCAGACGGGAGAAATATTACATCACCAAGACAAAACTTCAATAAAAACTAAGCCTAAGATCCATTCTTATTTTCAAATTATTTATTACCATTTACAATCGACTCATACACCCTACACTATGAAGGAGCAAGATGCTTCCTTATGTAAAGAAAAAGTACTTTCCAAGAGAAACATGACATTAGAATTACTGCAGCTAGGTAGAATTTTATGAAAGTATCTTGCAGAAAAAATAAGTATGAGAAACATTTATTTAAAAAAAATAGATAGAGTCAGCTAGATGCAAATACACAAGTACTAGTACATCACGTGAAATAAAATTTCCTTATCATAAAGAGGGATAAAATAAATGTTTTTACACCTATGACAACAATCTCCAACTTAAAGGGTTGTGCTAGAATCCTCGTTTTAACAAACAGTTTGCTACTATAGCAGCTATATCAGACACATTTTCCTGCAATTTCTCGTAATGTCAGGGATTGCAAGGAAACCACAACATAAAACCTTGGCTAGAATAGTAGGACTATAATAAAATATTGACAATGAATCAATCATGCATTTACTGCATTCACATTAAGGAAGAAAAACAATATATTTGCCACATTAGCACATATACAATCACCACATTATGTCACTTACAATGGCTCAAGGATGTCACCCTTCCACTCTTCCATAAATCTAGCATACAGATATAAACCAGCATTAGTCAACAAAATATATATAATGAAATAAAAAAAAATACATAATCTATTTTTTACTATAACAATTAAGAACTTTTATTTCACAATCCTTACAACAAGACCAAGTCATTATCTAGAAATATTTCCCGAATTAGCCGCATTGGTCCTCTCCCTTAATCATCAACAACTTCATATTGTCATCAGAAAAATAAATAATTACATAAATATTCTTCTCTGAATAGCGCACTTAATGTGATTCTTATTCACATCAATGCGACTAGTTCCTTGGATATTAAACAGACACACACTTAAAACCAGAAAATCCCGGGAAGGGAATATAAACATAAGACTAAACCAAACCTGAGAAATACAATTGCAACGCTCACGAGACTAATTAAATCAAAATCAAAACCCAAATTTAAAAACAACATCAACATGAACGTGTCCCAAAATCATAATCCCCAAAACTACCCATGCATCACCCACTACCCCCGATATTGACGAATAGATGAAATTCAAAGCAAAAGGACTCGAATTTACCCGCACTTGAAGCACAGTTGGGCGAATCCGCCAGATCGCAGAGGCCACCCCTTTCTCCATTCATGAGTGCACGAACCATTCACGACGCAAACATCAGAACCCATTAATCCAAAATTCCACTGCCAGACACACAATCCAAAACCCAAATCAAAATCATAAACCCTAAACCAAAAACCAAAAAAAAATAAAAAAATTGACCCATCATCACAAATTTATTCGGACTCCACACACACCCCCATGCACAAAGCTTCAAGATTCACAAAGGGGTGAAAACAAAATAGAACCCCAAGGCTAAAAAAAAACAAACCTTTAACTCACCCCAAATGAAAACCAACCAATGGGTCGTTCACATGAATGAAAAAGAACCCAACTTGGCAGTGCTAGCTATCTCTGCCTATCAATCTATCTCCTCAAATCTTCAAAACCACACGCATCATCCGTTGCATCAACACTTAGCTGAAGAAGAAGAGAAGCAGAGCAACAAAGAAAAACAGAGAGAAACCACTGAAATCAGCCGAAGGCAATGGAAATTGACCTGAGTTTTTATAGAGAGAGAAACCCAGGATGTGTGTGTCTGTGCAGAGAGAGAAAGTGATGAGAGAGAAAGAGGAAAGAGAGTGTGTGTGCATGCAAAGCAACAGATGCATAAAATGCATGCACGACACTTGAAGACATAACACATACACACCACCGCTAACCATAACGCACACAAGTCGTTTATTTTCTTTTCTTTTTCACTATGTTTTCACTTTGGGGACACCGATATTCTCACCCTTAGGTCACGGGCTCTCTCGCTGTGACTGTGACTTGGACTCGCTTGTCTCACCCCTTGGTGTATCCGTGTTAGGTGAAACATATATCCGTGCCTTGCACATGTATCTCATTAATTATCATAGGAAAAATTATATTTCAAATCTTTGAAATTATCTTTTTATTTTAATTCCTCGTTTAAAAAATTCAATTATTAATAATATCCATGAATCACAATATAAATTCAGATACTAAAATGAAATCTTAAAAAAATTGAAAAATTTAGTTTTGAAAAACTAATATTTATATTTTTTTTAATTTTCGAAAAAGAGTGGAAGATTGAAGAAATTAGAATAACACTTTTTAAGATAGTTTTTATATATTTTTCATCTCTTATTATTTTTTTCTCCACATATCTTATAATAATTAATTGAGATTATATATAAGTGAATCTTACTTTATGTAAATTAAGTTTTATTTCCATATATATTTTGTTTTTTACTTCTTTATATATAAATGTGAATTAGGTGTGACTCGATGGACAATTTAAAAGAAATTAGAAAAAATAATCAAATCAAATAAATAAAACTATGACTTAAATTGAATTTATTTTAATATGTTTCTTAAATGATTCAGGTTCCATTCGTTTTAATAATAATAATAATAATAATAATAATAATAATAATAATAATAACAGTAATATATTAAATTATTATATTTAATATTAAAATTATTTTGATTAATATAATTTAAAAAAAATTTCTTTAAGACCAAAATATCCGTATCCTGTTTTGTGATTTTAAATTATTCATTTGAGAATACGGGTTTAACCGTTTTTCTTTTGTATATATATTTTTTTAAGTTTCTTTTCATAGGAAAATTAGTTTGAATATTATAAACTATATATAGAATTTTGGATATCCCAATAAAATATTTTTTGATAAAACCTTTTCTTAAAATGTAAGATATTAGTGTTTCATGACTGAATTTAAACCCTTATCAACGAGGAATTAAAAATTTTGAGTAATTCAAGAGTTTGGATGAAAGCATTCATAAAATAAATTAAATTAAAATCGTTATTATAAATGAGTTAAATTCATGAAATCAAATATTGATACCTCTCATTTTATTTTATTTTTTTTAAGTTTCTTTAAAAAAAATGCAAACACAAGTTGAAAATAACACGATTCATGCTAATTCAAACACACTATATATATTTCTATAGATCCAATGTACATCAAATAAAAAAAAAGTAAAGAAACTATATATTTTCTATATAATTAGAACATAAATAAGTTAAATATATATTTTTTAATACGTTGGTAAGTTGAAATTCCATTTATTATAGAACATTTAAAATGTGACTGATGATATAATATAGAAGGAAATTGATGTATATGTGTAGAGAAGTTTTGAATGGGCAATTAATTAATAATAGAAATGTTTATGTTGACTTTTGCATATGATGATGATGTACGCAATTATATATGCATGCAGCAGTGGTGTATGCATGAGAGTGAGTAGTTTTAATTTTAAGCTTTAACATTTCTATGATGCCTCTGTCATGGTTGTTCATATTAAACAAATACTCATTCCATTAGACTTTGCAAATTGGAATTAATTGGCTTGCTTACCACCAAAAACTTAATTCTAAAAATGTTTGGTTGGAACATTAAAGGTTGCATTAACAAATTATGTCTGTCTTTGGTTTTATTAATATTTATATGTATGGTTGTGGACAATTATTTTAGTTTCCATTATCCTTTCCTCTTATTATTATTATTAGTAATAATAATATCTATTATATTTTTTCTCGCATATTTTACTACTCTATATATATATATATATATATATAAATCATAATATATCATTTTAAAATTATTATATTTTTATATATCTCCAATACCAAAATTATTATAAAAAAATATTTATTATATGTAGTTATGGATTATAGATTTATTTGATGGTAATTGTAATTATTCGGAGTTGGTAAATAATAGTTTTTTACACAGCAGTGTGGACCACGCACTGCAATGCTATTTATTCTCACCTACCTGCATGAAAGAAATTTAAATATTTTCTGACATTTTTATTAAATTTATTTTGATATTTTTATTAGAAGCGATTATTGGTGTGAAGGGTGACAGTGAAAATAATTGGATGTGAGTAAGAGGATGGGAATGGTCACTGGCGGTGCCAACATCCATATCCGATAATGTTTTTATCACCGTTTTTTTCAGTAACGGTCACTCGTTACAAAATTATTATTAATAAATATCCGTTGTTATTTTAATTTTTAAATTTTGTCAAAAACTACTCAATTTTTTTTTAATTTTAAAACTATAAATTCCTTCCATTTTTCAAATACATTATTTTTTATATTTTTAATAAAATAATAATTAGTTCTATTGTAATTAGTAAATTTAAAAATAACTTACCGAATACAATTTTTTATTGAAATATTGTTTATAAAAAACTTAATAACTTAATAATAATAATATCTAATAAGTTATATCGTGACTCAATTATAAATAATCTTATAAGAATATATTTTAAGAAAACGTTGTTTTGATATAAACAATGAATGGTTCTACAATATTAATATATTATTAATTTTATTAAATTATTATTTTTTTAAATATGATTTGTATATAAATATAAATATGTTGTAAAAAGATACAAGTTTAAATATTAATAAAGTAAGTAAATAAGCGTTATTTTATTAATAAGATATTATTTTTAAATTAAGAAAATATGAATGTGATTTTAAAAAAATATTTTTTTATTTTAAAACTTTTTTTCTAATTTTCACAATATGTATTTAAATTTAGTAAAAAAATTATTTTAAAACAAAATAAGGATGAAATAATCTTTCACCAAAATTCCTAAATATAACAAATACATGACATTATACGAGGATTTTTCAATAGTAACATCGTTTAATGTGTATTCAATAGTAACATCACATTATACGAGAATTTTTCAAAAATATCACATTAAATTCTAAAACTCAAAATTTTGAATTATTACATTAACTTCTATTTTATTAAAAAAAAATAATGGTGACATGAATATTATTTTATTGAAATTTGAAAAGAGAAAAATATTTATATAAAACTAGAAAATATGTAAATACATCATTTTACTTTATTTTTTTCAAACAAATTCGTCATAAAATAATGATTTTTTTTTTCATTTAAACACGAACCGGGATCAAACACGTGAATAAATATGATGAATTCGAATGATTCAACCCAAAAAGTAATATTTAGACAAAAAAAATAAAATAAAATGGGAGTTTGGGAGAGAGATGTCAGCGGAGGGCAGTGGTGGGAGCTAGGCGTGGGAATCAAAACAAGGGATTTGGAGGGTATTTTGAGTGTGTATTAAGCTCCTCAACATCGTATCTTTTTAGGAATATTTTGGAGTTACATAAGATTAGTGTTCTATAAAAAATTTTCCGATTATGGGATAAGGTAATGGATGTGTTTTTACCCAAGAAACTTGATAAGGTAAGTCAAAGGTTTGGATTTGTCCGTTTCGCAGATGTATGTAATGTGGGTTAGAACGGAGATTGAGATCAATTATGATTGGTACGAAATGACTGAAGATGCATTTGAGCCATTACATTAGGGGTCCTGCGACTGCGGTGAAATGACATCGCTTCAGGGAGGGTGTGGTTAGGCGATCAGGTGTGGGTGGTTCTTCATACGCAGATGCTCTACGAGGTCCTCAGGCTTTGTTGGCGGACGAAAACCCGACAGTGGTTAGGGTTGAGGGAAAGTGGCAAGAACAACCTTAGTGTCCCTTACACTATGCAGTGAATGAGTCATTTATTGAGGAGTGCTGCCAGACTCTTATTGACTGTCTCCATCGCGGACAGGACTTGGCTACGGTTAGGAAGGAGGTGTTACAGGCGGGCTTCTTAGATATTGTCCTGACCACGATGGTTAGGGTGGGTGTGGTTAGGCGATCAGGTGTGAGTGGTTCTTCATACGCAGATGCTCTACGAGGTCCTCAGGTTTCGTTGGCGGACGAAAACCCGACGGTGGTTAGGATTGAGGGAAAGTGGCAAGAACAACCTTAGTGTCCCTTACTCTATGCAGTGAATGAGTCATTTATTGAGGAGTGCTGCCAGACTCTTGTTGACTGCCTCCATCGCGGACAGGACTTGGCTACGGTTAGGAAGGAGGTGTTACAGGCGGGCTTCTTAGATATTGTCCTGACCACGATGGGAGATGATAAAGTCTTGATTGAGTCGGATGCAGCGGTGAACTTAGAGGATAATGTTTGCTGAATATGAAGTTTTGGGAGCGTTGGTTTTATGAAGTCGGTTGGTAGCATCCAAGGACAGTGGTGTGTATTCATCGGGAAACTTGGGTCCGCTGTTATGGGGTATCGTTACATGCGTGGTCTGAGATGTTTTTTAAGAAGATGATGTCATGCCTGGGGAACTTTATTCAGGTGGATGAGGTTACGAAGCAAAGGAAGAGATTGGATTATGGACGTGTTCAATTGCGTACATCGACATCGACGTTGATAAATGAGGGGACTAAAGTACTTATTAATTATTTATGCTTTCCAATACGTATGGTGGAGGAGCATGACGATCAGTTCCATGCAGATATTGATGCATCCTCGAATGGCTCTGATTATATGGAAGGTGCGTCTCTTGACTTGCATGAGGTCGAAAATTATTCATCAGAGGAAGAATGGTGCATTTGAGAGGGTGTGGCTGGTGTATGGTCTGGGACAGTGGTTGACATGCCTACTATGGGGGCTGTTATGGAGGAGCAATTGTCTCCTAATGATAAGGGAGTGGGTGCGGAGACGGTGGTTGAGGGAATCCTGGAAGTGTTGCCTTCAGCAAGGCTACATGATTCAAAATTAGAGGCGTTGAGGGAGGGGGAGTTGGTAGTAAGTGAGGTTGCTATGGAGAGAGGATCTGGAGAGGAGGGTGGTGTTGTTAGCATTGGACAGGGGTGTGATTCGGAAGTAGTGCGGGATGGTACTGGCCGAATGTATGTGTCGACTAGAGATGTTGGACAAGGTGGTGTGGTGGAGAGTATGGGTGGTGTACAGTCTAAGGGGGTGATTATGCAGGAGTTGTTGTGTCATGTGGGTGAGGTAAAAGGGTTTGGTAGTGACCTGTTCGAGTTGGATCAATTTCTTTGGCCAGAGCATGCCCAGGAAGTATCGAGAGCAACACATGACACTGGTGTTTCCAGCCAAATTGGGAGTTTCTGCCGTGCAATCCAATGTGCGGCACACATTACGGAAAGCTCATCGTAGGAATCTCAGGTGCCAAAAGCGTGGCCTTGGTGCGTCAGTGGTGGAAGGGGTCTCATCGATGGTGCCAGATCATGTTGTGTCGAATAATGAGATTGACGTGTCTTCGGAGGTTGACCCTCTACGTGTGAATGATGAGGTGGTGGCAGATAAGGTGATGAAATTGTTTCGTTTAGTGGGGATTATGATGCGGGATAATGAATCCGAAGCGAGGGAGAAATTAGTGGTTATGGAGAACCGTGACAGAAAATTGGTGGAGAAAAAAAGGGGAGAGTCTGTTCATCCATGAAGATAGCTTCTTTCAATTATAGGGGTCTGGGGGAGGTTAAATGTCATCGTGTTTCCGAGCTGATTAGATGTGAACGTGTGAATTTTATTATGTTACAGGAGTCGAAACTAGAGGGTTGTGACCGTCAATTGTGCTCGTGGCTTTGGGGTTCGTGTGAGTTTGATTGGCTGAGCTGTCCTTTTTAGGGGCGCAGTGGTGAACTTATTTCGATTTGGGACTCGACTCAAGGTACCCTACAGTTTTCTTTTTCTAGTTTGGGTTACTTAGGTGTCTGTTTGAGCTGGGGAACTGGTGGTGTTCGGTGTATTGTGGTCAATGTGTACTCTCCATGTCACCTATTGGATAAGAGAAAGTTGTGGGTTGATCTTGTTATGTCAACTTGAGGCTTTGGTGATGTTTTGTGGTGTGTAGTTGGTGACTTTAACTTTGTGTGTCGGGAATCTGAGAGGAAGGGAGAGGTGGGTGTGGCTAGTGTATCTGATATGTTTGAGTTTAATAGTTTCATTGCTGAGATGGGTCTGGTAGATTTTCCATCAGTGGGAAAGCAGTTTACATGGTTCCAAGGGGATGGGCTGCTTATGAGTCGGCTGGATAGGATGTTGGTATCGGAGGGATGTCTCAACACTTGGGGTGATTGATTTTGCGAAATGTTATAAGAATAGTATCTTTGTGCTTAAAATTGACTACAAAAAGACATATGATTCGATTGAATGGGACTATTTGTTATATATGTTGCGTGGTTTTGGTTTTAATGAGAGGTGGGTTAGATGGATGAAGGGGTGTGTTTGTCGAGGTAGCTTGTTGGCGCTGGTGAATGGTAGTCCTACTTCGGAGGTTAATATTAGGAGGGGCTTGAAACAGGGGGATCCCCTGACTCCATTCTTATTCTTAATTGCAGCTGAGGGACTGGCGTTGATGATGGATAGAGTGCTGGAGGGGGGTGTTGTTTATTGGTTTGCAGGTTGGGGAGGTGGAGCCTGTTGTGTCTCTCCTGCAGTTTGCAGATGATACTTTGATTATTGGGGAAGCTTCTGCACGTAATCTGTGGACAGTTAAGGCGTTATTAAGAGGGTTTGAACTTATATCAGACATGTTTATTAATTTCCATAAAAGTTGTGTGATGGGAGTGAATACTGACGATGACTTTGTGGAACTAGAAGCAAACTTTCTTCATTGTCGTAGGGGTCACCTACCTGTTAAATATTTGAGGCTTCCCTTTGGAGCGAATCCTAGATTGCGGGCTACCTGACAGCCTGTGTTGGATAGTATACGACATCGGTTTTTATCTTGAAAGTACATATATGTTTCAATTGGTGGTCGTGTCACTTTTATTAACTCAGTGCTAAATTCTATTCCTATTTATTTCCTCTCCTTTTTTAAAGTCTCTAACTCTGTGGTGAAGGATATTATCACTATTCAAAGGAATTTTTTGTGGAATGGGGTTAAGGATCTGTCTAAGATCCCTTAGGTCCAGTGAGAGTTGGTGTGTCGGTCAAAGGGAGCGGGTGGGTTTGGAATTAAGGATGTGAAATTGTTTAATTACGCTTTACTTGGAAAATGGATCTGGCGTTGCTTATCATATTCGGGGGCTCTTTGGGCGCAGGTTATTCAGCCGTGGTATGGCTTGGCCCCATCGTTGTTGAGTGTGTGTTTGGCGGATCAGTGTGCTTCTAGTTAGTGGCGGGATCTTGTGTTTACTTTACAATTAGGAGGGCAATGGGTTGATGAGAAGATATTACGGACTGTGGGGATGGTACTTCGACGAGATTTTGGGAGGATAGGTGGCTGAGTGACTTTAGGCTAAAGGAGGTCTTTCCCATATTATATTCTTTTGCTTTCAATCCCTATTCGGTTGTAGCGCAGAATGGTCATTGGTCTGGAGAGAATTGGGTTTGGGGCATTCTTTGGCGTCGTCTTCCCTTCTCATTTGAGTTGCCATTGGTAGCGAGTTTGATGGAAATTCTGGATGGATTTGTGTTGCATCCTCACTTAGAGGATTACTGATGTTGGTTGGTTGATGCTTCAGGGTTATATTCTGTTAAGTCTGCTTATTGTTGGTTGTTGACTCTTTTGGGTAATATTCTGTCTCTTGATGTTACTCTTCAGGAGGTGTTGTGCAGACTTTGGAAAGGTAAAGTACCTATCAAATGCTTGGTATTTTCTTGGTAGCTTTTCTTGAATTTTGTTCCCTGCAGGTTGCTTCTGCAGGGGTGTGGTGTACAATTGGATTATGCTTTGTGTCCTATGTGCGGTTTATTTGTAGAAGATCCGATGCATCTTTTTGTTTTTTGTTCGGTGACATATAGGTGTCTTTTTTTTCTTGTTTGGTGTGACCAAGAGAGGAGTAATAAGCGATCTCAGTACTTTATTATTATTTGGGTTGCGGTCATCTGGTCTATTTGATTGCACCAGAACTTTGTGGTCTTTAATCAAGACATTGTGAATCGGTTAGAGTTGCTTGACTCTATTTATATGCACTCTTGGAAGTGGATATCTTCAACTGGTATGATAATGTCTTTTAACCTTGTAAACTCACCTAATAATCCTTGGATTTTGTTTGTTTAATGTATTTCTTATATATTTTGTATTTTTTTAATAACATTTTTCTGTTTTATATTTATATTGAACTCTGTTTTTAGACTATGATTACCCTTTACTCACCTTAATTGATTTTATTTACTTAATAGAAAAAATGAGGTTACTTCGGGCAATTGAATCATTTCATAAAATAATCAAACTTTGAAGGCGTGGATATCGAGTCATATAAATCTTAAATATGAACTGAATTAAATACGTACCTATCTATGATTTCTTTTAATCGTCTTCACTTTTCAATCAATCTTTTCCATTCATAATTTCGACCCTCAATTTTGCTTTTTTTTTTTTAATCTTAATTCTTTCACATAATTCATTTCGTTGCTCGTCATTATCTAATATATTACTAGGTGTTATTTCCATCATATTAAATAATATATTAGATAATAACGTTAAGTTTTGTCAACATCCAAGATATTGTCTATTTTAAAATTTTATTATCTATTTTAAATATTAAAAGATAAATAATAATTAAGTAAATTACAAAATATTTAAAAAATGATAATAATAAAATAACAAACTGCATAGGATAAAATAAAACAATATAAAAATATGTCAACCAAAATATTTTTGTCCGCATTGTTTAGAAGAAAAAAAATAATTATACACTAACACTATTTCCCACTCTTCATCTTCTTCACTTTTACTACAATCTGAATAATTAAATCAGTTTCACACACTATTTTCTTCACGAGTCCCACACAAAACCACCGAATACACTTTGCAGAAAATCGTAAATTTCAGAGTGTTAAAGTTTCATAAATATATATATATATATATATATATATATATATATATATATATATATATATATATATAATCCAAAGTTTTTAAACTAGGATAAGATTATGTCTACTAGGAATTACTAATATTATAAAATTGGAGAAAGAATGATGGAGAAGTTGAGAAAACAGAGAAAATGAGTGAAAGAAAGAGATTAATGGAGTCGGTGAGAAGACAGAAGACGAAAGAAAGAGGGAACATTGATTGTGAGTGTTTACGTAGAGAAGGAAAAAGAAAGATAAAATAAAAAAGTTTATAGATAAATCTTTTATTGGATCAACTTTAAAAATTAAACAAGGGTAAAAAAATAAAAATAAAAAAACAAAACCGAAATTTTGGAAGATGAAGATGACAGGTGGGCACCCAACCTATTAATAATAATGGATAATTTCCTCTCAATATTTTAGGATAAACTATGACAAATTTGTCGTGTGTTGGGACTAAATTTAAGTGTTTTGTTAGAATGATCTGTGACTTTAAGTATGTCTCCATTTTTTTTTCTTGGGTATTAGTAGAAGGCAGCCCAAACTAGTTTGAGTTATTTCGCTTGCGGTTCACTTGTGGAGAAAATAAATTGTCCTACTGGAGAAAGATGAGAAGAAGAATCAATTGTAGTTAATTCCTTATAATAATAAAGAATTAATCTGATTTACTTAATGTTTTTCGTGTGCGATAAAATCCTTTAATTTCGTGTCATGATGAGCTTTTTGTGTTTTCTTAGTTTCTTTTTATTATATTGAGTTCATAGATTCCATTTTAGTAGTAGACTTAATCAAGTTGTGGCTTGTGAATAAATGTATTACCTATTAACTAATTATATTTATTGAATTAATTTAAAAGTATAACAATATTATATGTAGTCATTAAAGTAGTATAATGTGTTAGAAAAATTGTTATTTTCACAAATATTCTCTGTAATCAAAATTTAGTTTAAAATTATTTATGCTGCTGAGAAATCATTCTTTTAACAAAAAAACACTATTACAACTAGTAATTAGAGTAGTATAATGTTTAAAGTTTTTTTTTCCATAAATACTGTACTATATATGATTCAAAATTAATTTCAAATAATTTACGTGACTGATAAATCATTTTTGAATAGAACGTAGAGTAGAGAAATTTTACTTAGATAGACAGAAATAGAAAAGAAAAAAGAAAAAATATTTATACGTATGAGTCAAAAAAGAAATTATTTGAAAAACAATTTCATAAATAAACCAAGTAAATATTAGTTTTCTTAAATTAATCCTAATATCTCTTTCTTCCCATTCATCCAAAACAAACATACGCAAAGTTCTCTTTATATACTACTTTTTTTCGTACGACTCATACGTACAGTTAAATTTGGACAAATTAATTTAAAGTATTAAATATACTAAAATGTGTCATGATAAAAAAGATACGATTTTTAGTAATTTGGGTGAGAAAATTATCTATTGAAAATGCTCGCGAGAAAGAAAAAAAAAAGTGTATAATGTTTCTTTGATGACCTAGTCTCTGAAGAGAAATTTTAGTGGTACTACTAGGTTGAAGGAAGGCGTGATTACTTCATGTACATGCCTCCTTCGATACCTTCTGAACACGCAGAAGCTGAAAGACGTAGCTTTCAAACACAACTTGACCTGACAAGCTAATCTTATCATGATTATGTTTTCCACTCATCTTGCTTTCTTCGGGCAATCCAAATTTCTTCTCTGAAAAAAAAAACAAAAAACAGAAGTGTGGCATGGACATCCGTATCTCAGAGCATGAATAAAAATTCAATTATTTAAATTAATCCATAATTATATTAATCTGAATCACTTTAAGTCAATAAATTTATTAAATTTAATACATATTTTAAAATTTTAAATCATATCTAATTAATTGAATTTGAATTAAATATAGATAAAATAATTTTTAAAAAATTAATATATAATTCAAAATTGTTTGGTCAATATTTTTTTCTTTATTTTGACTGAGATATTTTTAATTTGATCCGTAAAATGCCATGTTGATTCATATCATCATTGAAGTATCATCGTATTAGATTAATTTCAATCTAAACATTCTTAATTTAATCCAAACATCATCAACACATTCTTAATTAAGGCATTATAATTTAAAGCTCAATTAGAATCTTTAACTTGATATCCACTAAATATGATTGACAGAAGCTAAGTAAAGTTATCCTCGACTTATTTATTTATTGCATATTTCTCTTTAAATTTTAATATGACCTATTTAAAAGTCTGACTTCACTTAATTTTTTGTTTTTTTATTTGATTAGAAAGACTTACAAATGGAACATAAAAAAGTAATTAATGTTATTAATTACTCAAGTTATTTTTTATTTTTTTAAAATAAAATTAAAGAAAATAAGAAAATTTTAGTAAAAATAACCATTATATTACAGCATACAAAAATACTCTCAAATTGTCGTATAACCAAAAAAAAGTTTTATGAGTAAAAATAATTAAATAATAAAAAAATAACACAAAAAAATGACTTAGACATGAAATAATTATATATTTCTTATGAACCATAATACTATTAGTCACTATATACATTTTCTCTCCCAAAATTAATAATTTAATTTTACAAATATTTTAATTATTCAATAAAAAGATAATAAATAAATTATTCAAATAAATCTAAATTTAATTTTATCACGCACACATATATAGTCTTAGTTTTAATGTTAATTTGATCTAAATTAACTGGATTAAAAATATATAAACTTAGACTAATTTAAATTTGATTTAATTAAATAAATGAAGATTTCAAATTCAATTAATTTTACTATACCTGAATTAGATATGAATTGGATCTTTAAAATCTAATACATGCCAAATCCCCTCACAATAAAATGTGAACTGAATTTCATTTCAAAAGGCAAAGAAATTAGATGGATAAAGCCAATGAATCACATACCTTCGTTTGAACTTTTACATTTAAGAGGAGTTTCAGCTTCAAAATTGCTCCTGGTGAAAATTTCAGTTTCCTCAGTATATATCTCATGTAAGAATTAATGAGATTGTTGACCCAGCCACCAAGGCAATAGAAAAAATATTATATGTAGAATTAAAAATGGACATACTTTCTTTTATCTACTTGGCTTTCTTGTTTGTCAGGTTTCTTGAGTAATGATGATATCTCCTCTAAATGACCAGAAGAGTCAGCTGTTACAAGACACTCTGTTGCTGTTAACTTTGGATTTGTGTCCTCTGTGCCTTCACATTCTTGCGCAAGATTTTTGGAAGATGGGGCATCTTCTGCCATTTTCTGTTCAGAGGACAATCCATTATCTCCCATGAAAATATTTTCTTGATCAAAATTTGTGTGTCTGTCTTTTTGCAGTTTCATGTGTCTCTCGCTTTTGCTAACACTTCCTTGCTCTGACATATCAGTAGTAGATGAAGCCGCACAATGAAAACCTCCAGAATCCACAGACTTTCCTTTGAACTGAAAATCTGGAGATAAACTTGGGCTCGTTGGCCATGAACCAACATTGGGGAATGCGGTTGAACAATCAAATGCAAGCTTTTGAGAGGTAAAACTGCAAGGAGGTGAATCTGCAAGAGCTGCAGCTTTTTTAAATCCACCAAAGGAAGGACTGGCCTTGTTACTTAATTGGGGGGTAGTAAAGACGCTAAAAGGATCTTCAATTCTATTTTTGGATCCGAAGAGTGCAAAATCTCCCTCTGAGTCTAGACAGAATGGGGCGGCAACAGATTTCTTATCAAGTGAAGGATTTCTTTCGTCAAAATGCCAACTGCTGTGGGCCCCCAACTCTTCCTGGAGAATTGAACTTGAATAATGAGGTGCTATTCGCTTTGATGAATTTGGCATAGTTCTGCACTTTTCGCCCTTAGCACAGCACTTATTTCTAGAGCTATAAAAATCATTTCCATGTTTTCTAGGGCTTGCAAAAGCATTTCTATGCTTTCTTCTGTTCTTTCCAGTCAATAATATTGTTGGTGAATGCGCATTGGACTCATCCCTCACTGACACAAAATGCAGACATTCCAATTAAGAATAGCACCAATGCCTTGTGTATAAAATAGAACTACCAATCATATTCATATATTACCGGCAGTGCATGAGCTTGACTCTTCGCTGACAAATAGTCAAACACAGGTGAGAGAATAAAGGAACAGAAAAAAATTACATGAAACAAAAGATTATTCTGGTTTTACCTCAGCAAGGTGGAATTATCCTTTACATCTTCTGGAATGAAATTTTGAGCATTGAAGTTCCCATCTAATCTGTTGCATTAATGACACCAAAAAAACATAAAAAAACGCTCATCGCATTACGGAGCTTCTAAGAATAATGTTCATTCATACCTTGACCTGCTAGTAACATAAAAGTCAAAATCATTCTCTAATTCGTCTTTAGGAAATGAAGACCGTGGTTCTGAAGATAAAGAAAAAGAGCATAAAAGTAAAAACACCATCATGGAGGGATATACAAATCGTTACTTACGTCATATCTGTTTTGGATTCACAAACCAATCAATAAAATCATACACACTAGATGCTCATTACATGGCATGAGATCTAAAAATAAGTGATTGACTTTCAATCCAGTAGACGAAATTTTGACCAATGAGCAGTAAAAACTAGTAAGCTTGGAAAGTAGATAAGAGAAAGAGTAATAATTTGTAGACACTACTGATTCGAAACATCTCATTATTCTCCATTCTTTTTATAATATTATATCTTCCATCATACTTAGATTTACCTCTCTCTAGGAGTCAAATAGTTTGTGTTCAACACCCACAAGTACTGTCATGAGGTTTTTGTATTTGATAAAACAGTTACATGTTACATAAATATTTAGTCCTGCAGTAAATGTAGCTTTACGCCAGAGATGCTTAGTACGTACTACGTACCGGTAGTGAAGAGTTGAGATACTATCGATCAACAAATTAACGTTACTTGTGATCGCACGTGCATTATTGTTGTTCAAACTGATTTGAACTAACAATTGTATGTAATGTCATTCTTAAGAAATAGGACATAAGGTTTTCTATATGTTCGTCAAGTGCAAAATGACCAGGTAATTTCTAAAATTTGGGTGCATGACATAACAGAGGAAAAGAAACTCACAGTCACATTAGCGAATTAATTAAAGTAGGTAAAACCGCATAAATTAAATTATCTTGTCAGTGCCAATGGTGTTCCATACTAATTTTTAGCACATTGAAGATTCTATTTGATAATTTAAGGAAGCAAATTATACCGCCCATGTCCATCTCTTTCATCGCTATAGCTGAAGACCTGCACAGCCATACATACAACCATCTTTAAGTCAAAAATATCATCATGGGAAACAGGGGAAGGCGCGGTCTAGCCTCTAGTACAGCGAATACCATTTCTTTGGCAGTAGGTCTTCAAAAGCATAATTTTCCATTTCGTAGGTCCCATTTTTAAATAATTCCGGAGATTTAGAACCCATATGAAAAGTCTTCTTACACGAGGGATCATATCCCATCTCTTCGTCAAAAGTCTCATCGAAGAATCCCGAACATGCTATATTACACAAAAGAGGGAGAGAAAGTTTTCAATATCCAAAAAGATAGCCATATGTCATTTACTAGAAACCCTAAATATGTGACCAATGAATCGATGCCAGCTCTACTCTTTATCACATCAAGTACGGATAAAACCTAGACAAATGTGGTTGGACCAGACAGGTTATAATTGAATCATTGACGAAACTATACTGATACATATATATGAATGTCGCATTTCAACCGAATCCATTAAGCAAATGATGCAACAGTCCTTCTTTCCAGTGCTTAAAATAAATTATCCAATCTCAAATGTGCTCATTACTGAAGTTTAAAAGTTATGTATTTCACGTTTCATTCATTCCTTTTCTTATTTTACAGTTATCAGTTTTATGTTCGCTTCATCTGTCACTGCTACATGTTATTTCTTCATCTACTAAACATGCTAACAAGAAATCGGTTGAAGTTGTTTCAAATGCATGAAGTTTTTAGCAACGTTTTAGAGAACAAAGGTAAAGGCAATTAGACATAACAAATATGAAATTCAAGAAAGGAATTAGATAGTGATTACCATTCCACAAGTCTCTACCATTATTTTCAGTCTTATAGAAGAATTCTTCCCTATCAGAAGAGGCACTTTTGTTATCAATGTAATAATAATGCTTGTCGTTTCCAACAATTGCTGAGCTTCGCCTTAATTTGTTAAATGGGAAGTCCAAATAACTGATAGGCGAGACCTTGATATCTTGCACCATTGTATCCTTTAAGTAGTGTGTCACAACGTATAATAGCATAATTACCCAACACAACTCATTTTGAATTAAATTAAGCAGAATATAATGAAAACTACTGCAAGTCTATCAATCAGAGGAACAATATTATAGGTCCAAATCCAAGTCTGATAAAATCAAAAGACCAAAAGAAGCAATATTAACATCAACAGCAGTAAAAGTTTAGCACCTTCCCCCCCCACATCTCTTAAAATTTCTCAGGGTGTAAATAAGTGGCATGGGCCATGGTAAAGATCCAAGAGTTATAGGCATCCTTTATTGAGGGGTTAAGAGACAAGAGAAAAAAATGAGAGTAAGGGTGAAACGGTAGGGTGTGTAATTTAATTTGCCCTAATATCTTTGATCATATTATGGTTACCAGAAATTGCTAAGTCATCTCTGCTTAAAAAGACAGATCCGTCAACTTAATCAGATTGTTTCTAATTAAAATACAATAGCTAAGTGATGATTCATTAAGTCAATTCCCACTTGTTTTATATATATATATATATATATATATATATATATATATATATATTGTGCACTTAAATATCATATTGTAACTAAGATTATGGACTAACTTATGGCTCGACTCATATATTATGGTATCCTGTTGATCAATGGTCATCAATTGCAGACTGAACAAATAGAATAAGATATAATTACAAAAGCACCTTAACAAAATATAGATGTATGTCAGTTCATGTACCATTAATGATTAACAAAGAACATATAGCTATAGAAAATGCAGATAGGATTATATAAGATGGCGTGAGTGTGTGCAGAAAAATGATTTTATGCTTCACCACTTCAAGTTCAATGTCATTCAGCTCATGGTTAAGTTTCTTTAATTTTGATTTCCTTCCATCCTTCTGCAATGGAGAGTAACTATATGGGATTCTGCAAACAAAAAATTCCAAAACACATTAAAAAAATATTCAATATGTAGCGAGATTCTTGAATGCTACTATCGCTTTTTGTGAAAGAACAAGTGAGGTTATGTTGTTCATTTAAAATTTTGTCAACTGCTTTAAATTTTAATTTTATGTTACGCCTACCTTTCATGAAACTGAAGCGCCGATAGCCCCAAATATTTACAACTTGCAAGCAGTAGAAGATATATAATTCAAAAGAGCACCAACTAAGCTAATACCTATTGTTGTAATGAGATATAAGGCTTTTTTATACATTTTTAAACCCTGAAAAATAGGATACAAGTAAAAGTAAAATGTCAAACAAAAATGAGAGGCTTGAATGCAGCAAACTGTAACTGGCAAAAATTAGTCGACTATCATGTAACAAAGGAAGTAGAACACCATCCTTCTCTAAGAAAGCAATGGGAGCATTGCTGTTTTTATTACAACCATGCGACTGGTAGCAATAGAAAACTACCTTTGAGGTATTTGTTAAAGAAAGAACTAACTAAACAGTCAAAATGGGCAGCATTATTCGCGAACAATTAAACTTTCCCTGATGGATATTTAAATAGTAACAGGTCATGTATAAAATGACAAATGTTAAACATATGCTTAACTAAAATTTCATAAATGCTAGTGAGATGATGATGATACTGTGAATTCAAGAAACTTTCGACATTGTAATTAAAGGACTATATTTAGCCAGAAACTCATTCAATTGGCAATAGTTGAACCAATCACACGGGTGATAATACTAAATTATTTAAGGTTAAAGGGTTAATCTTGCATAAAGAAGGAACAAATGAAAGATTATCCAAAAAGTATCAATTTAATTACCTAGCACGTTGTTCTGGCGAATGAACTGGCGTCACTGTCCCAACTTTACCCAAGCCTAGAAGGATTTTCAATTAACATTATATATATATGGGGAAAAATGTCAAGTAAAAAACAATTTGATAACATTGTTATGTATCAAGTTTCACTTTATCTGAATGTAGAAATCATCTAAGAAACAACACCTAGGAGCAGAGATGTATTGAAAGATGAAAATTGCGAATATCACAATTAAATCTGGGCAACAAAAACAAAACCAGAATGTTATAAGATATCAAGTTCCACAGAAAAAAACTGACGGTAAAGATTTTGGTTTCATTGCTACATTTGAAGATTACAAGTTGAACCATTATCATCAATTTTTTACATCCACTGCAATAAATAATTTCATAAGACACGAAATTCAGCATCACCTTTGCTTCCAACTTAAATTAAAAGAGAATTATCTTTGCATTTTAGCCGACGAGTACATACCAATAGTCACAATATCCTACGAATAATGACATATGAAACGGGAGGGAAATCAAGACGATTGAAAAGCAATATATACCTTCAAGTGAAAAAGAAACATGATCTTCGCAGGTCGGACACTTTTCTGCAGTGGGATTAGGCTCATCATCACAAAGCAAATCAATAACAGAAAATTCCGAGTCTGAGAACAAGGACAAATCAATAGGTGAGAGGAAGAAAGTTGCGGGATGATGGTCACGCTGCTGAATTTGAATGAAAATATAAATGATAAATAAATTCCATTGTAATGGCCTCGAAAGCAAAAAATGCTAAGATATAATCTAAATTTCCGACATATGTTTATTGAATATCTGTAATATGCTACTTACATTGATCAGTTACTGTCTTCCGTTGATTCAGGGGTCCATTAAAGGCAGTATTCTGGTGATCGGGAGCAATCCTGTCAATTGAAGAAAATGTATGAATTTTTTGAATGCTGAGAAATACGTGGATGTTAGGTGAAACAAATAAGTAGTGGTTGCAGGTTAGCCTAAGAATTACCAAGCCAATAATTAGAAAGAATCCCCTTGTAACTTTTTCTACATTCAACCCACTCTCAAAAAAAAAGAAAGAAAAATTAGAGAGAAGTGGTTAAAGTCTGGAAGGAAATGGTGAAACAACCACCGCCAAGCAAACGAATGAAGGTTCGGTTCAGTTTCAAACTCTGTCATTTGGTTTACCTTTAAATTTGTTTTAAGTAGTTTCATCTAGAGTTCTGAAAATTCTAAGCCACAGACTGAACCAACTCAACTGATAAAAAGATTAAAAGCTTTTGAACCATGCCAATCCAACTTCTGCATACCCATCAAATGAAAGAAAAAGGCATAATGAGCTCAAAAAAAAAAAAAACTAGCGAATGTATTATATGTTAGACGTTTCCTTCTAGCTTAGTTGAAAGCACCTTTTATATGCTTTCTAGCCATGGATGTATTACTATGTGGAGCAATAAGTTAAAATGAAACAAGTGAAACCATGCCTACAAGTAGGCAGTCATTCTCCAACCTCATCAAGAGCCCCTTGGATCATTCAATTTCTTTAAGATTAACCATATAATAATAAAGTAGAAGGCTCAGTAACAATGTAAAAGTATCACTCACTTTGGTGATGTTTCAATCTGGCAGCACAAAGGTGCCCCTGCTTCTGTATACATTCATATATATATATTTCACATCTTAGTTCCAAATTTCATTTAAATCGAACCAAACAGACTCGACAGTTTTTGCGGTTGGCTAATGTACTAGATCACGTACTTGCCTCTTCAAATCTGAAAGAATTTACTGTACTATCCACATTGGTAAACATTGTTGGCTGATCTGCCGGAACACTACCTTGCACGGTAGAAATATTGATTTCTTCATCGTCCCTCCCTTTCATTGTTGTGCAGTTAATATGGGGGGAAATTTATAATTTTAATAAACAGGACATAAGCAAGAAAAGAAACAGATAAGCAACACAAAGTCATCAGGACAAAGGAAACAGAAACGAAGTATTAGCTACATGGCTGTCCTTTTCCCTACCAACACGGTTGTACTTCAGGAAGTATTTCAGAACATTAAATTTTTGAGCTAAATGACTACTTACCAGAAATCCAAAATTAGCAGCCAGGTTTTAATACAGTGTTACTATTGCCGTTTTAGCTGATTAGTGAAGCACCAAACGTGGGAAACAAAAGAAAAGATGGGTAATGCTAAGCCTCCGTAACAAATGGCATTAGCTTGTGATAGTCCGGGCTACCCGAATGTTTCAAACATGACAATACTGGGTAAGTACTTTATCAATATGTGTATATGCTATAAAATAGTGTTTTAAATATCTCACTTTTCAAGTCTGCAAAGAAATAGCAGCAGCAAATCTGTTATGCAGAAATAACATCATCCTTACCCTCCGGGCAAAATGGATTGCTTTGCTGAGCATTTGTTGACAAGTTAAGCAAATTAAGAATGTCCAGAGACCGATGTTCCTTGAGGTTTTGTCCACTTATTCCAGGACTATCGAAACAGTTATCTGAACCCATCATCTGCAGATTTTGTTGTTTACGCTTTCTTTGTTCAAAGTATTGCTTTTGCCTGGTGGAAATAAGAAGTTCATTACAACTCCACAATGTAACCACCAAATTTTAGCAGAAACGCTCTTCCCGGCCTCGACCAACCAAACTTCATCTAAGTGTAACTAACATGACATCTAATTTTTACCTCTTCTGCGTAGACTTCCTTGACTGAAAATCTCCCATCCCAGCGCCAGTGATTATCATGCATCAAACAGATAAAATGTTTGGACATCAGAAGAAAAATTAACATCATTCAATTTATTTTTCCAAACAATTTGCAATTTGGAATGGCACGCCACCCCAGCCATGTCTGCTAGCATAACATGAAAATCAAATTTACAATTTGCACCAAAGATATGACTAGTATTTTTTACTTTCAAATTTTATTCAGAAAATCTTGTGATTTCAAATAACATCTAAATATAATAGACTTCAAAAATAAAATATCATCTTTCTGAACCAATGCAAGTCATCATTTCAAAGCAAAAAATTTATGCGGTCCTCTAGGATACTGTTAATCCTTCAAATGATATACAGATTTTGTTTCTTCTTAATTATACAGAATATCTCAATTCGTTTGAAATTATATTGCAGTAGCTCATCCAAATTTCTGCAAAACTCCAACTCACAGTAGCGACTTTCCGCCTGGATCCTCCCATCCATTGCAACATCGTGCAGGATGCGACCTATAACCTCACACGAAACAAAGCAGAACCGCACAGTTCACACAATTGCATTCGGAATTTCGATTGAAAAACAAATCAGCAATATCATCGAGTGAAATTCTGAAAGCAATCGTGATTTCAGATAGATATTTTGCAATTACAGAGAAGAAGAATGATACCTACAACGACGAATCGAGATCTAAATCTCTGTTTCCGAATGTAGTGAAGAGAATATGATCGTTGAAAGGTGAACCTGAAGAACGCGTTGTTTCTGCGAAAACCGAAATTTTCAACTCCAATGCCACCGCGGGAAAAAACTGAACCCAGGAGCTATATAGAGATTTTATTTAGTACCGAATTTATATATTAAAATTTTACATGCTACATATAATCTTATTTGTTTTATATATTTCATAAGTTGCTGCATTACATTCAAAATTTCTCGTGTTTTATAGAATCAAGTGCAATAAAATGTAGTTCTGTTTAAACTTTGTAATACATGTTTTTCTAGTGTAATAGTTTTTTATATGTAGGACTGTTAAATTACCGGGTCAAAAAGCCCATATAAAAAATGCTAAAGGGCCTAAAACTTACAAAGCCCTGTGGGCCTGGATCAGTTCATAGGTTTTATAAAATAATAAAAAAAATGCAATTGAAATTGTCATACAGTTCATTTTGGAGATTTAACTTAGCAATAAAAGAGGTACAAAATTATTTATCAACCTAATTTAACCCAAATTTCTTAAGTGTCATGTGTTTTGCTAACACATTGGCTTACAAGATTGCACTAAATTAATCTACCTTGTTTATGTCTAAATTTATATAAAGTTTGAAATGGGAAATAAAATATTTTAATCAAATAAAAGTTGTGATTAATTTGTCTTAGACGGACCAAAAAAATGTCTTTTAAAACTAACTGATGGACGTCTTATTCATAGCCACTCTAAAAATATCGTATTTGAGATTGAATAAAAATTATTTTAATTGAGTTTAATCAAATTTGTGATTGTTGAGTTTAAGTTGAATATGTCTCAAGCATTAAAAGATTATTTGGTCGAAAGTAAATTAAAAATGTCATCTCTTCTGAGATTGGATTGAAGATGACTGGACTTAAAATAGCCAAAATATATGTCTCATTAAGGTTCGTAAAAAATTATCATATCAAGCTCAACCAAGCAAAAAAATACAAGTTGAGACCAGATAAAAATTTGTTAGATTGAAAAATTAAACACTAAATAAACAAATATCCTAGCTAAGTTGGCCAAAAATTTATAAAAGTATCAAAATGTAAACTAACTATTATATAAAAATAAATATATTATAAAAATTATATATGGATATATTTCACATTATTAATTGAATTTAAATTTTTAAAATCAATTTTGTTATTTATTATTTATTTTTTCTTAAAAAATAGTCTATAATTTTTTTTAGACATTTTATAACTCTTAAATTTTTAAAACTCAATCTAATTTTTTTTTCATAATTTAACATCAAAATACAAGAATCTTAAAATAACTAACTAATTTATAATAAATAAATAAATTTATAACAATATTTCATCTTTTTATATAACCCTACATATATGATAATATATGATAATTTGTTATAATGATAAACAAAAATAATTTTGTTTCTTATTTCTTTATTTCAAGATATCTCCTATTTTTTTAACTTATTGTCCTATGACTTTAATGTGAATAAAAAGAACTAAAAAAATAAAAATTTACAATTTTTATGTTATAAAGATAAAATTATAAAAAAGTTTAAAGAAAAAAATTTAAAACTTTATGTTATAAGAAGTGACCATCAAAGAGACAAATATAAAAATGATAAGAAATAAAGAAAATGATAAATTTGTGAAAAGATAAGATGAGTTTCTTATAGAAAAATTAAAGTAGAAAAAAAATGAAGAGATGAATGAGAAATAGAAAAATACGAAGATAAAAGAAAGAGAGAGAGAGAGAGAAAAATAAATATAAAATTATATAAAAGAAAAAATTATGATATTTATTTTAAAAGAAAAAAAATGATTTGTTTTTTATATTTATAAAAAGTATATTTACTTTTTAAAAAATAATTATTATATATAAAAAATAATAATTTTTTGGTGGAGGGCTAACTCACTATTACTCACCACTTACCGTGTCAAATTTGATTTCTATTAAAACATACGAAATATATCTGAATTTATTCCTTTCACACTCTTGAGTGGTCAAAATTATAAAAATCAAAAGAACGAGTTGAGTTGAAGGACGAAGAAGCGTACCAACATGAGAAATGACACCCATCTTTGGTAAAACTTGATCGTTTCATTCTTGGCAAACAAGTAATGCATATGTATAAATACCCCAAACCTACAAGCATCTAAACCATCATCAGTCTCAAATTAGAACTAACCCCATCGAGGCAGCAAGTTATCAGAATCGACAATCTACTCGTGAGTGAGGTATGTAAACTCATAAACTCGAATTGAAAATTAGTAAGAATCTAATTCCTATAAAAAAATATAATAATTTTAATTTTACTTTATTGAAATAATCAAAAAAAAAAAAAAAAAACACAATACGCGGTCAAGGGCGAGCCCATCACGACGATGACGACCACAACAACCAACGACGAAAAGGAGGGGATCTAGAATTGTGAGAAGAAAGAGGAGAGTGGAAGTCTGTTTTGCGAATTTATTCAGAGAAAATATACCAAATTTATCTTAGAATCTATTCTAAAACTACTCACGAGTTAACTTGTTTATTTCACTGATTAACTCGAGTTTGATAACCAAGTCACACACGTTATCCAGGCAAACATGGCAGGGGCCAATGTTGTTCTATTGGATTTCTGGCCCAGCTCTTATGGAATGAGAGTGAAAATCGCTTTGGCAGAGAAGGGAATCTCGTATGATTGCAAGCAAGAAGACTTTGGAGCTAAAAGCTCTCTGCTTCTAGAGATGAACCCGGTTCACAAAATGATACCAGTTTTGATTCACAATGCAAAACCCATCTGTGAGTCACTCAATATTGTTCAGTACATTGATGAGGCATGGAACCACAAGCCCTCTCTGCTTCCCTCTGACCCTTACAAACGATCCCAAGCCAGGTTTTGGGGCGATTACATTGACAAAAATGTAAGTTATATGCATACTTTTACATTACACATGCAACTATTGGTCAAAATTAGTTTTCTTTAAGTTTTCCTCATTTGTGTATATTCTTCTCGTCATATAATTAATAGACGTAGAGTCTACCATAGTTTTTTCATACCATGAACTTAATAACATTTCTACATAATCAAATCGCAGACTAATTACAAATGATTTGATTGGTTGAACAATTATGCTACGATACTCGATACCTTTCGAAACTGACTTAGATCAAAATATCTTATAAAGTTTACTTAAGAAGGGTAAAGAATTGTGTGGTTGTTTGATGTAGGTATACAATTCTATAAAGAGGATATGGACGGGGAAGGGTGACCAAGAAGAGTGCAAGAAACAATTCATAGAGTGCTTGAAGACCCTGAAAGATGAACTTGGAGACAAACCATATTTTGGTGGTGAAGAATTTGGGTATGTGGATGTGGCTCTTGTTCCCTTCACTAGCTGGTTTTACACGGTTGAGACATGCGGAAAACTAAGCATTGATGAAGAGTGTCCGAAACTTGTGGCGTGGGTCAAGAGGTGCATGCAGAAAGAGAGTGTGGCCACGGCACTCCCTCACCCTCACCGGATCTATGCTTTTGCCCTGCAATATAAACAGACACATGGAGTTGAGTAGATAGATATGTTTCTGCTGAATGCATCAGAAGTTACGTTGAAAGGAAACAAATTATGTGTCTTGAAGGAATAATAATGCATGAGATTGAAGTAATATAAGATAGTATATAAACTATAATAGTGCTTCTTCGTGTGTATTTGGTTCTTTTTTTACTAAGTGTTTGAGTTTTTATTCCATTTGTGCTGCAACAGAATTGAAGTTTGGGTTGGAATTCCATGCACGATGTAACATAGAGAATAACATGCTTCCAAATTAAATAAAAACCTTTTTTGTTCTTTATTGCCACTACTAAAGATATACTACTCTACTAGAGAAATAGAGAGATAGAAAAAGAAAAAAGAAAAAGGAGATGATAGTGTCTATTTTGTAATGTTGTTTAGGTAAATAGATGTTATTTAATACAACTATTTCTATTGTAGCATTTCAATGAGGTCTTTGAAGTCATTTAAATTTCTTGAGTTGTAGAATCTATAATTCCAATTATATTATTCATAACTTTTCACCTTTACCGTATGTCCTCGTATCAAACTAAAATATGTTTAAAATTATTATTATTCACACAATAATAAATATCATAAATAATATATTAAAAAAAATTTAAATAAAATCTTTCTAAATTTATTTACTCAAATCTATCTATTTAGCTTTCATACACAAACTAATAAGGAAAAATAATTTTATTTGACATAAAATAAATTATTATTATTATTATTATTATTATTTTATGTTTCTCTCTTGTTATTTACTCTTTTTTTTCCTCTTTTGTTCTTCCTTCACTCCATCTTATTCTTCAACTAAAAATAGAAAATTGAATTTTGATGAATGCAAGTCTTATATTATTATTAAAAAAAATTAAAATATTTAAATGATCTATAAATACTATAATATAATATATTATATAAAAAATATTATATAAGTATTTTTTTAATAAATATTTTTTTAATATGTGATCTAACTCATTATCATAACTCAGTCTAATTATAACTAAATTAAATTATTAAATAAAAATAATTTTAATTTATAAATGTTTAATATTATTTTAATTAAATGAGTAATTATTTATTATGATAATATAATTTTAAAATAATTATTTACTTCATTATAAATAAAATTATTTATTATTAAAATAATAAAATTATTTACTGTCAAAATAAATAAAATTATCATCATAATTTTAAACATTTATTTAATATTCTTTTAGTTTTAATGTTGTTTTAAAAATATTTGTTTTTAGATATTTTTATTAAAAATACAACAGTTTAATTAGAAGAATAAATGGGAGAAGAGAAAAAGATAAGGAGTGAATGAAGAAAGAAAATAAAATAAAAAAATTTATGAAAAAAGAGAAAAAAATTACACATGAATAATAAATAGGTCTATTTAGATAAATAAATTCATATGTATTTTATTTAAATATTTTTTCTTTTAAAATATATTATTTTTAAAATCTTTCCACGTTACAAAGTGAAAAAAATAATAATAACATGTCAATTATATTAATTTTTTATCTCAATTTATGTTAGAAACCCGATCAATATATCATATATAATTAATTTTAAAGCTTATTTAAAAAAAATAATTTTAAATATAACAAATTAATAAAATGAAATAATATTACAAAAATATTTTATTCTCTTTTTTTTCTTTCACTCCTTCACTTTCCATAATCTAAATCACACAAAAAATAAAAGAAATTATATTAATCTACTTTATATACAGAGAGAGGATAGTGCACTAGCCTTAATTTTTTTTCTTTCTTAAATGTAGGGATATACAATATTTCCCCATTCTTTGGATTGGGTCAGGTAGAAAAAAAGAAAAGAAGATTGTGGTTCTTCTCTCCTTCGAGCCTAAAGCACAAAATTTACGCATCCTTCTTTAAGCCTGAGCTCTTCTGTATGAACATCTTCATCAACAATAACATCAAAGGGCACGTTTTTATTCATGTTATTCTATTATTATTATGTTAATTAACTCTTATAACATGATTTCTTTTTAAATTACTGTTTTTTACTTTATAACTAATTTTCGCTAATATATTTTAAATTATTTCTAAAAAATAATGAATACTGACGAGAGTAAAAGCATATTATAAAATATATTTAAAGTCTTTGGGCAAGGTTAGCTTACGTTTAAGTATGGGCCAAGTCTCCCAAGCTTTTCGTGCGAACCCACATTAACTTCGGGCGAAACTTCTAAAGTAAGAAAGCCCATAAAATACAACGGTGCAGAAAAATTTACCAAACTAACCTCCAACCCAACGGCGCAAATAAACCCTAAATAGTTCTCTCCCACTATAAATAGCGACCCACCTCCTTCCAGTAGACATCTGTATTGAGGGATTATCGTCGCAGCCAATGGGTTAGCCTTGTCTTCGTCTCCTATTTTTTTTTCTTCTTAGAGTTTTGGTTCTGTTTCCAATTTCTTACGTTCGCGGAGTAATATATATCTCTATTTCTTCGTTAATTTGTGAATGTTATTACGATCTGTCCTATTTGAAATTGAATGTGAATCCGTGCACAATAAGCCGATGCTCTGGATTAAAATAATGAAGGCAGCATGGTTGTGTGCACGGAAATTGATCCTTTAGGTCAACATGTCTGCTCTCCCTGATGAACACAATGATTGGAGGGCCTGGTTGCGACCTACATTTTTTTTTTATTTTATTTGCAACTTACATTCTGTCTCAATTTGTTACTTTTTTTTTTTTTTTCGATTTGCAACTTACATTCTGTTTCAATTTGTTACTTTTTTTTTTCTCTAAAATTTTTAATTTTCAATACGGGATAGGGATAAGAAAACAAGGAAAGATTACGAGTTTATCTCTAAATTTTTTAATTTTCAATTCTATTGAGATACGGGATAGGGATAAGAAAACAAGGAAAGATTACGAGTTTATTTGAGATAAATAATATTAAGAAAACAAGGAAAGATATATAAATAATATTAAGAAAACAAGGAAATAGATAAATAATATTAGGAAAACAAGGAAATAGATAAATAATATTAGGAAAACAAGGAAATAGATAAATAATATTAGGAAAACAAGGAAATAGATAAATAATATTAGGAAAACAAGGAAATAGATAAATAATATTAGGAAAACAAGGAAATAGATAAATAATATTAGGAAAACAAGGAAATAGATAAATAATATTAGGAAAACAAGGAAATAGATAAATAATATTAGGAAAACAAGGAAATAGATAAATAATATTAGGAAAACAAGGAAATAGATAAATAATATTAGGAAAAATAAAGAGAAAGGTAGATAAATAATATTAGGAAAAATAAAGAGAAAGGTAGATAAATAATATTAGGAAAAATAAAGAGAAAGGTAGATAAATAATATTAGGAAAAATAAAGAGAAAGATAGATAAATAATATTAGGAAAAATAAAGAGAAAGATAGATAAATAATATTATAAAAATAAAGAGAAAGATAGATAAATAATATTATGAAAAATAAAGAGAAAGATAGATAAATAATATTATAAAAATAAAGAGAAAGATAGATAAATAATATTATAAAAATTAATAATTGTAGTTTGAGTAAAATTGTTATATTTTCTCAACCTGCTGTCATATTTTCTCAACCTGCTGAGTAAAATTGTCATATTTTCTCAACCTGCGGAGTGAAATTGTCATCTTTTCTTCAACCGAGTAAAATTATCATCTTTTATCCGGTTAAGTGAAATTGTCATCTTTCCTTAATTAGTTGAGTGAATAGTTTTGAGTGTTCAAGCACTTCATTTTGAATTGTCATCTTTTTCTCTACCAGCGGAGTGAAATTGTCATCTTTCCTCAATCAGCAGAGTGAATAGTCCTGAGTGTTCAAGCATTGTAGTTTGAATTGTCATCTTTTTTCTCAACCAGCTTAGTGAAATTGTCATCTTTCCTCAACCAGCTCATTGAAATTGTCATTTTTCTTCAACCTCTTGAGTGAATAGTCTTGATGGTTCAAAACATTGCAGTTTGAATTGTTACATTTTCCTCAGTTCTGAATGTTCAAGCATTGCAGTTTGAATTGTCATCTTTTCCTCAACCAGTTAAGTGAATAGTCTTGAGTGTTCAAGAACTACAATTTGAATTATTATATTTTCCTCAACCAGCTCATTAAAATTGTCATATTTCCTCAACCAGCTGAGTGAATAGTCTTGATGGTTCAAACACTGCAGTTTGAATTGTCACATTTTCCTCAACCAATTAAGTGAATAGTCCTGAATGTTCAATACTGCAGTTTGAATTGTCATCTTTTCTTCAATCAATTAAGTGAATAGTCCTGATTGTTCAAGAACTGTAATTTGAATTATTATCTTTTCCTCAACCAGCTAAGTGAATAATCTTGAGTGTTCCAATAAACTAATATTAAATAAAATAATTAGATAGTTTATTCATTAACAATGTTCATAAGGCATACTGAGGAAGTAGACTGTCTAATTATTTTATTTAATATTTTGGATATTACAATGCTTGAACTATTCACTTAGCTAGTTGAGGAGAAGATGATCATTCAAACTGTAAGGCTTGAACACTCGAGTACTATTTACCCAATTGCTTGAAGAATGATGATAATTTTACTGTTGAGGAAAGATGATAATTTCACTCAACTGGTTGAGGAAAGATGACAATTCAAACTGCAGTGCTTGAACACTCAGGACTATTAACTCAGCTGGTTAAGAAAGATGATAATTTTACTCAACTAGTTAAGAAAAACTAACAATTCAAACTACATTATTTGAACACTCAGGACTATGATTAAGAAAAGATGATAATTTCACTCACCTGATTGAGGAAAGATGACAATTTAAACTACTACAGTGCTCGATCTTATGTGACAATTCAAACTCAAACTGCATTATCTAATAAATTAATATTAAATAAAATAATTAAATAATTTATTCATTAAGAGGGTTCACAACGTATGATGAAGAAGTAAACTATTTTTTATATATTATTCTTATGGCATTTTACTAGGTATTCTAAAGAAAATGTTTATAATTTGAATCATTTATCTGGTTAGGAAAAATAAAAATAATTAATATCTAATAAATTAATATTGAATAAAATAATTAGATAGTTTATTCATTAATAATTAAATTATATTAATTAATTAAATAGTTCGGTTATTTTTAATATGAGAAACATAATATAAAAAACATATTATTATTTTTACTATAATTTATTCAATATAATTTTTAATGCAATAAATTAAAAATATTTTTCATTCATATAATTCAATTTATTTATTCATTAATACACAACATTCATTTACACTGAGTTTTATCACATGGGTAAGTTAATTTTTGTCCCGAGGGCTTCTCGTAGCCATCATTCCAAAGTACAAAATAAGAAATTTACGTTGACACATGTAAAAAATAATAGCAAGATGCCAGCCATGAAAATTCAACTTCTTTTTTGAAAATGATGATATATCAAGTAATACATGATAATGATGGAAATAATTTATGATTTTTTTAAGAAATGATGATATATCAAGTAAATTCAACATTTTTTTAAAAGTGATGATATATAAGTAGTTTAACAGACGGTCATGACTTATGAACTTATTTAAAAATATGATATCTAATACCTAAAAATGAAGGCATAACTTATGAAAGAAAAATATAAATTATCAAATCCCTTAATATAATAGTAATATCTATTATTGTACTAGTGTTTTTAGTATAAATTATGTGTAGTTTAATTTAATTAAATTTAATTATACAAATTTACATTTAAATATTAAGTGAGTTCTTAATATTATTGAAAGTTTAACATATAATATATTTTAACCAAAAATCGTTTCATTTTAATTTTTATATTTAGTACGATTGAAACGTTTAAAATAAATTAGAAAAATAGTAAAAAATAATAAAAATAAATTCTTGAAAAGTAAATATACAAAAAAATAAATGACAAAAAAAAATTAACCCATTATTAAGATAAAATGGAAATTGATTAAGAAAATCAATAAAAATGGTGATTGAAAGGGTAAAGAATTCGTTGTTTATAATGTAAGTTTCTTTGTATAATTTGACAATCATCTCTGTTATATTTATTTTATCATATATATATATATATATATATATATATATATATATATATATTTTGTAACTACGAAGGTTATTTTTTTTAACTGTTTGCTCCACTTTGTTGATATTTCTAACAAAACTCATGTCGATATTTTATTCTTTCGATACATTATGATATTTTGCTTTGATATTCTCCACTCTTTAAATCTTCAATTCTCGACTAATGATACTCTAGCCTCTTCGATGTCTCCCAAATCCTCTTCTTTTGATAATGTATGACTTTCCTATCTTCATAATATAACTTTTATCGATTACCACATTTTATTCTTTACAATTATCGATGTCTCCTTCTTGATTTATTCTTTCGATCTATTTGTAATTTTTAGACTTAGCAAAATGTCTCCTAAGAAAATACTATATGAATCTCGATGAATATATATTCTCTTATCATCAATATTAACTTCAAATATTTTATCCTTATTTTATTCAAAAGTTGTTTCATCCTATATTTCCATCATCACATCTCATTCCTCTCATAAATGTAAAATTCATATAATAAATGCTACTCTCTGTATTGTCACTCTTTCATCCGTTATTAGTCTAAATTTATTTAAAATATTTTATTTATTAGATATGAACCTACACCGAGCCTATTACATTGCTAGGTTTCCCGGGAAAAAATCTCGTCTTTCAAAATTAAAAACTATTTATCTTCCTTATCCTCACCACTTGCCTTACTTTGCAAACACACTCTAGTCTCCATTTCTCAAGATCTTCTCCATTGCTTTACCCTTATCTTTCCTACATCGTACTCGAATCTCGACTTAACATACAATCTTCTTCATTTGCCAATCTTGTCTTATCTCCCTTTCAAATGGCTTTATCATTTGTAACTTCTCGAAATTCCACCGTCCAACCTATTAATACTCAATTCGTTGAACTAAACGGAAAAACTTTTGTATCCGTTCTTGGTTTATTAGAAGAATCCAAAAAGGTTTTCTCTATACAGGTATTAATCTCATACTCAATTGGTTGTGTTTCACTTGTTTTGGGAGGACTATTGATCCAAAACTCTGACCATCCAAAATATTTCCTTTCAAACAGCAAAGACAATTCCACTCTTCAACAATAATTTGAAAAATTCAAAGTAAACTTTCTTTTTCAATTGTCCAAAGTGTATCGTTGTGGGCCACCTCAGAAAAAATCCTTCTACCTTAAATGGTTTGATTGGGTTGAGGCCAATTTTAAGAACCATTGGAGAAATATTAGTATTTATGACATTCTCTATCTCTCTTGCTTTGACATAGATTATTTTGGTATGTCAATGTTTCTCCCAGTAGTCCAACTCTCGAATAAAAATCTAAACGCCATCGAACTCCTCTGTGGTCCTGTTTCCTATAATGAGTCTTAAACCCATTAGAGAGAAATACTACATCAATGCTTTTCTGGTTGATAAAACGGTTGAATAAAAAATTCATTGCAATAGAAAATCATATGGTCATTTTCTCTAAGAGCACTTCGTCGATGATCCTTTCATTGAAGTCTCTGACGAAGAACATATAGCTTTCCTTGTATGCTAGTTGTGTACAGATGTCTTCTGCCCCCGATCAATCCAAATTTCTTTTTATTATTATAATTTAGTCTTCTTACTACATCGAGGAACCCCTACCATTTATTTAGCGAAACTGCCTCTTACTCATGTACATACTGCTTTTAGAGAAGCAATTGGTGACCTTCAATCCAATTGACCTGGTGGTAACCTCTCTGGTTCGTTATAGTTCATTCAATTATGACTAATAATTATTAAAGAATCAAAACTTCTCCACCCCTCAGTAATATCAAGCCTTGTCCATTCATACCCTTTGGAGGGCGTTTGATTAGCTACCCATCATTCCAAACACTACAAACTAGATCTCACATCATAATTCTCATATAAAATTCTTACTAGCACACACAGATTTTGATAATATTCTAGCTCCATTTTCCAAGATAGGCAACACTCCCCAAGACATTCGTGGACCTCCATAGCTCAAATTCAAACCTCTAGCCAACACTCCAGGACTACAAGTTGAACTCATCAGTATTTGGAGTGGTTTCTTGAGTTGGGACATACTTATCGTTGGATTCCAAATGAAAGACGTCCAATTTTTTTCATATGTTCCCAAACATTTCTCACGCCAATTCAGACTCAGCCAAGCATCCCTTACTACAAGATTTCAAGAACTCATTCCTTAAGATGTCACTTGTAATGATTCAATCATTCAAGAAACCCTCTTACAACTAATTCTCACAAAGCCTATTGAATACCATCCTTACCCCTTAGAACCCAAGCACCTTTGAATCTCATTTTTTTGGGATTAATGGTTCTTTTCAAAGCATTTATCATTTTCTTTTTTGAAGTCTCGAATGATCCTTCATCCTGAATTTCCTACACAGGACAAGACAAAGACTCTGAAAGGTAAACATGAGCACTATCTTAAAATTATTGTATTTGAGAATTTTTACCAAGAATGTTATGATCCTCTTCAACTAGAATATACTTTTAGGAGTGTAGTCTATTCTTTAAGTGATAAAGTTTGACAAAATCAAGAGGCTAAAAAAACTATAAATCCTTTAGGTAAAACTCCTTTCAAAAGATTTTGTCCAACTAATTTACCAACCTTCCCATATGTCCCTTTTGGAGTTTCCAAACCTTTGACACATCCTAAATGTGTTTGTGAGCTCAGATTACACCATGAATTACTACATCAAAAACTACTTAATAAAGCCATTACTATATCTAGACTATCCTATTATCCTTATCTTCATTTACCTGATTCAACCTTACCCTAATTGGCTCACCCATATCGTCCACATATCTATTTTGACCATTACACTTTTTTATGAGATTTATTCTTCAAGTTTTATTTTATCTCCTAACTTTCCTTTTCAAAATACTTATGTATTTCTTTTTCTTGTAGTTTCCTCTTCCATCAAAATTACTAAACTTGAAGAAGAAACTTCTGATCCCATCGAAGCTCCTACTTCCCCCAAAATCTAAAAGAAAAGCAAAAGGCCTTGCGTGTCACCCAGTAGGTTTCAAGTTCTTCTTCTATTATTTAATCACATTCTCGATTATTCATTTTTTCAATTTTATGTTTTTCGATTCCTTCTAATTACCTTATATTTTACCCAAAAAAAATCCAAATCGAAAACAACATCCTACTCCAACTCCATCTGGACAGGTAACAATCATTTTTTTACTTTCAATAACATTCATCGATTATATGTATACTAAGCATTTCCTTACCACTTTAGGTCTCTGCACCTTCTGCCACCAACATTCCCCTTATACTACCAATCATAATTAGATTCTGACGACAATGATAACATCTCACTCGTCACATTCAAAAGAAAACACAGGCTAGTATATACATAGCCTTTAAACTTCCCGAATTTGTTATTCACACATGATTCGATACGTACTATGATTATCCTGATTTTCATAGAAAGAGACTTCGACCAATATCAAGTAACTTAGAATTCGTAGTCGAAGTCTCCATCGAGTCACCACATCCAATTTCTCCAAATAAGGTATGGTATTTACTATTTTCCCTTAATCAACTTTCAAGTTTCTATATTCTCACTCGATTACTTGATGTAAAACTGGAAACACCTATTGTATATAGCACATCTGCTTCAATTGAACTACAAACATAATCAATTATTCCAAGTACTCATTCAAAAGAAATTCCTTATTCCATTTCTCATATTTGTCACAAATTATTCCATAATCAAAATATAATTTTCTATTATCTAATACTTTTCACTTGTACTATTCTATAATCTCTTGATCAAACTACTACAATTCCATTCATAACTGAACCTACTCTCCAAACTGTTGATCTTCCCACAATGGATCCTACATCTAAAGCTTTTACAAAGAACGAGAATATCTTCATGGGAGAGTTTGCGTGGTATCATAATCGATAGTTTGTGTGGTGATCGACAATTTGTTGAAAGTTATGTCAATATCTTACTTGGGTTGGACTCATATCTCATTGATGTTGTCTCTCTGAAGTAAATTTTCTCTCAAAAGATCCAACAGTGGTACTAGAGCTTATGATTTGTGAGGTGACTGACAATTTGAGAGTGATCCTTATATCTAAAGTCTTCCTACTAGTGAGTGTGAGTTAAATAAGCATGTTTCGTTATAATGGACTATAATACATGAAAGGGCTATTAGCGAGTTTGTGAGTTAGATAAATGTGTTTCGTTATGATGGAGTACAATGCATGGAAGAATTATTAGTGAGCTTCAGGAGATGTATCATAGTGGATAAATTCACACTTAAGGGAAAGATGGTTGAAAAATTTAAGTGTGAGTATGAGTCATACATTAAGTAAAAATGAGGAAGTTGAGTAACGTGTAAGAAAGAAAGACTCATAACTCAATGTCTTAAGGTTTTTGAGTTGAAAATGATGTTAATACTTTATATGGGTTGATCTCATATGTCATTGGTGTTGTTTCTCCCAATTAAATACCTCTCTAAAAACCTAACAATTACTATTTTTTTATAGTGACTTAAGTTTATAGGTGAATTTTCCTTTTTATCGATATTTAACAAAAATCAACCTAATAAATCTTAAGATGGCAATCATACACACTAATTTTTCTGAGTTTATTTATTATTGTAATTTTTTTTTATAAAAACATCAAATTTAATGTAATTTTAAAAATTAAAAATTAAGATATATTTATGCTTTTTTTTAAATCTATATTTAAATAAAATACTCCTTTAGTTGAAGTTGGAGAAACCACTCTCTCTCTCTCCACAAGGTGAGTATTTATTACTTAATGATTGTTAACAATTATGTGGCTACTGGTTCATGCATGTCACTGAAAAAGGTTTTGAACATGTTTGGTGTAGTTCATGCTGGTGGCAAAGAGCAACTACATAAGAAAACTGATACTGGAATCTGAAGAGAGAGAACTCACTAGAATCGACCTCTCTGATATACCAGGTGGCCCTACAATCTTTGAAAAAACCGCAAAATTCTGTTACGGCATCAACTTTGAAATAACTGTCAACAACGTCGCTGTTTTGATATGCGCCGCGGAGTTCCTTGAGATGACGGATCAGTACTGCGAAAACAACCTCGCCGGACGGACGGAGGAGTTTCTCACGCAGGTCGCGTTCTTCACGCTCACTGGCGCTGTCACCGTCCTCAAGTCCTGCCACGACCTCCTCCCCTTCGCTGACGAAATCAACGCCGTGAAACGCTGCGTCGAACCCGTTAGTGCCAAGGCCTGCAGGGAGGCCAATTTTCCCAGCCGCTCGCCACCGAACTGGTGGACGGAAGAGCTAGCGGTTCTCGACATCGATTTCTTCAGCAGAGTCATCGCCGCCATGAAGCAGCGAGGCGCAAAGGCTCTCACCGTCGCCGCCGCGCTCATCACCTAATCGGAGCGTGTGCTCCGAGATCTCGCCCGCGAAACACCGGCAACAGAATCCACTCGTCAGATCCCGGCGATTGCGATTCCAGATCCAAACAACGCCAGCTTCTGGAATCAATCGTGGATCTCTTCCCCGCCGAGAAAGCAGCGTTTCCGATCCACTTCCTGTGCTGCATCCTCCGTTGCGCCATCTACCTCCTTGCCTCCACCGCCTGCAAAATGGAGCTCGAGAAGCGGATTTCAGCGATCCTCGAGCACGTGACCGTCGACTACCTCCTCGTGCTCTCGTTCAGCTACGACGGCGAGAGACTCTTCGATATCGAAAGCGTGCGTAAAATAATTTCCAGATTTACGGAGAATCATAAAAGCAACGCGGTTTTCACCACCGGCGACTTCAAAGAGCCTTGCTCTACCGCGATGCAGCGCGTCGTGAAAACCGTCGACGCGTACCTCGCAGAGATCGCCGAGTTCAACGGCATCGCCATCCTGATTCCTAAAAACGCGCGTAAGGTCGATGACGATCTATACCACGCTGTAGATATTTACCGCAAGGTACGTTACATTATTACACCACGTAACAGTTTATTCTCGTTCTGAAACATTGAGTCGGAGAAAACGACAGCTTTTAACGGTTTACCTTTTGGTTCTTGCAGGCGCATCCGAAGCTGGATGAGATAGAAAGAGAGAAGGTATGCAGTGTGATGGATCCGTTGAAACTTTCATACGAGGCGCGTGTGCACGCGTCGCAGAACAAGCGTTTGCCGGTGCAGATTGTGCTGCACGCGCTTTACTACGACCAGTTGCGGCTGCGGAGCGGGCCGGAGGAGCGTGAAGTGACGTCGGAGAAGAATCAGCTTCAGATGGATGTTTCGTTGGTGAGAGAGAACGAGGAGTTGAGATCGGAGTTACTGAAGATGAAGATGTACATTTCTGATTTGCAGAATAAGAACATTCATAACGCCGATAACACTCAGGGGCATGGAACAACGTCGTTTGGAACCACACAAAAAAAAAACACGTTCTTCTCCTCCGTGTCGAAAACGCTGGGAAAGTTGAACCCGTTCAGAAACGGGTCGAAGGACACGACCCATTTGGAAGATGGAAACGTGGATTTGACCAAGCCCAGAAGGAGAAGGTTCTCTGTGTCATAAAACTTAGAAGTTAAATCGATTGAATTAAATTATTAAGTCATCGTGGTTATGGTTCTTCTTTTTAGGGAGTTTGGAATTTGTGTTGTGTATGTGCAGAATTCATATATTGCTTTCGGGTATGTTTCATGAGGGTTCATGGATGATGCCAATGAGAAATGTGTTCTGTTCTGGTTGTTGCCAACTTCTCTCATCATATCGTGTAAAGTATTTGTTTTTTGATACATTGCGTAGATAATTTTGGAGAAAAAACCTTTTGCAGACTCTTATACGGTCTGGTTATGCTTGTTTGTAGTTGTAGTCTGATTTGTTGGAGGAGATAATGGAGACATTTATGTTATATTTGGTAGAGAGGACTTGAAGTATGGGGCTGATGATTTTAATTTGGTTTGTTAGATTAAGGAATAGCATGAAAGAAAATAATTTGACAAATGAGATATGTTATATTATTTGTATCTATCATTATATATCTTTTATTTTTTTAATAAATTGATTCAATTATACAATTTTTAAAACCATCTTTTCGTTTTTTCTTTTTTCTCTCGAGGACCATATATCTAACTTTATTATTAAAGAAAAATGGCAGTGGTCTTCCAAACAATCTAACCTCTACTTCAATTCCCGTGTGTGTGAGACGCAGAGTCAGTCTTTTTTTTTTTTAATGCGAAATTTCTCTGTTATTTTTTCATTTCATGGTTTTCTGTTTGTGACCCATGTTTTTTAATCTTCACATAAATTAATTAACATTTTTTTTATATATTTTTATAAAAAACTATACCGGTTCTAGAACTTACTAATGAATTTTGTTAGTAAGATGATGATAACATAATAATCAAAGCAACTTCTAATTTATTTTTATTGTCTACTGTCAAATAAATGATTTTTTTTTTTGGAAAAGATTGTTTGACACCCACCTTTTAATAAATATATTTCTTACAACTTTATTTAATGATATAATAATTATTTTAAATTATTTTTATTATTATAAATTTTGTTTATGATTATTATAATAATAGAGAATTATAATTTGGATGCTTTTTTTAAGGATGGTGAATATTTAGCTTTTTTTTATATATACACATTCGTATCTTAAAAACAATACTATCTACATAAATGAAACAATACGAAATTATACTCAGTATTTTTGAGCCTACATCTTCTTAATAATTAGTTTTAAATATTTAGTAGAAGAATTATGTCATTCATATATACTAATTTTTTTAGTTGAATATTAATTTTCTCCCGTTATATTATTTCTATAAAAATAAAACACAATAGTAATTACGGTATCTATATTATTAATTTATAAAGAGTTATGAAATTGTTTTTGAAAATATGTATTTTATATATATATATATATATATATATATATATATATATATATATATATATATATATATATATATATATATATATATATATAAAAGTATAGAAATGAAAGACGTGAGAAAAGGAAAGAAAAAGAGACTGTCACAAGATTCATGTGTTTTCTTTGTTTCTTGTTTGGGTTTTTAGTCCAGCACTTTCCTTTATTGAGTATTGATCAATGGCACAAATCCAATTTCTTTTCTTCCCTGACACGCCAGCGAGGTCATTTTGGTCATTTCATATTTTTTCATCAAATATCATCAAAACCAAAAAACAAATCCTTCCAATACAAAGAAATCCTTTCGTTCCATTCATTTCCCATTTCACGTGCCAAACCCTACTCTCCCAAATTCTCATCAATGGATTCCTTCGTGATGGTATTGGACCCGAAACCCTCATCGGAGCCACCTCCTTCGTTCCCGGCAATCAAATCCGACTATCTCCAAGGAGGCTTCGGCGGCGGTGAAACCGACGAAGATGACCTCTACAGCCGCCTTAAGTCCCTCCAGCGTCAGCTTGAGTTCATCGACGTCCAGGAGGAGTACGTCAAGGACGAGCAGAAGAATCTGAAGCGCGAATATTTGGTAAAACAACATTAACAATTACTATTTATTTATATATATGTATATTGATAAGTCTTTAATTTAAAATTTAAAATAAATATAATTTATATATCTATATATATCATTTTCTTTTAATTTATGAAGATGGATTAAAAATAAAATTATGATAAATTAAAATTTCAAAATAAATAAGATGACCATTACCTCTAACGATATTATAATAATAAATGTAAAAAACAAGATATTATCATAAGAAAACATAAAAATAAAACAACTGTTTAACCAAATATATATGATTTGAGAAGTATAACTCTATATATGTCTGATGAATTAGAATTAGATTTGGTATTGGTATTGAATAGAGAGTTTATTTTGGTTTGAACAAGATTGAATGACACAAAACGTTAAAAAGTGCAGTATGAGTTATGTTTAGTAGGAAAGTTGAGGAAAAGTGAATGAATTGTGCGACCACGTGGTGAGAGAAAAGATGAATAGTTTTGGCAACAAAACAAAACAAGTAGATGAAAACAACCAAAATAATGTTTAAAAGACATCTCATAAAACCTAAATCCACAACTCTACCTTCCGAGAAACCTCCCAACATTTTGTTTCCATTTCTGATTAAGAAGACCCTTCACACCAATTTCCGATTTATTCATTTCTGCCCAAAGTTAACATTTACTTCCAACTTCCCTCTAATGGCCCTATAAACTCTGTAATCTATAATTTACAACTCACCATTTTTTTTAATACAATTTTTTTATTTATTAATTCTTTAAACCTTTTTTCTGTTATGTTACGAAGTTAGGAAGATGTTTGGATAGCAATGAACGGTATAGGACAAGAGCAATAATGGCAAGTCTGGCCTAACTTAGGTATTTTTTAGACCATTAAATTGTTCACAAAAATTATTATTTTAATGTATGTTTCATATTATCATAAGTTGTTTAAAATTACATAAAATTATCTTTACAATAAATTTTAATATATAAACAACATCTGTTTAAATAATGTGGTTATTAAACCATTGCTATAATAAGATTTAAAAAAAAATATCATTAGTGAGCAGAAAATGTATTGTAAAGAACAAATTGTAATAATTAGTACATGAATTGATAGGTGATATTGAAAATAAGGACATGTGGAAGTGCATCAATTATAGTATACAAAATAGAAAAGTGACAATGCAAACTTTCATATTTGCTTTTGTGTTGGATCAAATTAAACCTAAATTAATTTATATATTTCATATTTAAAACGTGAGAATGTCTTTCATGCACGGATGAAGTGTTATAAATGAAGCCATTTTTAAGTTAAAAAAATATCAACTAAATAAAACATATTTAAAAAAAATAGTAAATGTGTTTTAACTCTCGTGAAATTCTTTTTTATTTTCCAAATTTAAAATTGATAAATTGAGTCATTTTAATTTAATTTGAAAAATATTTATTCCAGTCTCTTTGTTTTAAATACTCGTAAAATATTTTCTTTCCTAAGTAATCATTACAAGTACTTTCATATTATCATCATTCAGTAATTTTTTTCTTTCTAAAATATTCATTTAATAAATATGTTTTTGGACAAACAGACTCTTTTTTTCTTCAAATTATATAGCCTATTTTTTTTTCTTTTCAATTTGAAGGATAACAATAATATTATTTAAATATTTAAATATGTCATTGATCCTTTGTGAAAAGACAGTTTGAATAGTATTTTCTATTAGTATAAAATTCGTCATTTTATTATAAAATATTCTTGTTTTAATTTCTGTTATTATAATCTTGTCGTTAAGTGATAAAATAATAGACGAAATGTCATCTAATTAGAACGCATAACATCATATTTACTCTCTATTATGAGAGTCACTTACATATTTAATGTTAAATTATTTTTACGATTTTTTATACACAAATATTTTTAAATATTAATCAGTTTATAAATTTTCATTTTTATACCTAATTTAAAACTCATTAAGAATGTTATATTTAAAAGTAAAAGTTTAAATTAAGAATTAAATAGTTGAAATTTAATATATATATATATATATATATATATATTTTGGGGACTCATACATAAAAGAAAAAAACTTAATATTTATAAGTAAAAATTAGCTATATTATTTTTATTTAATGTTAAAAACGAGTATTAATAAATCTCATTGATTAGGTAATTAACCTAGTTTTGCTTATTTAGGAACTTGCCAAAGGTTTTGGACTATAGGAGCAAAATTGAATTTATCCATGCCATATAAGAAAAGAAACACGAGAATTGCTAATTTGTATATTATTATATATTATTATGATTTAGGGTAATTGGAAATTATAATTTCTTATTTTATAAAATTAAGGAGCTTAAATAAATTTAAATAATACTAACATTCTTAACAATATATGAACTTAGTTTACAAATTATTATTTTTCAAAATTTTATTGTATATAAATGCCGTAACATTCGAAATATATTATAAAAATAGTTTTATATGAAATATATAAATGATTTGTAGGGGACGGGCTAGGATATTTTAGTAGTGGTGGCCAAATATATAAAAAAAATTATTTTAAAAAATTATATATTAGTCAATAATTAGTGTATAAATTTAAAACTATGATAATTATTTAATATGTAAAGTCACTTATGAGATAATTTTATATATGCAGTTGGATAAAAAAAATTCGTTTGAGAATATATATATATATATATATATATATATATATATATATATATATATATATATATATATATATGAAATTATTCCAAAAATAAAAAAAAGCTTAGATTTAATTTTTATTTGTATTGTTTAATTATAAAAACTATTAATTTATCTTAATCATTAAATTATTAAAAACAAACGATAAAAATGAAAAATATATATTTAAATATGAGTGTGGAATCCCTACTAACGTGACAATGGAAGGGTCCCATTTGTTAATTTGTGAATGAATGGGCTATGAATTTAGTGAACTTTGGGCCAACACTGAATTACTAAAGTCTTGTACTCAGCATAAAAAATAAACCCATAATATTAATCAACAAATTAAAAAAATTAACCCACAAATCCATAAGAAATTAATCAACATTGTTTGTGTAAAGAATACAATGAAATGCACCTCTATGTAAAAATATATTTTTTTTATATTTTTTTATTCATTTTAAAATTAACATTATTAACTTATATTCTACTTTAAAATTATATACACTATTAAAATAATCTAATAGATGTATGTGGAACTACTATTACATCAACCAACATTTTTTTAAGAAATAATTACTTAATTCTTAGTTACTAATTGGATGGTGTTAAAAAGTACTTTTAACTCTATAAAGATTATTCATTTTTGTTTTATATTTAATTATTTGTTGATATTTTCATTATTAAATTCAATATATTATTTTTTTTCATGACAATTTTGTTTATAAATTATTAAAATGTAATTGCTAGCTCTATTCTTTTAATAAGAATGATAATGATAGGTGTAACTAATAAATGTCTCAAATATCTCACATGATTATTTTAAATTCAAGTCAAATGTAAAGGGTTTAAATGAATAAAGCATTTAAAAGAAGAAATATTTATAACTATGAAAAAGTTTGGATATGAGTTTGCGTACAATCCTCATAAAAATATATATTAAAAGAGAAAAATATTCAAAATAGTAAACTGGTAAGTTTGAAAGTTGAGTCAAGAAAATTTAAATTGTATATACGTTAATGTTGAGATTTTAATTCATAATTAATATTTTAAAATATATTTATATGAAAAAATTAATTAACACTGAAAGTATTAAATTTAATATAAAAAATGATTTTCTAAATTCATTAATAATTTTTCAATATCATTAATATGAATAAATAATTTCGAGTAAATGATTATTTTTATCCCTAAAATTTTTATTTGATATCCTTAAGGGGTGTAAAGTAGAGAATTATTTTGATTTTTAAAAAATCATAGGTTAAAAATATTGAATTCCTAACAAATTTGAAAATAATTCTCAAGAATACAAAATTATTGGAAATCGTTTTTTATTTATGTTCTTCACTAATTTTTGTTTCCTAAGTCTAACATTTTAGGCTTGTCAAATATGAAATTTTCAAATAAAACATTATTCTTAGGAATAAAAAACTTGTATATCAAACACTCCTTTATATTTAAGAAAATTAAAAACAAAACCTATGAAGTTTTTGTTTAATTTAAGTCTCTTAATGTAATCACATTGTTTTAGTCTCTAAACATATCATAAATTGTATTCACTTTTACTTAAGACTATTTTGTGTCTTTTTTTTTATTCTTCTTGGTTTCCTTATGTAATTAGAAGCATTAGAATAAAGAGGGAAAAATGTTGAAGATAAAACAAGACAAACACTACACACACTCATCATTTGATATCTTATTCTCCATTTTCATCAAAATTTCACATACAACAAAACTTCAACTACAAATAGAGTTAGAAGTTTATTAAAGGGTATTTCCTTCTCAACCTTCCATCTTTACTTCTTGTGTGTATGTTTTTGAGTTTTGCCTTTTCTTTTTCTTCTCATTTTGATTTATTGCTCTCTGTTCATCATTTTAATTCATTTCCTTCTGTTGTTATTTTATTTGCTTTGTATATGATGGATTCTCAGGCTTGACCTCATGCAATTTCAATTCACTTTCTTTCATTCTCAATTCATCAAAATTCTCATCATGGTGTAATTTGGTTGCTTTCATTTTATTATGAATTATCAATTATAATGGATTTAGTTCCTAAGTTGTATTCCACAATAACAAAAAATAAAAGCTTATACATTTTATTATATAAATTTAGTGCCTAGTTCTGCATTCCAAAAGTAAAATAACAATAATAATAAGTTTTAAAATATATATTCTATATTATTAATTTTGTTTTTAAAAAAATCACCGATGAAGCTACATATCCATAGGAAAAGGTGTATAGTAAAAAAATTTCTTGGATTATTGTATCAGCTTTATTTGGCGTTTGCATCTGTAAAACATTTTTTTATTAAATTTTACTGTTTTGCAAAAGTTTCACCAAATACATGCATTCAAAGATATTGTTAATTAGATTAATATTATTAATAATAACAAAAAAATATACATTTTTAATATCATATTAATCTCTAAATTAGGTAAGACAGTTATTAAGGTTGAATAGTCTGATTGTCATTCTATGTGGTTGAACAGATTATAAAGTACATAATATTATTTTAATACTAATATAATATATTTTGCGTAATATTAAACAAAAATAATATTCATTACTAATAAATATGATGTTAGTCCTTCAATTTTTTAACAATTTTATTTAAATTTAACCTTTTTAGTTTCTATATGGTGAAAAACGGTTATTTTAAATTTTCAACTTCAAGTATTGTTACAAATTTTATTTAGTGGATTATAATTACAAAATTTTATTTGATAATTTACTTCAATTTTCATGATTATTATCATTAATATTACTATTATTATTATTATTATTATCAAATACCCTGTTACATGTTTATTTTCCTTTAAAAGATTTTTTTTTAAATGTTTATAAAAGACCTGTTTTTTTTAATTACAAGCTTATCTTAATTTTTAAAAAAATGAAATCATATTTAACTCTAACTAAAATTAAACAGCACATTTAAGTATATATGAAACTAAATTTCACAAAGTTTAAGGCCAATAACAAATAACAATGTTTATTAACAATTACAATCAGAAGCTAATCAATTATCATCAGAATCTACTCAGTTAGAATTAGATCAATTATTACAATAAATTTTTTTAATGTAAACAAATGAAAAAAAAAAATCCCCCAAATAAACTAGATTTTGGCCCATTACCAAATTTTGAACCAAATCAACAAGCTTTAGTGATTTCTTACAAGAATAATTTTCAAGATTAAATTAATCATTTAATGATCAATTCCCTATTCAACCAGCTCTAGAACCTAATTTCATCAAGTTCTCACAAAACTGTTAAAAAACATGTTAGCATTCTTAAGATGGTCTAATATAATGTTCTTTTTTTTTCAAATAATGTTTCAATTCAAAAATGGATGCATTTTAGGACGCAATAACATGTTTTATTTATTTATTTATTTTATTTTCCAGATTGATTCAAATAAACAAAAGAATGGGATAAAAAAAGTTGCAGGCAGTGGCGGATCTTGACCAGATGAAGTCCGGGGGTCAATTATAAAAAAAATTATATAATAATAATTAAAAATAAGATATTTATTTAAAATTGTGTCCTTCATTCTTTTAAACGTTTGAACTCATCAATAATAGAATCGAACTAAAGTTTTCAGCTATTTCTTTCTCAATATAAATGATCATATTATCCGTAAGAATTTCATCTTCCAGTCTATTTCGCGATCTTTTTGATAATCTTCATTACGAGAAAATGATCTCTCAGTTGTAGTTGTAGAAACAGGAAGAGTTAAAATAAGGCGAATTAAACGATCTATTAAGTAAAATGTACCTGACTTACCTGTTTTTGTCAAAGATTGACATAATTCAAGCATGGTAGACAAATTCTTCAAATCTGGATGGTTAGGAGCATCAAATATAAAATGATGAAGTTGAAATTTTAAATTAATCTTCTCTTGTTCACTAAAATCCAAAGGATAAAATTTGTTCACAAGTGTGCATAGATGATCAATGTTAAAATTTTTATAAATATCATTTGGAATTAAAGCATTGCTTAAAGTTAAAAGTTCCATTGTTTTCTCACTAAACCTATCATTTAATTCTTGTAATTGTTGATCCACTGTAATAAAAAATATGTTCACCCTACAATGATGTTCTACTGTAATATAATCTTTTTGATGTCAAGAACGACCATGACGTGCTACATAGGTAGAATTAAAATTAGGACTATCAATGTCATGTTGCTCATAAAACAATATTACATCTTTCAACAAATCTTGTCAACCCTCTTCTCTTAATTTTTGAATCAAAATTTTAGTCGAATAGACTAACTGCATAGCATTATGTATATCCTGAGATTGTTTCTGTAAAGCTTGACAAAGACAATCAGTAATTCCCATAATTTCTTTCATCATGTGTAAAATCAATACAAACTCAAACTCAGACAAAATATTATAAGCAGCATCAGCATCACCCCTTTGATAATAAGTTGAACCATCAATTATAATTTTTTGGAGAACTAAACAAGATGCACTATACAATTTCATCATACTACAAATGGAATGAAAATGTGAACTCCAACGAGTATCACTAACTCGTTTTAAAGTGCCAATTTTATTTTTTCTTTACCAGTTTCAAGTTCACCAAGTTCTAACAATTTTGCTATTTCATCTAATTCTGCACTTTGCAATTCATCATGACGTTTACTAGATGAACAAACAACATTTATAATAAAAGCCAAATTTGAAAAAAATTGATGAACTGGAATAACTTCTCTTGAAGCAGCAACCAAAGCAAGTTGTAATCTATGAGCAAAACAATGTACATAATAAGCATAAGGATTATCATGAAGAAATAATGCTTGTAATTCATTTCATTCTCCTCTCATATTACTAACACCATCATATCCTTGCCCACGAATATTGGAAACATCAAGATTATGTCTAGAGAGAACAACACATAATTCTCTTTTAAGAGTAGCAACTGTAGTATCCTTAACATGCACAATATCAAAAAAACGCTCTTTAATATTACCCATTTTATCTACAAATCTCAAAACAATAGCCATTTGTTCTCTTCTAGATTCATCACGAGCTTCATCAATAATTATACAAAATTTTGAGTCACCAATTTCTTCACGAATATAATTTCTTACTTTTCTAGAAAAAATTTGCAAAATTTCCTTTTGAATATGATGAGAAGTATATTTTGAATTATAAGGAGCATTTTCTAACACAACTTGTGCTACTTTATCATTGTATGATGCTAAAAGTTTAATCATCTCAAGAAAGTTACCTCTATTACTTGAATTTGGAGTTTCATCATGGCCTCTAAATGCACAAGCTTGAAATGCTAGCCAACGAATTGTATCAATAGAAGTTTTAAGCCGTAAACGATTTTTGCAAACTTCTTCTGAATTTTGCACATTTATAATGTTGTCAATGTGCTTAGATTGATTCAATAAGTCTGTACATGCTTTTATTGCATTGTTATGTGGTGAACAAGGATTATTTCCAATATGACTAAGAAACACACAATTCTTTCATGAATTAACCTTTTTCCATGATCTAAATCCTTGTCTAATAAACACATCTGCCCCAGGACGACTATTTGACAGTGTACTAAATAGATAACATGACAAACAATAAGCTCCATCACTAGTTGGAGAATACTCTAACCAAGAAGGAAACATTTAAACCAACCATATTGAAATCTCCTAGGATGTTTCTCTTTAGAAAAAGGATAGTTTTTAAGTTGTATTTGATATGGACCCCAATTTAAATAAGCTCTTCTAATTTCATCTCTTTGATTCATAGGATATTCATGTATCTGAAGACGTTTTCCTGGGTCACGCTCCAAAGAATTAATATTAAATTCATTGGTTTTAATTCTATGAATCTTAGAAAGGGGTTCTTCTAATTGGATCATCAATATCATGCTTTGAAACAAGAGAAGATGTTGAATTTGTTTGATTTTCATTTCTACAAGTATCTCTTTTATTACTTTTAAAAAATGAATATATTCTTTTATGCTTCATATCTAGAGAAAAATGAATCTATTATTAATTTTCTAATTGTAGAATCATAAAAATTTATAAAAAACAAAAATAGTTTTCTCAAACAACAAATGTTCTTCAACAAAAATCAAAATAACAAACAATAATAGAATAAGCAGTGAAAAGATGAAGAAAAAATACCTTTATCAATCAATATAATTTCAAGTATGGAATCAGAGGAGGGAGGAAGAGAGACAAACAATGAATTTGAAAGTACAAACTACGAAATAACTTAATATTAATCAATCAATATTACCAGTTTGGGAGTGAATATGAAAAGGTGAGAGAAGATGAAGAACTACTTTTAACCTTTCTTATTTAATATATTCTTTAGAAATTAGAGAAACAATTAAATACTAATAAAATATTACCATTAATGAGAGAGTATGAAAAAGTGAGAGAAGATAAAAAGGTCGGATAAGAAAATTATTTTTAATCTTTCTTATTTAATTTATTCCTTCGAGTTTTTTCTTTATGATATATTTAATATTGGGGGAGCCAAAATCATAAATATACAACTAAGTTACAAAACTTTGGGGGCCATGACCCCCTTAATTACTATGAAGATCTGCCACTTGGTTGCAGGCATGGATGTGGGGCGGCTGATGAGGTCAATGACTTCTAAGTGGCATTCAGAAAATCTTAAAAGTAAGTAATGCAAATTACAATGGAAATAATCATGTGATCTTCTTTTTTCTAGTCATAGTCAAAAGAAAAAAAAACTTGTCTAACAATGATTCAACTTTTGCTAAATATATTTAAAAATAATATAATTGTAAATTTATTAAATACCACTTAATTAAATTCCATATTTAATTGATTAAAATTGGTCAAACCCAAATCATCTTGACCACACCTCAATTAATTGTTGATACTATTTTAATTTTTTATTTTACTACATTAATATAGATATAATTACCCTATGGGTAATGATGAATAAATATTAAATATATTCCTTTAAATACTTTTAATTGCTCAAACAAATATATATTGTATATATGTTTTCGTTTCTTTAATAATATTATAGCATTTTGCTAGATTTTTTATTAATATTAAGTCTCATCAATCTCATAACATATATTACAAGGTTGTTGTTAGAAAAGTAACAGTACTATTCGTCAAACTAATTTTTTTGTTAACAACAAATATCTTCTGTTCCTCTAAATCGACAATTGTAGCTACCCTTAACAGGTTAAGAACACTGCCACATTCTAATCAAGGAAAAGTTAAAACAAGAAAACAGAAAATAATGTTTCATGTTATAATCTCGTTTCAATACTCTTTCTCACAAAACATTATGCAAAAAGGATTCACCATTCCCAACTTCAAAGTTGGGAACGGTTGTTAGAATCTGATTTTTTGTTTTTTTGTTTTGTTTTTGGTTTCTCATCTGAATCTCAAAGAAACATTTATTTATATATTACGTACTTTCCACCTTCACAAATAACCATCAAGAAAATGACAAAACGATCCTTAACCACAGAGATGGAATGCAACGTGAGGCAAATGCTGAAGCTGATTGAAGATGATGGAGACTCATTTGCCCAAAAGGCTGAAATGTATTACAAGAAGAGACCAGAGTTAATTTCTCTTGTTGAAGAGTTCTACCGTGGCTACAAATCTTTAGTTGAACGTTTTGATCACAACACCTCCTTGTGTGATCTTCAATCACAAGCTTCTGGTGTTTCAAATTGTGGTTCGGAAACACCTTCTTCTATGCCTTCTCCCTCGCCTAGGAAGATGGGCCATTGCACTGATGGTATAAAAAAAAAGGCCAAAAAACAAATATAACAACTTGACAAAGAGTAATAATGCAGCGGAAATTCAATCCCCTTCTTGCGAGAATCGGCGAGGAGCACCAAACAAATAGAATCAAAGCACAAAGAGACACCAACAATTTTAACGTGGAAAACCCCTCAATGCAAGGGTAAAAACCACGAGTCGTCCGGACCAAAGAAAAATCCACTATGATCAATAATGGGGTACACAAGAGTCTCCAATAATAATACCAAAAGGTATTTTCAATAAGCAGAATTAACTAAGCACAAATGCTTACAAAAGAGAAACAAAGAAGATGAAAAATCTCCAAAACAGGGCTGCTGGTGCGGGACCAATTTCTCCCAATCTAGACCTTCGATTGACGATCCGAACGGTCAGAATGAAGAACCATATGTCTGGAACCTACTATCCAAAAATCAGCTCGATCCAACGGTGAACGACTTCACAGCGACGAAAACACCAGTGCAGATTTAGGGTTATGCGGAGATGACTTTCTCTCTTTCTTTTTCTCTCACTAGACTTTTTGTCTTTTTCAAATGACTCTCTTGTCCTCTACTAATCTGACCCATCTCATTTTACCCAAATGAGACATAATGGACCACACTATTTGGGCCTATTCTCCACATAGGAAGGGAGCCCAATAACCCGACAAATCTCCCCTCACGACTATGTGGAGATATCCGCCAAGCCGGCGATCTCACAACAAACTTCAAACTTTCCTCTTGGCAATGCCTTGGTCATCATATCAGCACCATTATCATCTGTATGAACTTTAGCTAGTTCCACCAACTTAGCATCCAAAACATCACGTATCCAATGATACCTCACATCAATATGTTTGGATTTAGAATGAAAAGTTGGATTCTTACCAAGATGAATAGTACTTTGATCTGTCACAATACAACAAGTATTTATCTTGCACAAAACCAAGCTCCTGCAAGAATTTCTTCACCCATAACAACTCTTTGCATGCTTCGGTAAGTGCAATGAATTCTGCCTCGATAGTAGACAACGCCACACACTTTTGCAACTTTGATTGCCAAGCCAAAGCTCCCCTCGCAAGCCGAATCAAATAGCACGAAGTGGACTTTCCGGAATCAATGTCTCCGACCATATCCGAATCCGAGTAACCCACCAAAGTAGGCTTATCACCTCCAAAACAAAGTCTCAAACCTCTAGTACCACGAAGATACCTCAAAATCCATTTCACGACATTCCAATGCTCTCTACCTGGATTTGACGAAATCGCTAAGCTGTACCAACGGCGTGTGCAATATCGAGGCCTTGTACATACCATTGCATACATCAAACTACCCACCGCGAAGCATAAGGAACTTTTCTCATAGCTATCTTCTCAACTTCATTTGAAGGACTTTGTTTAACACTCGACTTAAAATGAGTAGCAAGAGGAGTACTTACAACCTTAGCATTCTCCATTTGGAATCTTTGCAACACCTTCCGAATGTAGTGCTCCTGTGATAGCCAAAGTTTCTTCTCTTTTCTATCACGAGTGATACTTATACCAAGAATCTTCTTAGCGGCTCCCATGTCTTTCATGGCAAATGACTTGCCCGAGTTGCTTCTTCAACTCTGTCAATTTTGGAAACATCTTTTCCAACAATAAGCATGTCATCGACATATAACAACGAGGATAATGAAATCATTCTCGAGAAAATTTCCGACAAAAACACAATGGTCGAAGTAGTCTTCTTGTAGCCTTGCTCACACATAACGAGACTCAAACTTCTTATACCACTTGCCTTGGAGCTTGCTTCAAACCATATAGGCTTTTTCGTAGCCTACACACATAGTCTTCCTTGCCTTCAACAAGAAAACCATCCGGTTGCTTCATGTAAATCTCTTCCTCCAAATCACCATGAAGGAAGGCTCGTCTTCACATCCATCTGCTCAACTTCCAAATCAAGAGTAGCGACTAAACTTAACACGAGTTCGGATAGATGTCATCCTCACCACAGGTGAGAAAATCTCATTGAAGTCAACACCCTTTCTTTGTCTAAAGCCTTTCACCACTAATCTGGCTTTATATCCGGTAGATGTAGAATTGCTCTCTTGCTTCACCACGAAGATCCACCTGTTCTCTAAGGCTCTCTTACCCTTAGGCAACTTCACCAAGTCATAAGTGTGATTATCATGCAGCGATTTCATCTCATCCTGCATTGCATCCAACCACTTTTGCTTTTCTTCACTTTCAACGGCCTCCTCATAACATTCGGGTTCTCCTTCATCGATCAACATCACATACTCATTGGTAGAGTACTTCTTAGAAGGTTGTCTTGGCCTGTCGGATCTTCTAGGTTGAGTTTCGGTAGCTCGGGTATATCACCAAGACTCTCATCATGTGATACATCATGTTCCTCTTCATCAACATTATCAATAGGAACATCCAAGCTATCTTCAACCTGTTGATTATCGGTATCACCATGTTGTTCATCATCATGAGCATCAATATCCAAATCATTAATAGACAACCGAATTGGATCAACATCATCCACATTACCATTTCCTTTAGGTGTAGACTTCTTCTCCTTATCAATATCTTCAATGGTTTGATCTTCCATGAATTGCACATCACGACTTCTAACAACTTTCTTTTCAACGGGGTCATACAACTTGTAGCCAAATTCATCCCGACCAAAACCAATAAAGATGCATTGCCTTGTCTTCATATCCAACTTGGATCTTTCATCCTTCGAACATGAACAAATGCTTTACAACCGAAGACACGTAAATGATCATAAGTAACATTCTTGCCAAACCAAATCTTGTCCGGCACCTCGAGTTCAAAGCAACTGCAGGACTTAGATTAATAACATGCACTGTCGTAAACAATGCCTCACCCTGAAATGCTTAGGCAATTTTGCTTGAGAAAGCATACACCTAACTCTTTCAATCAATGTCCTGTTCATCCTCTCCGCTAAACCATTCAGGTCGAGGAGTTTTAGGAGGAGTCTTCTCATGTGCAATACCATATTGTCTACAATAAGCATCAAATGGTCCACAATACTCACCACCATTGTCGATACGAATGCGTTTCGACTTCTTGCCTGATCGCCTCTCAACCAAAACATGGAATTCTTTAAACTTGTCCAACACTTGGTCCTTTCTCCGTAGTACATAAACCCAAAGCTTCCTGGAACAATCATCAATAAAGGTAACAAAGTAAAGTGCACCACTAAAAGACTTTACCTTCAATGGGCCACAAACATCGAATGCACCAATTCAAGCAACTCGACTTCCTGGAGGGAGGATGCTTCTTGAAGGATACTCCGGTTTGTTTACCAGCCATGCAATGAGAACATTTCTCCAAATCTACATTCTTCAATCTTGAGAGAACATCCTTTTTAAATAAGCGAGTTAAGCCCCTTTTCAGCTGATGTGCCCAAGCCTTCGTGCCACAAAGATGACTCCATATACACGAATTCACACTATCTTTAGCAACCAAAGCTTTTGTCCGATAAAGCTTAGAGTTTTTCTCCCCTTTAGCCACAATCAAGTTACCTTTGGTGAGCTTCCACTTTCCAGAACCAAAATGGTTATAATATCCACCATCATCAAGTACACCTGCAGAGATCAAGTTAAAGCGAACATCTGGAGCATGTTTAACTCCTCTAAGCAACAATCTGCATCCCCATGTTGGTTTGCAAGTGAACATCACCAACACCAACAACTTTAGACACCCCATCATTACCCATCTTCAATACTCCAAAATCACCAGGTGTATAAGATGTGAAGAACTCCTTCCTGGATGTAACATGCAGTGTAGCACCACTATCAATTATCCACATGCTCTCATCGGATACAAGACTAATAGTGTCATAATCACGAAGACAAACAAGGTCACCACATGTAGTAGTAGTAACACGATCACCATCATCATTATCTTTTTCTCTTTGCTTACCCTTTTTGTCTTTGCTCTCTTTCTTCCACAAAAAGCAGTTTTTCTTTATATGTCCTGTTTTGTGACAATAGTGACACTCCACATTCTTGTACCGAGACTTGGACTTGCTCCTGCTTTTATCTCTACCACTTGTTTTGTTCTTTCTTTTGGTTTCTCCCCTATTCTCTCGTAATAAGCACTTCGAATGAGATGAAGTACCTCGTGTCTTCCTTCTCATCTCCTCATTAAGAGCACCACTCTTTGCCATTTGCAAAGAAATATCACCATTAGGGGTAGCACTTATCATGGAAACCCGAAATGTCTCCCACGAATCCGGTAAAGAGTTTAATAGGAATAAGCCCAATAGATCATCATCAAATTTTATACCCACTCAGACTAATTGATCATAGCGTCCTTGAAATTCACTCAAGTGATTTGAAACATGAGTTCCTTCCTTGTACTTCAACTCCACAAAATTTTTCAGACAAGTACAATTTATTAGTCCCCGACTTAGAAGCATACAAGGACTCAAGCTTATCCCATAGGCTTCTCGCATGTGTCTCATTAGCAACAAAATTATAAACATTATCATCAACAAACTGCTCGATAAATCCACATACCTGTTGATGTTCAAAATCCCATTCTTCATCCGACTTGGATTACGGCTTATTGGAAGCAAAAACAGGAAGATGCAAATTTTTCACAAATAACAAATCCTTCATCTTGCCTTTCCATAAGTGATAATTTTCTCCATTCAACGGAATCAATTTTGTATGTGCCTCCATCATTCACGCAAATTAAACGAGTCCCTTAACCTAAGAGCTCGATACCACTCGATGGTATAAAAAAAAAGGCCAAAAAACAAATATAACAACTTGACAAAGAGTAATAATGCAGCGGAAATTCAATCCCCCTTCTTGCGAGAATCAGCGAGGAGCACCAAACAAATAGAATCCAAAGCACAAAGAGACACCAACAATTTTAACGTGGAAAACCCCTCAATGCAAGGGTAAAAACCACGAGTCGTCCGGACCAAAGAAAAATCCACTATGATCAATAATGGGGTACACAAGAGTCTCCAATAATAATACCAAAAGGTATTTTCAATAAGCAGAATTAACTAAGCACAAATGCTTACAAAAGAGAAACAAAGAAGATGAAAAATCTCCAAAACAGGGCTGCTGGTGCGGGACCAATTTCTCCCAATCTAGACCTTCGATTGACGATCCGAACGGTCAGAATGAAGAACCATATGTCTGGAACCTACTATCCAAAAATCAGCTCGATCCAACGGTGAACGACTTCACAGCGACGAAAACACCAGTGCAGATTTAGGGTTATGCGGAGATGACTTTCTCTCTTTCTTTTTCTCTCACTAGACTTTTTGTCTTTTTTCAAATGACTCTCTTGTCCTCTACTAATCTGACCCATCTCATTTTACCCAAATGAGACATAATGGACCACACTATTTGGGCCTATTCTCCACATAGGAAGGGAGCCCAATAACCCAACACATTGCATATCCACCAACCATGCCGCAGGGTTCGATGTCTTTCTTGGCTCTGGTGGGAACGTCGATGCATGTCAAAAGGATGAAGATGGTTCCTCTACTTTGACAAAATCTGATGAGGATTTTTATGATGATAGTTCATCAACGAACAATTTTTCAGGCTTTTTTGGGAATGGAAATGAACATAATAGTATCAACAGAAGGGTGATGGAATTGGAGATTGAGATACCACCTGAGGGGAAAGAGAAGATGAGAAACATTTTGCATGAGGAGGAACGAGGGAAAAATGTTGAAGATTTTCGTGCAAAGATCAGTGCATATGAACAGGAGCTAAGGAATGTGAATGAGAAGTTGAGGCTTTCAGAAGGGGAGATTAGTAAGCTAAATATTAAACTTGAAACATACATGTCAAAGGAATCAAGGATTTTGAAAAGTGGTGTTGAAGGGGCGGGGATGGGAGAGGAATCCTTGGAGTTGAAGAAACTGGGGGAGGAGCTAAGGTTGACCAATGAAAAACTACAGTCTTCAGAAATTAAAATTGTTTCTTTGAAATTTGGGGCTACTAAAACATTTGAAACTATTCAGCAATTGCAGGGACAACTTGAATTGGCTCAGAAGGAGATTGATTCTTGGAAAGTAAAGTTCAACTCTCAGAAAAGAGAGAACTCTAAACTCCAAGAAAGGCATGCAAGGATGAGAACTAGTGTAGCAGACCGGGAAAATGAGCTCAGGGATTTAAAAACTCGTATATCTGAGGTAGAACAGAAAATGTTCTTTGAGAGATCAAATTTGAAGTCTGAAATAAGCAAGTTGTTAAGAGAACATACTCTTTTAGAGAAGAAGATCAATGAATGGGAATGTCAATGTCAATCTTTGCAAGAGAAGATAAAAAAAATCCACTTTGAAAAAAAAGAGATGGGAGAGACCCTCAAAGGAGACATACTGTTAAAGATAGACGTTGAGGACAGAAAGAAGCATAAAAAATATGTTAATGTAAGTCTTGAGGCTTTGAAATTAGAGAGAGATAACCTCAATGCAGAAGTTGATTCTCTTAGGAAAGTAATACATTCAAGAGATAATGAGATTGAAGATGCTCATAAACAATTGGAGGAACTAACAAGAAGAGATAAGAAACTGAAGGAAGAGATCGAGAGGCAGAGGGTTGAGATCTTAGAAGGAGCTCAAGAGAAACGTGAGGCCATAAGGCAGTTATGCTTCTCACTTGAGCATTACAGAAATTGGTATGACATACTTCGGCAGAATTTTAGAGGAAACAAGGATTCCTGTTTCTGCCACCTGATATGTCAAGATGGTTGCCTCCCTCTCATATGAACTTGTATAATACCACATTTCCTTCCCGTTGTGTATTTATTTTATCCTTCTTTATTTTGTGTTAGTGATTTATTTCTTATACTTTGTGGTGTGTAATGTATATCACCCAAGGTCATGAGAAGGTAGAACTTAGAAGTCGTAGACTAGACATGTTTCATGGTTTGTGATAATTTGGTTTTTTTGCACATGTTACGAAGCACTGCACGACCATCTCTTCTTGAGGAGGCCCATTAGAAGATACTCAGAAACTGTTTAGGTTTGTATTCCCCCATCTTTCCGTAGAGTTAGAAGTTAGATGTGTTACATAGAATGAGAATTTATGTCGTGCGTTCGGTTTAAAATAATATATAATCGATCTATTAGCGTAAGAGTTGTTATTCTTGCATTTTTTATTATGTGTTTTACAACTTTAATTTCTTTTTACCTCTCTACTATCTTACTTATCTTAAAAGATAACAAACTTTCTATCATCTTATTGCTTCACCTTACTAAAACACAATTCAATGTGAGATATGTTATGTCCTTGCATTCAAAGAGTTTATATAGAATTAACCCATTATTAGAATCAAAGAAAGACTATAATACAAAATGTATAATATTAAATTCTTACAAATGTTATTTTCTGTAAACATTTTATGCATGGAAAAAAAATAAAATGCACCTCAGAGAACCAACTACTAGGCATTCGCATCCTGATGTTGAGAGATTTGAATAGGCAGCCAGATTCATGGACCGTCATATGCAGTCAGAAAGAGGTACAAATTCCCGAATGTGCTCTAAATGGAATAGAATAGAGCAATATTTCTAATCTCATTTGATGAGGTGGTTCTAATTTATTCCATTGGAAAACCACTACTTTGTGAAAAATGCTTCATTAATGTCGAGCACACCATTGCCATATTTTAATTAATTCAAGCATTTGAATCCTTTTAATTATTAAGTCGAGGAAAGGTTGTGTGCAAACCTCGTTGAGTGACATGATCATCCTATCAGCATGCACCAAACGTATTTGTCAAAATAAATTTTGCTAGTAGTCTACGAAAGCTCAAAATGCTAAATAGAAACATAGTTACGAAATGCAGCAAGTTGGATATATACATTTCATCATGATTAAATATCTATGCGAATAGAGAAATATTTTTTGACGAAAAACAAATTAAAAAAATTGCATATTTCTACCATTACATAAGATGCACTACTATGTGACAACTCTACAAAGCACCTAGGCTTCTAGCAAGCTACTTGTTACAAGTGTGCTAGCTACCTACCACAATGAGGTGAAAAAAAAAATTGTAGCGTAAACTTGGAAACTTAACTAGAAACTTCTCCATCTCCGTCGTCTTAGAAGCAATAAACCTATAAATGCCCTCGGTCTAAAGAGCATATCATATCAATAATGCACCAACACTACAAAACACAAATATGCACAAGAAAACCATTAGATAGGGTGGTGGGAAAAACAATTGTAGCAAAACCAAACAGACCATTGAGAAGATGGAAACGAACCACGCCCCAAAATAATAAATAAATGTCATTACCAACCTTAAGGGCTTTATCAGTTGAAATCAATCAAATATGAGAAGCACCATACACCTCATTAATCATCCCAGGCACTATCTGCTGCACCCTCTCTTTTAATGTTTGTAGTAGTAATCATGAATTTATATTTATCTTCAATGTTAATTGAAGCAGCTCCCAATCCGACCTGTTTGGATAAAGCAATATTTGCCTCTTTTTGTGTTGCTGCTTCTTTCTCCTTCCTTCTAGCAACCTACAAGTTAAGGGCACAAAGTCAACTGACATACAAGGTTAAATATAATATATTTAAAATGAGTGTTTTTTGAGAGAAATTGAGCATATTTGACTGTCAGACACAAACCTCCGACACAAATGCATATACTAATTAATCAAAGTAAAAAACCAATATACATTTAAAACAGTCTAGCACAAGCCCAATCATCTAGCACAAGCCCACCTCAGTAAAACTACTAACACCATAAGAGTTCCAATACACTAATCTGTTTAGTGTATCTTCAATATGAGTAAAATCTCAGTTCTTTAATTTATACCCTAAATCCTCATTTTTAATGATGTGCCCACAGACCACAAGAATCTTAAAATTATGGCAGAATAAATGTAGTACCTTTCCGGTTGCAAATGTCAGTGTGTTCCCAGATTCCGCGTCAACTATTGCCTTCCTTATATTTGACACAAGGAACTAAAAAGCAGAAACATATTAATATTATAATCTTTGGAAAAATATAGTTCACATTTTTTTCTAAGAAAAAGGAGGTAGCCAACACCATGTCACGATCAGTGTAAAACGAAGTAGATAAGCCAGTTGATCCCGCACGCCCTGTCCTTCCAATCCGGTGTACATAATCTTCCATGGTCTATAATTGAGGCAACCATAACTGAAGCTTCAGGTATGCATTGGTAAAGGAAATTAAATTTGACTAAAAAATACCAGGCAAATGAAATACCAACACAACAATAGCAGAATGACAATCCACCAATAGTGGTAAATATACTTGTATCCTTTTTGATAATTTGTTCCTAGTGGGGATTACAAATAAAATTTTGTCATCAATTAATTAGTTTTTGCTTGAAGTAGAAATACCTTAGGAAGATCTAGATTGATGACATGTGACACTCCAGTGACATCCAAGCCACGAGATGCAACATCAGTGGCAACCTGAATCATACGTATGGTTAATGGATAAAAAATACCTATCTTTTTTAATCATAATTATGCAAAAATTGCCAAGACTTCAATATTTTAAAAAGAACTATCCAATAGTATACCTTTTTGGGTTGACTATATTAAACAACAATTAAATATTTTTAATCATAAACATAACAACTTTGACCTTAGCATTTTCCTCTTTCTTCTCTTGATACAACAAGAAATTTCATTTAGTAAACAGGGAATAAAAAAAGCCAAAGACAGCTTCATTGTATTTGGATAGGCCACTACAGGCTATTTTCAATAATATTTTCATTACTACTAATATCCATCTAGAATCATTAGTTGCAAATGAATCATGATAAAATATTGTCGAGAATATAAGATTTTATACTGTAAGGAAAACTACAAATTGGAAAAGTAATGTAATATAAAATTTTTAGAAATGTGTCGTGTAGGAAGATTACCAAAATATTGGTAGAGCCACTCCGAAAATCATGCAAGGCAGACTCTCTTTCACTCTGACTGCGACCACCATGAAGAGAAACTGCAGATAATCCTTGAGCTATCAATGCTTCAGCAACTTCATCACACCTTGTCTATAAACACATTAAAAAACAAATAATAAGAAACAAGGAGACATCAATTTCCAAACAATCTACTCAGATTTTTTAGACTTAAAAATCAAAACTTCACGGCTGAACCTCTACCAAAATTATCCATGATTTCCAATCTATAAGGAAAAAAAAAGATGTAAAAATATAAACAAATATTAACATAATTTAACCATTTAATGTTATTTTTTATATCATGTTCCAAAAAGGGACATTTTAGGGAAATAATTTATATTTAAAATAAGATCGGTAAAATTAAATTATGTTGACTAACATTCTTAATTAGCATTAACTTTTTTTCATATATTTGAGTACGAAGGAAGTACATAATTATAACAAATATAATTCCGGGGATGCATGTAACAAATTTGGCACATAGATCAAATTAACAAATATCATTTCCTTATTAGGAAAATTCCAAAAGTCAATTGTCCTAACTTGATCTTTACTCAAGTTTGCATTGCATTATTACAATATGCAAGAGAAGAGAAGAAAGAATTTGGTTAAGTTGCAGTACAAATGTGGATATGATAATGATCCATAGCAGGGACACAAGACAAAGCATACCTTTCTCTCAACAAACACAATTGTTAATGGAAATGGATGACCACATTTTTCTGCATGAGATGCATCCTCTACAAGTAAATCTAAAAGTCGATCAATCTACAAGAACATGGTAAGATTTCAGAGTAGAAGCCAAAAGAAAGAGAAAATAAGGATAAAAAGACCGAGGAACATGGCCATGCACATAACATCTCATTCTCCCAATACTTCTTTACTTTTATGCACATGTGTACCTTGTGGCAAATATTTAGAACTTTCATGCAACAACTTCAGTAAAATACAATCCCCTTCCAGAAACATGGAATGAAACAAAACCTAAAAACATTAAAAAATGTACCTTCTCGTTTTCAGATATTTTCACAAGAGTTTGTGAAACATTAGTTGTTGGGCTACTCACTTTCCCCACCTTCACTTGCACTGGACTAGCCAAGTACTCCTGCAAGTTAACAAATGATTAGTGAACTCCAAAAATATTCCTTCAACAACTGAGCATATAAAGAAGTACATTTCTGAACTATAATTTTCTTCAAAAGGATGTATTTTGGGGCTATATTTACATTTAAGGAAGAAAATCCTGGAAGAAAAAGATAAAATAAAAATCCTAAAAAGAATAATTATACATCAATTACTACTCATCTAAAATCCAATGTGCTACATCTGATGATTATGTAGCAAGGCTGCTTACAAAATGATTTGTGAAAAGCAAATCAATGATAAAATTACTATTTGTCAAAGCATTAGCACAAAATAAGTTATTTCAAAATATTAGAATATCAAACTTCATTATTTTAGTATTGTTTAAAGGCAAAAATAACAATGTTGAAATAATTCTGTCAAGAATGAAGGAAACCATACCTTTGCTAATGCTTCAATCTCCACGGGCATTGTAGCACTAAAAAGCAGTGTTTGATGCTTCTCAGGAAGACTTCTCATTACCTGCAGATAAATTTAGAATATTCATAATTTATTGTGTAATCTAGGAAGACAACTATTAATTTAACATAAAAATGTAGTATGAGGTTATTTATTGCTGATAACCCATTCAAATGGGATCATATGATATAAGTAATCTCAGTAAGTTGTAATTGCTGAGTCAGCAATAGTTAGTTAGGCAGTTATAACTGCTGGGGTAATTAGCTATTAATAATAATTAGTCTGTAATAAAGAAAGAGAAGGAAAAAAAACAGAGTCTTCCGTCAATTGTATCTTCTCTCTTATTCCTTCTCTTCAGTTCAATAATACATCGGAATCTTTCAATTCTTGGGTTCCCTTTTCATATTCCAGTTCTTCGAAGAAGCATCTTCCTAGTTCTAGAAAGAATCATAACAATTGGTATCGGCTTGTTCGATCAATTTCGGAGTTCTCCATGGCGAAGCGACAAGAAATGCTCGAGGCTCGAAAGATATGGAGGAGCGTTTATCCGTTCGGTTCGATAATCGATTGGCTGAGTTTGCGGGGACAATGCAGCGATCTACGGACGAATCTTTGAAGAAAACTATGGACGACCTCTTACTACAACGAGTCACAAGGCTCTCCGAGGGTAAACCGTCGGGACGGTCGCAATGCTTGGTTTGTATTCTTGTGGTACTCGTCTTGCTCGCATTGATTTTCCACGATTTTATGGTGAAAATGTGAATCAGTGGGTGTACCAGTGTAATAATTTCTTCTTGATCGACAACACACCTGACCCCATTCATGTTCAATTAGCAATAATTCATTTAGAGGGTCGTGCTCTTCAATGGCACACGACTTTATCTAAAACTGTCAATTGTTCTTCTATGTGTTGGGCGGATTATGCACAATTGGTATCAGAGCGATATGGTACTCATAACTTCTTAGATATTGGATTTGCTAAACGATATGGTTGCAAAATAGAGAATTTGGATCCAATTACTGCTACTGTGGCGGATGGGTACAAGCTTCCTATTTCCTCTATAGTCAGGAATTTTACATGGAGGTTGCAAAATACTATTTTTACTTCGGATATAATGCTTATTCCTTTGGGTGGTCATGATTTGGTGTTGGGCATTGAATGGTTGGTCACTTTGGGTGATATTGTGTGGAATTTTGATAAGTTGCAGATGGAATTCAAAACCAATGGCAAAAGACTTATTCTTAGAGGTTCTGCTCCAGGGGGAATAAAAACTATACGGAAACAACAGGTTGGGAGAGTTTTAGATGAGGGAGTCCATTTATCCATGATACATCTGTGTGAAGGGGGAGAAGGATTGTTGCAATCCCTCACTACTCATGCCAATCAACATCAGCTATCTCCTAGGGTTGTTGATCTTTTGACTGAATTTGATGATGTATTTCAAGAACCTAAGTCTCTGCCTCCTTTCAGACCTGAACATGATCACAAGATTCCACTTGTGCAAGGCGCAAATCCTGTTAATAAGAGACCCTACGAGATATGCTAAGCATCGGAAGGATGAAATAGATAAATTGGTACAGGAATATTTGAGTAAAGGTGTAATTCAGAACAGTTGTAGCCCCTATGCAAGTCCTGTGGTGTTGGTTGGGAAGAAGGATGGTTCATGGAGGTCTGTGTGTGGATTATAGGGAGCTGAACAAAAACACTCGTGAAGAATAAATTTCCCATTCCTTTGGTGGATGACCTTTTAGATGAACTCCATGGATCTACAATTTTTTCGAAATAGATTTGAGGTGCGGGTATAATCAGGTGAGAATGGCTCCTGATGATGTTCCAAAAACTGCTTTTAGGACACATTCTGGTCACTTTGAATATGTGGTGATGCCCTTTGGTTTATCAAATGCACCGGCCACCTTTCAAGGCCTCATGAATTCTGTGTTTCAATCTTTTTTGAGGAGGTTTTTGTTAGTTTTCTTTGATGATATATTGATATATAGCAGTGATTTGGAGAGTCATGTGAGTCACTTAAGGCAAGTATTATTGACTCTTAGGAGCAATAGTTTATTTGCTAGGAGATCTAAATGTTTTTTCGCTGTTAAAAAGGTTGAATACCTTGGTCATTTTATTTCTGCTGAAGGGGTCTCTACTGATCCGACCAAGGTGGAAGCTATAAAAAGCTGGACATTGCCTCGGAATCTCAAGCAATTAAGAGGTTTTTTAGGGTTGGCGAGGTTATTACGGGAGGTTTGTGAAGAGGTTTGGAGTGGTGGCTAAGCCCTTGACTGAAATGCTTAAGAAGGATGGGTTTGTATGGAGTGATCACGCGAAAGAGGCTTTTCGAGCAAATCAAGAACCTTCTCCGTAGTGCACCGGTTACGGCATTACTAGATTTTTCTAAAGAATTCATAGTAGAGGTTGATGCTTCGGGTTATGGAATAGGAGCAGTCCTCATGCAGGAACACCATCCTATTGCTTATATTAGTAGAGCTTTGAATAATCAACAGCAAACATTATCTACTTATGAGAAGGAGTTATTGGCGGTAGTGTTTGCGGTCCGGAAGTGGAGACACTATCTTCTCAATAGGCATTTCACGGTAAAAACTGATCACTACAGCTTGAAGTATTTGCTGGATCAAAGGCTCACCACTGTGTTTCAACAAAAGTGGTTAGCAAAGCTCATGGAGTTTGACTTTTCCATAGAATACAGGCAGGGGCATGAGAATGTGGTGGCGGATGCATTGTCAAGGGTTGAGGAGTTAAAGTGTCATAGTTTGAGTACTTATGAATTACAATCTGATTTGGGTGATAAGATCAAGGCTACTTGGTTAACTGATGTGAATTTGAAGAAGTTAATCAAGGAAATTCAAGATGGCTCGACTGTACATAAACACTATACATGGCATAATAACGAACTAAGGAGGAAGGGAAGATTAGTGGTTGGAAATGATAGTAAGTTGAGAGAAGAATTACTACAGTGGTTGCATTCTTCAGGGGCTAGTGGTCATTCGGGCATTAATGCAACAATGCAAAGAATCAAAACTATGCTACATTGGAAGGGTTTAACTACTGATGTAAAAAGGTTTGTACTGCAATGTCATGTATGTCAGAAAAATAAGTATTCGACGGTGGCAAGTCCAAGATTGTTGCAACCATTGCCAGTTCCTGATCAAGTTTGGCAGCAGGTGACTATGGATTTTATTGAGGGTTTACCTATGTCTTTTGGGAAGCAAGTCATTCTTGTAGTAGTGGTCAGATTGAGTAAAGCAGCCCACTTCATGGCTCTTTCTCACCCTTATACAACAAGGGATGTAGCACAGGTTTTCTTGGATCAAGTTTTTAAGCTGCACGGTTTTCCAGGCACAATCACTAGTGACCGGGACCCTGTCTTTATCAGTACATTCTGGCGGGATTTGATGGCTTTCCAGGGAGTTCAGGTTCAACTTTCATCTAGCTATCACCCTCGAAACGGATGGCCAATCGGAAGTGGTAAATAGGTGTCTTGAAACATATTTGAGGTGTATGTGTTGTGACGCACCTCAGCGAGTGGAGCAAATGGCTGCCCATGGCAGAGTGGTGGTATAATACCACCTATCACACTGCCACCAAGGCTACCCCATATGAGATTGTTCTACACCAACCTCCTCCCATACATCTCCCTTATCTACTTGGTCAATCCAAGATTGAGCTAGTAGATAGAAGTTTGTTTAAGAGAGAAGAGATGTTGAAGATGTTGAAGTTCCACCTCAGAAGAGCCCAGGGAAGAATGAAACAACAAGCCGATAAACACAGGACTGACCGGGAGTATCAGATTGGTGATATGGTATATGTTAAGCTTCATCCTTATCGGCAAATCTCGGTGGCGTAGAGGAGCAATATGAAGCTGAGTCCTAAGTATTTTGGGCCCTATCGAATTATTGATAAATTTGGAGTTGTGGCTTACAAGCTTGAACTGCCAAAACAGTCCAAAGTTCATGATGTTTTCCACGTTTCACAACTTAAGATGCATGTGGGAAGGGTCCCAGTTTCAAGTGTGCTGCCATATCAGTCAGAAGATGTTTTGGTAGACAAGGAACCGGAAGCTATCCTAGATAGGATGACAGTTCGAAGGAAGGGAGTAGCGACGACCAAGGTTTTGGTTAAATGGAAGCATCATTTGGCGAGAGGATGCTACTTGGGAATTTTACTATGATTTGAAGAAGAAATTTCCATCTTTTCATCCTTGAGGGCAAGGATGTCTGTAAGGGAGGGTATTGATATAAGTAATCTCAGTAAGTTGTAATTGCTGAGTTAGCAATAGTTAGTTAGGCAGTTATAACTGCTGGGGTAATTAGCTATTAATAATAATTAGTCTGTAATAAAGAAAGAGAAGGAAAAAAAACAGAGTCTTCCGTCAATTGTATCTTCTCTCTTATTCCTTCTCTTCAGTTCAATAATACATCGGAATCTTTCAATTCTTGGGTTCCCTTTTCATATTCCAGTTCTTCGAAGAAACATCTTCCTAGTTCTAGAAAGAATCATAACATCATAATATATGCAATAATAACATACGCAAATTTCAAGCATGGTCATAATCGCTAGATCATGAAAATCAAACTAAGATACAAATATAATAAAAATTGTGGAGGCCTAAATTGGAGAACGAACATGAAGTTTCTATAAAAAAAATGCATCATTTTCACTGCTAATTTTTCTACGAATAACCTCTATTTGCTTTCTTATTGAAGGACATCTTCTGTTAAATTCTTTAAGAAGTGAAACTCGATGTAACTAGTTCTATTCTAGCATTATTGGCTTGATTTCAAAGTTTAATGATGGCAACAGTTGAAATAGATAAAAAAATTTGACAGTACAACTGCTTTTGGAAGCATGGTAAAGAAAGCACAAACACAACAATGATATCACACTAGTTATCTTATATTCAATATGAAACTGTCAAGAAAATAATGGAAAGTCTCAAATAAAAGCTAAAATCTCAAAATAATGACCTCTCTTATTTGCGGTTCAAAACCCATGTCCAGCATTCTATCTGCCTCATCTAGAACAACAAAAGAAATTCTAGAGACAGAAGTATTTCCTTGTTGTAAGTGATCAATGAATCTTCCAGGCGTGGCAACTACTATTTCAACTCCAGCTCTAAGTTCAGACCTCTGTCATGGAGAACAGAAAGAGAACACACACAAAATCATATTACCTTCAAGAAGTGGAGTTGAAATAAACTTCAAATAAAAATTCCTACAGGACTCCCTACAGCAAAAACTTTTGCTTTGTTGGACCACTATTTACAGAGTCCTCAGTATTACTCTCAAACTAACCTCTAAATATGAACAACAAATAACATCCTTACCACTACTCTAGGACACTTCACTAATATGTATCATAGAAGTATACAATGTTAGACATTACCAACTACATCAAATCTTTATTTTAAATTTAAAATAGGTCACATCATTTTTCATTATATTTTGCTGCTAGAGAGTGAGACATAGAATTATAATTTCTTAGTAAATCATATGTCGAAGCTTTCCAATTTAGGAGGAAATGAGATTCATAGTGATACTATTCCTGTTTTAGGCAGAAGAACTGATTTAGAATGACAATGATTAATAATATCTATTTCGTTTTTTGGATAACAATGTCCAAAAAGCCTGTCCGATGTTGCACTTGCATATATATATATATATATATATATATATATATATATATATATATATATATATATATATATATTATGTTATGTTAATTTATTATATGCTAATTTTATATGTATCTTGCATATGTCGTACCTATATATTTTAAAGATAGTTTCATCAGCAAATTAGAAACACATCATATAAATAACATAAATATCAGATTTAAAGATAGTTTCATCAGCAAATTTGAAACACATCATATAAATAACATAAATATCAGCCTATCTGGAGAACTAGTTGTACAAAACTGAAAAGACTGACTTTAACTTGTCTCCAAGATGACAAGGCAAATCAAAAAAATGACATTAAAGATTACAAAGGCCTATGCATAATTAACATATACAGATTTTTATGATGCTCTCAGATCACACTTAACAGAATTTTGCAATGTCAAAAAAACAAATAATATTGATCATCATTTGTTTTTGCACAAACTTAGAAAAAAGGGCAAAATAACTAAGAGATAAAGATTGAATAAACATTTAATGACCTGTTTTTCAATGTTAGTTCCGCCCACAACTATAGCAGTTTTTAATGACTCAAGAGATCTGCTAAAAGCTTTAACCTACCAAAAATTAGAGCATAATAAATAGAATGAAAACAAAAGTTGATGGTTGTAGAAAGGAAAATAGTACGAATAAAATGAGTAGTGTAGAACACGTTTTCAAGCATAAAAGGGAAGATGTCAAGCCCAACATGAAACAACATATAATTCAAAAGTAAGATAGAAAGAATATTTCTACTACTGACAATATTTATAAAGATCCAAATTTCAAAAGGGTAATAAACATAGAGTATAGACAAGCTGTGAACCAAGGCATATGAAAAATATTACGAGATAGTTTAAAAATCATTACTTGATTGGAGAAATAACCAATAAATTTCTCCCCGAATAACCCATGATTTATCCACAACAACAAAAATACATATATCACCTCTTTTTCTATTTGTTGAGCAAGTTCTCTGGTAGGAGCCAAAACTAATGCCAGGGGACCATTGCGCCTAATTGAAGCTTGAGCCAAGCAATGCTAAAAAAAAGGAAGGGAAAAAAATTAAATCCCAAATAATAGGTTGATAATTTACAATTGGTTCGTTTTCACCATACAGTATCTAAAGATGAAATGCGTCCAATATCCCATGTCTAATAAGTTCCGACCTGTATCATAGGAATTGTGAAAGCTGCAGTCTTTCCACTACCGGTTTCAGCACAACCCAATAGATCTCTTCCACTAAGGGCAATTGTCATGGCCTGTGCCTGGATCGAAGTTGGCCTGGTATATTCGTGGTAAGCAATATCCTTCATGATACTTGGGTGCAAACACTGGGACAAAGATATTCACAATTGTAAATACATTTGCAATAAATCCAAAAACAGTTCAAAAAATAAATAGTATGAATAACTCATAATTACATATAAAAAATATGAATATAATTAAATAATAACAAAATTAAATACCATATCAGTAAATGATTCTATTGGTGCAGGTGCAGGAGGAGAGTCAAATGCAACAGTAACATCAAGATTAAGTCGGGAACGAACCTCTTCAATCTGGAAGTAATAAGCACTAGAATTACAAGAACCAAAATTTGCTTGTGTAGTTACAAAAAAATACATATCAGGAGACAACCAAACATCAAGATAGCAATAAAATAATAGGACAATGAATAACAACTCCATCAAAGATATCCGAAAAGAGTACAAATTGAGACTGTCGTATCAAAAAACATGAAAGATGGAGAGATTATTGGGGCAAAGTAAAAAGGAAAAGGACAAGCAAAAGAAGAACTCATCAGCATTCAGTACATTAAAGAAGAAAAAGTTTGTGATAGTCCTCAATCAACCACAAAGTTGAAGCCAACTTCAATACAATATTTTCCCGGCATATATCCTTCCTTGGAGACATTCCTGTACCAGGCATAGTTAGATACTAAATGTGGACAACCTTCCAACAGTAATTTGAACCTTAAATAGTAATGTTGAGAGAGACTAACTTCTTCAGCTATACCAAAAGAATCCCTTGGTTGAAAACAATTTAATTAAAAGAGAAGAAAAAAAAAAATCTTACATCCTCTACTTCATTAGCCAAAAGCCACCTCATCATCCCATCTCACTCTCTTTCAAACCTACTATCGAAGTAACTTACTCCAAGACAATACAACACTGTCGTACAGTTTCAAATCAAAACAAAGGCGTCAACTTTTTTAAAATAGTTAAAATAACTAAGATTCTCATCGTTAGAAGCTAATCATTACACTTTACTATAAGCCTCGTTCAAATTAAAATAAACCCTCAGTCTATCATAAACAACTTCAGCAATTCCCCCAAACAAACACACACTTCAATCAAAACACAATTTTCCTTCACCGAGATTTGAAGAAAACCCCTCACCACGTGAATTAGAAAAAACAAACTCACATTCCTAAAAAAATATGAAATCAAAACATTATTCTTTCATGCAAAGCTCAATAGAGAGAAACACACAAGATACGAGACTGAACAAAAAAAAAGGTAAAACAGAGATTAGATTGGGACCTGCTCCAGAGTCATGCGCGAAGCGCGTTCAGAGGGCTGCCATTGTGGGAAGACAGGGTCAAGGGAGGCGAGAATCTGCGGCGACAGAGGTGCGACAGAGCTCCGGCGAGAGACACTGTGGAAGGAGGGTAGCGAGGGAGAGCAATTGGCATTGGTGTTATTGTTGGAGGTGAGTGCGAGCTTGTGATGGTGGTTGTTGTTGTGGTGAGTGTTGTCTATGATTACGGAGGGGGTTCTTGCAGTGGAAACGGTGGTGGAAGTGGCATTTCTGAGGTGCGGAGGTACATACGACATTGTTTTGGTGTAATATTCTTCTTCTTCTTCGTAATGAAAGAAAGGGTTAGGGAGTGAAGTGAATATGATAACGATGACAACAAAAGAACGATGACGATGAGTGTGAAAAAAATGGTGAAAGGCTCACACGTAACAAATCCTCACTCTCTCTCTCAGCTTACGAGGTCATATCTAAACCCAACAAAAATTAATTTTTGTTGTCGTGTTTGTTTAACCTTTCTAAAATTTTAAAATTAATTGAGTTTGTCAATTTTTAATGAAATATTATTTTTTAATTTTTAACTTTAATATATATTATTTTACATAAACATATTTATTTCATTTATGATAAAAGAGTAAATATGAATAATAATAAATATTTTAATAATAAAAAAGTTGAGACGAGTGGAGTGAGAAGAGAGAGAAAAGATAATACACACGTACTCTGTGATGACGACTTCGTAAACGCCAAAGAAGAAAAAGCCCTCTCCTTCGGTTCTATGTTTTTAGCCAAATTTTAAATCAATAAAATAGAAAGTGCAACATGAAGATTGAAAAAGTATTTTCTTATCTAACCATTTTTTTAAGCTATCTAAAAGCTAGAATCTAAATCTTCAAAATTTCAATTTTTATATTAAAAGTTATTTTTTCTAAAAAATATTTTTTTACATATATTTTTCCTTGAAAGATAATTTTATTCAAACACGTGGATAATAAATGTGAATATCTCTTTCAAAAGATTCATACATTAGTTTGTTGTATTGACGTGAGTGATTGATCTCTTGTCATATATCTAATTTTTAATAAATATTCTTTCTTACACATAAATTTGAGAATCAAAATCGAATGTATTAATTTACATTAATATCAATGTTCTCTTTTCATTCTAAAATAACTTTTGTCTAAGGTTTTTTTTTATGAAATTTCAAATTAATAATATATATATATATATTTATTATTAATTTGAAATTTTATAAAAAAATATATTTTGAAAGAGAACACTGTCTCACATCAATACAACAAACTGATGTATGAATCTTTTAAAAGAGATATTCACATTTATTATCCACGTGTTTGAATAAAATTATCTTTCAAGAAAAATATATGTAAAAAACATATTTTTTAAAAAATTAACTTTTAATATAAAACTTGAAATTTTGAAGATTTAGATACTTAGAGAAAAAAAAATGGTTAGATAAGAAAATGCTTTTTCAATCTTCATGTTGTACTCTCTATTTTATTGATTTAAAATTTGGCTAAAAACATAGAACCGAATGAGAGGGCTTTTTCTACTTTGCCGTTTACAAAGTCGTCATCACATATAATCATAGTACATGTGCATTGTCTTTTCTCTCTCTTCTCACTCCACTCGTCTCAACTCTTTTATTATTAAAATATTTATTATTACTCGTATTTACTCTTTTATCATAAATGAAATAAATATGTTTATGTAAAATAATATATATTAGAGTAAGTTAAAAATTAAAAATCAATATTTCATTAAAAATTGAAAAACACAATTAATTTTAAAATTTTAGAAATTTTAAACAAACATAACAACAAACAAAAATTAATTTTTGTTAGGTCTGGATATGACCTCGTAAGCCGAGAGAAAGAGAGTGAGGATTTAGTTACGTGTGATCTTCCACCATTTCTTTCACACTCATCATCCTCATCGTTCTTTTGTTGTCATCGTTATCACATTCACTTCACTCCTTAACCCTTCCTTTCATTACGAAGAAGGCGAATATTATACTAGAACGATGTCGTATGTACCTCCACACCTCAGAAATGCCACTTCCACCACTATAGCTACTGCCAGAATACCCTCCATAACCGTAGACAACAATCACCACAACAACAACCACCACAAGCTCGCATTCACCTCCAACAACAACACAAACGCCAATTGCTCTCCCTCGCTACCCTCCTTCCACAGTGCCTCTCGCCGGAGCTCTGTCGCACCTCCATCGTTGCGGATTCTCGCCTCCCTTGACCCAGTCTTCCCACAATGGCAGCCCTCCGAACGCGCTTCGCGCATGACTCCGAAGCAGGTCCTAATCCAATCTCCATTTTACCTTTTTTTTTTCTGTTCAGTCTCGTATCTTGTGTGTTTCTCTCTATTGAGCTTTGCATGAACGAATAATATTTTGATTTCTAGATTTTTTTAGGAATGTGAATTTGTTTTTTCTAATTCGCGTGGTGAGGGGTTTTCTTAAATCTCAGCAGAAGAAAATTGTGTTTCGATTGAAGTGCATGTTTGTTTGGGGGAATTGCTGAAGTTGTTTATGATGGACTATGGGTTTGTTTTAATTTGAACGAGGCTTATAGTAAAGTGTAATGCTTTGCTTGTAACGATGAGAATCCCAGTTATTTTAACTATTTTCAAAAAGTTGAAGTCTTTGTTTTGATTTGAAACTATACGACAGTGTTGTATTGTCCTAGAGTGAGTTACTTCGGTTGTAGGTTTGAAAGAGAGTGAAATGGGATGATGAGGTGACTTTTGGCTAATGAAGAAGAGGACGTAAGATTTGTTTTTTTCTTCTCTTTTAATTAAATTGTTTTCAACCAAGGGATTCTTTTGGTATAGCTGAAGAAGTTAGTCTCTCTCAACATTACTATTTAAGGTTCAAATTACTGTTGGAAGATTGTCCACATTTAGTATCTAACTATGCCTGGTACAAGATTGTCTCCAATGGAGGATATATGTCGGGAAAATATTGTATTGAAGTTGGCTTCAACTTTGTGGTTGATTGAGGACTATCACAGACTTTTTCTTTTTTAATGTACTGAATGCTGATTAGTTCTTCTTTTGCTTGTCCTTTTCCCTTTTACTTTGCCCCAATAATCTCTCCATCTTTCATGTGTTTTGATACGAAAATCTCAATTTGTACTCTTTTCGAATATCTTTGATGGAGTTGTTATTCATTGTCTTGTTATTTTATTGCTATCTTAATGTTTGGTTGTCTCCTAATATGTATTTTTTTGTAACTACACAAACAAATTTTGGTTACTGAAATTCTAGTGCTTGTTACTTCTAGATTGAAGAGGTTCGTTCCCGGCTTAATCTTGATGTTACTGTTGCATTGTACTCTCCTCCTGCACCTGCACCAATAGAATCATTTACTGATATGGTATTTAATTTTGTTAATATTTAATTATATTCATATTTTTTATATGTAATTATGAGCTATTCATACTGTTTATTTTTGAACTATTTTTGGATTTATTGTAAATGTATTTACAATTGTGAATATCTTTGTCCCAGTGTTTGCACCCAAGTATCATGAAGGATATTGCTTACCACGAATACACCAGGCCAACTTCGATCCAGGCACAGGCCATGCCAATTGCCCTCAGTGGAAGAGATCTATTGGGTTGTGCTGAAACCGGTAGTGGAAAGACTGCAGCTTTCACAATTCCTATGATACAGGTCAGAACTTATTAGACATGGGATATTGGACGCATTTCATCTTTAGATACTGCATGGTGAAAATGAACCAATTATAAATGATCAACCTGTTATTTGTGATTTAATTTTTTTCCCTTCCTTTTTTTAGCATTGCTTGGCTCAAGCTTCAATTAGGCGCAATGATGGTCCCCTGGCATTAGTTTTGGCTCCTACCAGAGAACTTGCTCAGCAAATAGAAAAAGAGGTGATATATGTATTTTTTTTGTTGTGGATAAATCATGGGTTATTTGGGGAGAAATTTATTGGTTATTTCTCCAATAAAGTAATAATATTTAAACTATCTCGTAATATTTTTCATATGTCTTGGTTCACAACTTGTCTATTCTTTATGTTTATTACCCTTTTGAAATTTGGATCTTTATAAATATTGTCAGTAGTAGAAAGATTCTTTCTATCTTACTTTTGAATTATATGTTGTTTCATGTTGGGCTTGACATCTTCCCTTTTATATTTGAAAACATGTTCTACACCAGTCATTTTATTCTTACTATTTTCCTTTCTACAACCATCAGTTTTTGTTTTCATTCTATTTATTATGTTCTGATTTTTGGTAGGTTAAAGCTTTTAGTAGATCTCTCGAGTCATTGAAAACTGCTATAGTTGTGGGTGGAACTAACATTGAAAAACAGGTAATTAAATGTTTATACAATCTTTATCTCTTGGTTATTTTGCCTTTTTTTTTTTAAGTTTGTGCAAAAACAAATGATGATTGATATTATTTGTTTTTTTTTACATTGCAAAATTCTTTTAAGTGTGATATGAGAGCATCATAAAAATTTGTATATGTTAATTATGCATAGGCCTTTGTAATCTTCAATGTCATTTTTATGTTTTGCCTTATCATCTTGGAGACGAGTTAAAGCTAGTCTTTTCAGTTTTGTACAACTAGTTATCCTGATAGGCTGATATTTATGTTATTTATATGAGACATCTATATGATGTGTTTCCAATTTGCTGATAAAACTATCTTTAAAATATATAGTTACGACATATGCAGGATACATATAAAGTTAGCATATAATAAATTAATGTAACACAACATATATATATTATAATTCTGCAAGTGCAACATCAGACATATTTTTTGGACATTGCTATCCAAAAACGAAACAAACATTATTAATAATTGTCATTCTAAATCAGTTTCTCCTGCCTAAAACAAGAATAGTGTCACTGTGAATCTCATTTCCTCCTAACTTGGAAAGTTTCAACATCTGATTTACTAAGAAACTATAATTATATGTCTCACACCCTCTGGCATCAAAATACAATGAAAAATGATGTGACCTATTTTAAAATTTAAAATAAAGATTTGATGTAGTTGGCAATGTCTAACATTGTATACTTCTATGATACATATTAGTGAAGTGTTTCAGAGTAGTGGTAGAGGATGTTATTTGTTGTTCATATTTAGAGGTTAGTTTGAGAGTAGGTAACGAGCACTCTGTAAATTGTGGTCCAACAAAGCAAAATTTCTACTTCAGGGAGCATGAATCTTTATTTGAAGTTTATTTCAACTCCACTTCTTGAAGGTAATATGGTTTTGTGTGTGTTCTCCATGACAGAGGTCTGAACTTAGAGTTGGAGTTGAAATAGCAGTTGCCACGCCGGGAAGATTCATTGATCACTTACAACAAGGAAATACTTCTCTCTCTAGAATTTCTTTTGTTGTTCTAGATGAGGCAGATAGAATGCTGGACATGGGTTTCGAACCGCAGATAAGAGAGGTCAGTATTTTGAGATTTTAGCTTTTATTTGAGGTTTTCCATTATTTTCTTGACAGTTTCATACTGAATATAAGATAATTAGTGTGATATCCTTGTTGTGTTTGTAATTTCTTTACAATGCTTCCAAAAGTAGTTGTGTTGTTGAATTTTCTATCTGTTTCAACGGTTGCCATCATTAAACTTTGAAATCAAACCAATAATGCTAAAATAGAACTAGTTACATCGAGTTTCACTTCTATAGGAATTTAACAGAAGATGTCCTTCAATAAGAAAGCAAATAGAGGTTATTCGTAGAAAAATTAGCAATGAAAATGATGCCTTTTTTTTCTTCATAGAAACTTCATGTTCGTTCTCCAATTTAGGCTTCCACAATTTTTATTGTATCTGTATCTTAGTTTGATTTTCATGATCTAGCGGTTATGACCATGCTTGAAATTTGTGTATGTTATTATTGCATATATTATGATCTCATTTGAATGGGTTATCAATAATAAATAACCTCATATTACATTTTTATGTTAAATTAATAGTTGTCTTCCTCGATTACACAAGAAATTATGAATATTCTAAATTTATCTGCAGGTAATGAGAAATCTTCCTGAGAAGCATCAAACACTGCTTTTTAGTGCTACAATGCCCGTGGAGATTGAAGCATTAGCAAAGGTAAGGTTTCCTTCATTTTTGACAGAATTATTTCAACATTATTATTTTTGTCTTTAAATAATACTAAAATAATGAAGTGTGATATTATGATATTTTAAAATAACTTATTTTGTGCTAATGCTTTGACAAATAGTAATTTTATCATTCATTTGTTTTTCACAAATCATTTTGTAAGACGTCTTGCTACATAATCATAAGATGTAGCACATTGGATTTTAGATAAGTAGTTATTGATGTATAAGTATTATTTTTAGGATTTTTATTTTATCTTTTTCTTCCAAGATTTTCTTCCCTAAATTTAAATATATCCCCAAAATACATCCTTTTGAAGAAAATTATATTTTAGAAATGTACTTCTTTATATGCTCAGTTATTGAAGGAATATTTTTGGAGTTTACTAATCATTTGTTAACTTTCAGGAGTACTTAGCTAGTCCAGTGCAAGTGAAGGTGGGGAAAGTGAGTAGCCCAACAACTAATGTTTCACAAACTCTTGTGAAAATTTTTGAAAATGAGAAGGTACAGTTTTTAATGTTTCTAGGTTCTGTTTCATTCTATGTTTCTGGAAGGGGATTGTATTTTACTAAAGTTGTTGCATGAAAGTTCTAAATATTTGCCACAAGGTACACATGTGCATAAAAGTAAAGAAGTATTGGGAGAATGAGATGTTATGTGCATGACCCTGTTCCTCGGTCTTTTTATCCTTATTTTCTCTTTCTTTTGGCTTCTGCTCTGAAATCTTACCATGTTCTTGTAGATTGATCGACTTTTAGATTTACTTGTAGAGGATGCATCTCAGGCTGAAAAATGTGGTCATCCATTTCTATTAACAATTGTATTTGTTGAGAGAAAGGTATGATTTGTCTTGTGTCCCTTCTTTAACCAAATTCTTTGTTCTCTTCTCTTGCATATTGTAATAATGCATCGCAAACTTGAGTAAAGATCAAGCTAGGACTGTTGACTTTTCGAATTTTACTAAAAGGAAAATGATATTTGTTAATTTGATCTATGTGCCAAATTTGTTACATACATTCTCGGAATTATATTTGTTATAATTATGTACTTCCTTCATACTCAAATATATGAAAAAAACATTAATGCTAATTAAGAAAGTTAGTCAACATAATTTAATTTTATCAATCTTATTTTAAATATAAACTATTTCCCTAAAATGTCCCTTTTTGGAGCATGATATAAAGAATAACATTAAATGGTTGAATTATGTTAATATTTGTTTATATTTTTACATCTTTTTTTTTCGTTATAGATTGGAAATCATGGATAATTTTGGTAGAGGTTCAGCCATGAATTTTTGATTTTTAAGTCTGAAAAATCTGAGTAGATTGTTTGGAAATTGATATCTCCTTGTTTCTTACTATTTGTTTTTTAATGTGTTTATAGACAAGGTGCGATGAAGTTGCTAAAGCATTGATAGCTCAAGGATTATCTGCAGTTTCTCTTCATGGTGGTCGTAGTCAGAGTGAAAGAGAGTCTGCCTTGCATGATTTTCGGAGTGGCTCTACCAACATTTTGGTAATCTTCCTACATGACACATTTCTAAAAATTTTATATTACATTACTTTTCCAATTTATAATTTTCCTTACACTATAAAATCTGATATTCTCGACAATATTTTATCATGATTCATTTGCAACTAATGATTCTAGATGGATATTAGTAGTAATGAAAATACTGTTGAAAATAGCCTACAGTGGCTTATCCAAATATAGTGAAACTATCTTTGGCTCTTTTTAATCCTTGTTTACTAAATGAAATTTCTTGTTGTATCAAAAGAAGAAAGAAGAAAATGCTAAGGCCAAAGTTGTTATGTTTATGATTAAAAAATATTTAATTGTTGTTTAATGTAGTCAATCCAAAAAGGTATACTATTGGGTAGTTCTTTTTAAAATATTGAAGTCTTGGCAATTTTTGCATAATTACGATTAAAAAAGTTAGGTATTTTTTATCTACTAACCATACGTAAGATTCAGGTTGCCACTGATGTTGCATCTCGTGGCTTGGATGTCACTGGAGTGTCTCATGTCATCAATCTAGATCTTCCTAAGGTATTTCTACTTCAAGCAAAAACTAATTAATTGATGACTGAATTTTATCTGTAATCCCTACTAAGAACAGATTATCAAAAAGGATACAAGTATATTTACCACTGTTGGTGGATTGTCGTTCTACTATTGTTATGTTGGTATTCATTTACCTGGTATTCTTCAGTCAAATTTAATTTCCTTTACAAATACATACCTGACGCTTCAGTTATGGTTTCCTCAATTATAGACCATGGAAGATTATGTACACCGGATTGGAAGGACAGGGCGTGCGGGATCAACTGGCTTAGCTACTTCGTTTTACACTGATCGTGACATGGTGCTGGCTACCTCTTTTTTCTTAGAAAAAAAAAAGTGAACTATTTATTTCCAAAGATTTTAATACTAATATGGTTATGCTCTTTAGTTTCTTGTGGCAAATATAAGGAAGGCAATAGCTGACGCAGAATCTGGGAACACATTGACATTTGCAACTGGAAAGGTGCTATATTATTTTGCCATAATTTTAAGATTCTTGTGGTCTGTGGGCACATCATTAAAAATGAGGATTTAGAGTAAAAATTAAAGAACTAAGATTTTACTCATATTGAAGATACACTAAATAGATTAGTGTATTAGAACTCTTATGGTGTTAGTAGTTTTACTGAGGTGGGCTTGTGCTAGACGACTGGGCTTGTGCTAGACTGTTTTACATGTATATTGATTTTTTTACTTTGATTAATTAGTATATGCATTTGTGTCGGAGGTTTGGGTTTGACAGTCAAATATGCTCAATTTCTCCCAAAAAACAATCATTTTAAATATATTATATTTAACCTTGTATGTTAGTTGACTTTGTGCCCTTGACTTGTAGGTTGCTAGAAGGAAGGAGAAAGAAGCAGCAGCACAAAAAGAGGCAAATATTGATTTATCCAAACAGCTAGGATTGGGAGCTGCTTCAATTAACATCGAAGATAAATATAAATTCATGATTACTTCTACAAACACTAAAAGAGAGGGTGCAGCAGATAGTGCCTGGGATGATTAATGAGGTGTTTGGTGGTTCTCATATTTGATTGACTTCAACTGATAAAGTCCTTAAGGTTGGTAATGACATTTATTTATTATTTTGGGGCATAGTTCATTTCCATCTTCTCAATGGTCTGTTTGGTTTTGCTACAATTGTTTTTCCCATCACCCTATCTAATGATTTTCTTGTGCATATTTGTGTTTTGTAGTGTTGGTGCACTATTGATATGATATGCTCTTTAGACCGAGTGCATTTATAGGTTTATTGCTTCAAAGACGACGAAGATGGAGATGTTTCTAGTTAAGTTTTTAAGTTTACGCTACATTTTTTTTTTCACCTCGTTGTGGTAGGTAGCTAACACACTTGTAACAAGTAGCTTGCTAGAAGCCTAGGTGCTTTGTAGAGTTGTCACATAGGTAGTGCATCTTATGTAATGGTAGAAATATGCAATTTTTTTTTAATTTGTTTTTCATCAAAAAACATTCCTCTATTCGCATAGATATTTCATCATCATGAAATGTATATATCCAGCTTGTTGCATTTTGCAACTATGTTTCTGTTTAGCACTTTGAGCTTTCATAGACTATGAGCGAAATTTATCTTGACAAATACGTTTGGCGCATGTTGATCGGTTGATCGTGTCACTCAATGAGGTCTGCACGCAACCTTTCCTCGACTTAATAATTAAAAGGATTCAAATGCTTGAATTAATTAAAATATGGTAATGGTGTGCTCGACATTAATGAAGCAATTTTCACAAAGTAGTGATTTTCCAATGGAATAAATTAGAACCACCTCATCAAATGAGATTAGAAATATTGCTCTATTCTATTCCATTTAGAGCACATTCGGGAATATGTACCTCTTTTTGACTGCATATGACGGTCCATGAATCTAGGTGCCTGTTCATATCTCTCAACATCAAGACGCGAATGCCTAGTAGTTGGTTCTCGGAGGTGCATTTTATTTTTTTCCATGCATAAAATGTTTACAGAAAATAACATTTGTAAGAATTTAATATTATACATTTTGTATTATAGTCTTTCTTTGATTCTAGTAATGGGTTAATTCTATATAAACTCTTTGAATGCAAGACCATAACATATCTCGCATTGAATTGTGTTTTAGTAAGGTGAAGTTGGCAATAAGATGATAGAAAGTTTGTTATCGTTTAAGATAAGTAAGATAGTAGAGAGGTAAAAAGAAATTAAAGTTGTAAAACACATCATAAAAAATGCAAGAATAACAACTCTTACGCTAATAGATCGATCATATATTATTTTAAACCGAACGCACGACATAAATTCTCATTCTATGTAACACATCCAACTTCTAACTCTACGGAAAGATGGGGGGAATACAAACCTAAATAGTTTCTGAGTATCTTCTAACGGGCCTCCTCAAGAAGAGATGGTCCTGCAGTGCTTTGTAACATGTGCAAAAAAGCCAAATTATCACAAACCATGAAACATGTCTAGTCTACGACTTCTAAGTTCTACCTTCTCATGACCTTGGGTGATATACATTACACACCACAAAGTATAAGAAATAAATCACTGACACAAAATAAAGAGGGATAAAATAAATAGACAACGGGAAGGAAATGTGGTATTATACAAGTTCACATGAAAGGGAGGCAACCATCTTGACATATCAGGTGGCAGAAACAGGAATCCTTGTTTCCTCTGAAATTCTGCTGAAGTATGTCATACCAATTTCTGTAATGATCAAGTGAGAAGCATAACTGCCTTATGGCCTCGCGTTTCTCTTGAGCTCTTTCTAAGATCTCAACCCTCTGCCTCTCGATCTCTTCCTCCAGTTTCTTATCTCTTCTTGTTAGTTCCTCCAATTGTTTATGAGCATCTTCAATCTCATTATCTCTTGAATGTATTACTTTCCTAAGAGAGCCAACTTCTGCATTGAGGTTATCTCTCTCTAATTTCAAAGCCTCAAGACTTACATTAACATATTTTTTATGCTTCTTTCTGTCCTCAACGTCTATCTTTAACAGCATGTCTCCTTTGAGGGTCTCTCCCATCTCTTTTTTTTCAAAGTGGATTTTTTTTATCTTCTCTTGCAAAGATTGACATTGACATTCCCATTCATTAATCTTCTTCTCTAAAAGAGTCTGTTCTCTTAACAACTTGCTTATTTCAGACTTCAAATTTGATCTCTCAAAGAACATTTTCTGTTCTACCTCAGATATACGAGCTTTTAAATCCCTGAGCTCATTTTCCCGGTCAGCTACACTAGTTCTCATCCTTGCATGCCTTTCTTGGAGTTTAGAGTTCTCTCTTTTCTGAGAGTTGAACTTTACTTTCCAAGAATCAATCTCCTTCTGAGCCAATTCAAGTTGTCCCTGCAATTGCTGAATAGTTTCAAATGTTTTAGTAGCCCCAAATTTCAAAGAAACAATTTGCATTTCTGAAGACTGTAGTTTTTCATTGGTCAACCTTAGCTCCTCCCCCAGTTTCTTCAACTCCAAGGATTCCTCTCCCATCCCTGCCCCTTCAACACCACCTTTCAAAATCGTTGATTCCTTTGACCTGTATGTTTCAAGTTTAATATTTAGCTTACTAATCTCTCCTTCTGAAAGCCTCAACTTCTCATTCACATTCCTTAGTTCCTGTTCATATGCACTGATCTTTGCACGAAAATCTTCAACATTCTTCCCTTGTTCCTCCTCATGCAAAATGTTTCTCATCTTCTCTTTCCCCTCAGGTGGTATCTCAATCTCCAATTCCATCACCCTTCTCTTGATACTATTATGTTCATTTCCATTCCCAAAAAAGCCTAAAAAATTGTTCGTAGATGAACTATCGTCATAAAAATCCTCATCAGATTCTGTCAAAGTAGAGGAACCATCTCCATCCTTTTGACATGCATCGACGTTTCCACCAGAGCCAAGAAAGACATCGAACCCTGCGGCATGGTTGGTGGATATGCAATGTGTTGGGTTATTGGGCTCCCTTCCTATGTGGAGAATAGGCCCAAATAGTGTGATCCATTATGTCTCATTTGGGTAAAATGAGATGGGTCAGATTAGTAGAGGACAAAGAGAGTCATTTGAAAAAGACAAAAAGTCTAGTGAGAGAAAAAGAGAGAGAAAGTCATCTCCGCATAACCCTAAATCTGCACTGGTGTTTTCGTCGCTGTGAAGTCGTTCACCGTTGGATCGAGCTGATTTTTGGATAGTAGGTTCCAGACATATGGTTCTTCATTCTGACCGTTCGGATCGTCAATCGAAGGTCTAGATTGGGAGAAATTGGTCCCGCACCAGCAGCCCTGTTTTGGAGATTTTTCATCTTCTTTGTTTCTCTTTTGTAAGCATTTGTGCTTAGTTAATTCTGCTTATTGAAAATACCTTTTGGTATTATTATTGGAGACTCTTGTGTACCCCATTATTGATCATAGTGGATTTTTCTTTGGTCTGGACGACTCGTGGTTTTTACCCTTGCATTGAGGGGTTTTCCACGTTAAAATTGTTGGTGTCTCTTTGTGCTTTGGATTCTATTTGTTTGGTGCTCCTCGCTGATTCTCGCAAGAAGGGGGATTGAATTTCCGCTGCATTATTACTCTTTGTCAAGTTGTTATATTTGTTTTTTGGCCTTTTTTTTATACCATCAGAGTGGTATCAGAGCTCTTAGGTTAAGGGACTGTTTAATTTGCGTGAATGATGGAGGCACATACAAAATTGATTCCGTTGAATGGAGAAAATTATCACTTATGGAAAGGCAAGATGAAGGATTTGTTATTTGTGAAAAATTTGCATCTTCCTGTTTTTGCTTCCAATAAGCCAGAATCCAAGTCAGATGAAGAATGGGATTTTGAACATCAACAGGTATGTGGATTTATCAGGCAGTTTGTTGATGATAATGTTTATAATTTTGTTGCTAATGAGACACATGCGAGAAGCCTATGGGATAAGCTTGAGTCCTTGTATGCTTCTAAGTCAGGGACTAATAAATTGTACTTGCTGAAAAATTTTGTGGAGTTGAAGTACAAGGAAGGAACTCATGTTTCAAATCACTTGAGTGAATTTCAAGGACGCTATGATCAATTAGCTGGAGTGGGTATAAAATTTGATGATGATCTATTGGGCTTATTCCTATTAAACTCTTTACCGGATTCGTGGGAGACATTTCGGGTTTCCATGATAAGTGCTACCCCTAATGGTGATATTTCTTTGCAAATGGCAAAGAGTGGTGCTCTTAATGAGGAGATGAGAAGGAAGACACAGGGTACTTCATCTCATTCGAAGTGCTTATTACGAGAGAATAGGGGAGAAACCAAAAGAAAGAACAAAACAAGTGGTAGAGATAAAAGCAGGAGCAAGTCCAAGTCTCGGTACAAGAATGTGGAGTGTCACTATTGTCACAAAACAGGACATATAAAGAAAAACTGTTTTTGTGGAAGAAAGAGAGCAAAGACAAAAAGGGTAAGCAAAGAGAAAAAGATAATGATGATGGTGATCGTGTTACTACTACTACATGTGGTGACCTTGTTTGTCTTCGTGATTATGACACTATTAGTCTTGTATCCGATGAGAGCATGTGGATAATTGATAGTGGTGCTACACTGCATGTTACATCCAGGAAGGAGTTCTTCACATCTTATACACCTGGTGATTTTGGAGTATTGAAGATGGGTAATGATGGGGTGTCTAAAGTTGTTGGTGTTGGTGATGTTCACTTGCAAACCAACATGGGGATGCAGCTTGTTGCTTAGAGGAGTTAAACATGCTCCAGATGTTCGCTTTAACTTGATCTCGTGCAGGTACTTGATGATGGTGGATATTATAACCATTTTGGTTCTGGAAAGTGGAAGCTCACCAAAGGTAACTTGATTGTGGCTAAAGGGGAGAAAAACTCTAAGCTTTACTGGACAAAAGCTTTGGTTGCTAAAGATAGTGTGAATTCCGTGTATATGGAGTCATCTTTGTGGCACAGAAGGCTTGGGCACATCAGTGAAAAGGGGCTTAACTGCTTATTTAAAAAGGATGTTCTCTCAAGATTGAAGAATGTAGATTTGGAGAAATGTTCTCATTGCATGGCTGGTAAACAAACCGGAGTATCCTTCAAGAAGCATCCTCCCTCCAGGAAGTCAGAGTTGCTTGAATTGGTGCATTCTGATGTTTGTGGCCCATTGAAGGTAAAGTCTTTTAGTGGTGCACTTTACTTTGTTACCTTTATTGATGATTGTTCCAGGAAGCTTTGGGTTTATGTACTACAGAGAAAGGACCAAGTGTTGGACAAGTTTAAAGAATTCCATGTTTTGGTTGAGAGGCAGTCAGGCAAGAAGCTGAAACGCATTCGTACTGACAATGGTGGTGAGTATTGTGGACCATTTGATGCTTATTGTAGACAATATGGTATTGCACATGAGAAGACTCCTCCTAAAACTCCTCAGCTGAATGGTTTAGCGGAGAGGATGAACAGGACATTGATTGAAAGAGTTAGGTGTATGCTTTCTGAAGCAAAATTGCCTAAGCATTTCTGGGTGAGGCATTGTTTACGAGCAGTGCATGTTATTAATCTAAGTCCTGCAGTTGCTTTGAACTCGAGGTGCCGGACAAGATTTGGTTTGGCAAGAATGTTACTTATGATCATTTACGTGTCTTCGGTTGTAAAGCATTTGTTCATGTTCGAAGGATGAAAGATCCAAGTTGGATATGAAGACAAGGCAATGCATCTTTATTGGTTTTGGTCGGGATGAATTTGGCTACAAGTTGTATGACCCCGTTGAAAAGAAAGTTGTTAGAAGTCGTGATGTGCAATTCATGGAAGATCAAACCATTGAAGATATTGATAAGGAGAAGAAGTCTACACCTAAAGGAAATGGTAATGTGGATGATGTTGATCCAATTCGGTTGTCTATTAATGATTTGGATATTGATGCTCATGATGATGAACAACATGGTGATACTGATAATCAACAGGTTGAAGATAGCTTGGATGTTCCTATTGATAATGTTGATGAAGAGGAACATGATGTATCACATGATGAGAGTCTTGGTGATATACCTGAGCTACCGAAACTCAACCTAGAAGATCCGACAGGCCAAGACAACCTTCTAAGAAGTACTCTACCAATGAGTATGTGATGTTGATCGATGAAGGAGAACCCGAATGTTATGAGGAGGCCGTTGAAAGTGAAGAAAAGCAAAAGTGGTTGGATGCAATGCAGGATGAGATGAAATCGCTGCATGATAATCACACTTATGACTTGGTGAAGTTGCCTAAGGGTAAGAGAGCCTTAGAGAACAGGTGGATCTTCGGGGTGAAGCAAGAGAGCAATTCTACATCTACCGGATATAAAGCCAGATTAGTGGTGAAAGGCTTTAGACAAAGAAAGGGTGTTGACTTCAATGAGATTTTCTCACCTGTGGTGAGGATGACATCTATCCGAACTCGTGTTAAGTTTAGTCGCTACTCTTGATTTGGAAGTTGAGCAGATGGATGTGAAGACAGACCTTCCTTCATGGTGATTTGGAGGAAGAGATTTACATGAAGCAACCGGATGGTTTTCTTGTTGAAGGCAAGGAAGACTATGTGTGTAGGCTACGAAAAAGCCTATATGGTTTGAAGCAAGCTCCAAGGCGAGTGGTATAAGAAGTTTGAGTCTCGTTATGTGTGAGCAAGGCTACAAGAAGACTACTTCGACCATTGTGTTTTTGTCAGGAAATTTTCCGAGAATGATTTCATTATCCTGTTGTTATATGTTGATGACATGCTTATTGTTGGAAAAGATGTTTCCAAAATTGACAGAGTTGAAGAAGCAACTGGGCAAGTCATTTGCCATGAAAGACATGGGAGCTGCTAAGAAGATTCTTGGTATAAGTATCACTCGTGATAGAAAAGAGAAGAAACTTTGGCTATCACAGGAGCACTACATTCGAAGGTGTTGCAAAGATTCCAAATGGAGAATGCTAAGGTTGTAAGTACTCCTCTTGCTACTCATTTTAAGTTGAGTGTTAAACAAAGTCCTTCAAATGAAGTTGAGAAGATAGCTATGAGAAAAGTTCCTTATGCTTCGCGGTGGGTAGTTTGATGTATGCAATGGTATGTACAAGGCCCGATATTGCACACGCTGTTGGTACAGTTAGCGATTTCGTCAAATCCAGGTAGAGAGCATTGGAATGTCGTGAAATGGATTTTGAGGTATCTTCGTGGTACTAGAGGTTTGAGACTTTGTTTTGGAGGTGATAAGCCTACTTTGGTGGGTTACTCAGATTCGGATATGGCTGGAGACATTGATTCCGGAAAGTCCACTTCGTGCTATTTGATTCGGTTTGCAGGGGAGCTTTGGCTTGGCAATCAAAGTTGCAAAAGTGTGTGGCGTTGTCTACTATCGAGGCAGAATTCATTGCACTTACTGAAGCATGCAAAGAGTTGTTATGGGTGAAGAAATTCTTGCAGGAGCTTGGTTTTGTGCAAGATAAATACTTGTTGTATTGTGACAGTCAAAGTACTATTCATCTTGGTAAGAATCCAACTTTTCATTCTAAATCCAAACATATTGATGTGAGGTATCATTGGATACGTGATGTTTTGGATGCTAAGTTGGTGGAACTAGCTAAAGTTCATACAGATGATAATGGTGCTGATATGATGACCAAGGCATTGCCAAGAGGAAAGTTTGAAGTTTGTTGTGAGATCGCTGGCTTGGCGGATATCTCCACATAGTCGTGAGGGGAGATTTGTTGGGTTATTGGGCTCCCTTCCTATGTGGAGAATAGGCCCAAATAGTGTGGTCCATTATGTCTCATTTGGGTAAAATGAGATGGGTCGATTAGTAGAGGACAAGAGAGTCATTTGAAAAAAGACAAAAAGTCTAGTGAGAGAAAAGAAAGAGAGAAAGTCATCTCCGCATAACCCTAAATCTGCACTGGTGTTTTCGTCGCTGTGAAGTCGTTCACCGTTGGATCGAGCTGATTTTTGGATAGTAGGTTCCAGACATATGGTTCTTCATTCTGACCGTTCGGATCGTCAATCGAAGGTCTAGATTGGGAGAAATTGGTCCCGCACCAGCAGCCCTGTTTTGGAGATTTTTCATCTTCTTTGTTTCTCTTTTGTAAGCATTTGTGCTTAGTTAATTCTGCTTATTGAAAATACCTTTTGGTATTATTATTGGAGACTCTTGTGTACCCCATTATTGATCATAGTGGATTTTTCTTTGGTCTGGACGACTCGTGGTTTTTACCCTTGCATTGAGGGGTTTTCCACGTTAAAATTGTTGGTGTCTCTTTGTGCTTTTGATTCTATTTGTTTGGTGCTCCTCGCTGATTCTCGCAAGAAGGGGGATTGAATTTCCGCTGCATTATTACTCTTTGTCAAGTTGTTATATTTGTTTTTTGGCCTTTTTTTTTTATACCATCAGTGCAATGGCCCATCTTCCTAGGCGAGGAGAAGGCATAGAAGAAGGTGTTTCCGAACCACAATTTGAAACACCAGAAGCTTGTGATTGAAGATCACACAAGGAGGTGTTGTGATCAAAACGTTCAACTAAAGATTTGTAGCCACGGTAGAACTCTTCAACAAGAGAAATTAACTCTGGTCTCTTCTTGTAATACATTTCAGCCTTTTGGGCAAATGAGTCTCCATCATCTTCAATCAGCTTCAGCATTTGCCTCACGTTGCATTCCATCTCTGTGGTTAAGGATCGTTTTGTCATTTTCTTGATGGTTATTTGTGAAGGTGGAAAGTACGTAATATATAAATAAATGTTTCTTTGAGATTCAGATGAGAAACCAAAAACAAAACAAAAAAACAAAAAATCAGATTCTAACAACCGTTCCCAACTTTGAAGTTGGGAATGGTGAATCCTTTTTGCATAATGTTTTGTGAGAAAGAGTATTGAAACGAGATTATAACATGAAACATTATTTTCTGTTTTCTTGTTTTAACTTTTCCTTGATTAGAATGTGGCAGTGTTCTTAACCTGTTAAGGGTAGCTACAATTGTCGATTTAGAGGAACAGAAGATATTTGTTGTTAACAAAAAAATTAGTTTGACGAATAGTACTGTTACTTTTCTAACAACAACCTTGTAATATATGTTATGAGATTGATGAGACTTAATATTAATAAAAAATCTAGCAAAATGCTATAATATTATTAAAGAAACGAAAACATATATACAATATATATTTGTTTGAGCAATTAAAAGTATTTAAAGGAATATATTTAATATTTATTCATCATTACCCATAGGGTAATTATATCTATATTAATGTAGTAAAATAAAAAATTAAAATAGTATCAACAATTAATTGAGGTGTGGTCAAGATGATTTGGGTTTGACCAATTTTAATCAATTAAATATGGAATTTAATTAAGTGGTATTTAATAAATTTACAATTATATTATTTTTAAATATATTTAGCAAAAGTTGAATCATTGTTAGACAAGTTTTTTTTTTCTTTTGACTATGACTAGAAAAAAGAAGATCACATGATTATTTCCATTGTAATTTGCATTACTTACTTTTAAGATTTTCTGAATGCCACTTAGAAGTCATTGACCTCATCAGCCTGCCCCACATCCATGCCTGCAACCAGGTGGCGAGATCTTCATAGTAATTAAGGGGGTCATGGCCCCCCAAAGTTTTGTAACTTAGTTGTATATTTATGATTTTGGCTCCCCCAATATTAAATATATCATAAAGAAAAAACTCGAAGGAATAAATTAAATAAGAAAGATTAAAAATAATTTTATTATCCGACCTTTTTATCTTCTCTCACTTTTTCATACTCTCTCATTAATGGTAATATTTTATTAGTATTTAATTGTTTCTCTAATTTCTAAAGAATATATTAAATAAGAAAGGTTAAAAGTAGTTCTTCATCTTCTCTCACCTTTTCATATTCACTCACAAACGGTAATATTGATTGATTAATATTAAGTTATTTCGTAGTTTGTACTTTCAAATTCATTGTTTGTCTCTCTTCCTCCCTCCTCTGATTCCATACTTGAAATTATATTGATTGATAAAGGTACTTTTTCTTCATCTTTTCACTGCTTATTCTATTATTGTTTGTTATTTTGATTTTTGTTGAAGAACATTTGTTGTTTGAGAAAACTATTTTTGTTTTTTATAAATTTTTATGATTCTACAATTAGAAAATTAATAATAGATTCATTTTTCTCTAGATATGAAGCATAAAAGAATAGATTCATTTTTTAAAAGTGATAAAAGAGATACTTGTAGAGATGAAAATCAAACAAATTCAACATCTTCTCATATTTCAAAGCATGATATTGATGATCCAATTATTCAATTAGAAGAACCCCTTTCTAAGATTCATAGAATTAAAAACAATGAATTTAATATTAATTCTTTGGAGCGTGACTCAGGAAAATGTCTTCAAATACATGAATATCATATGAATCAAAGAGATGAAATTAGAAGAGCTTATTTAAATTGGGGTCCATATCAAATACAACTTAAAAACTATCATTTTTCTAAAGAGAAACATCCTAGGAGATTTCAATATAGTTGGTTTAAAATGTTTCCTTCTTGGTTAGAGTATTCTCCAACTAGTGATGGAGCTTATTGTTTGTCATGTTATCTATTTAGTACACTCGTCAAATGGTCGTCCTGGGCAGATGTGTTTATTAGACAAGGATTTAGATCATGGAAAAAGGTTAATTCATGAAAGAATTGTGCGTTTCTTAGTCATATTGGAGATAGTCCTTGTTCACCACATAACAATGCAATAAAAGCATGTACAGACTTATTGAATCAATCTAAGCACATTGACAACATTATAAATGTGCAAAATTCAGAAGAAGTTTGCAAAAATCGCTTACGGCTTAAAACTTCTATTGATACAATTCGTTGGTTAGCATTTCAAGCTTGTGCATTTAGAGGCCATGATGAAACTCCAGATTCAAGTAATAGAGGTAACTTTCTTGAGATGATTAAACTTTTAGCATCATACAATGATAAAGTAGCACAAGTTGTGTTAGAAAATGCTCCTTATAATTCAAAATATACTTCTCATCATATTCAAAAGGAAATTTTGCAAATTTTTTCTAGAAAAGTAAGAAATTATATTCGTGAAGAAATTGGTGACTCAAAATTTTGTATAATTGTTGATGAAGCTCGTGATGAATCTAGAAGAGAACAAATGGCTATTGTTTTGAGATTTGTAGATAAAATGGGTAATATTAAAGAGCGCTTTTTTGATATTGTGCATGTTAAGGATACTACAACTGCTACTCTTAAAAGAGAATTATGTGTTGTTCTCTCTAGACATAATCTTGATGTTTCCAATATTCGTGGGCAAGGATATGATGGTGCTAGTAATATGAGAGGAGAATGGAATGGATTACAAGCATTATTTCTTCATGATAATCCTTATGCTTATTATGTACATTGTTTTGCTCATAGATTACAACTTGCTTTGGTTGTCGCTTCAAGAGAAGTTATTCCAGCTTCATCAATTTTTTCAAATTTGGCTTTTATTATAAATGTTGTTTGTTCATCTAGTAAACGCCATGATGAATTACAAAGTGCAGAATTAGATGAAATAGCAAAATTGTTAGAACTTGGTGAACTTGAAACTGGTAAAGGAAAAAATCAAATTGGCACTTTAAAACGAGTTGGTGATACTCGTTGGAGTTCACATTTTCATTCCATTTGTAGTATGATGAAATTGTATAAGTGCATCTTGTTTAGTTCTCCAAAAAATTATAATTGATGGTTCAACTTATTCTCAAAGGGGTGATGTCGATGTCGCTTATAATATTTTGTCTCGAGTTTGAGTTTGTATTGATTTTACACATGATGAAAGAAATTATGGGAATTACCGATTGTCTTTGTCAAGCTTTACGTAAACAATCTCAGGATATACATAATGCTATGCGCTTAGTCTATTCGACTAAAATTTTGATTCAAAAATTAAGAGAAGAGGGTTGACAAGATTTGTTGAAAGATGTAATATTGTTTTGTGAACAACATGACATTGATATTCCTAATTTTAATTCTACCTATGTAGCACGTCATGGTCGTTCTCGACATCAAAAAGATTGTATTACAAGTAGAACATCATTTTAGGGTGAACATATTTTTTATTACAAGTGGATAAACAATTACAAGAATTAAATGATAGGTTTAGTGAGAAAACAATGGAACTTTTAACTTTAAGCAATGCTTTAATTCCAAATGATGTTTATAAAAATTTTAACATTGATCATATATGCACACTTGTGAACAAATTTTATCCTTTGGATTTTAGTGAACAAGAGAAGATTAATTTAAAATTTCAACTTCATCATTTTATACTTGATGCTCCTAACCATCCAGATTTGAAGAATTTGTCTACCATGCTTGAATTATGTCAATCTTTGACAAAAACAGTAAGTCGGTACATTTTACTTAATAGATCGTTTAATTCGCCTTATTTTAACTCTTCCCGTTTCTACAACTACAACCGAGAGATCATTTTCTCGCAATGAAGATTATCAAAACAAGACTGCGAAATAGACTGGAAGATGAAATTCTTGCAGATAATATGATCATTTATATTGAGAAAGAAATAACTGAAAACTTTAGTTCTGATTCCATTATTGATGAGTTCAAACATTTAAAAGAACGAAGGGCACAATTTTAAATAAATATCTTATTTTTATTTATTATTATATAATTTTTTTTATAATTGGCCCCCTGCACTTATCTGGTCAAGATCC